>CM077171.1:6174905-6809905 GCA_039654105.1 Coreius guichenoti | reverse complement strand
TATGGATAAACTAATAAATTCACAATGTTTAAAGGTCAAAAATGGCTTTAGTTTGTTTTATTTTGTTATTTAGAAGTAAATTATTGTGCTAATCAAATTTACACATTCAAAATAATTGTTATACCATCCCATCAACCGACTGAAACTTTCATTTCAGAATGGAAACATACATGAGGCATTCAAATCAAAACAAATAATATTCATGAATACAAATGAGTAAAGAGTCTGAGCATAACCAGAGCATAATTATGAATACTTGCTTAAATGACATTTTTTCTTCATGTACTGTATACGTGCACCTTGTATATCTTGGGATATGGCTACAACTTCCCGAAATGTGGGAAATACAGTTAAATACAGTGTGCAGGAAGATGGGAAGAGGAGTGTACGGCTGCAGTTTTCCAGTGAAGCCCATGGGAACTCACTGATTTACACTGGCAGAGCTGACCAAATACAGTTTTGATAAGACTGTGCTATTTCTGTGACAAACTGCACAGCATGTGTAATATCACCTCGCTGTACTTCAGAGAAGGAAAACTGGAAGCAGAACAGGAAATACTGCAGATTTATGCATTCACACAAAAATTGAACTGCATTACTGTAACATCATCTCAATCTTGCTTTTTATCCGACTCTTATCTTTCCTGACTCGTATTCCTCCTTTATTCTGCAATAGCCTGAGTGCTTTTACAAGAAGAACTTGATAAGCGGCAGCTGATGTCCTGTCCTAAAGGTAACTTGTTTAAACATAATAAAAACCCTTCCTGGATCTTATAACAATTCTCAACATTACATATTTGCTCTGAGCAAATGCTATCTGGCAGATGTGCACTGACTTATTATTAACATAAATTCCCGCACTTGTTCAGTGAAGAGCTGTTTGTTGATGTACAGTGTTGACAGTTTGATGATGGCATCTGTGTGTGTGTGTGTGTGTGTGTGTGTGTGTGTGTGTGTGTGTGTGTGTGTGTGTGTGTGTGTGTGTGTGTGTGTGTGTGTGTGTGTGTGTGTGTGTGTGTCTGTGTGTGTGTGTGTGTGTCTGGGTTAGCAGGAAAACTCAAACCAGGAAACCTTGATGGGTGAAGATGATACTGATACTGTTCTTCTGTTGTATTCCCTTTAAATAAGAACTGTGACATCAGTTTTGTTTTAATTCCTTTCTATGCAAAACTCTCGACTTGCAAACGGTCTGGAAAGTCCAGGGCAGATTTCCCTGTGAGGACGAATGGAAAACTGACCTCCAGACACACTCTCATGACACTACGCTGTATTTTGTCCAGTTTCTAATGAGACCCGTGCACCATGTGTCTTTCTGTTCCTGTTTCTCGGCCAGACTGGCCATGTTTTCATGGTAATTTTAGCTTGCGTTTCTGCCTGAGGAAATTTAGCATTTTCAGTAAGTGAGCTTTGCTGTTGACTGTACTGTCTATGAGAAACCGGATTAGTCAAGGTGACTTATTTAATAATGTTTTTTGATAATGAATACTAATCTTTTAATATAGGCCATTGGCATGTTTGGGAAGTGTTCAAATAAATTTACATGAAAAGTACAATGGATTTTTTTTTATTATCAGAAACCGAATTTCCTGTTTTTTAAAAATAGTATTAAAGTAACCACATTGTAAATTATTGTTGGTTTAACTTAAAAAAGTAAGTTACCTGGTTGCCTTTACATTTTTGAGTTCGTTGAAATTAAAAATTTGAGTTAATACAATGAAGAAGATTGGTTTAATCAACAGAAACTCAAACTATTATGTTATCTAAAACACATTAATCTAACTTGATTTGACGAAAGAAAATTGTTGTGATAACAAAATATTAGGGTTATATATTTTATTGTATATTTTTAACTGTATTTTATAGCGTTTTAGATGGCGTAAATAGATGCATATCATGTAAATACAAGTTTATAAATAAATACAAATGACTACAATTGGAGATACATTTTGCATTTCAAAAAGGTAAGGAAAAACACAAGTTACTTTGTTTTTTTTTTTACTTTTAACGAAAAAAAACGATTTCTTTATAGTATTGTGTGTCAACTCTGTTACAGCCAAATTAGGCAATGGTAACAGAGTTTGACGGTAACAGAGTTGATCATTTTAAACTTGTTTAGCCCTAAAACTCCACTTGCTAGCATAAATGCTAAGAGCACACGGCACTAATGAAATCATGATTAAAAGACTTTTAAACAACCCGCTGTGAGATCAGTGATACGTTTTCCTTTTGATATTGTGGTAACAATTTTGACGTTTTACAAAATAACTCTTTTTATATTAAAACATTTTCTCAGAAAGCAAGCACACATTCCTTTCAGGTCTTATCAGTGAGGGAAAGTGACATCATTTCCTGTATCTTTCATAGTTGAGGGAGATAATTCCACCAATTTAAAGGCAAAGTATGGTACGGTAACAGAGTTGACACAAGATTATTAATATTAATTATTTCTAAACAATTTATTGTTGTAGAATTGGGAAAATGGGGCTTTTATAAATAAAATAAAATAAAGGAAATATTACCAAACGAAAAGTAAAATAAAATATTTTGATTACACAATGATCCATGATTGGAAAAATACACTGATAATTCAGACAAGAAATCATGATTTTCAGCTGTAAGACACTTTTTTTTTTTTTTTTTTTTTTTTTTTTTTTTTTTTTTTACAGAAAATATTATATTGTTATGGGCTGTAACATCTTGTGATCCATGACAATGAGTAACAAATTATTAAGGCGAGACACTACAGGCAAAAAAACCTGTCAACTTTTCATAAAGTGTTTTTTCAGATTAGTGGAAAGGAAACATCCAAAATTATACTTTTAAGTGTATCTTTTATAGCACTTTATCTATTTGCGTCAGTAGATTTCAATTACAATACATATCTTTAAAGGCCGTTTTCTCAAAATGAGTTTTTTTCTCCTGCACTCTCTAACTCTCGAAATCTCTAACTTCAGTACCAATTACAAACACCAAACTTTACAGTTTTATTCCTATCTATATTCTGAAGTTTTTTACAGAGGGGTTTGCCTTATAATAATTAAAAATAATCACTTTTCAATTATAGAATCAGTCTTATACAGTTCTATAGACAGTGGGCTAAATAATGTGCATGATTACTCAATCTAGATAGCCATATTTAATGTTTTTAGTTTTACTCTACTTCTTTATTTTTTATGTATGTATGCATGTACCCTGGAAATCTGATTTTGATTATTATGCCTGCATTGTTTAAAATACATAATTAATTAACGTTTCTAGCTAAAATAAAATGGGTCCAGTACGTACCCACTTTATATTAGGTGGCCTTATAACTACTATGTACTAATATTTAAATTAATCATTTAATACAATGCACTTATTGTGTACATACATGTTTTTACGTTGTACTTGCATTATAAAAATTACCTGCATGTAATTACATCTGTAATTAATTTCTGTAGTTTCATTTATAATTACACTGTTGACACTTCCCTTGCACCTAACCCTACCATTAAACTTACCCACACCACCACACCTGTCCCTAACTTTACCCTTAAACTTACCCACACCACCACACCTGTCCCTAACTTTACCCTTAAACTCACCCATACCACCACACCTGTCCCTAACTTTACCCTTAAACTTACCCATACCACCACACCTGTCCCTAACTTTACCCTTAAACTCACCCATACCACCACACCTGACCCTAACTTTACCCTTAAACTTACCCATACCACCACACCTGTCCCTAACTTTACCATTAAACTTACCCATACCACCACACCTGTCCCTAACTTTACCCTTAAACTCACCCATACCACCACACCTGTCCCTAACTTTACCCTTAAACTTACCCATACCACCACACCTGTCCCTAACTTTACCATTAAACTTACCCACACCACCACACCTGTCCCTAACTTTACCCTTAAACTTACCCATACCACCACACCTGTCCCTAACTTTACCCTTAAACTCACCCATACCACCACACCTGACCCTAACTTTACCCTTAAACTTACCCATACCACCACACCTGTCCCTAACTTTACCATTAAACTTACCCATACCACCACACCTGTCCCTAACTTTACCCTTAAACTCACCCATACCACCACACCTGTCCCTAACTTTACCCTTAAACTTACCCATACCACCACACCTGTCCCTAACTTTACCCTTAAACTTACCCATACCACCACACCTGTCCCTAACTTTACCCTTAAACTTACCCATACCACCACACCTGACCCTAACCCTACCCTTAAACTTACCCATACCACCACACCTGACCCTAACTTTACCCTTAAACTTACCCATCCCACCACACCTGTCCCTAACTTTACCCTTAAACTTACCCATATCACCACACCTGACCCTAACTTTACCCTTAAACTTACCCATACCACCACACCTGACCCTAACCCTACCCTTAAACTTACCCATACCACCACACCTGACCCTAACTTTACCCTTAAACTTACCCATACCACCACACCTGTCCCTAACTTTACCCTTAAACTTACCCATACCACCACACCTGACCCTAACTTTACCCGTATCCCACCTCAATATCAGCAAAAGTGTTGTGCAATACAATATGAACACAATAAGTACATTGTACTTATTTTTTTGATGTACGTACATAGTAGTTAAGGCCACCTGTACTACCTTGCTATTGTTAATTTTACTATTATATATTATTTAGTTATCTTCTAATAGTAAATATAAGTCGATAGCATTAGCGCCCTCTTGTGGATAGATATGTGTCAGCTCTATTGTGTGTTAGAGCTCACGAGTCGTTATTATTCAGTAGTCATGTTGTTGGCCACTAATGTGTAAAATACCATACGTTTGGTATACACTGTATCATCTAAACAGATCGTTTAGAACGCTTAATATCATGAATGACTCGTATAGAATTCGAAATATCTGTTACTAGGAAACGGTATCTGTTCATCAACAATGGGGAGGTGTTGTTTTAGGGAATAGGTTTACAGTAAGGCGGTATATCTGGAAGAGCAGAGAGGGAGAGGGGGAGGGGAAGAGCATTTTGTAGTACCAGGAATAGTATTACTGACAACCTACCCTTACTGGAAGAACCCTGGGAGGAGCCAAACAAGAACATGACGAGGAGGCCACTACAAATAACAGAGGAGTTCGGCACGGCACAGTGCAGAGAAACACTAACTTCTCTTGACTAAACACGAGTCAACGCAGGCAGCCGGAGGAGAGAGACTTACTACTTATTTTGGATATTACAAAAAAGTTCTCATCTACTAAAAGAGACTCAAAGGTAAGAGAGGCTTTCAGAATATACTCTTATGTAGCTTCTGGTAAACTAATCAGAGTGCTCTGACTTAATACTTAAAGGGATAGTTCACCCAAAAATTACAATTCTGCCATCATTTACTCGCCCTCATGTTGATCCAAACCTGTATAAGTTTATTTCTTCTGTTGAACACAAAATAAGATATTTTGAAGAATGTTGTTAACCAGATATTTGATGGACCCCATTGACTTCCATAGTAAATTATGACAACATTTTCATTTGAACTATCGCAACTTAATAATTCTTACTCCTTAATAGGTGCATAATATACAAGATACTTAGGTTACAATTTATTTGGTAACACTTTATTTTAGTGTCATTGTACAACGTTACATGTAGTTGCTATAGTAATAACTATAAATTATGTATTATTACATGCAACTAACCCTAAACAAAATCAAATCCTAACCCTATAGTAAGTACTTGTAGTAACCTAATATTACTCAGAACTTAAATATATAGTTACAGTGTAACAAAGACACCTTAAAATAAAGTTTAACCCTTTATTTAATTAACTACATATACTAAGTAGAGGGTCAAGATTAGGAATAGGGGTTAGTTTAGGCATAGTTACATGTAATTATACATAATTTATAGGTTATTACTACAGTAACTATAGTAACATGACACCTTAAAATAAAGTGTAACCCTATACATTTGTAATGTGTAACTATACATTTAAGAAATTAGTAATAATTAATTACATTAGGGTTAGGAATAGGGGTTGGTTTGGGGTTAGTTGCATGTAATTACACATAATTTATAGTTATTACTATGGTAAGTACATGTAACATGTAACACGACACCTTCAAATAAAGTGTTACCCTTTATTTTTTATATATAGTTTAAGTACTGAGCAATAATAATTAACTACATGTACTTACTATAGGGTTAGGGTTAGGAATAGGGGTTGGTTTAGGGATAGTTACATGTAATTATGCATCATTTATAGTTATTACTACAGTAACTACATGTAACGTGTAACAAGGACACTAAAATAAAGTGTTATCGATATGTATAGCCAATATTTGGAGTAAGAATTATTTTTATTATTTCGTCAACAAATCATAATTTTTATACTTGAATAAGTTGGGTATCTTTACTACATGTACTTCAAACTGGCTTTAAACCCCTACACTATTGACTCCATGCAGTCTTGTTGAACGCATGTTTCCTGTGGTACTCATCCGAAGTCTTTCTCCATAGGCTCCTGCTACCATCTTTGAGAGGATCACGCCATGGTAACCCACAGCAAGTTTGACAACGCAATGAGCAGCAGCCTGTTTGACGCAAGCATGCGGCTGCCGTCTCACCGTTACAAAACCTTCAGCTCCAAGCTGCAATACCAGATGGTGCAACACGCCATCCGGATGCTCCAGGAGAGCGGCTTCTACTGGGGCTCCATCAGCGGCAAAGAGGCCAATCACCTGTTGAGCTCGGAGCCTAGCGGGACCTTTCTGGTCAGAGACAGTTCGGACAACCGGCACTTCTTTACGCTCAGCGTCAAAACCGAGTCGGGCACCAAGAACCTGCGGGTGCAGTGCGACAACAAGTCCTTTTTCCTACAGACCGACTCCAAAAGCATGCAGTCCGTGCCACGCTTCGACTGCGTGCTGAAGCTCGTCCATCACTACATGCCCAGAAACGCTCTGTCCATTGGAAACTCGAGAAGCGCGTACTACATCTACACAGGGGGGGAGAAAATCCCTCTGGAGCTGCTGAGGCCCCTACCTTGCACAATGTCCTCCCTGCAGCATCTATGCAGGAAGACCGTGAATGGACATATAGACGTGTCTGGCAAAAAAGAGCAGCTGCCACAACAGCTCAAAGACTTCCTACAAGAGTATGATGCTCCCATTTAAACCAATGCTAGCTGATAGAGATGCACTGATCTGTGGAATGAGCTAAGCGATGAGGGAGCTGAAGCTAATCTGACGAGCCTTGGAAGCTTGACGGGCCAAAGAAGTATTGAACTGTTCATGAGTACTATCATGTGACGGATCTCGAAGCCTCGTTCTTGCCAGTGAATGGACATTTGTACTGTTCCTTCGCCTGCACCAGTGCCAGTATCTGCGGGCACCAATCACTGCCCCAAATCTGCGAGCTCCGCCAAGCAGGGAGACAGCAAAGTCATTTAACCGAAACCAGCCGCCACCGCCTTCTTCCAAGTAAATATTTGTGCCTTTCAAGGGAAAAGGGAAGAAGTGAGCAACAGCACAGCACTGAGGCACAGCGGACATGCTGTTGAGAAATGACTTCTGGGTGGGAACACACCAGGACTGAACACGTATAAAAACGGACATTCTGCTTGTACTTGAAAGAGCGACACTTTGATACAAAATGTCTGTGTGTGTAGAGTTGTGTTTAGCAGTTTAAATGAGACTGCTTGCTATTGAATGTATTAACATACATGTGTGGTCTGTGTCTAAAAGATCACCCATGTTTCACCTTGTCGTACAAGACACTTGTTTACATATATGAAGATCTTTTGTAAAGACATCTCAACCATGTTTTGATGTTAGGTATTTATATTTATATACAAAAAAAAGAATTTCAATAATTTATTAAAGAGCACTATTTTTGTACAAATGAATTCCACGTCTTGGGTTTTTCATTTCTCAAGTCTTTTCCATCCTCAGACTGAAAATGCTTGAAATAGTTCACATTGTAGATGAATCAGAGATGATTCAGATTCCCGCAGCGCCTTCTCCTGGAAGGGTTAAAGTTGATTCAGAGATATTCACTTTAGCGAGCGGGAATGATCCTCCCCTCGCGCTCTCCGACAAGGCTGTTCCAGTAAGACTTTGACTGATATGAGGAAGCTCAGGATTACAGTCAATGTTTTACACAGTATTTAAAGGAGCAACCTTAGACAACAAAAGCGACTGACTAGCTATAACATGCGAGGAGAGATAAGTGGTTTTATTGCAATTAAAAGGAAATTACAAATGATAACCTTTTATGACTACGCTTTATTTTAAGGCGTCTCTGTTTAACTGTAACTATGCATTTAAGTACTGAGTAATATTACTACAAAAAAAGTTGCTGTCTTAAATTTGAAAAAAAAAAAAAAACAATCAACTTGGATGTTTAAGTCATTTCAACTTAAATGACATTAAACTGACTTTAAAAAATGAGTTGAATCTTGTATAACTTGAATATAAACTAAAATATAAGCTAAATTGCTTATTTTGCTGAGTTAAAGCAATGTAAAAACACATTTTGATCATATATTTTTTACAGTGTACTTACTATAGGGTTAGGGTTTGGTTTAGGGTTAGTTGCATGTAATTATGCGTAATTTGTAGTTAGTACCACATGTAACATATGTAACAATGACACTAATATAGAGTTACCCATTTTATTTTCCGTTACACTTTATTTTGATGATCCAGTTTAGACATTCTACTGACTATAAGTAACTTTGCAACTATTTTACTAACCCTAACCTACTAGTTACCTTATTTTCTTCTCGTTTAAAGTACGTAATCAGATTCTATCCACATTTTAAGCCCAAAAAGGTTACAAAACATTGAATATTCAATAGCTTGAACAGACCTACTCGTTGTTACTATATTTAACATTTAAACGCTCTAAACAATTCTGGGTTGTTTGAACCCATGTCTGGGTCAAATATGGACAAACCCAACCGTTGAGTTTAATCCGGTCCATATTTGACACAAACATGGGTTCAAACAAACCATCATTTTTTAGAGAGTATATCAAATAACACAAATGGAATTAAGTAGTGACTACAACTTGTATATAAATCTATTTCTTTAGTCTAGCTTACAGATTTTTCTCAACAAACTTTTTAAATGATACTGATGGAGTTTATTTGAGTTCTGCACATGTCACTTTACTCTAAAGTCTATATAAAATAAATAAAAATGAATTCAAATACAATTATTGTATTGTAAAGAACTTCATACACATTTATATTTGTCTAGAAAACTAATTTCAAGCGTTTAAGCAGAAGCCTTTAGATCAAAGCTTCATTTATCATGAATTCAGTCAAGTGTCCACACCTTTGACTAGTGTGTGTGTGTGTGTGTATGTGTGGTTACAGCTGATGTCTTTGTTTTAAACCAGTCTAGCTTTACTCAGTAGAGACTGTGATAAAAGGGAAGAGGTGTGACTGGTTTGAACTCTTCTGGGAAACCAGTCAGGTTTGTTAAGTCACACTGTGCATGTAGTGCACTTACACAGCTGGGGAGTGTGTGTGAGGCTTCGTCTGAGAATGTGAGTGTGACAGAGACTGACTGTATTTGTGTAAGAGAATGCGCATGTGACGATCAATACATTGGAAGAATAAATATGTCATCACAAGTTAGAAAAAAAATCCATTTGTATCAGAGTTCAGACCTTGATGAAGCTGCCATTTAGTACACACTCTTTCATTGAAAACTACATGTTCAAACTCAAACTTCTGTTTTGGTTTCATGCGGTGCCAACTTATCCCCTTCCAGAACTATTACCGAGTTTTGCAATAAAACACAAACCAAATGCTTTGATGTCACAAAATGTCAAGTTTTAAATCTCGAGTATTGATCGAGAGGGAAACATTTTTTTTCACCACAGAGAAATAAGGTGCTTCTGACAAACAGACATGTTTCGTACTCACAACCCTTCTTCCTGCTATACTGACGTTTACAGTAAAGCGAGAAAAGCATGCCTCTCTCTCTCATGAGAACTATGAGAGTTGTACCCAGGAAACAGTTTCATACCAGCCACACAAAGGCGTGCAACCAGCTGCTGCTGCACGCATGTGCAGAACAACCTTGACTCTCTGCGTTTACCAGAATTCACTGATAGTCAGCTGTTTGGATGCACATTCTCTCAGCTGTAAATATGCAGTGTTGGGAAAAGTTACTTTTAAAAGTAATGAGTTACAGTATTGTGTTACTCCCTTAACCCTTAAATGCATGAATGTTTTGCCAATCATTATTACATACTCGGGTCTTTAGCGACCCGGATCTATATCTAACACGGATGGATCTCTACCTGTCGCGATAATATAAAACTCTCCTGAGATTAGAGTAGCAATTACAGAAGAATAAAATAAAGCATATTTTGTTATCTTCTGGAGCTTGGAAGGGTTCAGTTTGAGCAGATGTTTTATACCATCATCACTGTCCTCGTCAGAGCTCATTTCACAGGACATTCAGCATCTGCCTCATATTCACCATCTCAAATATATTCTCAAAACTATCATCTTTAAAATCAATATTTTGATCGCTGACAGCGTCTTCACCAGATCCACCATCAAGTGACAGTGACACTCATATTTGATTGCGTTCAGCAGTAAATCGCTGAGCCATTTCAAGTTTTGCTGATGATTCTTCCTATTCTATTTGTTTTCTGCCTGCAGTAACTATGAGTGAAACGTCACTTCATCATTGTGTATCAGACATTGCCTCCTTGAGGAATAAAGGTGAATTGCACTTATTCAGTCATTAGAGATTCAATTATTGTTGCGCAGAAAAAAATACACGTACGCTGTTACACACCTCGAGTCGTAAGCGACACTATACAATTTTTGCAAAAAATGAACAGGAAAACAGGCATTCTTTTATAATTTTATTGTTTTTTCTTGTTATATTGTTTATAATGAATTGATTGAAGAATACTAAGAAGGTTTAAGTCTAACTTTAAAAAATGAATGAGGAGGAGGGTAGTGAATGACGTCCCGGGTCATTAAAGACCCAATGTATGTGTTAAAGGGTTAAAAAGTAACTAATTCTGTTACTTTTTATAGAATGTAATGAGTTACGATACTTTTGCGTCACTTTTTCTCACCTGCGCAGGGCTTGTTTGTTTGTTCTATTTTTTAATTTAAAGGCCCCTTTCACAAAGTGAAATGAATATGCCTCAGGCTGAAGGAAATGCAAAGTCAGTCAATAAATGGAAAAATAAAGTAACTTGTGTTACTTATTTGAAAAAGTAACTCAGATATTTTGTTGTAAATTTAAAAGTAATGTGTTACTTTACTTGTTACTTGAAAAAGTAATCTGTCAACTACATGTCTAACTATACTCTACTGACACTCTAATGAGAGTTAGTAGACAGGTGTAATGTTACTTATAGTCAACAGAATGTGTTAAAGGGACCATCAAAATAAAGTGAAACCCAGATGGGATATGATCCATGAACGTGTAAGCAGGAAAAAAGCATGTGGATTCTGATATTCTCAGATCGGTTTCAGGCCTCATTCATTTGTGGAAATAACCCTTATATGATTCAAAAATGTGCATTTGCGCCTGCCATGTAAGCGGACAGATCGGATATTCCCGTCAATGCGTATGGAGGACAAAACCTGCAGAAATTAAAAATAAATAAATTAATGAATGTATAAGTAAATAAATAAATATACAAATATGTAAATGAATAAATAGATAAATGAATGTGATAATAGGAAAATAAATAACAGAATAAACAACTTGATAAATTAAATGATTCAATTTTTAATCAAATTAAATTTTGTATTATCTTTCCCTTAATTTATTATTTTCTGCTTTTATACATTTAAAATAAATATTTTTAACTTTTATTTAATTCATTTTAATATTTATTTATATATTTATTTATTTATGCATTCATTTATTTTTAGATGTATTTATTCCCACATGTATTTGTTTTTAGATTTATTTATTTATTGATTCATTTATTTTTACTTTTCCGTGTGCAACATGTAAATGAGGAGGGCGGTCCTCGTGTAGCTTCAGTGCATCATTGGTTGAGAGCTCACGCATAGAATCGTCAGACCAGCTATTATTTGCTTTTTTAGTCGCTTTTTTGAAAACGGGGTGTGAAAAGTCACTAATATAGTGACAAAGTCGCTAAATTGCCAACACTATTAGGTTGTTCAGGGAAAAATCTCACCCTCAGGTCTCTATGATATTCTCATCTCTAGATATGGATCAGTTCCCTCTTTCAATGGAAGTCTATGATATAATTTTGTCCATTTTATTGTCCACTTAGGAAGATAACCGCACGCCTCTCTCTCAGGAGCTAAATGAGTTCAGAACAGAAGTTTAACACTGAGCATTAGGGGTATGTTCAAATCTTTAACTCAATAGCAAGCCCTACCAACAGTTGTTTTTATTTTCAGTTGCTGTGATAAAAAACCCAACAAAAGATACTTTCATGAGGTCTGATTGGGTCAACGTCATTTTTCAGTTATAAGCCAGCTGCCAGAGTTTTCCAGTGTACTCCATAATCAAATGTGAAATTCTCTAGTAGCCGGTTGAGTGATCATGTGATTCCACAGAACTTCTTTGTAATTACACAACACAGCGAGTTGTCATAAACACTTCACGACTTCTCTTGCTTTTTCCTTTTTCACACTGCTTTTGTCTTCTGTCTCAACGTGTGCTCCCTTGACAGGGCTCTTTTCTTTAAGAATAAGGAAGTTGTAGATTTAAAGAGAAACCATTTAGGGAAGTATGTAGGACACAAAACCGAATGTAAGACTAAAACATCAGAGTTGAATTTCACCCCAACTAAGTGGAAGTATGACGCTACAATGATTCATCGACAACACTGAGGTCAAATATTAAGGAATTTACCAAAAACTACCGGTAACCCTTTATTTTAAAGTGACGTAGTTACACATTACCACATATACTTGCTATAGTAATAACAGTAAATTATGCATAATTACAACTAAAACCAAATCCTAACTCTATAGTAAGTACACAGTTCATTAATATTACCCAGTACTTATTTGAGTAAGTGAAATAAAGTGTAACCCACTTTTCATATTTTTGTTATCAACTTCCAACCCAACTTTACAACCGATGTCATAACTTCCCACAACACTTATCTCAGATGTCTATGAAAATAAAGTGGTGCCTTATGGACACTTAAGATAACCGAAGCTTACGACATTACGACGCTGTAGTAAAATGAGAAGACGCCGATGACAATCAGAGGGACGTCCCCTTACAAGCACCTCGTTGTCATTTTTCTCATTTGCAGCTGTGTGTCTGCGCTTTTCCCGTATGACGAAATGGAAATGATGTAATCTCTGTGCAGGGAAGAGGCTGCGAGAGGCAGCATTTCAAGTCTTGTGCTCTGTGTGTAAACGCAGTGCCCCAAAGTTTACAGTTTAAAACACACTGTTCCAAAAAGACTCATAATCCAGCAATTCTCACAAATGCTTGTTTGGCATGTTTCTGTGATACAGCGCAGTCAGTGGATGAGTGGAGTGAGTCAGGCAGGGCACGTCTCAATCCCACTCATACAAGTGCAGTATGTAAACACACCTACATATACATAGTCACGCTCATTGTGCTTATATGTGTGGACTACGACTACTTTAACCATGTGAGGACGTGACACCCTGAACTCTCAGTGATGCAATGACATTAAAGGGCAACACACAATTTAATGTTTTAATTAAAATAGTTACAGAATAATAGACCTAGAGATGCATCCAAATTCTTAATGGTCCACTGAAGTGCCTTGAAACGCTCAGCATTATTCAATGTGTTGACGTAATTTCCACTGAAAAAGTAAGACATCACTGAATCATTCCCTATCCCCTATATTATGCACTCACTGAATCATTCCCTATGCCCTGTATAGTGCACTGTCACTAACTTTGTCAATTCTTTCACTGTTTTTTGAACATTTTTGCTGAAATAGTGTATAGGGGTGTATAGGGGTGTCGCACCAAAGGACAACAGAAATGAACACTTTTATAGTGGTTCCAAAAAAGTTAAATATTTGAACAATTCTGAACAAAAACGAACCATGTACACATATCATGGGCTTCACAGTAACATGACCTTGATAGGGGTCCTTCAACTGATTAAACTTGTCAACCCGATTTAAAATCAAGATATGGTGTCACACTGGAGGACGTGGTTTTCAGGGACAAGTTCCTACGCTTTTAGAAATATATGGATGAAAAAATGATTGTCATTTACTAAAATAGATACTTGTATTTAGTAACATTTGTATGCTTTTCTTTTTAGTTTATAAAAGTTGTAATTTATTGCTTGAGACAGTCACACCACAGAACAATTTTGAGATTTGGCTCAAAAATGTAAAAAAATCGAAAGACAAAGCAGTTTTTATATCAACAGGTCCATGTAAGACAAAGAAATGTTTAACCATTTACTGCATTTTAAATGATGACAATACTAATTATATTGATTTTTATCTTGTGTGACAGTAAAAATGCCATGTCATGTCAAAAAAACATATATATATGGTTGGGAAGGTCACGCATGACGTAGGCAGCAAGAATCACCACATTGTTTACTAGAGGATTTTACATCCGGGATACATTCACGAATGGACCATTTCTAAAAATAAACTGAAACAAATACTTTTATACAGAAAGGACCATTTGTTTTGGACAGCGCTCCTTCTCAATTGTAAACAGTTCTTGATACATATATTTCACGCGAGAGGTCGTGAACTCAACCATCTCGTAAACGCGCTTCTGAAATGTCACTGTTTGGATTTAAAGAGTCTATGATTGGATCATTATTGCAGTGATTATGATGTTTCTAGCATGTTTTATGTTTGGCAACAGTTCTTCTAACCCTTATTGATGGAGTGTGTACACTCAAAACCTGTTGAACGAACTTAATTAAATTAAGGAAAACTTTTCCACTAAATTTAATTAGATTTCTCCAACAAAATCTAATTTGTTTGAAATGATTTGTTGTAATCTTGTTGTATGAACTTAAATTAGTCAAGACTACTAAAAAAAATTGTGTCATTCCAACTAGATAAAGTTTTGCCATGCCTAATAGAGAACCTTTTTTTTTTGGTCACCATTGTGGTGAAGAGGTGAGCTTGTGAGTAGCTGCCGTACACACACATACATGTTCCAAGATTGTTTGAGAGGGGTAGAACTGATGACCATATGTAGACTGCGGGAACTGAATCAAACTAATTTATTTCATTTATTTCTATAAAAACTAATAACCAACACAACATTTGTTCACATGCTAAGTGAAGTGTAGCTTTTGTAGCATGTAAGTAATGATCAAGTAAAACACTTGCGCTCTAGCATTAGCGCAGTTACAGCTCATTGAGACCAGACATATGTCATGTAGCCGCCCACAGCCTAACCACAAGGTCTACACTTCACGACAATGGTAACCTCAAAAATCAACATAACATAAACTCTTTTAAATGTTAAATATAACTGAACACCAAACGTTAACTGGTCTTTCCCTTTACTAAAAAACACATTAAACAGCACTCAATTTCTACATTTACTCTCCTGATCTATCTCTATGCAAAGCATGCTGGGAACTAGAAATACACTGCCCAGTTCAGTCAGCGCAACAGAAATTAATCATGTAGTCCCAAAACAAATGGTTCAGGTTAACTTAACATGTTACAAATTTAATTTCATTTAACATCATAAAATTGAGTGCAAATGGCAATTAAGTAAAAAACTAAAGATTTGTGTTGTTTCAGCTTATTTTATTTTAATAAACTGAGCAAATAGCTAGAATCATTTTTATCAGTGTAGCTTTTCATTTCTTAAACAACCATGTAGGAAGAAACATCATGGCCATATTCCAGGATGACAATGTCAAGATTCATCAGGCTTAGACTGTGAAAGAAAGGTTGGGAGGGAGCATGAAGAATCATTTTCACACATGAATTGAGTCCAGACCTTAAATTCATTGAAAGTCTTTGGGATGTGCTGGAGGAGACTTTACAGAGTGCTGGACTCTTGCATTGTCAATACAAGATCTTGACCAAAAACTGATGTACCTCTTGATGGAAATAAATGTAGTGATGATATTTCCATCAAGAGGTGCATCAGTTTTTGGTCAAGATATTGTATTGACAATTCAAGAGTCCAGCACTTTGCACTTTAAAACCCGTTTTCAAAATCATGTGTTTTCAAACCACCAAAACGCTGTTGTTGTGTAAATGAACGGCCCCTAAAGTTGTGCTGAAGCAGGATGGATATAAACTTTGCAGGACAGTGGGTCCCCAAGGGCACGGTTGAAGACCTCTGGCTTATACGGTCACATTTTAAAAGAGTCCATGATCTTCAGTTCTCTAGAAATTGCTTAGGTCGCTCCTCCAGTTTGTGAGATTTTCCCAGCCATGTCAGGCAGAATCATAAGAATCATAATCTTTCACCAAGCCACACTATTTGGGACAAGTTACATGCCAAAGATTTTCTACTAACCTTATAAGCATGAACAATTAAGCAGTATTGTATTCCTTAATAGGTAAACTAGTCTTTCTCAAAGAGGACTTCTGTGAAATGGGTAAAATGCTCTCATACAGGATGTTACTAATCTTGATTATGAACTATCTTATATGACATTACAGCCCTGTGCATATCTGTCAGCATTGCTCAATATAAAGCCAAAACGAGCACTGCAACATCCTGCTTACAACAGTATGCTAAAATAGCACTGCAACAGAGTTCATGGAAACAGTGAAAAGCGGATGACATCATGCAAATTATCACCCTGAAAAAGGAACAATTTGCATAACTTGTAAAACAGTGGAAAAACGATTTATACTTCAGAACAGGTAGACAAGCATGTTACATCAAATCAAATCAAATCACCTTTATTTATATAGCGCTTTTTAAAATGGCAATTGTTTCAAAGCAGCTTCACAGTGGTAACAGGAAAATAATGCAACAGAATTTGATTCGGCTGTACAGCCGCTCTGGTGAAAGCGGTGATGTCATCCAGCTCATTTCAATTATCATATAGTGTCAATGCGGGCAGATCAGTAATATAGTTGAAATTTAAGTGTCCCCAACTGAGCAAGCCAAAAGACAAAGGCGACGGTGGCAAGGAACCAAAACTCCATCAGGGCCAGAATGGAGAAAAAAACCTTGGGAGAAACCAGGCTCAGTCGGGGTGCCAGTTCTCCTCTGGCCGACGAACAAATAGTGTATGATTATGATTCTGGCAACATTACAGGTCAGAAGTCATATTAGATCAATAGATATTCGTAGGATTATTCGAAAGATTGGAGTCGTCACGCCGGGGACGGGCTTAATGAGGATGTCGTGTCGATGCGGCATTTACAGGGGGAAGTTTAATTGACACGGTCTCTTCAGACACTTCAGGGATACGGTCGTCATGTCCAGGCTAAGGTCCACCATCTGGTCCAGATACGGCCCGGATACGGCCCGGATCCGGCCGACTGCATGTCTATAGGTGGCATGTGTTTCAAGATTCCATAGAACTTTGGATGCAGTTTTGCTTTGAGGTTTTGTACACTTGAAACGGCAAATGTTCCCATTTTGTATTCTAAAACATTTAGACTGTGTTTTCCCTCAAAAGGTGTTCCCTGATTCAGACGAAATTCAGGGGAAATGAGGATAAAAATACCAGACAGACAAGTCAGAAGGCCTGAGGTGCTTTAGTTCTTCTTTGGAGTTCTGTTGTTTTGATTTGAAACAGAGATAAAGAGCTCGCAGGAATCCCCGGTGCTCCAGTGGAACTGCCACAAAAGATTCCTTACTCATCTGAGAGAATATTTCTATTTTTAATGCCAGAAACAGTAATAATAGCTTCGGGCAGACAACCGCATCAGCTGATTTGGATGGAAGCAGTTTCACAGAATTAGCAGTGAGGACATTCAGTACATTATTAGATGCCAGTCATGCTTTGCTACGTAATGAGTAGACCACACCTCACGACTGCTGAACTGAGCATTTACACGGCATTTGAGTTCTAATCCTTAAAAAAACACATTTCACATATCTCATTACACAATACAATTTGGTAATTAAATAGTCATTTTACATTGTTAATTCTTTTTTTGTAAGTTGGCTGATTTGATTCGGACAAAAACGTATGATATTCAAACAAATCTCATTATGAAGAACCACCCATAATCCCGCCCCTAAACATACCCGTCAGATCATACGAAAACATATGAATGAGATCGTATAAATTCGTAAGAATTAGCCACCAATTCAGCAAAATGTAAAATAGTTACGAATTGCAGTGAGATTGTGTTGGATAGGTTGACTATTGAAATAAAGTGTTACCTGTCTCAATACTTTGTCTTCATTTTGAACTCTATTATTTTATTATTTCTAACCTAGTGATCTGTGAAATATTTGCTTGAAAAGTGTGCTTGTACTATCTTTCTTTAAAATACCACTTGCTTCATTATTTTGGCATTTACGCCAATGATATTTTTCATTTTTCCAAATGCCCTTTGGTCCTCCTACATATCTGTTGGCATAACATACATTGTCATATGATTAGTTTTGAGTTCCATCTATAATAAAGGGAACCAAATTAAAATGTCCCTATGAATAAATAGATGACATTTGTTTGAGGGGATTGGAGTTTCCATGTGCTGTAGTTACACAGAAAAGGGAAAATGCTCACATGTGTGCATGTGACACCACAATGAATTCCATTAAATCAAACCAAAGAAAAGGTCAAAACAGTTCATGTTCTTTGTTTCATTTTCAACACAAGCAGGCCGGACAGGTTTTGCTTCCCGTAAAGCTTAAAGCAAAGCAAAGAGGTTGAAGTAGAAAGCGAAAAAGGAAATAAGAGAAAGGGTGAAAAGGTGAAAAGGTGATTCATAGGGATTCTCAAAGACTAAATTTTTATTGTATTTTATTTTATTTGTTTTATTGTATTTATTAAAGTATTTATTAAAAGACGCATTGGGATTGGCATTTAGAGACATTCTAAACTCTATTGGAGTAAGGCAACACGTGTCAGGACCCACTCATCGCCGTAATCATACGTTAGACCTAATACTGTCACATGGAATAAATGTTGATACCATTGAAATTCTGCAGCAGAGCGATGACATCTCAGATCATTACCTAGTATCATGTACACTTAATTTAGCAAAGGCTGCAAAGCTGTGCCCTCGCTTTAAATATGGCAGGACTATCACTGCTGCGACTAAAGATTTCTTTGTAAATAATCTTCCTCATCAGTTTCATCTCCTCAGCATCCCAGATAGCCTAGAGGAACTCGATGTTGCAACAGAAACTATTGACTCTCTCTTTTCCAGCACTTTAGACACAGTTGCTCCCCGGCGCTTAAAGAAGATTAAAGAAAATAGTCCAATGCCGTGGTACAACGAGCACACCCGGGCCCTTAAAACAGCAGCCAGAAAAATGGAGCGTAGCTGGAAGAAAACAAAACTAGAAGTTTTTCTCATTTCGTGGAAAGAGAGCATGATTGCATACAGAAAGGCCCTAAAAACTGCTAGATCTGCTTATTTCTCGACTCTCTTAGAAGAAAACAAACACAACCCTAGGTATTTATTCGATACAGTGGCTAAATTAACCAAAGATAAAGCTTCACCTTCTGATGTTTGTAAACAGCACAGCAGTAATGACTTTATGAACTTCTTTACTTGTAAGATTGATAATATTAGGAAAAAAAATTATAACCATGCAGCCGTCTACTACAGTATCACATCAGACAGTGCATTGTAGTGTCACTGAGGAAAAATTACATTCATTCACTGCTATAGGAGAAGAAGAATTGGCTAAACTCATTAAATCATCAAAATCAACAACATGTATGCTCGACCCCATACCGACTAAACTACTAAAAGAGATGCTTCCAGAGGTCATAGATCCTCTCCTTAATATCATTAATTCATCCTTGACATTAGGATATGTACCGAAAACTTTTAAGTTGGCTATTATTAAACCACTTATTAAAAAACCGCAACTTGATCCTACAAAATTAGTCAATTACAGGCCAATCTCAAATCTACCCTTTCTGTCAAAAATACTAGAAAAGGCAGTGTCCTCACAATTATGCTCCTTTTTAGAAAGAAATGGTATCTGTGAGGATTTCCAGTCAGGATTTAGACCGTATCATAGTACTGAGACTGCTCTCATTAGAGTTACAAATGATTTACTCTTATCATCTGATCGTGGTTGTATATCTCTATTAGTGTTACTCGATCTTAGCGCTGCATTCGACTATCGACCACAACATTCTTTTGAATAGACTCGAAAATTATGTTGGCATTAGTGGAACTTCATTGGCATGGTTTAAATCATACTTATCTGACCGTTATCAGTTTGTAGCAGTAAATGAAGAGATGTCACACCGAACACAAGTTCAGTATGGAGTACCGCAGGGCTCAGTGCTAGGACCGTTGCTTTTCACCCTGTACATGCTACCACTGGGAGATATTATTAGGAAGCATGGCGTTAATTTTCATTGTTATGCTGATGATACTCAGCTCTATATTTCTTCACGCCCTGACGAAACTTACCAGTTCACAAGATTAACAGAATGCATAGCTGATATAAAAAATTGGATGACTAGTAATTTTCTGCAACTTAATTCAGAAAAAACTGAATTTTTAATCATTGGACAAAACAACTCCACAAGTAGTAACCTAGAATACTGTCTAACACTCGATGGCTGCTCTGTCAAGTCCTCGTCATCAGTTAGGAACCTGGGTGTGCTCTTTGATACCAATCTCTCATTTGAAAGCCACGTTTCTAGCATCTGTAAAACTGCATTCTACCATCTTAAAAATATATCTAAATTACGGCACATGCTTTCAATGCAAAATACTGAACAGTTAGTTCATGCGTTCATGACCTCAAGGCTAGACTATTGTAATGCTCTACTGGGTGGTTGCCCTGCTCGCTTAATAAATAAACTGCAGCTGGTCCAAAACGCAGCAGCTAGAGTTCTTACTAGAACCAGGAAGTATGACCATATTAGCCCGGTTCTGGCAACACTGCATTGGCTCCCTATTAAACATCGTATACATTTTAAAATCTTGCTGATTACTTACAAAGCACTAAATGGTTTAGCGCCCCAGTACTTGAGCGAGCTCTTAACGCATTATACTCCATCACGTCTATTGCGGTCTCAAAATTCTGGCCAGTTGATAATACCTAGAATTAGGTATAGCTTCTTCAAACAATAAACAGCACAGAAGAAATTACAACATTATAATGCATCCTGCATTTTTGCAGTGTGAGATAAACGTCTGTCTAATGCCTGCTACAGACTGTGCGATATCGGCAATCCTAAAGTTCATTACAAATCACACTGTACAACATGGATCTAGTAAACTTGGGTATGACATGTATGTAGACTCGGTGATAACACCTATTGAATCGTAGGCTATGACGCAAGTTATGCTGCATTCCAGACAGCTCAGAATTTGGATTTTTCTTTTTTTTGGATTTCTTAATTTTGGATTCTTGGAAATAATGTCTGGAACGCCACTTGAAGTCAGACATTCGACATGAGAACTCGCGGTACATCGATCAACCCCCACCTCAGCGAGACGCGTCATTTGACGTCACTTCCAAGATGTCGCATGTCCTGCTTCCAATGAGCGTAAACGTAAAAACAAACTTTAACATTAGACAGTTTATGTATATAATACCTTCGTCTTTGCTTTCCGTCAGCTATTTTCAAAGTGATTTTATGTTGTTTTTATTCTGTTTTTGTCATAATTTGTCGTGGCTACATCATGTGGTCAACGTGAACGTGACCTCTGATTACCTAGAACTCACTGAGGTCTGAAGTGGGACATTAATAAAATGGATTACACTGTGGAAAATGGATATAATCCCACGTCCAACCTCGTCTGGAACGCTGCATTAGTATAGAAGAATAAAATGTCATCAGCTGTGCGTTGAAAAAAAGAGGAGGAAGCGAAAGAGGAGAATATGGATGTGGTCATGGCTAGGTAAAAGTGGCCAACTTGGCATGGCAATTTTGCAAATGGAGCTTGAGGTAAGTAGTTTTAAGTTTTAACGGCATGTCACGTTGATCAATACACCATTTCATGTTGCATTTTTATTGGCTAGTCAGTATGTAACCGGTCCTACTCAACCCGCTCCGAGCGAGAGGGATGGGAGTTGGGCGCTAACAAGGATGCTAAAGACCGCAGCCGCTAGCGTGCCTCTTGAGGCCAGGGGAGTGAGGTTTACACACACAGCTCTCACTGGCCTGTGACAGTTACACTCACCCCTCTAAATCTCACTCCCATCTGGGTCACAGCACCAAATGTAGCCGGTCGTATTCGGGATTTACCGGGGTCTCTGGCATGGGAGTTGGGCGCTAACAAGGATGCTAAAGACCGCAGCCGCTAGCGCACCTCTTGAGGCCAGGGGAGTGAGGTTTACACACACAGCTCTTACTGGCCTACATCCGTTACACTCACCCCCCTAAACCTCACTCCCATCCGGGTCACGGCACCAAATGTAGCCGGTCGTACTCGACCCTCTCCGGGAGGGATTTGAACCAGGGTCTCTGGCCAACACGGTCTCACTACTATTCGTCACATATTGACGCTTGGTCAGTTCCCTTCGGCGTCACTTTTTAACGCGCAGGGTACCCCTTTAGCGACGTTTTTCGACATGCAGTACTCCATTGATTTCAATGAGAAACCTTTGGCATCATATACAGACGTGTTGGGCATGGTTATCGTCATGATGAAACTATATATTGATTATATGATTTTGCCATTATGACATGGAGTGTGATTCTCAATTTAATCAGCCAGCATAATTTTATTTACATTTAACGTTATTTTTTTTTAATTTTACGCTATTCAGACACGTTTTGAACACGTAACCCAACCCCATCCCTAAACCTACCCATTTGTGTATTATAAAAAACAGGATATAACAGGCAGATACAGTGGGGAGAACAAGTATTTGATACACTGCCGATTTTGCAGGTTTGCCCACTTACAAAGCATGTAGAAGTCTGTAATTTTTATCATAGGTACTCTTCAACTGTGAGTGACGGATTCTAAAACAAAAAACCACAAAACTCGCCGTGTTTGGAGGAAGAAGAAGGATGAGTACAACCCCAAGAACACCATCCCAATCGTGAAGCATGAAGGTGGAAACATCATTCTTTGGGGATGCTTTTCTGCAAAGGGGACAGGACGACTGCACCGTATTGAGGGGAGGGTGGATGGGGCCATGTATCGCGAGATCTTGGCCAACAACCTTCTTCCCTCAGTAAGAGCATTGAAGATGGGTCGTGGCTGGGTCTTCCAGCATGACAACGACCCGAAACACACAGCCAGGGCAACTAAGGAGTGGCTCCGTAAGAAGCATCTCAAGGTCCTGGAGTGGCCTAGCCAGTCTCCAGACCTGAACCCAATAAAAAATCTTTGGAGAGAGCTGAAAGTCCGTATTGCCCAGCGACAGCCCTGAAACCTGAAGGATCTGGAAAAGGTCTGTATGGAGGAGTGGGCCAAAATCCCTGCTGCAGTGTGTGCAAACCTGGTCAAGAACTACAGGAAACGTATGATCTCTGTAATTGTAAACAAAGGTTTCTGTACCAAATATTAAGTTCTGCTTTTCTGATGTATCAAATACTTATGTCATGCAATAAAATGCAAATTAATTACTTAAAAATCATACAATGTGATTTTCTGGATTTTTGTTTTAGATTCCGTCACTCACAGTTGAAGTGTACCTATGATAAAAATTACAGACTTCTACATGCTTTGTAAGTGGGCAAACCTGCAAAATCGGCAGTGTATCAAATATTCCAAGTGTTCCGAGGGCAAACGATTGATTTGTGTGAAGAAAATCCCCAAAAGCGATCAGCGTCGAGTCCATCCGCCGAAGATCATGAACACAACAACACATTTCAAAAATTGCCGCCGGAAGAAACGTTACGCCAGCTTTGACAGCATTGGCTGTCGTATGTCTCGTGACCAATTGCGTCATTACGTCAGCTTTGATTGTAAAATGCCATTGGCTCTTGTGTGTCTCGTGACCAATCGCGTCATGCTAAAGAGTCGGGTGTATCATTTGAATGAGATATGACTGAGTGGAGTGTGTGTGTTCACGGAGTGGCGGGTTGGATCATCATTTCAGCGATTAAAACATTAAGATCAACTCTGTTCTTCACATTGTATGACTTCAGAAGACTTGGAATGCAACATGAGTTAATACTTTTATACTGTTTTTGGTCAGTTTTTGCAATAAATACCTGTGACTGTACTTTTATTTGCCTGTTACGTGTTTTATATTGTTCAGAAGTGGGTAGGTTTAGGGTAGGAGTGGGGTTAGTTGCTCCAAAATATAAATGTAACCTATAAATATTCATAAAATCATGTCTACTTTTACAAATGCAAAAGAATTAAATGCGTCTTGATCTGACGCATTGGGCAAACAACTGAAATCAATGGAGTAACTTACCCTGTGTGTCAGAAAATGACGCTAAAGGGGTACCTTGTGCGTTAAAAAGTGACGCCGAAGGGAACTGATCAAGCGTCAATATGTGACGAATAGGAGTGAGACCGTGTTGCTCTGGCATGGGAGGCAGGTGCTAACAAGGACAAGGACCGCAGCCGCTAGTGTGCCTCTTGAGGCCAGGAGAGTGAGGTTTACACGCACAGCTCTTACTGGCCTACGTCCTTTACACTCACCCCCCTAAACCTCACTCCCATCCGGGTCACGGCACCAAATATAGCCGGTCTTACTCAACCCACTCCGAGAGGGATTTGAACCGGGGGCTCTGGCGTGGGAGGCGGGTGCTCTAACAAGGAACACTAAAGACCGCAGCCGCTAGCATCAGTCGCTAGCTCTTACTGGCCTACGCCCGTTACATAGATGTAGGTCATAGCAGCAAACACACTGTGAGATGATCATGCTAAATTTATGACACTGTCAGAAAATAATCACAGGCTATATTTGGTCGCAAGAACGTGACAACGACCGTCTTTAAACCTCTCTCACTGTACGACGCAGGACCACCGTTTAGGAGCCACAACTACAGAAATAACCATGATTGGTCATCTTTTGTTTGGGACAGCCCAAAATCGTACAATGTGTACCACGCATTAGATGAGACTCCCAGACAGTGCTGGAGACTATGATTTCCGTGATCTTCCGTGACACTGCT
Organism: Coreius guichenoti; assembly: GCA_039654105.1. Classification (NCBI taxonomy): domain Eukaryota; kingdom Metazoa; phylum Chordata; class Actinopteri; order Cypriniformes; family Gobionidae; genus Coreius; species Coreius guichenoti. Next base: position 6,784,732 of record CM077171.1, on the reverse strand, counting down.
AGGAACAAGTCACAGCATGAATCACACTGGATCTCCGTCATTTACCATTCTGCTCTCTTACAGCACAGTTTGCTGATACCTAACAAAACAAAAGAGGAGATACATTCATAATTTCATTTAGTGAAATTTAGACATTAAATGTTGCCTAATTGTCATTGTTTTGTGACTGCCACATTGTTTAGACTGTCTCTAGTGCCAAAGCCTAAATCACAGCTAGCCTTGTTTTTAGTGTGTTAAAGTTTTTTCACTTTTCTTGTTCAAGTTTTCTCTAAACAAGTCAGTCCCCCCCCCCCCCCCAAAAAAAAAGCGAGAGAAAGAGAGAGACAGCAGTGCGCCTGCTCGTTTCAACTGGAAAAGACAAGCAGTAGCTTGGAACTACTCCCAGAGAGAGAGAGAGAAATACACTGCAACCATGGTGACCATTCCAGATTACAGCCAGAGACTCTGACGTCAATGGAAACCTCACAGCACAAAGCCTAGCACAAACACAGCCCTCGGTGCATCCATGGAAACAAGCTGCCCACCTGCAAAATATATGATATTGTTGTACCGTTGCTGTTGCCATAGAACCCACATAGAAAAGAGGAAACTTTAAAGAAATTTATTTCAAAAGAAATTAGTTTTAAAAGCCAGGCCAGTTGAAACTCAACCTGAAATCCCTGACATGACACAAACAAAGCACAGGATTATTTACTCGCCCTCATGTCTTTCCGAAACTTTTTTTTTTTTTGAAGAATCTTAATGCCATGCCTTTCCATATAACCATATTTTATAGTGACATTTCATAAAATAACCCATATAACTTGTGTGACTATATTCCAAGTCATTTCCAAGGTCAATTTTGGGGAGAACTGGCAGAACGGCATTTTCTTTCAGCTTTTTCCCTCTCCTTTTGGCCTAAAACTATGGATGCTTGTTTCCGCCACACAATTAAAAATTAAAAAGGTAATTGCAAATTTTTTATCTCACAATTCTGACTTTTTTTCTCAGAATTGCGAGAAATAAAGTCAGAATTACGAGTTTATATAGCGCAATTCTGACTTAACACACAACTGTTTTCTCACAACTGAGAGTTTATATCTTGCAATTCTGACTTTATATCTCGCAATTCTGAGAAAAAAAGTCGCAATTATCTTTTAAAATGTGTTATTCTGTGGCGGAAACAAGCTTCCATATAAAACGCTATATTCACTCATCCAGTTGGAAATGTTGACTACAAACACAGAGGTTTTTCAGATTATCCGTTGTGGTGTTCTCTCCATGTTTACGATTCTTTGCTGCCTTTAGCCGCTGCCTACAACATGCTGGATCCTTCACTGGAAACTGAAAGTAACTCACTCCCTCTAAAAGTTTACTCTGAATTCTTGCACCCGGGAACAATACAAGTCGACACCATTATGACTAAAAGTTTGCTAAGGAGTATTTCCTACTAAAGCAAGGTGATATTTGACTGTTAAACGCAGTGGCGTTTAGCAAGTCAGCCCTCGCACTCCGGGAAAATTACGTCTAAAACCCAGGGGCCATATGCATGGCAAGACAAATCAAGCCACCTTTACTTAGTTAGCGCTTTATAACATACAGATTGTTTCAAAGCAGCTTTACAGTGACAACATTTCGGCTGTTGTTCAGCTGATGAACACAAACAAACACAGTGTTATTATGATTCAGACTGCATCACAAGTCAGAATTCAGATCGGTATCGGCAGCATTCAGATATTCATCCAGTTCCATCCAGTTATCAAAATCAACTGCAGGCGGTCGATCCTTTTCCTATTTAGCACCTAAACTCTGGAATAGTCTTCCTAGCATTGTTCGGGAAGCAGACACACTCTGTCAGTTTAAATCTAGACTAAAAACACATCTCTTTACTATGGCATACACATAAAACATTTTTAATTTCTATTATTCAAATCAGTTAAATGATTGTTTTAGGCTGCATTAACTAGGTCAGCCGGAACCGGGAACACTTCCCATAACACCTGATGTACTCGTTACATCATAAGAAGAATGGCATCTACGCTAATGTTAGTCTCTCTGTTTATCCCGAGGTTTACTGCAGTCAGCCGGATCCAGATCAGATGGTGGACCTGCGCCTAGACACGACCGACTCAGCCCTGAAGTGTCTGCAGAAACCGTGTCAACTAGACTCTCCCCTGTGAAGGCCTTATCGACACGACAGCCAATGGCACTGATCCTCAACAAACCCGTCTCCTGCGTGACGACTCCGATCTTCAACCAGATGGAACTGGACAAATATTCTGAATGTTCTGATCTAATCTAACTTCTGACCTGTAACGCTGCTGGTCCAATATCTGATCTGGATAGGGCCCGGATCTGGCTGACTACGGGATAAGGATGAGAGGATGCATACCTTGCATACCCAGACGCTACACCACTGGCTAAACGTATCCATAGCAGACTGGTGGGAATGGCCTTAGATGGAAACATGCCTAGTGCATTATGGGGGTTAAAGTTTTCCTACCTATTTGGCAAAAGGGAAGACAACAGCCTTCTCTGTTTTCTCTAATCACGCAGCACTGATTATTATTTATTTTTTTAAATCACCTTTTTACTGTATAGGCAACCAAGTTTTATTTAAAGCCCATTTGGTCAGCGGTGAAGTACCCCTTTAACCTGTCATATGAATAGGAACATTTTTGTGAAAGTTAATACTGTCAAATCCCAACAGTCACAAAACACTGGAGGATGCCAAAACAGCGGGAGATATTTTTTGCTTTAGTTGGTTTACACATAAAAACTGTGTACCTAAAAAAAGATTTGTAAGACTGCCCGAAAGACACTCACCCAGCACAGTTAAGGCATTCTGCCAAGATGTTCTCTCGTAACAGTGGAATACTCTGAGGGTTGGCCAATATTACAAAAATGGGAAAGACGCTGGCCTGCATTGCATGTGAAGATATTGTGTCACTACACAGTGTCATTGAACAATCAACAGTGCAATAGAACTGAAAGTGGTAAAAAAGAGACTTACTGTAAAGACAGAAAGCTGTACTTTCACTGCAAAAAATGCTTTTCTTACTTAGTATTTTTGTCTTGTTTTCAGTCCAAATATCTAAAACTTTCACTAGATAAGTAAAATGACATAAAATATTTTTTCTTGTTTTCTGGGGGGAAAAAAATCAAAATGAAGTGAGTTTTTGCTTAAAATAAGCAAAATGATCTGCCAATGGGGTAAAAAAAATAATTTTGTTTCTGTTTGGCACAGAAACAAGAAACAAGATTTCAAACAGAAACAAGATTTTTTCTTACCCCATTGGCAGATCATTTAGCTTGTTTTAAGCAAAAACTCACTTCATTTTGGTTTTATTTTCCAGAAAAAAATCGGTAACACTTTACAATAAGGTTCATTAGCTAACATTAGCTAATAATGAACTGCCCTTATAAAGCATTTATTAATCTTTGTTAATGTTAATTTCAACATTTACTAATACTTTATTAAAATCTTGTTAACATTAGTTAATGCACTGTGAACTAACATGAACAAACCATCAACATCTGTATTAACTAACGTTAGCAAAGATGAACAAATACAGTAACAAATGTATTGCTCATGGTTAGTTCATGTTAACTAATGAAACCTTATTGTAAAGTGTTACCAAAAAATCTTATGTAATTTTACTTATCTAGTAAATGCATCTTGGTTTAAGAATTTTTAGATATTTAGACTGGAAACAAGACAAAATACTAAATAAGAACAGCATTTTTTGCAGTGTTTCAACACTTGCAAGTGATTATGTATTATGAAAAACATTGTCCATGTTCTGCTATGGGCTGTGTGTGTAGATGAAGTTTACTGTGAACAACGTCCCTGATCACTTCAGTCTGATCTTAACAGTTTGAGGATAAGAAAAGGGTTGGAAATGGTATGAAAAAATAAATTAGCCTATAAGTTGACCTCATGGAAAATAAAAACATAATAAAAGTAATGAAGTCATTCTTACATAATAAAAGTAATAAACTCAGCGGAGGTTCACTGCATTCCAAGGCCAGAAACAAGTACGCAAACACTTTATGAACTGAATTCTGATGTGAATTGCATTTGAAATGTAACAACTCACAAAATTGTTTTTAGCTTGAAGCATATGGGTTTGCACACTTGCTCAAATAGAAGATAAATGATCCAAAATTATAAGGCAATAATAAATTTATGATACAATAACGACAAAAAACCCTTTGAATTTATGAAAGAAATTGTTGCATGTAAATGACCAGTAAATCAGATGCTGGGTATAACAATGTTTCCCAATCAGCAGAAGATGAGCAGTTTGATGTAATTTCTTGTTGCTTTCTCAATGCATTAAAATGTAGAAAATTAAGCAATGAGATTGTGGTGGTGAAATGCAAGTTCCAGGTAACTCAGTTACAAGCCTGTACTCTTAGTACCACGTAACACCCAATTTATCTCACACTTTATTTTTTGAAGCGAACAATAAAAAGAAAACAACTGACCGGCTCTAACTTGAAAGAGCACAGGAAATCATTGCCCTTGGGTTTAATTCGGTTGAATGCAGCATAAGCCAAGGTTCTCACACATCAGCTGCTGTGTCAACAGCCAGGCACTTCCTCTTTCTCAGAAATTATGTACATGATGCATGCTAACTGGCCTTTACGCCACCGAGGTGGGCAAGCTCGCACGCTGCCTTTCACAGCCCTTCCAGTGTCGACAGAAACTCCCACCTCAAAAACCTTTCACGCTAACCCGTTATCATTAAAGTCATCATTAAAGCGGTCATGACACGAGAAATCTACATTTCCTTGAGCTTTTGACATATTACACTGTAAAATACAATTAGTTAGACTTACTTAAAAAACATGCAAACCGATTGACTTAAAAAAAGCTAAGTAAAGTGAAATAGGAATACTATGTTGTACTCACAAATGCTTAGTTAGTGTAGTTCACTTACAAGAGAGTTATAGTAACTAAAAAAGAACTGTAGCGTGTACTTGATAATTTACTTTAGATTTACTCTTGACTTAGTATATACACTATATTGCCAAAAGTATTGGGACACCGCTCCAAATTATTCCATGGCCACAGGTGTGCTTCTACAAACATTTGTGAAAGAATGTGGGAACAGTTTGGGATGGCCTCTTCCTGTTCCAACATGACTGCACACCAGTGCACAAAGCAAGGTCCATAAAGACATGGATAAGAGAGAGTGGTGTGGAGGAACTTGACTGGCCTGCACAAAGTCCTGACCTCAACCCGATAGAACACCTTTGGGATGAATTAGAGCGGAGACTGCGAGCCAGGCCTTCTCGTCCAACATCAGTGCCTGACCTCACAAATGTGCTTCTAGAAGAATGGTCAAAAATTCCCATAAACACACTCCTAAACCTTGTGGAAAGCCTTCCCAGAAGAGTTGAAGCTGTTATAGCTGCAAAGGGTGGGCCAACTCCATATTAAACCCTACGGATTAAGAATGGGATGTCATTAAAGTTCATGTGCATGTAAAGGCAGGTGTCCCTAAACTTTTGGCAATTTAGTGTAGGTACTATTGTTATTACCATTGTTGTGTTTTTCATGCTGAATGAATGGAATGACGTTAGCCAATCATAACAGTGGCTGTTTACTGACAAGCCTTAACCCTCAAAGACCCAAATATATATATAAAAACTGTAAAAAAAAGAAAAAGAAAAAGAAAAAAAAAAGAAAAAGTTTCACCTTTTACATGTTGTTGTAGGAGACCTCTAATGCTAAAATAAATGGGTTTTTACATTTTTGACATTTTAGTAAGTTTTTAGGGAAATGTTGCAATGTTGGGCCTGTTGGGTAGCAGAAGTTCAGTGATTTCACTCAAAGTCTGATGTCGTCAAATGTAGAGAACATCTAAGGGTTCATTTGCAGGGTGTACTGCTTATATTAGTAGCACTAATATATATACACTATAATCACACAATATTAATAATTAGACGTCATATTTTTATGAAAAATTATTTATTATGATAATTATATATTATTTCACTTTATTTTGATGGTCCCTTTAACACATTCTGTTGACTATAAGTAACGTTGCACCTACATGTCTACTAACTCTCATTAGAGTGTTAGTAGAGTATCATCAGACTGGTAGGGATAGGGTTAGAATAAGTCAATACAATGTCTGTTGGAGGACAGATATTAAGCAGACAGTCTACTGATACTCTAATGAGAGTTAGATGACATGTAGTTGCAGAGTTACTTATAGTCAACAGAATGTTGAAAAGGGACCATCAAAATAAAGTGTTACCAAAATATGTTCATATGTTTATTTACAAAACCCGATGAACTGAATGAAAACTTTGGCATTTATGTGATTTAGCTCTGTTAGCCATATTCAGTTATGATAGTCCTAAAGGCAGTTATTGTCCTCCGAGAAGCAGAGGCGGACATTGCACTTGCTTCAAAGTGTGTTGGTGTAGCCTTCACCACAGTGTCTGCAGCGTCCTCGATTTTGTTCATAACTTCTGACACAAACTTTTTAAAAATATTCCAGTGGTGTATGAAGGGAGTCGGCATCATTAGCATGGTTGGGAAGGTTACTTTTAAAATTTATTTCACTACAGATTACAAAATACATGCTTTAAAAAGTCATTTGTAATGTATTTCGTTAGATTACACAAGTTTTGTAAATTAATCTGAACACTTTAGAGTACTTTGGAACACTAATAAGGTGTGTAACATAAAGGGACCACCAAACATAAGACTTGGTTTTCATCTGCATATTATTTTAAACAACATCAGTTTTCCACAATATTTCTTGAAGCAAAAAACTGCAGACAATCTTAGAACAAAGAAAAAAAATATATTGATGCTGAAGAAAGAAACACGATGCATTAAGATTTGGGGTGTATAAACTTTTTGAATTGGATGTACAATTGTAAATTGTACTTATTTTGTCTTCTGGGAAACATGTAGTTATTAGCTTCTGAAGAGAAGTGCTAAATGAAAAAATATGATCTTTAAACAAAATAATATTTTTAATTTTTTTTATTAAAGTCGCAATTCTGAGAAAAAAAGTATTTTTCCCTCATAATTGGACATTACAATTCGCGATTGATGGATCCAATTGGATCCATTTTAAAATCACTGTTCCCATTTTGGACGTCATCAATGACGATGCACTTTGTAGATAATATGGTATTTCCTGGCTGGTGGCATTTTCCATGAAATGGAAAAAAAAAAAAAACACTGGTTATTTCCCATATCCCAATCATACTTGCATATTCCACAGAATTTACACAATACAGTCTGGCTAGCTTATTGCGTCATCTACTATCATGCTAATAGCACTTATAACCCCCACATTCCAGATCATTATCACCTGTCCCAAATGCAGCAAGCAGATGTTTGGGCAAACCCCAGAAAAGAAAACCGAGCCAGAGCCATATTTTTATAAATGATAAGATAGTGTGAAGACAGTTTAAAATATCGCTACACAAATACTTTCAAATTCTCAAAGAAACAATTGATTCCTTAATTCAACTTGAGCATACACAGCAAAATCCCCAATGTTAACTGCTCAGAGCACATATGGTCCCACTCTACAGAGTGTTGAAGTAACACTGAAGCAGTGTTAAAGTTAATGAGATCATTAAGTGATGATTGAGCATTAGTGATGAACACCTGCTGTTAACAAGCAGAATCACTGAAGGAAAGAGGAACAACGGGTGCGTCTCAATCCGTTCCCTGTAGCTCCCAAGCTGTGAATCAGTATATTGTGTAGGCTACATGAATTTAGGCACTGGTAAGGACAGTAAAGGACGCTGGCTCACTACACATTGGGACACTGATGACTGTATTTAGGCGACGTGACAACATCCTCATTGTACAACATCATTACTGGTATTCATGAACAGCAGAGATGATATCTCTCTGACATTACTTGTAATGTTATTTAAAGTACATTATGATAAATACTTTGCTTGTTACATATACGTGCAACATTTCAGACATAAATAAATTATAAATGTTAGCTAGATTGTGTTCATTTACCTGTCTAACGATGTATATTTATGCTGAAATATAAAAAAAATAATGTTTTCTATTTTTAAAAACATATATGGTGTGTCGTTATTGGTCGTTATGTGTAGTGAGTTGGCTCACGTGATTTAAGTTTCGCGCTTCAGAACTTCCATTAAGGGGACATGGCGAGCGTCGATGCACCCTGGGTTTTGCGGTGCATTGTGGGACTTTTTAGGGAGCAAACGTTTCAGTGCACTGGAAGGATTCTGCGATTGAGACAGCCCTTAAAATGGCCGACTCCCTGATCAGTGCCCTGACTACTGAACTAGGGAGCTGATTGAGACGCACCCAACAAGAACAGTCAAAAGAGAAACACAAGAAACTGATGAAATCAACTGAAGATAAAAGAAGACATTAAATCTCTGAAGATCTCAGCAGAGGAGGATTAAACAACTCCTCAAGCAGCATTACCAGCTTCACGCATTACTAACCTAACACTTATTTCTGTTATTCATCTACAGAAGTTCTTATTGAGAATTAACATTAAGGTTTAGAGGATGATGTTTTATTGAAAAGTAATGTCTTCAATAATGGTCAATCATCACTTAATTATCTCATTAATTTTAACACTGCTTCAGTGTTACTTTAACTCTCTGTAGAGTGGGACCATATGTGCTCTGAGCAATGCTGCTTTAACACTGGGGATTTTGCTGTGTATCATTTAATAATAAATAAATGGACTAAAATTCAAAATTGTAACAAAGACATTTAAAACTTGTGAATGATCAAAAACATATTTCACATGGAACAAGTGAGAAGTAAAATTCATCCATGTAATGTGCAAGGTACACAGGCAAATTGTGCTGCCCCTTTCACTCAGTGTTGTAAAATTACAACATTGACATTACAAGCTCAAAATCTAATATGATTCTAAAGCATTCAACAGTACCTTAATATCTGCATGATCTAGACATATTACTAATCACATAAAAAAAAATATTTTGGGCATTTTACTTACTTGAATGTTGATTTATTCAGTCCAGTAAAACTTGCTTCAAGTCAAGTTCACAGGTTGTGGACAGGTGAACAGGCCTATTCACAAAATATTCCATCCAATTAGCATTGCAAGGCTGAACAATACAACCTATTAGTTGTGTAAATGTGGTCTTAGAGAGAGAAAAAAACATTTGCAGGTTTATTTTAGTAGAGCTAAAATTGATGTTGTAATATTACAACAGTGGGCCTTACAGGATTAAAGGGGACGCCTTAAAAACAAATCATTTCAGACAGAGGGTCAGAATGACGGTTGAAAATTGTAGTTTTTTTCCGCATATATATTTGTTTTTTTGTGCAAACTAACTTTATTAACATTATAAGTAAACCTGAACTAATTAAAATAATAAAAAATGTCTATGTCATAAAAAGGCAGCACACAGTAAATTCACCAGTGTTGAATTAACACCGCTCTGTGTTCATATGGGAACCACCAGCAGGGTGTTAAAGTAACACTGAAGCACTTTTAGAGTTAATTAGATACTTAAGTGATTAATTGAGTGATGATTGTTTGATTATTGAAGACACCTGACGATAATGAGCAGAATCACTGAAGGAAAGAGAAACACAAGAACTACAACTGACTTCAGTCACAGCCTTAGATGAAATCAACTGAAAGACATTAAATCTCTCTTATTATAAGCCAGACTGACTTTATTTCTGTAATTTGTCTACAGCTCTTATTGAGAATTAACAGAGGTTTAGATGTTGATGTTTTATTGAAAATGTTTGGTCACCATTATGGTGATCAGTGTTTCCTGTAATTGGGCAGGTTGAGTCTTAGTTTTTTACCTCAGTTTGTGGTTTTTGTAACATTGTTATAAAGGAAACCATAAACAAAGATGTTCAGGTGATATAGTTTTGGTATAGACGAGGTACTGAGCATCTGTTTCACGCTGAGCGCTTGGCGATCATTTTTGGTTGTCGTCATTAACATTTTTTTTAAAAATCGACACTGTAAAATTGTAAATAAAACAAAGTTTATTGGAGTAATGCACTATTTCAGTTTTTCTAGTTCAAGATTTCATGTTTCATAAATAGGTCACTTGTTGATTCTTTGTAATCGCTTGTGAAATTTATTAGCAATATCATTTCTACGCCAATTTTTTTCAGTCTATGGTACATTCTCATTTAGATGAGCTAGATAAACAATTACTGTCATCTACATTAGCTAATCAACAACACCAAATGTTTCCATCATTACTTACATAATGAGACACATACAACCACACAGAGCCGTGAACACACACATTCATCTGAGTAAAATCTTTTTTATACTTCTCACACTTGTCAAAGCTTTACAGTAATCAAACGTTTAGATTTCCTCTCATGGAAACCCTGATCAGAGACGTATCTCGAGTGGTCTTAACAGCCCCGCTTTTGTGGTTTCACATTCTTTTTAACTCAATCTGTCGAACAAAAAAGACCCTCAATACACACTGTACTACAGACCACACACACTCTCAGTCTTTATCACTTCCACTACTGCGGCCGTGTTTCTTTCCATTGTATGCAAATGTGTGTGTGTATCTCCACTACTGCATGTCTCTCAGTGCCTTTATGAGACCTCATACTGTAACGTCCTGTCAGTTTTCCAGGAATCAGAGGCAAGCCAGGCAACAGATGTTCACACATTTCTGCGGTTCAGAAGTTTAACAGAAGGTGAACAGGCTCAGATAGCGCGAGCTCGGTCAGGTGAGGACAAAGCCTCAAATAGCTGAGGAGCAAAGATAAGAGATATATTTAAATGCCAGCCTCAGGCGAGGGCCTGTGAGTGAAAGAGGAGGATTTCTCAGAGGAAGACAGTCATAATGCTGTGAAGATCCACATCTGTTAGAGACACCCAGAGTATTACTCAGAGGTTATGCTGTCATTACTCAGGAGACTTATAGTGGAGTTCTTGTGTTTCATTTAAAGGTGAATGGTATAATTTCGATGTTATCACAGATTAATTTCAGAGACTATATGTTAGCACTTTGTGGGCTGACTTCAAAAAACATTTGTCTCTCAGATGTTTCTTCTAAAATTCATTAAGTATAATATAAATACAAAGCAATTGTTCACTTACTGTACAGTAAAGGTACACCATAAAAGAGAAAATTCCACCTAATTCAACTTCTCTGATCTAGGGCCCTATTTTAACAATCTGAGCGCATGGCGCAGGTGCACTTAGGGCGTGTCCGAATCTACTTTTGCTAGTTCAATGATTGAAAAAACAGTCGGCACGCCAGACGCATGGTCCAAAAGGATTGTACCTAGTCTCTTAATGAGTCATGGGTGTGTTTTGGGCGTAACGTGCAATAAACCAATCAGAGTCTCATCTCCCATTCCCTTTAAAAGCCAGGTGCGCTCGCACCATGGCGGATTCGTTATTTACATGGTGGAACTTGCGAGCGGAAAGACTGAATCTCCAGAGAGGAATCCTTTTATTTTTAACATTTAAAAATGTTTGTGTGCTGCTGCGCATCCCTGTGTGTGTAATAAGCAGAGTGTACGCACGTTGCATATTACTAACACACCCTTTAAATAACACAAAAAATACTGCACTATTGACTTTAGAGCAGGTTTGTGTTGGTCAATGGCGTAGTCGTTTTCAGTTCCTCAAAATAGTAACGCTCCAACAATGCTCCTGAACACACCTGGTGACGCTGGACGTGAAAATGATAACTGCGTCGGGCTGAAACTAGCAAAAAACTTGCATCGTGCCTGGCGTCGCATTGCGCCGGGTGTATGATAGAGCCCCAAAAGTACAGTTGAACAAGAACAGTGGCTGTTCAAAACATTTCAATTCTTTTTTTATAATCTTGTGTAGTTGAATCTTATATAATTTAAAAAATGAATTGAAATTGGTTAAATTATTTTAACGATTTAAGGCAAACTCACACTGTGCCGACAGACAGAGACCAACACGGACAATCACCAGATTACAGTATGTCACTTCTCAGACATTCCACAACCCGACAAACACCGATTGAATACAGTACAAGCACAGACCAACACCGACAGGTAACACACTGATCCGACAAAAAAAACAGACAAAGTGTTTGTAACCGTTTGTTGTGTAGTGTGAGTTGATCTTTAAAGTAATGTAAAAACATGTTGCCATGACATATTGATCATATATTTTTTTCACAGTAGAGCTGTAAAGGCCGTGACACACCAAGCCAAAGACAAAGAACTAGCAGTGACGAAAGCTGACTGTGTTGTTGCCTCTCGTTGGCTGCGTCTCGGCCAAAAAGCTACACTTGAATACACCAAAAGGACTAAAGGCGACTGTCAACTAGCATGTGCATTCCGTGTATGCGTTTAACCGAAACTAGGACTGCAGATATACAAACCGTGAACAAAGCATCGCTTGCTTAGCATTTTGAATATCAATCATGCTGATCATTCCAGTTGGCAAGAGGGGTAAAGAGTACCTGAATAACATACTACAGTAAAAGTAGAGATACCTTACAGCAAAAATTACTCCAGGTTACACATCTCCAATACCACTTGAGTAAAAGTCTGTATTTTAACAGTAGTTAAGTCTTTTACTCGTACTGAATGTAGGCTCAACACCTAAGAGACATGCCAGTGAAAAACAAGAAACAGTGTTTTCCAAAATCCAAATAAAACTGAACACCTCAATATTGCAATAAGTCAAGGTCAACACAACAGTCTCTTAACAGTTCTATTTAGACCCGTATCGTCCTGAAGAACCCTTTATATGTTAAAATGGTTCTTTCTGTTAGAGTTTGGGGTTCTTTATTCCCGCCTTTTTTCAAATCTGTAACTGTCAAAGCCACCTCATTACTGATTTTCTGGAGCTCAGCTATACAACTACACAGACTGTCAACACACTCTTGACAGGTAAATGATTTCTTTCTGGCGCTCAGAATACACACATAATGAGGAACGTAAAAAGGGAGGATTGTGAAGATATTTCACTGGAACTTGGTCTTCATTACATACACTCACCTAAAGGATTATTAGGAACACCATACTAATACTGTGTTTGACCCCCTTTCACCTTCAGAACTGCCTTAATTCTACGTGGCATTGATTCAACAAGGTGCTGAAAGCATTCTTTAGAAATGTTGGCCCATATTGATAGGATAGCATCTTGCAGTTGATGGAGATTTGTGGGATGCACATCCAGGGCACGAAGCTCCCGTTCCACCACATCCCAAAGATGCTCTATTGGGTTGAGATCTGGTGACTGTGGGGGCCGTTTTAGTACAGTGAACTCATTGTCATGTTCAAGAAACCAATTTGAAATGATTCGAGCTTTGTGACATGGTGCATTATCCTGCTGGAAGTAGCCATCAGAGGATGGGTACATGGTGGTCATAAAGGGATGGACATGGTCAGAAACAATGCTCAGGTAGGCCGTGGCATTTAAACGATGCCCAATTGGCACTAAGGGGCCTAAAGTGTGCCAAGAAAACATCCCCCACACCATTACACCACCACCACCAGCCTGCACAGTGGTAACAAGGCATGATGGATCCATGTTCTCATTCTGTTTACGCCAAATTCTGACTCTACCATCTGAATGTCTCAACAGAAATCGAGACTCATCAGACCAGGCAACATTTTTCCAGTCTTCAACTGTCCAATTTTGGTGAGCTTGTGCAAATTGTAGCCTCTTTTTCCTATTTGTAGTGGAGATGAGTGGTACCCGGTGGGGTCTTCTGCTGTTGTAGCCCATCCGCCTCAAGGTTGTGCGTGTTGTGGCTTCACAAATGCTTTGCTGCATACCTCGGTTGTAACGAGTGGTTATTTCAGTCAAAGTTGCTCTTCTATCAGCTTGAATCAGTCGGCCCATTCTCCTCTGACCTCTAGCATCAACAAGGCATTTTCGCCCACAGGACTGCCGCATACTGGATGTTTTTCCCTTTTCACACCATTCTTTGTAAACTCTAGAAATGGTTGTGCGTGAAAATCCCAGTAACTGAGCAGATTGTGAAATACTCAGACTGGCCCGTCTGGCACCAACAACCATGCCACGCTCAAAATTGCTTAAATCACCTTGTTATTTATTAATGTATTTAGCTAACAACTGTTGTCATTTTTGCTACAATTTCAATAAAAAATAAAAGTACCTAATTGACACAACATACTGGGGTAGAGGACTAAAAAAACAATATTAATAAATAATATATAAATTTTTTTTATTATATTAAGAATAATATATTAATACATAATGCATACACCAATCAGGCATAACATTATGACCACTGACAGGTGAAGTGAATAACACTGATTATCTCTTCATCACGGCACCTGTTAGTGGGTGGGATATATTAGGCAGCAAGTGAACATTTTGTCCTCAAAGTTGATGTGTTAGAAGCAGGAAAAATGGGCAAGCGTAAGGATTTGAGTGAGTTTGACAAGGGCCAAATTGTGATGGCTAGACGACTGGGTCAGAGCATCTCCAAAACTGCAGCTCTTGTGGGGTGTTCCCGGTCTGCAGTGGTCAGTATTTATCAAAAGTGGTCCAAGGAAGGAACAGTGGTGAACCGGCGACAGGGTCATGGGCGGCCAAGGCTCATTGATGCACGTGGGGAGCGAAGGCTGTGAACACCTGCGATTCAGCAACTACCTGCTAATGCACACGCACATTCGTATGTGTTGCGTTCCAATTCAGAGGCCATTTCGAAGGCAGATTGAGTCACAGCAGTGCGACTAAGGTTGTCCCAGTTCGAAGGCTCCTCCAGATGTTTCCCGTGTCCTTTGTTTCCCGTGAAATGAAGGATACAACAGATGGATCCTTCGTGGCCTTGCCTACCCCAGAATTCATTGCGCGTCAGTGACGACAGGATTGTTTTGAGAGAAATCGCAAGTATTGGGTTTCAGCTTACTCAAATATCTAATGATACAAATGTAAAAATAAAAACTTTAAAGCGGTTCAAATGTTGACATATCTTACTACGATGTGATTTTATATAGTTTATACTCTTTATTTCATACAGAAATGGACCATGGTGAACATATTTAGACAGTTTGTGAACTTTCAGAAAAGTCCAGTACAAACGTTACTGTCACTCATCAATGGCAACTGTCACAGTTGATAGTTGACAAGAACAGTCCTCTGTAGGCTAGACCATCCCATTTAGCATGGAGGAGATAATGTGATCTTTGATGAAAGTGATTTCTGAGATCATACTGAAATCATTGTAGGCTTATTATGGTAATATTAATCTATTATCTAATAATAATTATCTGAGAACAGTATCTTTTCTGAACCTCTAGAGAAGGCAATGTGAGATTACTGAGGTCTTTTTTAGGAGAAACATCTGAAAGGCAGGATGTTCTCCATTTGCTCTCCATTAAATCCCATCGACTTTTAGGAGATGTTATTTGTAAGTAGGTGAGAGTTGTCCATTAGTGAGTGAGCATATGTGAAAGTAAGGTAGTATCTCTCTTCAGTGACTCAAAGAAGTGTCTGAGAAATATGACTCATTTGTGGTATCAGGAAACCCTTCCGATGATCACAATGTATCTCAGCTTATGATTCAGATTCAGATGCCATGTTTCTTTTGTTCTCAGTTCATTTCTTCCTAGTTTATGAAAAGAGCTTCCTTATAGCCCTTTATATGCTACACTATATACGTTATTTAAGTAATATCACATAAGCAAGAGTCCTTTTGTACTCAATATCAGCCTTGTGTTGATATTCACAACAGTTCTATTTTACTATAGCTTTTACATTACAGAAAATATGAGTGGTGCTTTCCCATGCAAAAATCACTGCCATTATGCTGGAGTTGGCCTGACAACTTTACTAATAATAACTGACCTGCTTTTCAATGCAGATCTATTGGGTTATTTCATCCATTGGCGAGCGCAATAAGCCTGTCAGCTTAATAGTACTTAGTAATTTGCTGTATCTGCTGAAGGAAGGAAAGTTTCATATTTGCACAATGTCTTTAGTCATAAAAATGCAGTGTTGCTGTATGACCCAGAGAGAAGACATCCTGGCTACTCACCACTCTGACAGGAAATGACATGCACAAAGGCCTGACACTAACCGAACACTCATAAACGCACAGGCACATCATCACTCCTGAAAGACCCTGCCACTCCTTTTGAGTAAACGTGAGCTGGATCAAAGAGTTTTGATCTGTGTGCAGTGACACCTCTAATACTTTTCTTTTACCTTATAGGGAGATTTTATTTAAAGCTTGTAGACTCCTTGAGGCTTGTTTAAAAATGTTTCAATTAATATATATAACCAATTTCAACCAATTTCAATTTATTTTAAAATTTCGATTTTAATACATATATAAAGAATCAGAAAGTAAACAGCAATGTAGCGGTTGAGTCATAAAACTCCAAATGAACCATTGGGATGGGACTATTTGTTTGTCCCTCCCTCAAATCATGACATCGATAGATTTAATGATGCATCGCGCTGGAATGCATTTCCCATACAACAACATAACTGAAAATTTCCCCATGATTTACTCCCCCTCAAGCCATCCGAGGTGTATATGACATTCTTCTTTCAGACGAACACAATCAGAGCTATATTAAAAAATGTCCTGGCTCTTCCAAGCTTTATAATGGCAGTGAACGGCAGCCCAAAATTTGAAGCCCAAAAAGTGCATCCATCCATTATAAATATACTCCACGCAGCTCAGGGGTTAATAAAGGCCTTCTGAAGCGAATTGATTTTTGTTAGAAAAATATCCATATTTAAAACTTTATAAAGTAAAATATCTAGCTTCCTCCAGTCCACCTTCTGTATTCAACTTACGAAAAAGGTGTAACGCCTCTCGCAGTTCAAAACGCTTACGCTACGTTTGACATCATCGTCGCACCAGTTACGCTTTTTCAGTAAGTTGAATACAGAAGGCGGTATGGCGGAAGCTAGATATTTTACATTAAAACATGTTAAATATGGATATTTTTCTTACACAAACCCATCAATTTGCTTCAGAAGGCCTTTATTAACCCCCTGGAGCCGTGTGGAGCACTTTTATAATGGATGGATGCACTTTTAGGGCTTCAAATTTTGGGCTGCCATTCACTGCCATTATAAAGCTTGGAAGAGCCAGGACATTTTTTTAATATAACTCCGATTGTATTCGTCTGAAAGAAGAGAGTCATATACACCTAGGATGGCTTGAGGGAGAGTAAATCATGGGGTAATTTTCATTTTTGGTTGAACAATCCCTTTAAGCGCCATAGTACAATACATCATTGAAGTCAAGTCACCATTATTTATACAGCACTTTATATGATACAGATTGTTTCAAAGCAGCTTTACAGTGCTGTAAAGCAGCTCTAAAAAGACAATGAATGAAATATATACATTGTACTGCATGTTCGTTTGCTTATTTTGCTCAAGATCATGATTTAAGCGCACACGTCAAACCTAACAAGAAACTATGGGGCTGTTTACATGACACCATTTTCAACTAAAAAGAGAAAACTATTTATGCTTTTTGGGCGTTCATTTACACGACAACAGCGTTTTGGGGGCATGAAAACGCAAACTTTTGAAAACGGTTTCAAAGTGCAAGTGCAAACTACAAAAACATGAATTTGTGAAAACGGTGACGTCACGCGCATGTGTGTTACGTGTTCAGTCTATAGGCGTGTAGTGTTTCTTTACGAAGTAACATCGCCATCTACTGGCCTGGCATGAATAATACAGCGTTTTTAGTCGTTTTTGCAGATCCGTGTGAACGGGGATAGTTTTGACAACATTGTTGTCTGTACGTGAAAACTTTTGAAAAACTTTTCTGTTTTTAGTACATCGTTGTCATTTAAACAGCTTAAGAGCTGTAGTTCTGACCACACAACTTTGCAACGCTGTCTTTGAATGTTTGTTCGATCTATGGTTTTAAGAAATACCAAATCGTTGAACTATGTTGGTAACGACCACACATGAGACCATAGTTAGCTCACGCCGCTTTTGGGAAACGCACCACAGGTCAGGATTCTCAAACAAACAGTGCAATGTTTAACCTCTTTTCCACCATCAAGCCAACAGTTTTTGTTGTGAAACTGTGCCATTCCGTGCAGATCCCGACCAGTTGGCAGATTTACGGTTTCTCTTTTTCCACTGTGCTGTTGTGAAATCAGGATTAGAAAATGCATTAACTCGCTGACGCAAGACTGGGCGATGGTCTGATAATGTAGGTAAACATTGGAGAGAGCACACAATAGAGGATGATCACATTACAATGTGTATAGATAGGTAGAAGTTCCCAGACACTGACATTAATATGTAGAAATATGTTGACATATTATATGAGTTTTAATGAGTTAGTATACCTGATTGATGATCATCAATCCATCATTAACCCGATAACCATCATCACCTCACCACAGTGATCCAACAGCATGATAGCTATCGTGCTAAGAAATACAGGCCATGAATGCTTGCTAATTGTACTGTGCCAAATCATGCTCAAGTGGAAACGCAACTGGAACCATTCTTCATTCTGTTGAGCCCGATGGTAGAAAAGCACTTTTTGCAGGTCTGTGGTGCTGTCTTTTTGGGTAACCAATCTAAAAATGGCTGTATAAGCTGTGATTAGACAAGTATTGTAATAAAAAAAAACTACACACTTCACCTTTAAAGGGCCACGGAATGAGTATCAAAGGCCTAAAGCAAATCAATGACACTTATTATGATTGTTAGAAATTCATCCATGGTGTGTATTCAGTGTAGTTAATAAAAAACACATATGGTGTAATGGCTATTTTATAACTATTGTATCAGCCTGCACGAAGCAGCACAAGAATAAACAACCCACTAACTGCAACAGTTTCGCCCACACGTTCAGATGTTCCTGTGGGCGTTGATCACACCCCAATTCTCAAAACAGCCCTCTCTTAACATTCATATCTGACTCGGTTATAATTAGTCAAGCCTCAGCTACCTGGAAATGCTTTGAACTCTTCTGCTATTGTGAGCTTCTATGAAGACGTGTTCAAATAAACACAAAAGCTTTCCCACAGATCGTGCGATCTGCCTGAAACTGTACCAGTGACTTCATTAAATTCAGAGAAACATCTGTCTCTAACAGAATCAACTCTTAAACATATTGTACACACATACTCCATGCTGACAGATGCACACAAACACCATTCAGAAGAATGTAGATAGTATATCTATTCATTCATGCGTTCAACCCTTTTCCTGGAATCTGCTACAGATCATTTTTTCCCTATTCAAATCCAATCTGGAGATAAAGCCACTAAGTCATGTGTATTTAAATCAGTTTGATTCATGGATTTTTATGAATAGGCCATTCATTGTATAGTGGAACTAGCCAGGAAAAAACACTGTAACAAAATTAGCATTCATAAAAGGCAACAGTTTTAATTCATCTACTTATTTGAAGTAACATATCCACAAGCGAACTGAACTGAACCAGTTGTTTAATGTAGTGATGTAATTAGAAATGTAAGATATTATCTAAAAGCCACAGCCAAATTTCTTGCCAGAGGACATAAGAACTTGTTTGAACATTTGTTTTAAAATATATTATAATAGAATTGTAGATGTAGTTCCATTTTATCCTGTGATAATCAGGGCGCATTTAGATGAAATATGGAGCAGGTGTCTGTAAAGTTTGTGGGAGGTGTAGGGCTCTGTGCTGTTTTAACAGTTAACAGTGATAACAGACAGCTGATATAGACTAATAGGAAGTCAGTCAGTCGTATTCAAATTATGAACCACATGAATGCTAATGCTCAGCATGGATGGAGCACATGTGCAACCGCAAGACCACTCCTCTAACTTTAAATGACCACACTGTTACTGAAACAGTCAAAGCTGCAGTAATCTGCTGCATTCTAATTTACCACACTTTACCACAGTAGTTGTGGGAATATTGCATCATCCACTACATATACACTATATTGCATTGGGTTGTAGTATTGGGACACCCCTCCAAATCATTGAATTCAGGTGTTCCAATCACTTCCATGGCCTCAGATGTATAAAATCAAGCACCTAGGCATGCAGACGCTTCTACAAACATTTGTGAAAGAATGGGTTGCTCTCAGGAGCTCAGTGAATTCAAGCATGGTACCGTGATAGGTTGCCACCTGTGCAATAAGTCCATTCGTGAAATTTCCTTACTACTAAATATTCCACGCTCAACTGTTAGTGGTATTATAACAAAGTGGAAGCAAATGGGAACAACAGCAACTCAGCCACGAAGTGGTAGGCCACGTAAAATCACAGAGCGGGGTCAGCGCATGCTGAGGCACACAGTGCGCAGAAGTCGCCAACTTTCTGCAGAGTCAATAGCTACAGACCTCCAAACTTCGTGTGGCCTTCAGATTAGCTCAAGAACAGTGTGTAGAGAGCTTCATGGAATGGGTTTCCATGGCCGAGCAGCTGCATCCAAGCCTTTCAGGGGTTGGACTTGGCCCCTTAGTTCCAGTAAAAGGAACTCGTAATGCTTTAGCATGCCAAGACATTTTGGACAATTTCATGCTCCCAACTTTGTGGGAACAGTTTGGGGATGGCCCCTTCCTGTTCCAACATGACTGCGCACCAGTGCACAAAGCAAGGTCCATAAAGACATGGATGAGCGAGTTTGGTGTGGAGGAACTTGACTGGCCTGCACAAAGTCCTGACCTCAACCCGATAGAACACCTTTGGGATGAATTAGAGCGGAGACTGCGAGCCAGGCCTTCTCGTCCAACATCAGTGCCTGACCTCACAAATGTGCTTCTAGAAGAATGGTCAAAAATTCCCATAAACACACTCCTAAACCTTGTGGAAAGCCTTCCCAGAAGAGTTGAAGCTGTTATAAAGACAGGTGTTCCAAAACTTTTGGCAATATAGTGTATGTACTTTTTACTGCACACATTGAGGTAATACTGCAGTTTTACTGCAGTTCATGTTTAAAGGGAAACCTGGGCCTTTGTTACCAATTAGGTACGCTTTTATAACTCTTCCACTGAAATTCCTGTTGGTGCTGCATGTGTGCAATGAATGGTGACAGGTTCTCCCTAAGTGGAGGGAGAAGCCTTTAAACAAACGTGTGTAAACACAGGACACAATTGCATGTTGTGTGAAAAAAGACCTGGCCTTCATTTACTGTCATGGTATGCCACTGTTGACAGAGCTGTTTTTGCAGCTGTCATATACTGTTCGCACTGTATAAATAACATAGTTTTAAAGAGTCATGCTGTCATGCTTTTTGCTTCAGGACCCAAATTTTACATCATCTGGTGTACTACATAGTACTGTAAACAATATGCAGAATCACAGCACAAAGCAAATGTGCATGAAACATTCTGCTCTCGCTTTTCTGCTCAGTACGCATGCAGATGAAATGGTCTGAGAATGTTTCAGACCGTGTGTAAACTGACAGGAAAATGTTTCAAAGTGGATTGTGTAAAGATTAATAACATGAATGAAGAAGGCAAAAAAATACTTTCCTGAAGAACACGTGTTCTTGACAGGCGATGAACAGAGGATATGGATTTGCTATTCCAGGCTTTACGAGAAAGCCAAGCCCTCTTTTTGCTGTCATGACAACTAGATGTGGTGTGATGCAAGGCGTAGGCTCATATAGGTTGTTGGGAAAGGAATACTAGCTAACTAACTGAATACTGCACAGTGTGCACTTTATAGTGTAAGTGAACCAGTAGGCATTAAGTAAGGAATAATTGATGACAGGCCATTGAAAGATTATTATTTTGTTAGAAAAATAATGCACACCCGAGGTAGTTACGCTGTTAAACCTCGAGTGTGAATTATTTTCATAATAATTCAATGGCCAGGAGTCAATTATACCATTTATACTACAGTTACCACACCTTAATACATTGTATAGATGTTGTATTTCAAGACATTTGTCAGGTTTTTGTGCTTAAAACGCTCTTGTGTGTAGGACTAATTTCTTGCGATAATTCATCCCACGCCATTGGTTGGTTGGTTGGATGATTTGTTGGTTGGTTGGTTGGTTGGTTGGTTGGTTGATTGATAGGTTGGTTGGTTGGTTGGTTGGATGGTTGGTTGATTGCTCGGTTGATTGATTGATTGGTTGGATGATTGGTTGGTTGGCTGGTTGATTGATTGGCTGGATGATTGATTGGTTGGTTGGATGACTAATTGGTTGGTTGGTTGGTTGGTTGGTTGGTTGGTTGGTTGGTTGGTTGGTTGGTTGGTTGGTTGATTGATAGGTTGGTTGGTTGGATGGTTGGTTGATTGCTCGGTTGATTGATTGATTGGTTGGATGATTGGTTGGTTGGTTGGTTGATTGATTGGCTGGATGATTGATTGGTTGATTGGTTGGTTGGATGACTAATTGGTTGGTTGGTTGGTTGGTTGGTTGATTGATTGGCTGGATGATTGATTGGTTGGTTGGATGACTAATTGGTTGGTTGGTTGGTTGGTTGATTGATTGCTTAAGAATGTGTGTATTATTACCTGGGTCTGTGTGGCTCTCAACAGTGTTCAGCAGCAGCGTCTCTATAAATGGCCATGCTGTAAGTTTAACTGCTTCAAAAACAGTGACTTTACTACCTCACTACTAAGTAGTGAAACTATTTTATTGATAAAGTCCAAGGCAGCACTGAGAAGTTTCTGTACATGTGAATGTTTCCGTCAGAGTGTCTGTACTATGTATGTGCGCGTTTGTATCAAGAGTGCCGCACACATCCTGAAAAATGAAGCCAAAACGTCTCGATCGCCTATAGGCCATAAACCCCGCCCTCTCCTATGGTTTGTATGGTAGATAGAGTGGGAGAAAGATTTCCATAGATAATGAAATGTAAATTTGTGGGAAAACGTGACTATAGTTTATTATTTTTATCCTATTGTTTGTTATTTTTGCTTGTTCAGTGTCTTTGTGGGTTTTGGTTCTTTTGCTGTTGTAAGCTCTAATGACCTTTGAAATAACTGAAATCATTTGGCGAAGTGATTTGGAACTGTAATGTGGTCAAAACCTGCCTGGAACTACTTTAACTGTGTGTTTACTGGAAAATAACTGCACACATTAGAACGTCCATCAACCAGTCAGAATTAAGCATTCAACAGCCCCGTAGTATAATCCAAAATAAGCAGTCCAAACATTATTAATTTCACTCTTGGTGTGAATAGACCGTTAGTTGGTGATTTTTTTTGCTCTTTTAATTAGTGTAAAAGGTTATTGGTCATTGATTGGTGATTACAGCACTCCAAAGATGCTAAAATACACAAAACAGTAACATGTATGCAAGAAACAGCTAGCAGCTACTGACATCACTGCACCGCACCCTTTACAAACCAAACAAAGGGCTTAACAATCTGTACTTTAAGCATGTGTGAGATCTTTCAGATCTGAATGTTTATTTCGAGGTGGCCCCTTCCCGTAAATGCCTTTCTGACGCTCATGTATCTCGCTGACACACAGGAACTCTGTTTATCAGAAAATCATCAGAGGAATTCTACTCTTTACATTTTAAAATAGCAAACAACCATATTAACAGTAACAATGTTAAAACATTCCTGGCATTCCTGCTCCCTAACAGTTTTTTGTATGTCATTGTACGTCATTGTATGAGCAAAGCATCTCA
This sequence comes from Coreius guichenoti, assembly GCA_039654105.1. Lineage (NCBI taxonomy): Eukaryota > Metazoa > Chordata > Actinopteri > Cypriniformes > Gobionidae > Coreius > Coreius guichenoti. The sequence goes on along the minus strand of CM077171.1, from coordinate 6,761,190 downwards.
AACCATTCACATCAATTACCAAAGAAGACATCTGCGGTATTTACTATGACACATTTACAAATATGTTTAATTTTTTTTAAAAATGAAGCCTGAATTTAAAGAATATTTCACTTTCAAAATGAATGGCATCCTCTACTGTAGTGTCATCAGACTCACCCTGCAGCCTGTGCCACAGTTTTCATTTATTTTTAATCGATTCTTAATTCATTTCTGTGTATTGCAGGTGAGGTGACGGCTTCTGTTCCACTGATTCATGGGACATGAGAACTCCTTCTTCCTTTAGCAAACAAGAGGAACTGATGTGAGCTGACTGAATGCTGGGAACACATGCTGGGAAATTTAGAGTTATTTTTCAGGGTAGCTGTTTGGGAAGCTCATATCCCTCCAGTGTGTAGTAATGCCTTCTGCTCTGAAAGCACAAAAAGAGCTGTGTAAAAATTCTTCAAAAATATATACTGTACTTCTGGGGTTCACAGAAAAAGAATACAGATTTAAAATGCATGAGGTTGAGAAAATAATGACTGTCTCTCTCTCACACACACACACACACACACACACACGAAAGTGTGTACAAGCTGCTGTAAGATACAGTTGCATTATGTGTAATAAACAGCCCTTTATTGCGATCATGTCATATGTGAATCTAGTCAAATGAACCATAGGGCATTTTATGGTGGATTGAGTTCCATTTAATCTGCCTTACTGATGGAGGTTGACTGTGAGAACGGCAGTTTTCTCTTGAATTTAGTGTTTATGGCATGTTTAAAACTCTTCTAAGCTAGTGTAAATATAACAGTCAGCGTTCTGAAGAACAATTAAACACTTATAAACAATGACTCATTGCTTTGCTAGAACCACAATTAAGCACACACATACTGTATACACACACACACTGTATACACACACACACACGTCTGGTTCACTATCTTTGTGGGGAATCTCCATAGACATAATGGTTTTTATACTGTACAAACTGTATATTCTCTCCCCTTACACTAACCCTACCCCTAAACCTACCAATCACACAAAACTCGTTCTGTATGATTTATAAGCTTGTTTCCTCATGGGGACCTCAGTCTGTGTGCATTCAGGTTGAAGTTCCCACCAGAAAAGAAAAACATGAACACACACACATACACTCACACTCACACACTCACACTCACACTCACACACACACACACACACACACACACACACACACACACACACACACACACACACACACACACACACCCCCACCCACCCACCCACACCCACCCTATGCATTGTCACCCAAGACAAAGGTATCTGTTCTTCTGCCATTTCTGAAACTGGCTTTACCAGAAATCTATCAGAAACTTTTAATTTCTCACATGACTTTATTACTATACAAAAGTGCTTTGTACAGAAAATGCTGTCTAATGCACAAAAAGGCTCTCAGCTGTTTGTCATAAGGAGGTCATACGGATATAAGCGCAGTCACAATAGCAAAATATGAGGGAGAGCGTTGCTATAGTGTGACGATATTGTATTGCAATAGGTAGTACATCAAAGTTAATACCGAATCAAAACTAGTTAGCACATCATTTGTAACTGAAAGGGTTTAATGACAATATGGTTATGGTTATACTTAAAATAGTTACGAAATAGATGTATGAGATGATAAACACCATATAATTAATCGTAACCAGCATATACACTATATTGCCAAAAGTTTTAGGACGCCTGCCTTTACATGCACACGAACTTTAATGACATCCCATTCTTAATCCGTAGGGTTTAATATGGAGTTGGCCCACCCTTTGCAGCTATAACAGCATCAACTCTTCTGGGAAGGCTTTCCACAAGGTTCAGGAGTGTGTTTATGGGAATTTTTGACCATTCTTCTAGAAGCGCTTTTGTGAGGTCAGGCACTGATGTTGGACGAGAAGGCCTGGCTCGCAGTCTCCGCTCTAATTCATCCCAAAGGTGTTCTATCGGGTTGAGGTCAGGACTCTGTGCAGGCCAGTCAAGTTCCTCCACACCAAACTCGCTCATCCATGTCTTTATGGACCTTGCTTTGTACACTGGTGCACAGTCATGTTGGAACAGGAAGGGGCCATCCCCAAACTGTTCCCACAAATTTGGGAGCATGAAATTGTCCAAAATGTCTTGGTATGCTGAAGCATTAAGAGTTCCTTTCACTGGAACTAAGGGGCCAAGCCCAACCCCTGAAAAACAACCCCACACCATAATCCCCCCTCCACCAAACTTTACACTCGGCACAATGCAGTCAGGCAAGTACCGTTCTCATGGCAACTGCCAAACCCAGAATTGTGTTACAAACTCGGAATTCCAAGAAAAAAGTCAGAATTGTGAGATATCAACTTCCAATTACCTTTTTTATTTTTTATTCTGTGGCGGAAACAAGCTTAGACTACAACAGCAGAACTGTCATTTTCTGCCACCAGATAGGCTCCGCCCACAAAACACATCATCACTCTCAAACATCAATGGTATGGCAGTTGATTGGCTGGCGTACCGCATACGCTTCCTCATATACTACTTGCATGCTGCCATCTCTGCTAATGGGTGCTCAATTCCAGAAACAATTTTTTGAGCCAGTCACCTGATCCATAAATGCCATGTGACTAATCACTCTAGAGCCACAGGCAGATGACATCAAGACTGTGCTGATTGACAGGGGGAACCCAAAGATCAGGCACAGTCCCAAACTCATCATGATCTGTAATCTCAAAGACAGCAGACAGGGAAAATAAATATTAAAATTTTCACAAAAATTTTTTTACAATCTCTGTCCTCATATGTCAGGCTACTTAAACTCTCGCTCTCAATTATCATAATTGTATTGTATTAATGCGAGCTGTGCTAATGTTCTCATACATATGAGTCCATCCATTATGATGTTAAGCTTCCACATGGAGGTGTACTGACTGACTCCAGATATATACCATGTAAAACCAAGCCATTCCCTACATTCCTCATCCAACCTTTCTTTATCAAGAGCTAGCAGGATCGGTGACAATGAGCTCATTCTTAGTGCAATTGATCAGGGTTAAACTTTTAACAAGGCAAATAATTCTGTGTTCAGGCCTGGGATGCATCAAGAATGATGTCAGCTGAATGTTCCTAAAGGAATGAGGAGGTGAGGTTTGGATGGCAAATGCCAGCAAATCAGCTTAATGGTCAAAAGGCAAACATATATGTATATGTTTTATCACACACATTTATGAAATGAAGGGGGGCGGGGGGGGGGGGGGGTGTAGAAGGAAACACTGATCACCATAGTGGTGACCAAACGAAATATTCATTAAAATATCAACATCTGAACCTCTGTTCGGGAAGCAGACACACTCTGTCAGTTTAAATCTAGACTAAAAACACATCTCTTTACTATGGCATACACATAAAACATTTTTAATTTCTATTATTCAAATCAGTTAAATGATTGTTAGGCTGCATTAACTAGGTCAGCCGGAACCGGGAACACTTCCCATAACACCTGATGTACACGTTACATCATAAGAAGAATGGCATCTACGCTAATGTTAGTCTCTCTGTTTATCCCGAGGTTTACTGCAGTCGGCCGGATCCGGGTCGTATCCAGACCAGATGGTGGACCTTAGCCTGGACATGACGACCATATCCCTGAAGTGTCTGTAGAGACCGTGTCAATTAAACTCCCCCCTGTAAATGCCGCATCGACACGACATCCTCATTAAACCCGTCCCCGGCGTGACGACTGCAATCTTTCGAATAATCCTACGAATATCTATTGATCTAATATGACTTCTGACCTGTAATGTTGCCAGAATCATAATCATACACTATTTGTTCGTCGGCCAGAGGAGAACTGGCACCCCGACTGAGCTTGGTTTCTCCCAAGGTTTTTTTCTCCATTCTGGCCCTGAAGGAGTTTTGGTTCCTTGCCACCGTCGCCTTTGGCTTTTGGCTTGCTCAGTTGGGGACACTTAAATTTCAACTATAGTACTGATCTGCCCGCATTGACACTGTATGATAATTGAAATGAGCTGGATGACATCACCGTTTTCACCAGAGCGGCTGTACAGCCGAATCAAATTCTGTTGCATTATTTTCCTGTTACCACTGTGAAGCTGCTTTGAAACAATTGCCTTTGTAAAAAGCGCTATATAAATAAAGGTGATTTGATTTGATTTGTTAGTCTCACTAAGAACTTCTGTAGACGTATGACAGAAATAGTCGACATTAATTGTCATCAGCTAAACAGTTTAACTCTTCTACTCATTAGTCCGCTTTCACATCTTTGCTGTATTTATAATTACATTCTTGAAAACTATTAAAACTCAAAGTTTTCAACTTGTAGATTTTAAATAAAGATCAAAAGAGTTGCCATAAGCTTAATGGCGGTGACGTGGTGACAAAAATACATACAAAGACAATAACATGTCTGTGGAAGTACAGCGGCGCTTTACAAACAATTTCGATCCTATGAACTCAAAAAACTGTTTTAAACACCAAAACTTGTTCAGTAATCAGAACATACTGTAGCAGACCATTATGCTATTTTGTTCATGTAGAAAGCACTAACATTCAACAATCACAATGTCCTCACAAACATTTGAGTCTGAAGTGATCGTGTCTTCAGTGCACTGTACACTCTGGCAGTTTTTGATATTTGATTGTGTGTTCATCCCCCAATCATCACATTTAGTTTGCTTTTAAACTGTAAACTGGGTCAGACGAAAGAAACTTCCAACTGCATTGGAAGAAACTGATTTGAGAATCTCTGGGAAAATCAGTCGTGTACTGCAGTAGTGTGGTGGAAACTGACATTTTCCCAAATAACAACCTAACAAGACTGCCCTGCTCGGGCTCCCACTGCAAATGTTGAAAAATGACCTCAGAGATGAAAAGCTGCAGATGTGGTGAGTTCAGTATGCCAGGACGGCACGGCAGTGAATGGACCACACATGGATTTCTGCAATATTCCTTTCACTTTCCAGGGACAAGGGCATGCAGGTTTTATACAAAAGATATGTAATGTACATAAAAGCATGTGAATATCGTTTTAAAGTTTGGGGATGTCTTATGGAAGACTGAATCATCTGACGAGCATTTGCATGATTTTAGAGAGACATCTAGTGGCTACATTAATCTTACCAATTAAGTCAAACAGGTTAACCCTGGCACAAAGAATTCATTTTACCTATAGGATAGTTAAATAAATCCACATGTGATTTCCGGTTAGCAACATAATGAGTTTAATAAATATAATTTCATATAATTTAATAATTAACTATCAAAATATTGTAGTATATAGCAAAATTGAGGAGCATGTACATAAAATATTGAAAAAAAACGAAGTAATAACAAAAGGATAATTCAGACTATCTAGTCATCTCTGATGGAAAACACACTCAACATTGGGCAGCACTGAGGGCAAGTATCTTGCACACGTTGCTTCTCAATGCATTACAGCACCGTCAGCATGTAGAAAGCCAGAATGAAACTGCTGATGACTTCAGTGGGTTTGCACTGAGATCTCAGAGGACTCATCAACCACAATACTACATCACGCTCTTTGACGTGTTGGTCCAGTATCTCTGTTTGCCTGTTCCTCCACTCCGAAAGACCTGTTCAGTGCCGTCTCAAGAGGAAGATGTAGGACTAAAAAAAAAAATTGTTGGAGCTTAAGAGAGAAGATGGTAATAAAACAAAAAAAATTTCACTGATGAGAGTTGAACCCATTTAGAAATCAGTCTGTGAGAAATTCATGAAGCGTTTCTTGTTGAAAATAGCAGAGTTGTCTTTGCTATGTTCAAATCACTGGCTGCAAGTACACTTCGAAATGATGTAAAACAATTGGCACACAGCTAACAGGGAACTTTGGCTAACGCTCATCTCAAAGTTATGAGCAAACGTTCTTCCAGTAACATTGAATAGTTTGTTCAATGTTATCTGTTCTTCAATAATGTTCTCTTGTAGTATGTTCTCATAATGTTGGCAGAAAACATTCTTTGAACAACATTCTTCGATTGTCCTTTAAATATTAAGGATCACTAACTTTCTGGCTTAAAAATGGCTTAAAGTTGGATGTTACACTGTAAAATCCCCTGTGTTTAATGAACAACTAGAGTTAACAAACAGAATCACTGAAGGAAAGAGGAACAAACATTTAAAGTCACCTTTGTGGTGATCAGTGTTTCCTGTAGTTGGGCTGTGTTTTGTTAGTTTTAGACTGGCAGCTTTAATAATGTGTTCAGAAAACTCTTTAACTGTGGCAGAAGAAACTGAGACAGATCAACCTCAGGTGATGTTGGCTGTTAATTAATGGTGACATCATCACAAAGTGGCTTGATTCACTGATTTCATATTAAGTCTGATCACCAAGTGTGTTTTGTTATTAAGTAGTTTAAATATTGTGCGACTGACCATGTGATACTTTAGAGTGTGGAACTCATTCATGACTCCCAGCATGCATTGCGACATTAATAAATTATACAGCTGAATTCTTTTACTATATTTATATTTGAATATTTTTTGATTGTCATTTTATGAGTGTTGATGTCTAAGTGTGTCTCAACTTTTACAACAAAAAAAAGATGCTGTAGCATTTTTGAAATTTTTGAAATCCCACAGGAATCTTTCAGTGTTAAAGCATTACAGTGATCTTTCTATCACAACAGATGAAATTACAAACCTGATTCCAAAAAAGTTGGGACACTGTACAAATTGTGAATAAAAACAGAATGCAATGATATGGAAGTTTCAAATTTCAATATTTTATTCAGAATACAACATAGATGACATATCAAATGTTTAAACTGAGAAAATGTATCATTTTAAGGGAAAAATAAGTTGATTTTAAATTTCATGGCATCAACACATCTCAAAAAAGTTGGGACAAGGCCATGTTTACCACTGTGTGGCATCCCCTCTTCTTTTTATAACAGTCTGCAAACGTCTGGGGACTGAGGAGACAAGTTGCTCAAGTTTAGGAATAGGAATGTTGTCCCATTCTTGTCTAATACAGGCTTCTAGTTGCTCAACTGTCTTAGGTCTTCTTTGTCGCATCTTCCTCTTTATGATGCGCCAAATGTTTTCTATGGGTGAAAGATCTGGACTGCAGGCTGGCCATTTCAGTACCCGGATCCTTCTTCTACGCAGCCATGATGTTGTAATTGATGCAGTATGTGGTCTGGCATTGTCATGTTGGAAAATGCAAGGTCTTCCCTGAAAGAGACGACATCTGGATGGGAGCATATGTTGTTCTAGAACTTGGATATACCTTTCAGCATTGATGGTGCCTTTCCAGATGTGTAAGCTGCCCATGCCACACGCACTCATGCAACCCCATACCATCAGAGATGCAGGCTTCTGAACTGAGCGCTGATAACAACTTGGGTTGTCCTTGTCCTCTTTAGTCCGGATGACATGGCGTCCCAGTTTTCCAAAAAGAACTTCAAATTTTGATTCGTCTGACCACAGAACAGTTTTCCACTTTGCCACAGTCCATTTTAAATGAGCCTTGGCCCAGAGAAAACGCCTGCGCTTCTGAATCATGTTTAGATATGGCTTCTTTTTTGACCTATAGAGTTTTAGCTGGCAACAGTGAATGGCACGGTGGATTGTGTTCACCGACAATGTTTTCTGGAAGTATTCCTGAGCCCATGTTGTGATTTCCATTACAGTAGCATTCCTGTATGTGATGCAGTGCCGTCTAAGGGCCCAAAAATCACGGGCATCCAGTATGGTTTTCTGGCCTTGACCCTTACGCGCAGAGATTGTTCCAGATTCTCTGAATCTTTGGATGATATTATGCACTGTAGATGATGATAACTTCAAACTCTTTGCAATTTTTCTCTGAGAAACTCCTTTCTGATATTGCTCCACTATTTTTCGCCGCAGCATTGGGGGAATTGGTAATCCTCTGCCCATCTTGACTTCTGAGAGACACTGCCACTCTGAGAGGCTCTTTTTATACCCAATCATGTTGCCAATTGACCTAATAAGTTGCAAATTGGTCCTCCAGCTGTTCCTTATATGTACATTTAACTTTTCCGGCCTCTTATTGCTACCTGTCCCAACTTTTTTGGAATGTGTAGCTCTCATGAAATCCAAAATGAGCCAATATTTGGCATGACATTTCAAAATGTCTCACTTTCAGCATTTGATATGTTATCTATATTCTATTGTGAATAAAATATAAGTTTATGAGATTTGTAAATTATTGCATTCCTTTTTTATTCACAATTTGTACAGTGTCCCAACTTTTTTGGAATCGGGTTTGTATTTCTTTTATTTATTCATTAATGCTTCAACTTCTTAATTGTTTCATTTAAATCAGTCTCGATAACAAAACACCAATCATTTGACTGTCAATAAAGCAGACATGCTGATCTGCTAATCACTTAACTAACTGCAGTTGCTTCAGTGTTACTTTAACAGTCTGTAGATTGGACCCATATGGACATTGAGTAGTTAGTTTTCATTGTTATGCTGACGATACTCAGCTCTATATTTCTTCACGCCCTGACGAAACTTACCAATTCACAAGATTAACGGAATGCATAGCTGATATAAAAAACTGAATGACTAGTAATTTCCTGCAACTTAATTCAGAAAAAACTGAATTTTTAATCATTGGACAAAAAAACTCCACAAGTAGTAACCTAGAATACTGTCTAACACTCGATGGCTGCTCTGTCAAGTCCTCGTCGTCAGTTAGGAACCTGGGTGTGCTCTTTGATACCAATCTCTCATTTGAAAGCCACGTTTCTAGCATCTGTAAAACTGCATTCTACCATCTTAAAAATATATCTAAATTACGGCACATGCTTTCAATGCAAAATGCTGAACAGTTAGTTCATGCGTTCATGACCTCAAGGCTAGATTATTGTAATGCTCTACTGGGTGGTTGCCCTGTTCGCTTAATAAATAAACTGCAGCTTGTCCAAAACGCAGCAGCTCGAGTTCTTACTAGAACCAGGAAGTATGACCATATTAGCCCGGTTCTGGCAACACTGCATTGGCTCCCTATTAAACATCGTATACATTTTAAAATCTTGCTGATTACTTACAAAGCACTAAATGGTTTAGCTCCCCAGTACTTGAGCGAGCTCTTAACGCATTATACTCCATCACGTCTATTGCGGTCTCAAAACTCTGGCCAGTTGATAATACCTAGAATATCAAGATCAACTGCAGGCGGTCGATCCTTTTCCTATTTAGCACCTAAACTCTGGAACAGTCTTCCTAGCATTGTTCGGGAAGCAGACACACTCTGTCAGTTTAAATCTAGACTAAAAACACATCTCTTTACTATGGCATACACATAAAACATTTTTAATTTCTATTATTCAAATCAGTTAAATGATTGTTTTAGGCTGCATTAACTAGGTCAGCCGGAACCGGGAACACTTCCCATAACACCTGATGTACTCGTTACATCATAAGAAGAATGGCATCTACGCTAATGTTAGTCTCTCTGTTTATCCCGAGGTTTACTGCAGTCGGCCGGATCCGGGCCGTATCCAGACCAGATGGTGGACCTTAGCCTGGACATGACGACCGTATCCCTGAAGTGTCTGTAGAGACCGTGTCAATTAAACTCCCCCTGTAAATGCCGCATCGACACGACATCCTCATTAAACCCGTCCCCGGCGTGACGACTCCAATCTTTCGAATAATCCTACGAATATCTATTGATCTAATATGACTTCTGACCTGTAATGTTGCCAGAATCATAATCATACACTATTTGTTCGTCGGCCAGAGGAGAACTGGCACCCCGACTGAGCCTGGTTTCTCCCAAGGTTTTTTTCTCCATTCTGGCCCTGAAGGAGTTTTGGTTCCTTGCCACCGTCGTCTTTGGGTTTTGGCTTGCTCCGTTGGGGACACTTAAATTTCAACTATATTACTGATCTGCCCGCATTGACACTATATGATAATTGAAATGAGCTGGATGACATCACCGTTTTCACCAGAGCCGAATCAAATTCTGTTGCATTATTTTCCTGTTACCACTGTGAAGCTGCTTTGAAACAATTGGCATTGTAAAAAGCGCTATATAAATAAAGGTGATTTGATTTGATTTAGTGTTCATTTGACACTGAGGATTTTGCTGTGTAGAATGTTGAGATGTTAATAAAAATTAAGTTGAAAGAATGTTTCAGGAACATCATCCTAACCTACTAGAAAAACATAGTACTACTACTAAAACATACGGCAAAAAATGGTACGTACTAAAATTAAGAAAACTATAATTTTTAATGTTCTTCTAACCAAAACAGAATGTTTGGAAAACGTTCTTATAACAAAACGTTGTTAGCTGGGCACTAGCCTACTAACTACATTTGCACTGAATTGTTTTGGCAAAACATGTCAAAATGTTGGACCTGTGCATTAGGACCGGCAGTGTAAATGAGGCTGCTGATTTGTATCAGTTGTTGAGAAGTAGGCAAGTGCCAATTTTATTTCAATATATCAAGCCTGGACATGCCCATTGACGGCACCAGGTGACTCTACACAGGTTAAATTTTATGGTTCTCTCTGAGAAACCCAATTTCACTGCCTTTCAATGCCTTACTTCACTCTATTACTCAGTATTTTATTACACACTACCAGGGCCGGCACAAGCTCAACTGCCACTCTAGGCAAAACACGGTTGTGCCGCCCCCACTTCACACTCACCATCTCTAGTTCATTTTCAGTGGTAGATTGGACCCATATAAACATTAAGTAGTGTTCATTTAACACTGAGGATTTTGTTGTGTAGAATGTTGAGATGTTAATAAAAAGTAAGTTGAAAGAATCATTTAGGAACATCATACTATCCTTAAAAAACAAATGTATTCATGCCGCAACGAGCACCGCTTGCACACCTTTGCTTCGCCACTACAGAACCACCTCCGATGTGCCGCTTTCCATATGTCTCTCATTGAAAATGAACTAGAAACTTGCACCTTCCGCATCCCGTGTGAAACTGTCTTTATGTCGAAGTGGTGTGGCCCAATTTGAGCGGGAATTCTCCACCGGGAATTCTCACGATTCTTCTGATGGCCACTCCGTGTGTGTTTGTATCAGAGAAATTGAAACCTCCAATAATGTTTAGCTAAATTGTATAGTTAAATACTTATTATATAATAATACAGAATTTGTAGCTCTACTAGTGGTTGTGTGCTGATGTTTTTACAGTGCAGAATGAAAAAAACCCATCAGAAAACATGCTTGTGTGTGCTTTTATTTGACTGCAATTTTATAAATTACAAAACAAAAAATCCTCAGTCTTTCACATGCATCTTAAAGATTGCGTTGAATTGTGAGTGTGAAGTGGGATCAGCACAACCGTGTTTTGCCTAGAGCGGCAGTTGAGCTTGTGCCGGCCCTGGTAGTGTGTAATAAAATACTGAATAATAGAGTGAAGTAAGGCACTGACAGGCGATGAAATTGGGTTTCTCAGAGAGAACCATAAAATTTAACCTGTAGAGAGTAGTGGCACTACCAGGTAGAAAGAGGGAAAGTTAGTTCATTTAGATTTAGAATAACTAATGGGGTGATAACTTGTTGATATAAGTACAATCATTTCAAATGAATGTCCAAAAAATAAAAAGTAAATAAACAAATGAAATAAAATAATTTCTCTCTCTTTCTTGCCGCCCTATTCAACACAGAAAACAAGCATTTTGGTCTCCGGCAGCATGGGTTTTTTGGGACATTTGGTTGAAGTAAACATGACACAATAATCACAATTCACTCATGTAATGTTAAATGTTAATTAGGCAAAAAATGTAGGGTGGGGATTTAATTCATCAGTTTATAAATTGCTCTCTGTGGTTTGAATGAGAGCATTGAAAATTACAAGTGGGATTGGCAATGTCATCAGTTATTTCAGATCAAAACCAAGTTACAATTTATAATGACAGTTATTACCTTTGGGATTATGCGCACTGATGAAACATCACTAAGACCATGAATGTTCATTAAGAAAGTAATGTTTGATTCATGTTGCAGTTTTTGTTTTTAGCATGCTGACATCATAGCTGTCAACACTAAGCGATGCCATCTGGATTTTTTCCTCTCAATGGGCAATTTAGCTAAATTATGAACTCCAGATGAGAGCAGCATTTGAATGAACAACATATGTGTATGGAGATATGATAATTAGCTGCTCTGAATCTGTTCATCTCTATATTGGTAACACTTGTCATATAGAATACTGTTTCGTCATTAATGAATAACTACACAAGAACAAATGAGTAACACACTATTAACATTCTAGTAACTACTATTACCTAAGAAGAAACTCTAATTAATGAATTAGTAAGTAATGGTGCTCAGTTGAATGTGGTAGTTCACTATTAGCTAATCAGTAACTACTAAGAACTACCATATACAGGTTCATAATAAATGTGAATAATGCATAATTCTAAAGTGAAGATCATGGTAACCCACTAGTAATGACTCAAGTGTTACCAAATCCGTCAGAAGCCGTTACTAAACTTACAAAAAAATCAAAAGCTTACAACGGCTTCAGTAATTACTAGAAAGTTATCATGATCTTCACCTGATCCAAATAATTAGTAGTTCCTTTGGAATGACTTATTATGCTTTCCTAATAACATAAATGCAACTCTCTCTTCTGATCATCCAAACTTACTTTGTATGTTATTTTACAGTGAAGTAATGCCTGTATCACAGTTCTTAAAATCCAAAGATGAGTCGAGAAATCAAATAAGAAAAATAAACTCCAGGATAATCCAACTCATTGTAACAACGTGTCTACACACAAACAATAACCGACCATGAAGGGAGGAAACAAGTATGGTGACCGGGAGGGGACATCGGTTAGTTTTGTCGTGGCCACGACATATAAACTTGTGGGAACTTGATACTTGATAATATGCCGTGGCCACAAAAAGTGAACTGAAACTGAAACAAAATAACCTAAAATTACATAAATTAACTGTTTTTATTGAAGTCAAAAATATTATTTTAAAATCACTGAATCAATAGGTTTTATGGGTTAAATCCAGCCCGATATAGATATGAAATTGCGTATCTATAGCACGAATTGTATTTATCGTGCAATTTATACGCAAAAATGAGTTTTTACGTGCATATGACGTGCACGCAGGTTATGGCGTGTAATGCGCACGTAACCCACACCACTAATCCTACCCAAGGGGTTTACAGTATGTATCATATGCACGTAAAAACTCATTTTCGTGCTATAGATATGAATTTCATGAGATCGTGTTGAGTTAGAAATAGCTCTTTCAAGTAACAACTGCAGGTTACCACTTTTACAGTGTATCAATTTAAATGCCCTTTTTTTAAAGGTAGACTATGTAACTTTTTGTTGTTCAAAATTAACAAAATGTATCAATATATCATCAATCCTTCTTTCAAAACATGTGTTTGTCTTACCCTGATTCACTATGGTAAGTCTATCATAAGCGTATATATTTTAGACCTGTCTGGATGGTTTGTGCGGGAAATTGCGTACATACGATACTCGCTGATGCGTGTCTCGCCATATCCGTAAACAGAGAAAAGTTGTTCCGGCTTAGACGCGTGTCTGGTGTGTGAGTGGCATAGGTTAGTTGTCACAACGAGCGAAAAAGGTTGACATGAAGCAGTTAAATCTCAAACCTCCAGGGAATCACCCGTTTTAAACAAACGCCGAACAGAGGAGAATCTGCTGGTGAAAAGAGAATGCGACAGAGCTCGTAATAAAACAAGAATCAACAACAGATAAACTGCCATATGTTCCTCTCTGACAGAGTGCACTGTAAAGCAGTATCTATAGTGAAGGCTCATTTCATTATGGTTGTTGTAGCGCAGTGCTGGAGTTTGTTTTTAAGGAAGTACCATGTCTAGCTACAGTAACGTCTTCAGCTAGTCAGTTTGAGATCCTTTCCATCTAAACTGGTTATATCTCTTAAGCCTAGAAGTGAATGTTTTATGAGCAGTAAGAACCATATTCATCCGCACATCATGCAGAGCCAAAGCACAACCAAAACAATTTTCTTCTGCAAAATGCATGCAGTTTTGTTTTTTAACCACTACTAGTGGGCCAAATGTTACATGTACCTTGAACCAACACATTTTTATTCTTGCACATAGTGTACAGTGGCTTTACAATGATTAAAATGCATGAATATTGTCCAATTTATGTATTGTACTTCTGAAAAACTGTGGAGGTTTTGGAGAATGTGCTGTAGAGTTCAATTATAATAATATGCATTACTGGCTTTTACTAGCATTCCAGGAGGGAAAGATTTTGCACCAGAGATCTGGCATCCAAAGTCTGTTCTAGTTAAACCGGAGGACTTCCTTCCTTCCGCCTCCGCCTCCGGCTCCCCATCCACAATCCCTCTATTCACAGTTCACACACACTGCGCTCTTCAAACATCAACACTTTAATTAAGCAGTCACGTAGAGGCTTAGAAAAAGACTGAGCATTAACTATTCAAGAGAATATGACTTGCATATTGATGAGATGAAGGACAGGAGATTTTGAGGACGTTCAGCCAATGGTAGGAGAACATAAATGGACCAAGATGAGAAAGCTTCTGAATAAAACAGTGATATTTAATCCCTACTTGACTTCATATTCAAACTGAGATTTGCCACTGTTATTACAAGCTCTGTTAAGATGAGTTTTATGTGAAGTGCTGTGAAGATCTCAGGAATGATACTTATACGTGAATATGTGAATGTGTAGAACTGATCTTCACACCTCTTCCACATAACTCTTCATATTACTTTTTGATGACTGGATTTCAAACTCTAGGAGCTATTTAGGAGGTGCCACATTCTGCAGGAAAAACTAGATGTTGCACATATGGTCATACTCTCATTTGTGAGGTTCAAATGAGAAATATAATGAAAGGCATTCAAGGTTGGCGAAGAAAACTTAAAACAACCTACGCATTCTACCTGAAATCAGGAATGTTCAGTGTGTGAAACTGGAGTGGAAAACACAGTCATCCAATCATAGTCAATAACAACGCAGCAGGGAAGATAAGTGACTTTGATTCTGTAAATCATGATGTGTGAATTATGAAATGAATGTGAGAATCAATCAATGGGTGGTTATGTATTTTGTGGTTTGAAAGGAAAAATCCACCCACCTGAGTTCTGGATGTAAGAAAAAGCTTTCAGAGTTCACAGATTCTCAGATGTGTGGGGGAAAAACTAAATTGCACCGATCTGTCAAAGCCAATATAGGGAAAAGAGTAATGTGTTTACCCCGAGCTCTACTTGATTATGCAGCAAGTGAGAGAAGAAATATTACGTACCATAAAAGTTTAATGCGTTTGATCCAGGTTTAATCTATAGCAGAGGTCCTATCAATCTCCTCAGTCATTTGCTCTCAACCAGCGAAAATCCGGTGAAAGCATGACGTTACTGTATTTCACCTGGAGCTATTCTGTTTCTACAGAGACATGACAAAGCTAGCTTACTCTAATCATCAAAATATGATAATCACAAAGCTGTAAAAACTGAGCAAAACTGAGCAAAACGCTTCAAACTATTTAACCAATTACTAAAACATGATCACTAATTAACCTTTTTTAGCCATTTTCACACAAATTGCAGCTCTCATAAATGTATTAATAAAGAGCATTCACATCATGTACTCATAGAGGAAGCACTGACATTATTTCATTAAATTTACACACATGAATAAACATTATTTAGTATAATTATTCACACACAAATCATAATTGCAAGATGTATAAAAAGTCACATTCGAGTTCATTTAAAGTGCATCACACTAAACTTTAAGCATGTGAAATTACAAACCCCGCATGAGTTACATACCCCTATGATGAGTTATAATCAACAATGTAAAATGTTTTACACTCTTAAAAATAGAAGATAGAATGGTTCCATAGAAGAACAATTTTTGTTTCCCCAAAGAACCTTCAGTGAACTGTTCTTAAAGGGGTCATGAACTGCATTGTTTTATGATGTTTCATGGGCTGTGCTTATAATGTTAGTATGATTTTTACATCAAAATGTGTCATAATTTAGAAATAAAAGGCATTTTTCCTACCCTGATTTTAGACCTCTGATTTGAACGCTATGTTTGAGAGGGGCGTGTCTGCTGTGAGACTTCAGTGTAAACGCCCACTGCTGTGATTGGCTGCTGTGGGACTTCAGCGTAAAGGCCCACTGCTGTGATTGGCTGCTGTGAGACTTCAGTGTAAACGCCCACTGCTGTGATTGGCTGCTGTGGGACTTCAGCGTAAAGGCCCACTGCTGTGATTGGCTGCTGTGAGACTTCAGTGTAAACGCCCACTGCTGTGATTGGCTGCTGTGGGACTTCAGAGTAAAGGCCCACTGCTGTGATTGGCTGCTGTGAGACTTCAGTGTAAACGCCCACTGCTGTGATTGGCTGCTGTGGGACTTCAGCGTAAAGGCCCACTGCTGTGATTGGCTGCTGTGAGACTTCAGTGTAAACGCCCACTGCTGTGATTGGCTGCTGTGGGACTTCAGCGTAAAGGCCCACTGCTGTGATTGGCTGCTGTGAGATTTCAGTGTAAACGCCCACTGCTGTGATTGGCTGCTGTGGGACTTCAGTGTAAACACCCACTGCTGTGATTGGCTGCTGTGGGACTTCATTGTAAACACCCACTGCTGTGATTGGCTGCTGTGGGACTTCAGTGTAAACGCCCACTGCTGTGATTGGCTGCTGTGGGACTTCAGTGTAACCACCCACTGCTGTGATTGGCTGACATCTTTACGTAAGAAATAGCTAGTATTACATGTGAAACTCTCTAGAAAACTTTTAGCACGTTTTTACTGTTACAGTTCTCGAGGTTAACTAATTGTGAAAAGTGTTGATTATAGCATTATATTTAGATCTACACCATTATATTTAGATCTATGGCGATCGTGGCATGAAGGTTGCCGATAGCCGATCACAGACATGTTGAGCTCATGAATGCAGTGATCTCGTCATTGTAACTCGATTTCTGCACACTAACGAATGCTTTCATCATAACTAACAGTGCAAACACGTTGTAAATAAGAGATTCTTTGATTATTACGGGAGTTTTGGCTCAGAACTCAGTCACTGATAAACTCACGCTGTTTGATTGACAGCTCCAGCGATTGTAAAGGGAATGTTCTTTGATCGCTTTCTATATATAATTTAATCAGTTTAAATAACAGATTATTTTCATCCTACTAAGAGACAGAATGTGAAGTTGAACATTTAGTCACTGGTTTGATTTACTGACACACATACAAAGAACATCTGACTGTACATGAATCATATCAGAAATCACTGGTCACAGATCAGGCATTAGAATTAACACAGTTACTTACATGTTGTGGCATTACTGTTGAGTCCATATCGTAAAAGTCTGTTTGCAAAGCCTGTGCTGAAATTGCATCTTATTTACCAAAGAATCCACAGTGAAATGTACTGCATACAAATAAGTACTGCTCAACTGAGACATTCACATAGTTGAAAATAAATAAGCACATTCCTTCTTTATTTTTAGTCCAGTGATCCTGTATCGCTCTTCTCTCCTCGTCATCTCACTAACACACCAGTGGGCGGGGCCAAAGTTGTGATGATGAAGTAGTTGCTGATCTTCTTCTGTTGAGGTGGTCTTTCACCGATCTATGACAGGCAAATTCCACAATGAGTCATTCTCAGGGCTTGGTTTCAATAAAAGCTGTGTTTGGACTAACAAGGAAGTTTTCAGTTCTTAAACTTACAAGATATTCGTATAATATGACGACCTCTTACATATCAAACGCTCAAGGAAAATTTGATTTCTCAATTCATGACCCCTTTAAAAAGAACCTTTTTTCTTATTGTAAAGAATATAATCTAAAGATTTTTTTCCATGCACTATAAAGAACCTTTTGTACAAAAAACAGTTTCCATGAATGTGAAAGGTTCTTCATGGGACCACCAATGTTTTCATTAACCTATTTTTATGCGCATTTTAGGATATTGCATAAAAAAAATTTAACTTCTGTCATTAATTACTTATCCTCAAGTTGTTCAGAACCCGTAAGACCTTCGTTCATCTTCTGAACACAAATGAAGATATTTTTGATGAAATCCGAGCGCTCTCTGACCCCTCCATAGACAGCAATTTAACGAACACTTTCAAGGCCCAGAAAGGTAGTAAAGACATCGTTAAAATAGTCCATGTGACTCCAGTAATTACTGGTAATTCTGGTAATTAAATTGCTGTCTATGGAGGGGTCAGAGAGCGCTCGGATTTCATCAAAAATATCTTCATTTGTGTTCCGAAGATGAACGAAGGTCTTACAGGTTTGGAATGACATGAGGGAGAGGAATTAATGACTGAATTTTCATTTTTGGGTGAACTAACCCTTTAATTTTAAAAATACGCTCAACTGACTCAATTTTTTTTTTTGATCCAATAAGAAAACATGCGCATAAACTACGATTTAAACACATTTATCAAATAAATTTCTCGATGTGCATCAAAAAAGACATGTGACTTTGACATGTGATGGCATAAATGGACTAACCAGAGGACCGATCTCATTGCACAGCTTCTGAAATGCTGTTTTGCTAATTATGAAATGCCTGAGCAAAGGCATTGTCATCAGAGTGGTTCAGTATAATTACCTGCCAGCACACGACTTACACGACTGCACTCCCAAACAGCAGCATCTGCCTCCGAAAGCAAGTTAACATGACCACGTTTATTGCGCTTCGTCTGCGTGCTCAGAGGAGAAATATATTATGCATATGAACATTATTATATGCAGTTGCTTCTCCTACTGCATCAATTTTTCTTAGTCATATTTATCAACAGGAAGTAATGATTTTGTTCTCTTCGGCTGACTGGATGGAAACTTTATTCATAAATGTTTTATGCGATATTCCAAGTTTGCTCATAAGTTAAATTCGCAACTTTGGACAGAAACATAGCTATTGCCAATAAAGAACGTCTCGGTTATGTATGTAACCCTCGTTCCCTGAAGGAAGGGAACGGAGACGTTACGTCAGTTACTGGCGAAACCCCCATTTCGTCAGTAACTGATGTAACTCGTAGTGTACTGACTGAAAGGGAACTTTGGTTTCCAGAGTGTAGAGAAATTCAGGTCAGATTAATTAAGGATGAGGGCGTATTTCAAGTAATTGAACAAATCAGCATTAGCCACAGTCACGAGCACTCAGCCCTAATTACCAGCACCTGTCCCTCATCAACGCATCAATCAGCTCCCTCACAAAGGCCACACACACTCTTCAGCCAGTATGGTCTCCTATAGATAATCAATTACAATCTCCAGCAATACTTACCATCGATCTCTATTCCTCGTCTCTTCTCTCCTCATGTCTCCTATTTGTGTGTGTTGGCTCATCAAAAACTCTCCAATTCCTGGTGAAAGATACACAAATTTAATCAGTTATCCATTCACTCTACCATCATATTGAAGTTACTCACCTGTATTCTCCTGTGTGTTGTTAATAAATACCTGCCTTTGGGTTTTAACACCATCTTTGAGAATTGCATCCTGAACAGAGACAGTTGGGTAGTCAGAGCCATCACGCTGTGCCACTGACTGGGAAGTTTTCCAAGTGGTGTGCAGCTGGCTCATTGATTTTCTGAGATATTTTTGTGTTTATTTAACTCTCTTCACCAAGTTTTAAAGCGTTTTCTTTGGGTTGAGAAATAAAAGAAGCTTTTTAAACTTTAAGTAAACCATGTGAGCTGTTTGCAATAAACATCTTTTAACATGAAATACATGTATTTTTTCAAATTGTGAGAGCAGAAAAAAGAGTTGTCAAGCTAGTTTATATAATTATTTGTGGTGTGACCTAATGAAATATTTCTTGTGTACCTGAATATGACACATTTACACCATCTCAGACCACCTCCAAATGCTTTTACATTTATCATTTGGGCTCTTTTGAATTGGGCCAGTAAGAAGTCACCAAGCAACCACATTTATAAATCTTTCTTTTTAAAAAATAATGCAATAATTTGGGACTGTTTGGTCATAGAATAAATGTTCTAGTGTAGGTGATGGAGAGAAACTTTAGGTGCGCTCAGACACACTTCTCACTCCATTTATTGCCAGCCATTATTTTCACTTATAAAAGCAATTGTTTTCACTTTTAATGGTGTCTTGAATGCAGCTATTTTGCCCTCCAAAGCATAAATAGGACATTTACAACCACCCAGTCGCAATTCAATATTATTACACAGATGTATTTCCCTACAAATAATGCAGGACATTACACTCTAACTTCCTTCTGGGAACTGGAATGAAAATAGATGCTTTTGTTCTTAAACAGCTCACTCTGTTCCTATGACACGTTTCCTATATTAATCACTCACACTGGTTACTAACAAATTGATTTTATAATTGAGATCACATGGTGCATCTTGGACGTTTATTCAAATTTAAGCCATAGGGAGATAAATATAATTACCACAAATGAAAACATAATTGTAACTAGCTTGATTTAAAATTGGTTTATGCCTTCCCTTGTGGATGCCAGAGTTTGTATAGTAATTATCAGACATTACAGGGGGGTATTCCAGAAAGCAAGGTTAACTTACCGTCAGATATATCTTGAACTCTCGGTTGATTAACCCAAACCTTGCTTACTCGAGGTATGCTGGTTCCAGAAACGAGGCCGGGAGAAAGTTCAGACAACTCAGAGTATGTTCCCGGTTAACACACAAGACATTCTCAACAGAGCAACGAATCAATGAGTCACCATGGAAACAGACGCTAAGAAAAAGCGCGCCATTCTACTTCCTTCTTCTTCTTTTGTTCAATGGCGATTTACATAACCTACTTAGTGCACATCGCCACCTATTTGGTGGTTGTGCAATCATTTTTTCAACCTTTTCGTTTAATAGGTCACTATTCACTGAGAATAAGGATTATATTGTTTGTTTGATGCTAATTGATTGAATACAGATCCATGTGTGAGATGACAATAAAATAAATAATAAATATATTTGAATTGAATTAACATTTAAACATTACCTTGTTGTAATAGTGCTTTAGAATTAATATATAATATTGTATATTATATAACTGTAACTATATAACACATTTAGTTATATTAATATAACTATATTAATTATATAACATGCATCTGAATACCTCTTAAGCAAACTAACCCTGGAACATAACCTGCTATGGCTACTTACATACCCTGAAAGTTTTTGGAACCGAGAGTTGAGGTTATCCGCTTTCTTACTCTTAAACATACCCGGGTATGGCTTTCTGGAATACCCCCCGGATCATTAAAAAAAACTCCATACATAATATTATGTTAAAGGTTGAAATGAGGTGTAATATACAAACATGTAGGGTAAAATTATGGCCATCAGTAATGTTTATTATGGCACTTCAACATGGCTTATTGTAGACGGTAAATGAAATGATGGTAACTATAAGTTGTATAAAAGTTTTACAACAGAACATTTTTCTATTAATAAAAACACACAATTTAACCCTAAACAAGGCAAGACCATTTAGAGACATCAGAAAATGAATGCATTACTACTTTCCATCTTATTAGGACACAAATAACACAAATTCATGAATTTTTTTTTTTTTTTTTTTTTTTTTAAAAACATGACTTTTATTTTAAGGTTTGTATCTCCAGTCACAATACTGCTGAATCTCATGCTGAAGTGTCACAGGGTTAATATTATCACATATCTATATATATCTCTATCTCTATAACCAGAGATTTAGACTTTGAATGAGATTCAAACGAAATGATGTTAGCTGTGTATTGATGATGACATCATCATCATCATGTAGATCAGGGGTGTCCAAACCCTGTCCTGGAGGGCCACTGTCCTGCAGAGTTTAGCTCCAGCTTGCCTCAACACACCTGCTGGAGGTTTCTAGGATCCCTAACAAGACTTTGATTAGCTGGTTCAGCTGTGTTTCATCGGGGTTGGAGCAAAACTCTGCAGAACAGTGGCCCTCCAGGAGCAGGATTGGACACCCCTGATGTAGATGATGATTATGTCATCATCAATAAACAGCTAATATCATTTGACCACTTTTTCACTTGACTTTCTTTGCTATAATAAATGTACTTTCTAAACACTCACTTAGAGCAGTCAGAGAAAAACTAATGTTAAAAAGGCAAGGGTGAAGAGCCCAAAAAAAAGCAAACACTGATCACCATAATGGTGACTTCAAAAATATAATTTTCAATAAAACATCTAAAAATAGAAGACTTAGGCGGGTATTTTCAAAACCGCAGCTTTTTCTATGCGGTTTGGCCGTTCGTCCACACGCAAAGGCAGTATCCGGTCACTGAAACCGAACTTTTTTGAAAACTCCTGCCACACTCAAAAAAATAGCTTGTTGGTCTAACTTAATGAAATTATGACACCTATTTCCACACAGTTGAACTGATTTATTCAAACTTAAAAAAGTTAATTGCACAGATGAGTAAAATTCATCCAAAGTGAATGAGATCACACCAGTTTCATTTGACGTATTCTGTGAATGTTTCCTGAACATAATTCACTCTTGTTGAGCCAACCAGTGCTGTTGCTGTTCAGACTGGTGCCCTTGTGCAGAGTTGCATGAGTTTTCTGTGTTTTTAAGAAAATGGAAAGACCTGTTAGAGTTTAAGTGTTTAATATTTAGTTATTTTGAACATTTAAAAGAGTTTGTAGAACATAATTTTTTTTTTTGGTTACCATTGTGGTGAAGAGTTGAGCTTGTGGGTAGCTGTCGTGCACACATACATGTTCCATGATTGTTTTATTGAGAAGGGTAGACCTGATGACCATATGTAGACTGTGTAAACGATGTGCTGACCCTCAAACTAGATTATTTTATTTATTTCTATAAAAGCTGATAGCCAACCCACCACTTGTTCATATGCCATGTGTGACATTTGTAGCATGATAAAATAAAAATCTTCACATCACTGGAATTAGCACAGTTACAGCACAATAAGAACATCATAGACATATGTCATGTAGCCGCCCACAGCCTAACCACAAGGTCTACACTTCACGACAATGGTAACCTCAGAAATCAACATAACATAAACTCTTTTAAATGTTAAATATAACTGAACACCAAACTTTAACAGGTCTTTCCCTTTACTAAAAAACACATTAAACAGCACTCAATTTCAACATTTACTCTCCTGATCTATCCCTATGCAAAGCATGCTGGGAACTAGAAATACACTGCCCAGTTCAGTCAGCGCAACAGAAATTAATCATGTAGTCCCAACACAAATGGTTCAGGTTAACTTAACATTTTACAAATTTAATTTTATTTAACGTAATACAATTGAATGTAAATGACAATTAGGTATAAAACTAAAGATTTGTGTTGTTTCAACTTATTTTATTTAAATAAACTGAGAAAACAGCTAGAATAATTTTTTTGAGTGCAGGGTGAAGATTTTTTGCAGTGTTGTCGTGTGGACAGTGAAACCAGAGATTTTGGCTTGTTACGTCAGAACCGGAACCGGCAATAACCTTTTTTCCAGGCTTCTGATTGGCCAATGTGGTTTTACGGTTAGGGTTATAATGCAACCTGTTGGTTTGGCATGCTCTTGACAGAGCTTCATAGCGTGTTTTTTATGTGGACGCGATTTTTTTTTTAAATGAGGAGGAAAAACTCAATTTATTAAAATACCTGTGTACGTGTGGACTAGGCTTTATTGATTAGGTTGAACTGAGTCAGTGTAAAAAGATAATTCAAAAAGTTCAGTTGATTAGCTGGATCAGGTGTGTTTAATTAGGGTTGGAGCCAGTGGTTAAATTGGCTTTTGTAGGGAGGGGGAGCCCGTATTTACAGACGGTAATTGGTCATCATTTAAAATCGTGCCATAAAATGACTTAATGTGTTTTTAATCCAAAGGGGCTCTTTTTCCAGTATTAATGTGTAAGGTAGGGTTGAGTAGTTATTTTACACAGAAGTACTTTACAATTCACTTACTTTATTATTATTTTTTTTACCTTTAATGTTAATTGTTCAATATCTCCGTTGACGTTTCATTAACTGCTTGATATAAAGAGTTTTAAGGTCAAAGGTTCAAGACTGTGAACAGATGATTTCAGTGGTAGCTGCTTGATCGCTGTAGCCCAGTGGTCGGAACTTTTTTTGACCAAAGAGCCATTTTTTCATTTTTGGTAAATGCATTTTTCCAAAAGAGCCACAGTAAAAAATAATATAAAATTATTATTAAAAAACATGCTTTTTTTTCAATAAAATTTCAACAGTAGTAATTTTTAGTCCATAACTAAAAACAAACAAATATGCAGCAAACAATAAATAAGATGCAACATGGAATTAATTGTGCAGGGCTTTCACTGTGAGGTTGACCAACTGATGAGCATAAACTCTCTTCGTGTGTGTGAACGCACACAGTGTTTACATCTACTGTGTTTACGTGAATACTCGACTTGGCATTTTGATATATTTCTGTGTTTATTTGGCTGTTTAGGCGCACAGCCGAAGACGAAGGCTACTATGCTTGTCCGTGTTGCGCTCAGAGCGCGTGCACAGCATCCTGTCAGTAATTCAGTTGTCTTTCGCGATTTATCATGCTTTTATTATTTATTTTCGTCAACTGAAATCTGCGCGGATTATCATAAATACGACACATTTATTTATCACAAGGGTCTGTGCGGCAAAAGCGAAAGTACCAGCGGGTGAAATGTTTCGAAATGTCTCTCTGCACAGCTAAGCACCAGTTTCAATAAAAAGATAGGCCTATATTAATGTAGCCTACTTTTACATTTTCACTGCTGTTCTAAAAATGGTTTTCGGTTACCTTAAACAAGCTACAGCTGCTTGAATCCCAGTGCAGGAGATGTTACCACGGTACAACTTAAATATTACTATAATATCACTATCACAACAAGGGAATTGTAATTGGCTGTTTTTTGTTTTTTTTCTGCAGAGAGCGGATCTCTGTTGATGTGTCTAATTTTTATCGATAATTTGTTGGTAAAGTGTGAGAGACCTGGCGAGCCACATGATTTTTGTCAAAGAGCCAGGTGTGGCTCGCGAGCCATAGGTTCCCGACCGCTGCTCTAGCCGTTCGCGGGTTTCCATGGTAACGTCGCTGTTACGCTTAGAATTGTGACAGTTTTCCCTTGATGGCTGTGGGCGGGGTGATGAACCAGAGAACGCAGCGATTAATGCATTATGACGTCTGATAATTCCATGTCTCTGTGTAGTCTTGCTAATTATTCAGTCTCATATGCCATGTATTTGCCAGGAGATGAAAAATAATTCAAGTGGATTTGGTGCCGAAGGAGACGGAGCTGAGCTCCGGCAGGGTGTGTTGTGGACCTGGCCCAATTTAACCTCTGGTTGGAGCTAAACTCTGCAGGACAGTGGCCCTCCAGGAAGTTTGAGACCACTATTTTAGTGTTTAATGTTCTGTTGTCTGACCATTGTTTCATTGAGTTCCCTCAACGTGGAAACTCGAGGCCACAAGGATGTAGCTACTTTGACAAAATGATCTTGTGGCCATGACATATTATTATTATGAGTTTATATGATGTTCCTATTAATTAATATCTCTTGACCACGACACATTATCACATTCCAATGAGTTAATATGTCTTGGCCACAACAAAATTAAGTGAACCAAACATATCAGTCACCATAGTTTTAAAACTCCTATAAAATGCATTCGTATTGGTGTGGCCACAAGTAAAGTGTAACGGAGTACGTTGATATGGGAAGAAGAAGGCGGGAACCGGCGAACGCTTGAAAACTTTAATCAATAAATAAACAAACTGAAAGTAAAAACGGCAGCCTCCTCACGAACGGGTCTCCTAAAGTCCAGGTCTGGTCCTCTCTCGTTCTTCACTGTCGTCGGTCCTCCTTTTATGCGTCTGAGCTCCTCCGTGAGACACGAGACCGGTGCGGCGCTCTGGCGCTCATTATCACTCACCACCGGCCTCGCCCCGTTCTCACGGTCCCTCAGCCTCGCTGCTTGCCACATAAAGCTTTTGACACTGTAATTTAAAAACAGGTTAAAGGTCTTGGCTGATCATAATCAGTAACAACAGAATTAATATTCAAAAAGCACATAGGTGTATGGGTTTCACATAATACCGTTCAAAAGTTTGGGGTCAGAAAGACGTTTTAATGTTTTTGAAAGATTCCTGTCATCTTACTGACTCTGGGAAAAAATCCACTATTCTGTAAAAATGTGCGCCTAGAGATGGATGTAAAAGCTCCAATGGCTGGATTCATCATGTTATATACCATGAGTGCATGACATGCATTGGTGAGCAGAGGAAAACGTGTTTCTAGAAGCCTTGAGGAAAACGTGATTAAACGAACACAGTCGAATGATGCAGACAAATTTGGCAGTCCTCGAGTGAGCCTCTCCTTCAATAATTGATGCAGCTGTCTTATTTGCCACCCGGCACTCTCCATTTCAACTTTGACACAGCACAAACTCTGAAATGCATGTGAATGGAGACCACATCATCACTGCAGTCTCAGCATCTGTGGTGAACTCTGGCTTATGTAGAAAACTGCAGCAGGCTCACGGTGGCACTGCCGGTGGATGAGACGGGCCGCTAGCATGAGCAGGATCCCCGTGAGCAGCTCCAGGCAGAAGGACAGACAGGCCATGACCAGAGACCAGCCGAAGGACATGTGGACGTGAGACAGAGACTCCACATCCACCATGTGCTGTAGCTCTTCCAAAGCCTGCTGAGAGTAACTGATATAGATGCTCACTCCAGACACTGTCAACAGACCTGTGCACAAACAGCAGTCATTACACTCCATTCAAGCATACTTCAGCTCACAAAACAACCTGACAGCAACAGACTTAGCAGTACTTTCCATTCATATTTCAAGTATATTATTAGTAGTCATTTTAAAAGTATGCTAAAGTGTACTAAACAGTGTGTTTCCTGCCAATGTCTGCCTCTATGCACCATTTTACATTCTTGTTAATATAAATACTTTTTTTCTTGATATTTATGAGTTACTGACTGGACATTTTAATCATAATGAAGACTTAAAATTGGTGCAATGGGAACACCACCCATGAAAACCCTTCCTGGGTTCCATCAGTTCAAGCAACGGTCCTGAACACAGGTCCCATTGTAGCTCTACAAAATCCTAAATGCAAAATCCTGTGCATGAGTCTTTCATTTACAATAAAAAATAATCAGTGCACAAGCACAGAATATGATGGTGACACAGGCTAGTGGTAAGAGTATTAATAAGAAAGGAGAGAAGAATATGTTTGAGGGAACCATCATGAACTCAGTCATTATTACTATAATTAACCCAATTACATGAAGCTCAGAAGAGCCCTGACCTTTCGCAATCATTCATAATAGACAACAGGGAGAACAGAGGAGAGGTTTTCCAGCTGCTCTGCAATTAAACTTTTTCAGTTGTCTTGCTCTTTTTACTCATTTCCATGTCAGATATTCTGATCAACAATGCATTGTTTTTTCAAAATGATAAATGAATAACTAACAAAGCCGAGTTTGCTTATGTGCTTGTCAGAGACAGAGTGACAGTCGACAGAAAGAGATGAGATAGGTAGGTATAGAAAAAACAGAGATCACATTTAACCATTTTGTTAAAGGGGTCATGACCATTTTTGTAAATTTTATGTTTCCTGAGAAGCTTTTAAAATGTTAGGAGGATTTTTACATTGTCATTTTATAGAAATAAAAGGCAATATTCTACACCGATTTTAGTATTTAAAGGCTCTGTTTAAAGGGTTTATTTCTGCACTCTCATGATGCTTTCATCATAACTTACACAACAATATGTAAAAACAAAAGATTCACTGAGCAGGCAGACTGTGTTATTAATTATAAGGAGAGTTTTGGCGAAAGTGCAGATCTCACTCACTGTTTTATGGACTTATATTGTGTATTTCATTGTTTCCCTGTGTTCTGTTCCTGATTGCTTTGTTCCCAATTTTCCTGCTTCTTTTCAGTTGCCTAGGTTACTGATTATGCCCTTGTTGTTGTCATGGTTGCTCAAATCAAATCAAATCACGTTTATTTATTTAGCGCTTTTTACAATGGCAATTGTTTCAAAGCAGCTTCACAGTGGTAACAGGAAAATAATGCAACAGAATTTGATTCGGCTGTACAGCCGCTCTGGAGAAAACGGTGATGTCATCCAGCTCATTTCAATTATCATACAGTGTCAATCCGGGCAGATCAGTAATATAGTTGAAATTTAAGTGTCCCCAACTGAGCAAGCCGAAAGCCAAAGGCGACGGTGGCAAGGAACCAAAACTCCTTCAGGGCCAGAATGGAGAAAAAAACCTTGGGAGAAACCAGGCTCAGTCGGGGTGCCAGTTCTCCTCTGGCCGACGAACAAATAGTGTATGATTATGATTCTGGCAACATTACAGGTCAGAAGTCATATTAGATCAATAGATATTCGTAGGATTTTTCGAAAGATTGGAGTCGTCACGCCGGGGACGGATTTAATGAGGATGTTGTGTCGATGCGGCATTTACGGGGGGGAGTTTAATTGACACGGTCTCTACAGACACTTCAGGGATGCGTTCGTCATGTCCAGGCTAAGGTCCACTATCTGGTCCGGATACGGTAATAAACGGTCCGGATACTGCAGTAAACCTCGGGATAAACAGAGAGACTAACATTAGCGTAGATGCCATTCTTCTTATGATGTAACGAGTACATCAGGTGTTATTGGAAGTGTTCCCGGTTCCGGCTGACCTAGTTAATGCAGCCTAAAACTATCATTTAACTGATTTGAATAATATAAATTAAAAATGTTTTATGTGTATGCCATAGTAAAGAGATGTGTTTTTAGTCTAGATTTAAACTGACAGAGTGTGTCCGCTTCCCGAACAATGCTAGGAAGATTGTTCCAGAGTTTAGGTGCTAAATAGGAAAAGGATCGACCGCCTGCAGTTGATTTTGATATTCTAGGTATTATCAACTGGCCAGAGTTTTGAGACCGCAATAGACGTAATGGAGTATAATGCGTTAAGAGCTCGCTCAAGTACTGGGGAGCTAAACCATTTAGTGCTTTGTAAGTAATCAGCAAGATTTTAAAATGTATACGATGTTTAATAGGGAGCCAATGCAGTGGTCATATGTGGTAATATGGTCATACTTCCTGGTTCTAGTAAGAACTCGAGCTGCTGCGTTTTGGACAAGCTGCAGTTTATTTATTAAGCGAGCAGGGCAACCACCCAGTAGAGCATTACAATAATCTAGCCTTGAGGTCATGAACGCATGAACTAACTGTTCAGCATTTTGCATTGAAAGCATGTGCTGTAATTTAGATATATTTTTAAGATGGTAGAATGCAGTTTTACAGATGCTAGAAACATGGCTTTCAAATGAGAGATTGGTATCAAAGAGCACACCCAGGTTCCTAACTGACGACAAGGACTTGACAGAGCAACCATCAAGTGTTAGACAGTATTCTAGTTTACTACTTGTGGAGTTTTTTTGTCCAATAATTAAAAATTCATTTTTTTCTGAATTAAGTTTCAGGAAATTACTAGTCATCCAATTTTTTTTATATCAGCTATGCATTCCGTTAATCTTGTGAATTGGTAAATTTCGTCAGGGCGTGAAGAAATATAGAGCTGAGTATCGTCAGCATAACAATGAAAATTAACGCCATGCTTCCTAATGATATCTCCCAGTGGTAGCATGTACAGGGTGAAAAGCAACGGTCCTAGCACTGAGCCCTGCGGTACTCCATACTGAACTTGTGATCGGTGTGACATCTCTTCATTTACTGCTACAAACTGATAACGGTCAGATAAGTATGATTTAAACCATGCCAATGAAATTCCACTAATGCCAACATAATTTTCGAGTCTATTCAAAAGAATGTTGTGGTCGATAGTATCGAATGCAGCACTAAGATTGAGTAACACTAATAGAGATATACAACCACGATCGGATGATAAGAGTAAATCATTTGTAACTCTAATGAGAGCAGTCTCAGTACTATGATACGGTCTAAATCCTGACTGGAAATCCTCACAGATACCATTTCTTTCTAAAAAGGAGCATAATTGTGAGGGCACTGCCTTTTCTAGTATTTTTGACAGAAAGGGTAGATTTGAGATTGGCCTGTAATTGACTAAATCTGTAGGATCAAGTTGCGTTTTTTTAATAAGTGGTTTAATAATAGGCAACTTAAAAGTTTTTGGTACATATCCTAATATTATCAATCTTACAAGTAAAGAATTTCATAAAGTCATTACTGCTGTGCTGTTTACAAACATCAGAAGTTGAAGCTTTATCTTTGGTTAATTTAGCCACTGTATCGAATAAATACCTAGAGTTGTGTTTGTTTTCTTCTAAGAGAGTCGAGAAATAAGCAGATCTAGCAGTTTTTACGGCCTTTCTGTATGCAATCATGCTCTCTTTCCACGAAATGCGAAAAGCTTCCAGTTTTGTTTTCTTCCAGCTGCGCTCCATTTTTCTGGCTGCTGTTTTAAGGGCCCGGGTGTGCTCGTTGTACCACGGCGTTGGACTATTTTCTTTAATCTTCTTTAAGCGCCGGGGAGCAACTGTGTCTAAAGTGCTGGAAAAGAGAGAGTCAATAGTTTCTGTTGCAACATCGAGTTCCTCTAGGCTATCTGGGATGCTGAGGAGATGAAACTGATGAGGAAGATTATTTACAAAGCAATCTTTAGTCGCAGCAGTGATAGTCCTGCCATATTTGAAGCGAGGGGACGGCTTTGCAGCCTTTGCTAAATTAAGTGTACATGATACTAGGTAATGATCTGAGATGTCATCGCTCTGCTGCAGAATTTCAATGGGATCAACATTTATTCCATGTGACAGTATTAGGTCTAAAGTATGATTACGGCGATGAGTGGGTCCTGACACGTGTTGCCTTACTCCAATAGAGTTTAGAATGTCTCTAAATGCCAGTCCCAATGCGTCTTTTTCATTGTCTACATGGATATTAAAATCACCAACAATTAGGACTTTATCTGCAGGTAGTACTAACTCTGATAGAAAATCAGCAAATTCTCTGGTAAAGTCTGTATGGTGCCCTGGTGGCCTGTATACAGTAGCCAGCACAAATGTCAAACGGGATTTATCAATTTCACTACATAACGTTACATAAAGCACCAAAACTTCAAAGGAATTATATTTGAAACTAGACTTCTAAGTAATACCGAAGATATTATTATAAATTACAGCAACACCTCCCCCTTTACCTTTCTTGGGGGGTGGACTCATTTAAAGTAATGTAATCGTCAGGTTTTAGCCAGGTTTCTGTCAAACACAGCACATCTAGGTTATGATCTGTAATCATATCATTAACAATAAGCGCTTTTGAGGAAAGGGATTGAATATTCAGCAGCCCGAGCTTTATCATTTGATCATCTGTATTATATCTGTTGTTTATTTGTTGGACATCAATTAAATTTTTACCGTTGAATGGTTTTGATGGTTTTTTGTATTTACTAATTCGTGGAACAGACACAGTCTCTATGTGATAATATCTAGGTGAAAGAGTCTCTATGTGCTGGGATTTATCTGACTTCTGTGACGTGAGACAGCTAGCAGGCAGTCGGGTAAGCCAGTCCATCTGCTTCCTGACCTGGGCCCCAGTTAGTCAAGGTTTAGCTTTAAGACTATGTACCAAATTACTAGAGAGAAGAGCGGCACCATCCCAGGAAGGATGGATGCCATCTTTTTTCAACAGGTCAGGTCTGCCCCAAAAGCTTTTCCAATTGTCTATGAACCCTATGTTATTTTGCAGACACCACTTAGACAACCAGCCATTGAGTGATGATACACAGCAAATTTCCCAGTGTTAAATTAACACTGCTCAGAGTTTATATAATCCACACTGAAGCAGTGTTATAAGTAACACTGAAGCAGTGTTGAAGTTAATTAGGTAATTAAGAGATTAATTGAATGATGATTGATTATTAATGCTGTTAACAAGCAGAATCACTGAAGAAATGAGACACAACAAGAACTACAACTGACTTCAGCCACAGCCTTAGATGAAATCAACTGAAGATAAAAGAAGACATTAAATCTCTGAAGATCTCAGCAGAGGAGGATTAAACAACTCCACAAACAGCATTACCAGCTTCACACATTACTAAGCAGATTGACTTTATGTCTGTTATTTCTGTTTTAATGAAATTAATAGTTTCATTTGAAGTCACCATGATGGAGATCAGTGTTTGAATTAATTGGGCTCTTGACCCTTTACTTTCAGATCTATTTTTCTTTGGCTGCTTTAACTGCGTTTACAAAGCACATTTGTTATGGCAAGGTAAGCCAAGAGAAAATGTGATTAGATGTTTTTGTTTTTTTATTGATGATGATATAATCATCATGTAATGGCCTAAATTACTGATCTCATTTCGAGTTTAATGCTCTGGTTATAGAGACAATGTGTTATTAATTTTGTATGGGTTATAATAGTAACCATGTGATTCTACAACATTATATCCAGAACTGTTGTGGTAATTGAATATGCAGGAGTTTTAAAAAAAAGTGCAATAAAGGTTTTAATTTACATCATTACTTAGACATACACAGACATCAAGAATTAGCATATGAATCTCCACAATGGTGACAATCAAAAAATATTCAGATAAACAGATCAACTCTGAACATAAAACAAGCTACTAAAACATCACAGCAAAAACAGCAAAAGTAAAACCAATTAGTGAGATTCAAAGACAATTTGTCACAATTTAGGTGCATAATTTATTCATGCCGCAATGCATGCTGGGACCCATGGGGGAGTTTTGATTGGTGGTACCCAGCATGCACTGCAGCATGAAGCGTTTCATTGATTGTCACCATTGTTGAGATTCATACACTGATTCTTGATGTCTCTGTGTGTCTAAGTACTGCCATAGATTAAAACCTTTTGAGCACTATTTTTTTTGGAAATAAATATATTACCACAACAGTGCTTGATCTCGTGCTGTAGAATCACATGGCCACTATTATGAATAAAACAAAAGTTAATAACACAGTACCACTATAACCACAGCATTAGACTCTGAATGAGATCAGTGATTTAAGCCATCATCACCTAACAATATTTTCTCTTGGCTTCCCTTGCCATAACAAATGTGTTTTATAAACACACAGTTAAAACAGCCAGATAAAAACTAAAGTTAAAAAGTAAAGGGTCAAGAGCCCAACTAAAGCAAACACTGATCACCATCATGGTGACTTGAAATGAAACTATTATGTTCATTAAAACAGGAATAAAGTAAATCTGGTTAGTAATGCATGAAGCTGGTAATGCTGTCTGTGGAGTTGTTTAATCCTCCTCTGCTGAGATCTTCAGAGATTTAATGTCTTCTTTTATCTTCAGTTGATTTCATCTAAAGCTGTGGCTGAAGTCAGTTGTAGTTCTTGTGTTTCTCTTTCCTTCAGTGATTCTGCTTGTTAACAGCAGGTGTTCATCATTAATGCTCAATCATCACTCAATTAATCTCTTAATTACCTAATTAACTTCAACACTGCTTCAGTGTTACTTATAACACTATGAGTGTGGATTATATAAACACTGAGCAGTGTTAATTTAACACTGGGAAATTTGCTGTGTAGTCTGCTAAGTATCTCATCACTCCTTTTAACGGGGTTAAAAGTTACTGATTGCTTTGTGGAAATAAGTTTACTAAATAACGTAAACTTGACTGACTTCTTCATTTCCACTTTAAGTCTCCTTTGGCGCTGCTGGTCCCGCCCGGCCTCAAGTCTCCTTCGTCACCACTGTCCTGGCCAGCCTCCCACTCCTTCCTCCTCCTCTGACAGCGCAATTCAGTTCCTCAACCCCGCCTCAACAGGCTCCCTTCAGCCCCTCGGCTCCTCCTTCAGTGGCTCTGTCTAGCTGCTTGGATCTGCCTTTGGTTTCTAGGTCTCCAGCTCTGCCCTGGTGTGTTGATCCCCTAGCTCCACCTCAGGCTTCCGAGCCCCGAAGTTCGCCTTGGCCCTCAGATTCATCGGCTCCACCTTGGTTCCACACTCCCTTGGCTCTTCCGTGGTCCATCATCCCTCAGGCTCTGCCGGGCTCACTCGTCCCTCTGGCTCCACCTTGGTCAATTGTTGCTCTTGCTCCGCTTCTCCAGCTACACTTCGACCCTCTGGCTCTGCCGGGCTCCTCCTTCCCTCCGGTTTCGCCATTGTCCTCAGTCCCACCGACTTCGCCCTGGTCTGCCAAGCCCCCATCTTCACCTTGGTCCTGCGAGCCTGTGGTGTCACCCAGGTCTTTGTCTTTGTCAAGCCTGGGTCTCTAACACTCCCGGCTTCACCTCAGTCAGTCAGGCTCCTGGCTCCTCCTTCCATCGGTTCTGCAATGGACCTTCGTCCTAATTGGCTCTGATCTGGGTCATTCCCTAGCTCCTCCCTCAGTTGTCTTCTCCCTGGGTCCTCCCACCAGTGTCCTCTCCTTGGTCCTTCTTTCCACTCAATGTCCAGTATTGACTTTGCACGAGTGAAGCTGTTACATTGATTCTCACCCTTTGAATAGCTTTCTTTGTTTTTGTTTTATAAATAAAATTAAATCTGCTGCAAATGAGATCCTCTACTCCTCCTCCCTTGCCTGCACTGTGACAATCATCTGCAAGTACAGTTTTTTTTTTTTTTTAATACATACTTAATTCAATACTTAATTCAATACAAGTAAGCACACTTTTTTCCACAAGGGTGCATCTGTTTGATCTGAAGAGAAGCTTTAAAACCAGAAGGATAAAGCAGCTCTCAGAAGCACAGACACCCTGGAGGTCATGAACTGCTCTTTATTAAAAAAGCAACCCTCACAGTGTTTCAGACTGACTAGCTGTGTCAGGAGAGAGCTGAACTGAGCAAAAGATACACAATGTCTGATGATGCACTGCTGGCTTAAATTAATTTATCAACGCAAGAATTTCAAACATTAGAGAAGGCTTTGAGATGTATTTGATTAGGTGCTGCTGCAGCATGATTCATCAGTGTCGTGAAAGGAGACGTGCGACTGCAATTCACGTTTTGTTAGAGTTGGAGAACAGCAAATGTTTGTGAGGCGAGAGCAGATGGAAACTCCATCACCATCTTCCTCTCTGTCATGTCTTCGTATTCCAGAAGGATGCTCATGTCCGTGTTTTTTTTTGAAGAAAAGTGCTGTTTACAGATGGGATCACTCATGTAAACTCCTGTGAGACTTCAATCTTTCCGCTGTTTTACTCCAATCCATCAATCGTGTGCAATTTTCAGTCCTCAATGGCACAAATACTGCAACAATTTACCTCAGCAATAATAAAAGCTACTAGATAAGCACACTAAACTATACTAACATAGAAAGCTGTGCAAAGTGCACATGCATACATCCTCCTGAAACATTGTTCTGAGGAAGGTTAGTGATGTTTTTCATCCCAGGAGCCCCATCAAACAGGACTGTAAACAGAACACAAATAAAAAGCTGTGATGGTCTGCGATGACCTCAGTGTTTCAACCTTTGCAGATCCCAGTTATTTTCTCTGCTCCATCCCTCCCTTAATTTACCTGCACTTCAGTTTTCTGTTTTGCTCAGACTGGAACACAAGCATTTGTTACAGTGCTGCAAAAGAGCCCAAACTACACGCCATCATCATCATAACAACCATAACCAATAATACTATCACAATAACATTGAGGACAGAATGAACACAGATATTCTACTGACAAAAAAGCCTGTAATGTAATTCCCATTTAAATTAAAATGTGCTGTACAACTCATCTGAAATACTGCAGCACACATACAGTGCCAATCCTGATTTATGGGTTTGTGATGCTGTGACAATGTAATGAGGGTATGAATTAATTATGTCATTAAAAATAGAATCAAATCCTGTTGTTTTTATTATAGTTTAACACCTTTACAGACAATGGAGCATTAAATGTAGAAACTTTTCTGTAAAATCTGCTGATTACAGATACATGAATTTTGCCCAGATTTTCCTTTCAATTTACAAGAGTTGATAGATTTTTATAGAAAATTGCATAGTGTATGATGGACATAGACTCAGATTTTTTAGCTTCAGACTTTAAATCCATCCAGTCGGAAGATTCGAACATCATTTTATAATGTACCGTTTTCAACAAGAATCATTTTGACAACGTTGTTGTCTGTATGTGAAAAACGCGAAATAATTTTTTTTCCACTTTTAGTAGATTGTTGTCATGTAAACGGACCCATAGGTTTATGAGTTAGTTTGAGACACATGTTTAGGACTTGGATTGTGTACTTTTCTTACAGCAGCTATTTTTCAGATGCGTTCTCAACATCAAAGTATATTGATCTAAACAGTGTTGTCCCATCCCATCTGATTCAAATTACATTCTGCACAAACTGAAGTTCAGCAAGTGCAGTGGTTAAAACAACTCTGCATTCGTCCGGTACAGATACGCGCTGAACCAAAAATTGTACTGTTACATATTTGTGTCCCTGGAACATAATTTGATTCTGAAAAGGATAAAACCTCTAAACACATTAAACACATCAAATAAATATTTTCAGTATGTTTGCTATTCATTACTGCAGGCCTTGCGTATATTTGTTATTGAGCTAAACCCCTCCATATCTATTTAAACCCTCTCTGTGTGTGTCCAGTTCACCTAACAGCTGCACTCGGCTGGAGAGCATGACATTTTGCGCTTTTTTCTTTCCCATTGTGATTTATATCCATGTGTGGCATTGACCTATACACAACAGCACAAACTCCACTGAGACTCCATTTCAGTTGTTCTCTGTGGATGGTTAATGTAGCTGTTAGTGACACTCACTGCAGATGAGGAAGTATGCAGCAATGCAGTTGAGGAGAGTGCAGCTCTGAGCCAAAGACGCCACCAGACCGAAGATGCCCCCAAAGACCAGCAGCACCAGGCTGAGCGGCAGCAGGACGACTATGACCCTGTGCAAGTCTGAGAGACACATACAAGCCTTTATTACATGCCACAAACACAAGAGTTTGAAGAAAGCTGGAGTTCAGGGGCCATTTTAAGTGAGTTTGAATGACCACTAGGGGTGTGAACAATAATATTACATCGTATGTATTGTCTACGATAATATCGTAATTGTGGTTTTAACCATGTGGAAGCTGACATTAATGAGTATGTCACTTGCAGAAAACAAGCAAAAACATGCCTTGAGAGCTGCATGCTTTCACTGCATGATGCAGGTTAGTACAATGCAGTTAGAAAGACCCCCATATTCAAGCCCTGGTATGAGTTTTTGTCTTATATTTCGATATGATGTTAAAGGGATATTTCGCCCAAAAATGAAAATTCTGTCACCATTTACTCCCCCTCAAGGACCGGAGCTGGGCCAGAAAAACATTGCTATGTGGGGTTAAGTGGTCTAAATGTGTTTATATGTATATTCTGTATCTCGTCTGTGAAAGGTGTAGGACCATAAAATGTTTGTCCAATCATACATACAATGTCCTACCTGCCTATCAACGTATGTATTTCCATACCTCCTTGCACCTGCTAACACCATGAACCGTGCAACAGCCTAGTGTCTTATTATTAGGGGCCAAGCACCAAAGGTGCGCTGACACCTATTGTATTTGTTAGTCTTCCTATTATTATTATTCTCCTTCCGCTCTGGAAGTCTATGGCAGGCCATAAAACCGTATGGTAAAAAGTTGTGAAATTTGGCACACAGATAGAGGACAGTCTGAACATTCACCACAGAGAATTTGCAGTCTCCAACTCAATCCCTCCAGCACCAAACGTTTGAACAAAAGCATCCAAAGTTTCACTTATGCTAATAACTTTTGAACCATAAGGACTATGATTCCTCTGATTCCTTGGCTAACTTTTTCGAACTCCTCCTAGACGGTTTGCCCGATTTTCATGAAAATTTAATCAGATCATCTTCCGACCATGTTGGCAAAAAGTTATTAAAAGCTTTTTGATAAACCCAACTGTTCTCGAATAATGCGCGAACAAATTTGACGAAGAGCACGCCAAATTGGACGCAAAGCTATATCTCCGCAACGCTTTAGTGTATTCAGACCAAACTTGGTACATCATCACAAGCATGACCAGAGGCTACATGCAGCGTTTCGGCAGAGCGCCACCTACTGGTCAGGAGATATGAAAAAAAAAAATATTTTGATTCAGTGCATCATGCCGAGTAGAATGATACCCAATTTTCCCATACTGGCCATTTTGAATTACGTTAGCGAATTAGCGAATTAGCGAATCCTTACGAAACTTGGTATGTGTCATGTGGTCAAACATTACAATGAAATTTCCAAAAATGCTAATAATTTTGTATTTAATTTTGCCCTTTGTAATGAAACTCGTCTTAATAGATTCCTTGGGTCACCAAGATCAACGAGAACATAGATACCAAACTTGTTCACCATTTAATTTTTCTTTAAAAACCTTCTTTTTTTAACTCAATGATGATTTTCATCAATATCGGCTCAGATCATCTTCAGACCATGCCGGCAAAATGTTATCAAAAGCTTTTTGATAGACCAAACCGTTCTCGAGTAACGCATCAACAATTTTTTTAGCATGATGCTAAGCTGATTCTGAGGCTGTACATTTGCAATACTTTGGCATATCGACACCTAGCTTTTTATGTGTCAGTAGCCGTGTTTCCATTACAGATTTACGCAAAACTTTTGCGGTACTTTCTAAATGTTGATAAAAAAACTATTGCGAAATGACACCGTTTCCATTAACCGATGTTATGTGACTAAAGCAGAATTTTTATCCTCTCTCTTTTGTCCTTTTATCATTCCAAAAATCATTGGTAGGTTTACATTTATATCCCAGCCACCGCACTAGCCATTATTTTTAATCGAAGAGTATGAGGTGTTTCTGGGTGTTTCTCCCTCATATCTGCTTCAAGGTCTTAAATTGTGGCATTTCTTTGTTTAGCATCCAGTATTCCCGTAAATTCTTTTGTCTTTTAATAAAGAACTCTGTCTCATCTTCTGTCCAAACATATCACGTCATCTTTAAAGAATGATCAACTTTGACCTGTAAATGCGAAAAAACTGTTTCCATTGCAGTTTTGCGAAATATTCCTTTTTCGAATTGCCTGAAAAACCACCTCATGCGAGCGTAAAAACTTTTTTGCGATATATGGGAGTTTTTGCGCAATTGACGTGTTTCCATTGGGCGTATTTTCAATTTGCAATTTCAATTTGCGCAATTTGAAGGGTAATTGGAAACGCGGCTATTGTCACCTCACACTGACCACACCATAATAATTTCATAACAGCGCCACCTATTGGTCAAAAGTGATAAGCAAGTTAATCATATTACAGTGATTGTATTTGTGATTTTTCAGCCATTTCAACTAAAATAATCTAAAAATGTGTTTAGTTATTGTTTCAGTTTTTCTGAAGCTAACTGAATTTATTGATTAAATGTAAGAATTTGACATAAAATATAATGCATATATCTAATAAGGTTAGAAAAAAAGTGTCCTTATAAAGGTAAAAATGCCCCTGGAAAAGTAAGTTCTGGCACTACTGTAACTGAATATGAAGAATATGAAAAGCTTCAGGAGTCGACTGTCCACAACAAGATATCATTTTTTTTGTCAATATCGCACACCCCCAACTGTGACACTACTAATCAAAGACCATTAGCTTTAATAATTGGACAATCTTCCTTATAATGAGGGTGGCTAATGATGGGTCAGGAAGGTTTAATGTCGATCTGGGAATACAGCTCTTAAAGAGACGGAGAACACACTAACCATACATAACAAGCCTATTCCCAGTGTCAATCTCTGATTGTGGTTAACTTGTGGATGGCAGTTTCAGAGACTCACTTAAAAGGTGCTTCTCCTGCTCCGTGTGGTTGGAGGTGTCCGTGTAGAACGAGATGTCATGATAACTGCCATTCTCTCCTGTGGGAGACATTGAGACACCAGTCAAGTCAAAGCTGGAAACACACATTATGCTTCACACAGAGAATCAGTTTTCTTAGTAATCTCTTCTATACTATTACAGCCTACAAGTTCATGGAATACAACACACAGCTTTTAAAGGTTTCTTTTCTTAAAAGGAAAAGCATGGCATTTGTGTTAGAGGGAAGAAATCAGCATTACAGCAATTAGAATGAAATGGAAAACTGTCCTTTCATACGACTGATTTAGTGACTGTCATCACAATGTGTGTAACATTAAACATTTACAGTTCTGTGAGGAACGGCTTCTCTTTTTAATAGTCTCTAGTGCCATGAAACAGCTACAGACGAGAGATTAATTATGTACATAATGGAGCCTCAGCCGGTGATGAGGACTGTATCTGTGAACATTTGAGAAATATCTTTCTTATGAAGAGAAGAGCCACTTATGCTGCGATTAAAATGAGATTAAAAATACTTTAATCTAATGAGGCACATGAAATGACCAGCTAAACAGTAAGAGAAGGGAGAAATGTGGTAACATCTATATATTAAATGTATGTTACACACATTAAATGTAACTATATTCATGAACAAATGGCACATTATGTTCACGTACAGTAATACTCATTATTTAGCCTAATGTTAAATGTATAATCGTGTATATTTGTGTATGGCGACTAATTATGGAATTAGTCCAGATATACACATTATTGGAAGAATATAAATGTGTGCAACAGGTGCAGAATAAAATCGGACATAAAACTAAGCTGAAGTTGTGTGTGTTGAGCATCTTACCTTCATAAATCCTCCAGAGTCCGGAGTGAGAGCTGCTGTAATCCAGGCTGGAGCGCTTCCCTTCATCCACATCTATAATGTACCAGTATTCAGTGCCGATGGACACGGCGAGCAGGATGAAGCTGAGCAGCCCACACAGACCCGCACTGATGACAACTGTCCCAAAGCTCATTTTCATCAGCGCTCAAATCCCTTCACACAGTGAACTTGAGCATCTGTTACTGCCATTCAGTTCCTCAGAATGGCAGAGTGTTTCCTTCAAACACATTAAAGCTCATCATTCAGTCTTTATTACTCCAGGTGTGTCCAGGGTGAAGGAAGAATCCGCTCTCAGCACATGCTGGATGATTTTCTCTCCTGTATATGGAGTGAGAGCAGATCCTCTGAACACCGAATCTGTGTGATTCTCTCACCCCAGTTTCAGCTGCGATCACTCACTGTGGTTCATTTGCTCAGCTCAGCGACCAGCTCGTTTCTTCTCCTTCTGGTGTCAATAGATTACTCTGTATATAGTGGCCTATATATAGTGTAGAGCTTTTGTTGCCCTGCCTTGTCAAAAGAGAGAACATTTCAACAGGTGAGAAAAAATGCACACACACACACACACATTTTTCAGTTTTTCAGTATTAATATCTAAACATTCTTAAATCTGAATATATTAAGCATTTTCTGGAAAAAAAAAAAAAATTAAATATGTTTTTGCTGAAAACAAGAAAAAAAATATCATCCAGTGTGATAAGGAAAATACATTTGTTTCTTTTAAATTAAGTTTTTCTTTTTTAAGCATGAACTCAATACATTTTG
Organism: Coreius guichenoti; assembly: GCA_039654105.1. Taxonomy (NCBI): domain Eukaryota; kingdom Metazoa; phylum Chordata; class Actinopteri; order Cypriniformes; family Gobionidae; genus Coreius; species Coreius guichenoti. Next base: position 6,719,761 of record CM077171.1, on the reverse strand, counting down.
ATAAATGTTTTCAGAAAACAAGACTTAATATTTAAAATAATTTTGCTCCATTAATAAATGTGCTGTAAAACAAGACAAAAATACCAAGCACCAAGTTTTTTTTCACTGAGGAAGTGACCTTTAATTACCGTCAGAAAGGATGACAGTAAATGGAGAGGACAGTAATGACCACGTGCAATGTTTCATATGAAGCTCATGCTAAATGAAAGCCAAAGACGAGCTCCTTGCGAGAGACACCGTTCCTAAAATATAAAGTCAGCTGTATTTTTTCGTAATTTTTTCATCTGCTTTATTTGAGTGAAATGTCCTTAGGAAGTCTTTGTGAAACACGGGCAGACAGTGTGTAAAGGAAGTGTTATATCCTTGATACGAAGCAATGAGGAGGCATTCGAAAATAAAGAATACTTTAATTAACCAAAGCAAGTAGTATAACCGTACAGCACATGCAGCAGCAGGTGGTATGCTTTCAGACTCTTACTCTTCTATTCTCAACATACACCTAACACAGAGCTCTACCGCCACCTACTGGCCAATATGCACAGAAGAACACAATCACTTAAAGCAAACTGTCTACACAGATATTTATGAACATAAGGGGAAACACAATAACAAATTTGCCAAATTACAGAAGCATTCACTTTATTAAATAACACAATTACTTGTAATCAGACTAAAGAAGAAATAATTGCTTCAGGAGAATTATCAGAATGTAGCATTCATATCAAAATCAATCATAAGGTGGCTTAATGAATTACTCATCCTTTATAGTCACCTAATGCAAAGTTGACTAAGTGACATAGTCCTCCATCCAACGAGGAGGTCGTGTCACACGGGTAGAAACCATTTGAAGAGCTTCGGGAGCCTGAGGCGCTGGAGGAGGAGAAGAAGGAAGAAACAGGTGCAACAGAACGAGCCAGGTGAGAAGCATGCCAGTTCTTCCCGTCAGATAACAGGTAAGTACACGCACCCAGTTTACGCACAATTTGGCGAGGGTTGGCAAATCTCAGATGTGCTTTCGGAACATGAGTTGGAATGCGCACACGCACCCAATCCCCCACTTTAAAATCGGGACTGCGAGCTACACGTCTAGAATCAGTGTATGCTTTCATTTTCTTTTGTTTCAAAGAAACTCGCTCAAGAAGTGCATCCTGACGCGTGGTGGGAGGAGGAAGAATATTAAGACGCGTTCGCATCTTTCTGCCATGAAGCAGCTCAAACGGGGATAGTCCCGCGGCAGAATGTGGTGTAGCACGATACACTTGGAGAAATTCCGTGACTGTAGGTTTCCACGGCTTTGCTTCCAGAACAGCAGACTGAATGCAGCTTTTCAGCACGCGATGAAAATGTTCTACGGCTCCATTCGCAGCTGGGTGGTACAAAGAAGTACGTATGTGTCGAATGTCTCTCTCTTTCAGAAATTTAGAAAAATCAGCTGATGTGAATTGGGTCCTGTTATCAGACACGATAGTATGTGGGTTGCCGTATCTGTTAAACACAGATGACAAGAAGGTGATAAGTAGTGATGGAAGCGGTGAAAGCGACTTCAGGCCACTTACTGTGATAGTCGATCAATGTAGCGCATAACGACAGTCCCACACAGCGTTTTCAAATGGGCCCACCACATCAATAGCTACCTTGTCCCACGGTACAGACGGAAAAGGCACCGGCTGCAGCGGCGCAGCTGAGGTGTTGGCAGTTTTGTCAAAGGACAGACACATTTGACAGGTCTGGATGTGCTCTTTAACTAGGCAATCAATGCATGGCCACCAGTACAGTTCACAAAGCCACTGTTTTGTGCACACAATTCCCTGGTGACCTTCGTGAGCCAACTTCACCAATGTGTGCCGTAGGTACAAGAAGACGTGATCCTCTGAACACATAATCCTGCTGCACACTCAGTTTGTCACGTAGTTGAAAGTATGGACGTAGAATATTACCAACAGAAGTTGAAGAGGAAGGCCAACCGCAAGCTATTTGTGCGTGTAATGCACTATTACAGAGCATGATGTGGAGGCAGAAGTAAACCCAGCCGCTGACATCTCAGAAGACAGAAATGCCACAAACTCAGGTTCAGCATCCAAGCAGTCTTCATCTGAAGCAGGCAAAGGCAGACGAGAAAGACAGTCGGCTGTATTATTTTGAGCTCCAGGCCGGTAAATAACATCATAATTGAAGCACAGTAACTGCGTTGCCCAGCGTGCAATGCACATTCCGGTGCGATTAGTTCCTTTGGATGAAAGGAGCACATAAGGCCTGGTGATCCGTGCGCAGGAGGAATTTATGACCCCACAAGTAAGTTCGCCACTTTTCAACGGCCCAGACACAAGCAAGTGCCTCCTTTTCGATGGTCGAGTACTTGTGCTCAACAGGTGACACTGCCCAGGATGCAAAAGCAACAATGCTCTCCATCTTATCCTTGTGAACTTGGGCAAGAACAGCGCCTAGGCCGTAGACAGAGGCATCTGTTGATACCACTGTAGGCAAATCTGGGTCGAATAATGCAAGTACAGGGCTATGAATAAGCAATTTTTTTTACAGCATCAAAACATTGCTGTTGAGGTGCATCTTTTGGGGCTGGTGCATGAAGAATGGAAGAAAGATGATCCTCATCAGGTTGAATTCCTTGCGCATTCACCGTATGGCCCAGGAAGCGCAGAGTGGATTTGTTGAACTGACACTTCGATTGATTCAACTTCAGTCCAGCATCCTGTAAGTGTTGGACAACGGCTTTGAGTGTGTGGTCATGTTCAGTTTTTGTACGTCCCCAGAAAATGGTATCGTCAAGGTAATTGGCAGCACTCAGAAGTCCCTGTAAAACTGTTGCCAACATTTTCTGAAAGGCGGAGGGTGCTGAAGCAAGTCCATATGGTACACAGCAAAATCTGAAAAGTCCTTTGTGAGTAATGAAGGCGGTCAGATCGCGGCTCTCCTCATGTAATGGCAACTGAAAATAAGCACTCTTCAAATTGATAGTGGAAAATACAGTCTCTCCCCTTAACAAAGACAACAGTTCCTCAATGTGTGGAAGTGGATAGCTTTCCGTAACTACAGCCTTGTTGGGTTCTCGCAAATCCACGCACATTCGAATAGCACCCGACTTCTTCTGTACTACTACTATCGGGGAGACCCACGGCGAAGCATCCACTCTCTCGATAACGCCCAAATCAAGAAGGCGATGGATTTCTTCACTGACTGCATCTCTAACAGAAAAAGGTAAGCGGTGGAGTTTCTGGCACACAGGAGCGACAGCTGAAGAAGTCTTTACTCTGTGCACAAAGACTTTTGCGCACCCCAAAACAGCTGAAGGCGTCAAAGCAGACAATCGCGAGTTGAAGTCTGTGCTGGCAAAACTGAATTACCTTCGAAACGGAGATGTAATCCATTAATAAGATCCATCCCAAGCAAAGCTGTACCCGATTCAACCACGAAGAACGACGAGGAGCAGGTAATGCCATCCTTAGAGACAGTGACAGGTAAGCATCCAAGCACGGGAACCAGAGCACGTCACCAGTTTCAATGAAGGAGGCAGCAAAGCGTGTTTCATACACGATCTTCGGCAAGATAGATCCAGAATCCATGATTAGCTCGACAGGCACAGACGTAGTTGCGGTCGTAATGACAGCAGTGCACTGAATTTTATCAGTTAGCGAGTCATGCATATAAAGGATCTGAACTTCAGGCAAGTCAATTTCACGCACCGAGCGAGCTTGTCCTGAACGACACACCCACGAATAATGTCCCATCTTTTGACACTGTGCCGATGCAGCAGGACAGCTACGGTCATTCGCGAGGTGTTTCTTAGATCCACAACGATAACATTCATGGGGCGACAAAACAGGTGCAGCAGATGAAGGCTTTGGAGAACGCGCTATAGGCGGTGGTTTTGGAAGCGGTGACATGCTGCTGCAGGCCGGAGCCTTTGCATGTATCACTTGCACAGGTACTGAACGATTACACGTTAATAATTAGCTTGTTAACCAGCAGCTTCTGTCTGAGTGGCAATAGTAATGGCTTTTTCAAGAGTCAATTCAGATTCCAAAAGCAATCTCTCACGAATCCGATGACTGGACACATTCTCCACCAGCTGATCATGTAACATTTCGTCCAGAGTAGCTGCAAAGTCACAAGTAGCAGCTAAGTCCCGTAGAGCAGCTACGTACTGAATTATGGTTTCTCCTGGTGCCTGAACACGTTTCCTGAAAGCATGGCAGTCAACCACTAGGTTCCGTCGAGGCGCAAAGTGCACTTTCAAGGCCGCAATCGCATCTTCCATAGAATCACCTTGATTTGGCAAGGTATAAAACAATCTCTGGCCTTCAGTCCCCAGACAATGTAAGAGCAGTGCTCGTTTGCGCTCGACCGGCCATTCATCTCCAGAAGCACCAACAACAAGCAAATCATTCTGGAACATCCGGAGCCACGTGTCGAAAGGGATAGCTGGTTCTCCAGGACATGGCAAAAATGGCGTGGGAAACATAGAAGCAGCTGCCATCCTCAAAACAAAAAGTACCTCGTCGCCAATTTGTTATATCCTTGATCCTTGTTATATCCTAAAATTGTCATAATTAAAGGGGAAAAAGTGTATGTTTAACCATTGTCAGCCATTTCATGTTTTATGAGTGTTACAGTTGACGTAAAGTATCACGAAAGAAATTTTTAACTTTATTACCCTGTGTTTGAGTTCGTCATACGGTCTGTTTAGACGCAAATACTCTATCAATATTTACGATGAAAAGTTTGATGAACTTACTGTCATGTGGAGCGATTGCTGATTTTGTATCTTCTGAAATGACATCTTTACAGTCTGACACGACTGCTTTCGGTTTCACTTACACTAGCAGGGTTGCCAGATCCCCGAAAAAATCCAGCCCACGGTCCGTGTTTCTTTTGGTCATTTGATTTTCCTTTTAGAGATGGGTAGCCTATTAAAAAACAGTTCCTTTTTTTATTTTTTTCATTTTTTTCAAACAAAACGAAAAACAAGAATGTAGCTTGATTTTTCGTTTTTCGTTGAGAGGTAGAAAAATGAATAAACAGTTTGAATATTCGATTTCTACATGTGGGCGGGAATTATATGCCCCTTTCTGCTGATTGGTCAGCCGAAAATCAAACTGTTCACAGTGGTAACAGGAAAATAATGCAAAATAATTTGATTCGGCTGTACAGCCGCTCTGGTGAAAACGGTGATGTCATCCAGCTCATTTCAATTATCATATAGTGTCAATGCGGGCAGATCAGTAATATAGTTGAAATTTAAGTGTCCCCAACTGAGCAAGCCAAAAGCCAAAGGCGACGGTGGCAAGGAACCAAAACTCCTTCAGGGCCAGAATGGAGAAAAAAACCTTGGGAGAAACCAGGCTCAGTCGGGGTGCCAGTTCTCCTCTGGCCGACGAACAAATAGTGTATGATTATGATTCTGGCAACATTACAGGTCAGAAGTCATATTAGATCAATAGATATTCGTAGGATTATTCGAAAGATTGGAGTCGTCACGCCGGGGACGGGTTTAATGAGGATGTCGTGTCGATGCAGCATTTACGGGGGGAGTTTAATTGACACGGTCTCTACAGACACTTCAGGGATATGGTCATCATGTCCAGGCTAAGGTCCACCATCTGGTCTGGATACGGCCCGGATCCGGCCGACTGCAGTAAACCTCGGGATAAACAGAGAGACTAACATTAGCGTAGATGCCATTCTTCTTATGATGTAACGAGTACATCAGGTGTTATGGGAAGTGTTCCCGGTTCCGGCTGACCTAGTTAATGCAGCCTAAAACAATCATTTAACTGATTTGAATAATAGAAATTAAAAATGTTTTATGTGTATGCCATAGTAAAGAGATGTGTTTTTAGTCTAGATTTAAACTGACAGAGTGTGTCCGCTTCCCGAACAATGCTAGGAAGACTGTTCCAGAGTTTAGGTGCTAAATAGGAAAAGGATTGACCGCCTGCAGTTGATTTTGTGCGAATCATGTGCGAATGAAAACATGAATGCATATTTGTCATTTTAACTGAACTTAGGACTGGTGGAGCTTAAGACATTGTTGGTCATTCAGTGTTTCTGTAAAAAACTAACAATAGTCATAGTTGTTTTCGCTATGCACGTGATCTGCGAATGGGTTGCGTCATCAACTAGGCTTTATCGTTATTATCGCGGGAAGACACATTTTTATCGTGGGGAGAATTTTTACCGGTATATCGCAAACAATAAGATATCACACATCCCTATACGTGTCACAATATATCGCAATACAAAAATGCAACAATAGAATCTGGGAAACTACGTCATTGCGCATTGGGTAGTCGCCGCCATGTTTTAGGACACGCTCAGGAGCATACAATGATAATAAATACAAATCACCAGAGAAAAAACGACTTTATTTTCGTTAATACTTTTTAAGAACTGCTTGCACTCACTTAGAATGAATGAACTAATATTTGAATCTCTTACGTACATGAGCGCTCAGTCATGCGGCCAGGACATTGCACATATTCATCACATTTCATACAATCAGAAATCATACGGCCGCCCTCTATCACACCACACACAAGACCACACATTAATTTCTCTTTTGCAGTTTATTTTTAATAGCCTTACTAAAAAGTCTGTATCTGATATATAAAATAATAAATACATGATCTCAGCCAGTGGATCATTTATTCAATCAACATATATCATATCGCCCTAAATCCTTAATGTTAAAGCATTAAGGGATAACATAAGAGTATGGCCCATAATGCAGCTTTGAAATGATTTGTATTGTGAAAGCGCTTTAGCCTACAGTACTAAAAAGTCTTAAATGGAACAAGTACAAGATTCCCTTTACTGAGAGAAGCTGAACAATGAAGCATTTCCAGACATGTTTCATACATTATTTATGGTGTGAGCACATACAAGCGGTTCAGAAATTATTAATCTGTAATATATCTGTTATAAATAATAAATATATAAATACAAATTATAAAGACACATTTTGGTTAAGTTGTTTATTTCCATTGAGTTTTACTTTCACTTTTCACTTGTTGTTTCCAAGCTGGTAAACTGAAAAATTGCGCATCATTTGAGATACATTTTCCACGCAGGTCGTGAGAGCGGCTATAGCAGTCCATAACACAGCAAGCGTTCACCATTCTAATGTGTTTTAACTGTATAATACAAGTTTTAATGTCTACCTCCACTACTACTCATTCTCTAATGTAGTGTCTGTGTCCTAAAGTCCACAAATGCATTGCGTTGCTGACGTCACGTTCCCGTTCTCTACAAAACCGATTCCAAAAAAGTTGGGACACTACAAATTGTGAACAAAAACAGAATGCAATGATGTGGAAGTTTCAAATTTCGTTTTATTCAGAATACAACATAGATGACATATCAAATGTTTAAACTGAGAAAATGTATCATTTTAAGGGAAAAATAAGTTGATTTTAAATTTCATGGCATCAACACATCTCAAAAAAGTTGGGACAAGGCCATGTTTACCACTGTGTGGCATCCCCTCTTCTTTTTATAACCGTCTGCAAACGTCTGGGGACTGAGGAGACAAGCTGCTCAAGTTTAGGAATAGGAATGTTGTCCCATTCTTGTCTAATACAGGCTTCTAGTTGCTCAACTGTCTTAGGTCTTCTTTGTCGCATCTTCCTCTTTATGATGCGCCAAATGTTTTCTATGGGTGAAAGATCTGGACTGCAGGCTGGCCATTTCAGTACCCGGATCCTTCTTCTACGCAGCCATGATGTTGTAATTGATGCAGTATGTGGTCTGGCATTGTCATGTTGGAAAATGCAAGGTCTTCCCTGAAAGAGACGACATCTGGATGGGAGCATATGTTGTTCTAGAACTTGGATATACCTTTCAGCATTGATGGTGCCTTTCCAGATGTGTAAGCTGCCCATGCCACACGCACTCATGCAACCCCATACCATCAGAGATGCAGGCTTCTGAACTGAGCGCTGAGAACAACTTGGGTTGTCCTTGTCCTCTTTAGTCCGGATGACATGGTGTCCCAGTTTTCCAAAAAGAACTTCAAATTTTGATTCGTCTGACCACAGAACAGTTTTCCACTTTGCCACAGTCCATTTTAAATGAGCCTTGGCCCAGAGAAAACGCCTGCACTTCTGGATCATGTTTAGATATGGCTTCTTTTTTGACCTATAGAGTTTTAGCCGGCAACGGCGAATGGCACGGTGGATTGTGTTCACCGACAATGTTTTCTGGAAGTATTCCTGAGCCCATGTTGTGATTTCCATTACAGTAGCATTCCTGTATGTGATGCAGTGCCGTCTAAGGGCCCGAAGATCACGGGCATCCAGTATGGTTTTCCAGCCTTGACCCTTACGCACAGAGATTGTTCCAGATTCTCTGAATCTTTGGATGATATTACGCACTGTAGATGATGAGAACTTCAAACTCTTTGTAATTTTTCTCTGAGAAGCTCCTTTCTGATATTGCTCCACTATTTTTCGCCGCAGCATTGGGGGAATTGGTGATCCTCTGCCCATCTTGACTTCTGAGAGACACTGCCACTCTGAGAGGCTCTTTTTATACCCAATCATGTTGCCAATTGACCTAATAAGTTGCAAATTGGTCCTCCAGCTGTTCCTTATATGTACATTTAACTTTTCCGGCCTCTTATTGCTACCTGTCCCAACTTTTTTGGAATGTGTAGCTCTCATGAAATCCAAAATGAGCCAATATTTGGCATGACATTTAAAAATGTCTCACTTTCAACATTTGATATGTTATCTATATTCTATTGTGAATAAAATATAAGTTTATGAGATTTGTAAATTATTGCATTCCTTTTTTATTCACAATTTGTACAGTGTCCCAACTTTTTTGGAATCGGGTTTGTATATGTATCGTGGATAGTGACAATCTGTATTGTGTATAGTTCTACCAAAATGAAAATTACTATGTGAGGAAAAAATTCAAGTTTACAGAGATTTAGTACTAGGCTATATTAAACTACTATATAATGTTGAATATGTATAATGTATAATATTGCAATGGGGGAATATTTGTGGGTCCTGATGCCAAATGTCTAATGTTACCAGTAAAAGTGGCCTACATTATTTTAAATATATCTTGTCAGTGACAGAGTGCAAGCATATTCATCTAAAATAATTCTGTATTTTCAGCTTCAGAATCATGAATATTTTTATTCTGTGCATTGGGTTTCCAGCACCAAGTCCAAGCCTATTCATTTCCACCCCCAGTGTAATACCAAATTAAGCATTTTAATCAACAGTACATTTTTTGTTAACCTTTTACCTTATGTCATTGAGTATCGCAATAATATTGTATCGTGAGTTCAGCACTGTGATATGTATCGAATCGTGACATGAGGGTATCGTTACACCCTTAATTGCAACTACATTTCATCTTTTTCTCATCAAACAACCAGACTAACGAATGGCTCGACACAACCCGTACCGGGGCAGAGCCTAGACAGGGCTTTCTTCTGTAAATCACCTCTGCTTTGCATCAGCTGGATATGGCAGGATATATGATGGCTGTCCGCCCCGGTTGCCCAGTGTGTGTTTAAAAATAAATGAAGATATAAATTATTATAATTAGTTGTAAGTTAAATATTTTAAACACTAATACACAGCAAATTTCCCAGTGTTAAATTAACACTGCTCAGTGTTTATATAATCCACACTCATAGTGTTATAAGTAACACTGAATCAGTGTTGAAGTTAATTAGGTAATTAAGAGATTAATTGAGTGATGATTGAGCATTAATGATGAACACCTGATGATAACAAGCAGAATCACTGAAGGAAAGAGAAACACAAGAACTACAACTGACTTCAGCCACAGCTTTAGATGAAATCAACTGAAGATAACAGAAGACATTAAATCTCTGAAGATCTCAGCAGAGGAGGATTAAACAACTCCACAGACAGCATTACCAGCTTCATGCATTAATAACCAGATTTACTTTATTCCTGTTTTAATGAACATAATAGTTTCATTTCAAGTCACCATGATGGTGATCAGTGTTTGCTTTAGTTGGGCTCTTGACCCTTTACTTTTTAACTTTAGTTTTTATCTGGCTGCTTTAACTGTGTGTTTATAAAACACATTTGTTATGGCAAGGAAAGCCAAGAGAAAATATTGTTAGGTGATGATGGCTTAAATCACTGATCTCATTCAGAGTCTAATGCTGTGGTTATAGCGGTATTGTGTTATTAACTTTTGTTTTATTCATAGTAGTGGCCATGTGATTCTTCAGCACGAGATCAAGCACTGTTGTGGTAATCTAATATTTATTTCCAAAAAAATAGTGCTCAAAAGGTTTTAATCTATGGCAGCGCTTAGACACACAGAGACATCAAGAATCAGTGTATGAATCTCAACAATGGTGACAATCAATGAAAAGCTTCATGCTGCAGTGCATGCTGGGTACCACCAATCAAAACTCCCCCATGGGTATTGCGGCATGAATAAATTATGCACCTAAATTGTGACAAATTGTCTTTGAATCTCACTAATTGGTTTTACTTTTGCTGTTTTTGTTGTGATGTTTTAGTAGCTTGTTTTATGTTCAGAGTTGATCTGTTTATCTGAATATTTTTTGATTGTCACCATTGTGGAGATTCATATGCTAATTCTTGATGTCTGTGTATGTCTAAGTAATGATGTAAATTAAAACCTTTATTGCACTTTTTTTTTAAACTCCTGCATATTCAATTACCACAACAGTGCTGGATCTCATGTTGTAGAATCACATGGTTACTGTTATAACCCATACAAAATTAATAACACATTACCTCTATAACCAGAGAATTAAACTCTGAATGAGATCAGTGATTTAGGCCATTACATGATCATTATGTCATCATCAATAAAAAAACAAAAACATCTGATCACATTTTCTCTTGGCTTACCTTATCATAACAAATGTGCTTTGTAAACACAGTTAAAGCAGCCAGAGAAAATTAGATCTGAAAGTAAAGGGTCAAGAGTCCAATTAATTCAAACACTGATCTCCATCATGGTGACTTCAAATGAACCTATTAATTTCATTAAAACAGAAATGACAGACATAAAGTCAACCTGGTTAGTAATGCATGAAGCTGGTAATGCTGTTTGTGGAGTTGTTTAATCCTCCTCTGCTGAGATCTTCAGAGATTTAATGTCTTCTTTTATCTTCAGTTGATTTCATCTAAGGCTGTGGCTGAATCAAATCAAATCAAATCACCTTTATTTATATAGCGCTTTTCACAATGGCAATTGTTTCAAAGCAGCTTCACAGTGGTAACAGGAAAATAATGCAACGGAATTTGATTCGGCTGTACAGCCGCTCTGGAGAAAACGGTGATGTCATCCAGCTCATTTCAATTATCATATAGTGTCAATGCGGGCGGATCAGTAATATAGTTGAAATTTAGGTGTCCCCAACTGAGCAAGCCAAAAGCCAAAGGCGACGGTGGCAAGGAACCAAAACTCCTTCAGGGCCAGAATGGAGAAAAAAAACCTTGGGAGAAACCAGGCTCAGTCGGGGTGCCAGTTCTCATCTGGCCGACGAACAAATAGTGTATGATTATGATTCTGGCACATTACAGGTCAGAAGTCATATTAGATCAATAGATATTCGTAGGATTATTCGAAAGATTGGAGTTGTCACGCCGGGGACGGGTTTAATTAGGATGTCGTGTCGATGCGGCATTTACAGGGGGGAGTTTAATTGACACTATTGTCTCTACAGACACTTCAGGGATATGGTCGTCATGTCCAGGCTAAGGTCCACCATCTGGTCTGGATACGGCCCGGATCCGGCCGACTGCAGTAAACCTCGGGATAAACAGAGAGACTAACATTAGCGTAGATGCCATTCTTCTTATGATGTAACGAGTACATCAGGTATTATTGGAAGTGTTCCCGGTTCCGGCTGACCTAGTTAATGCAGCCTAAAACAATCATTTAACTGATTTGAATAATAGAAATTAAAAATGTTTTATGTGTATGCCATAGTAAAGAGATGTGTTTTTAGTCTAGATTTAAACTGACAGAGTGTGTCTGCTTCCCGAACAATGCTAGGAAGACTGTTCCAGAGTTTAGGTGCTAAATAGGAAAAGGACCGACCGCCTGCAGTTGATTTTGATATTCTAGGTATTATCAACTGGCCAGAATTTTGAGACCGCAATAAACGTGATGGAGTATAATGCGTTAAGAGCTCGCTCAAGTACTGGGGCGCTAAACCATTTAGTGCTTTGTAAGTAATCAGCAAGATTTTAAAATGTATACGGAATAGGGAGCCAATGCAGTGTTGCCAGAACCGGGCTAATATGGTCATACTTCCTGGTTCTAGTAAGAACTCTAGCTGCTGCGTTTTGGACCAGCTGCAGTTTATTTATTAAGCGAGCAGGGCAACCACCCAGTAGAGCATTACAATAATCTAGCCTTGAGGTCATGAACGCATGAACTAACTGTTCAGCATTTTGCATTGAAAGCATGTGCCGTAATTTAGATATATTTTTAAGATGGTAGAATGCAGTTTTACAGATGCTAGAAACGTGGCTTTCAAATGAGAGATTGGTATCAAAGAGCACACCCAGGTTCCTAACTGACGACGAGGATTTGACAGAGCAGCCATCGAGTGTTAGACAGTATTCTAGGTTACTACTTGTGGAGTTTTTTTGTCCAATGATTAAAAATTCAGTTTTTTCTGAATTAAGTTGCAGGAAATTACTAGTCATCCAATTTTTTATATCAGCTATGCATTCTGTTAATCTTGTGAATTGGTAAGTTTCGTCAGGGCGCGAAGAAATATAGAGCTGAGTATCGTCAGCATAACAATGAAAATTAATGCCATGCTTCCTAATAATATCTCCCAGTGGTAGCATGTACAGGGTGAAAAGCAACGGTCCTAGCACTGAGCCCTGCGGTACTCCATACTGAACTTGTGTTCGGTGTGACATCTCTTCATTTACTGCTACAAACTGATAACGGTCAGATAAGTATGATTTAAACCATGCCAATGAAGTTCCACTAATGCCAACATAATTTTTGAGTCTATTCAAAAGAATATTGTGGTCGATAGTATCGAATGCAGCGCTAAGATCGAGTAACACTAATAGAGATATACAACCACGATCGGATGATAAGAGTAAATCATTTGTTACTCTGATGAGAGCAGTCTCAGTACTATGATACGGTCTAAATCCTGACTGGAAATCCTCACAGATACCATTTCTTTCTAAAAAGGAGCATAATTGTGAGGTCACTGCCTTTTCTAGTATTTTTGACAGAAAGGGTAGATTTGAGATTGGCCTGTAATTGACTAATTTTGTAGGATCAAGTTGCGGTTTTTTAATAAGTGGTTTAATAATAGCCAACTTAAAAGTTTTCGGTACATATCCTAATGTCAAGGATGAATTAATGATATTAAGGAGAGGATCTATGACCTCTGGAAGCATCTCTTTTAGTAGTTTAGTCGGTATGGGGTCGAGCATACATGTTGTTGATTTTGATGATTTAACGAGTTTAGCCAATTCTTCTTCTCCTATAGCAGTGAATGAATGTAATTTTTCCTCAGTGACACTACAATGCACTGTCTGATGTGATACTGTAGTAGACGGCTGCATGGTTATAATTTTTTTCCTAATATTATCAATCTTACAGGTAAAGAAGTTCATAAAGTCATTACTGCTGTGCTGTTTACAAACATCAGAAGGTGAAGCTTTATCTTTGGTTAATTTAGCCACTGTATCGAATAAATACCTAGGGTTGTGTTTGTTTTCTTCTAAGAGAGTCGAGAAATAAGCAGATCTAGCAGTTTTTAGGGCCTTTCTGTATGCAATCATGCTCTCTTTCCACGAAATGCGAAAAACTTCTAGTTTTGTTTTCTTCCAGCTGCGCTCCATTTTTCTGGCTGCTGTTTTAAGGGCCCGGGTGTGCTCGTTGTACCATGGCGTTCGACTATTTTCTTTAATCTTCTTTAAGCGCCGGGGAGCAACTGTGTCTAAAGTGCTGGAAAAGAGAGAGTCAATAGTTTCTGTTGCAACATCGAGTTCCTCTAGGCTATCTGGGATGCTGAGGAGATGAAACTGATGAGGAAGATTATTTACAAAGAAATCTTTAGTCGCAGCAGTGATAGTCCTGCCATATTTAAAGCGAGGGGACGGCTTTGCAGCCTTTGCTAAATTAAGTGTACATGATACTAGGTAATGATCTGAGATGTCATCGCTCTGCTGCAGAATTTCAATGGTATCAACATTTATTCCATGTGACAGTATTAGGTCTAACGTATGATTACGGTGATGAGTGGGTCCTGACACGTGTTGCCTTACTCCAATAGAGTTTAGAATGTCTCTAAATGCCAATCCCAGTGCGTCTTTTTCATTGTCTACATGGATATTAAAATCACCAACAATTAGGACTTTATCTGCAGCCAGTACTAACTCTGATAGAAAATCAGCAAATTCTCTGGTAAAGTCTGTATGGTGCCCTGGTGGCCTATATACAGTAGCCAGCACAAATGTCAAACGGGATTTATCGATTTCACTACATAACGTTACATAAAGCACCGAAACTTCAAAGGAATTATATTTGAAACTAGACTTGTGAGTAATACCGAAGATATTATTATAAATTACAGCAACACCTCCCCCTTTACCTTTCAGACGCGGCTCGTGTTTATAACAATAATCTTGGGGGGTGGACTCATTTAAAGTAATGTAATCGTCAGGTTTTAGCCAGGTTTCTGTCAAACACAGCACATCTAGGTTATGATCTGTAATCATATCATTAACAATAAGCGCTTTTGAGGAAAGGGATCGAATATTCAGCAACCCGAGCTTTATCATTTGATCATCTGTATTATATCTGTTGTTTATTTGTTGGACATCAATAAAATTTTTACCGTTGAATGGTTTTGATGGTTTTTTGTATTTACTAATTCGTGGAACAGACACAGTCTCTATGTGATAATATCTAGGTGAAAGAGTCTCTATGTGCTGGGATTTATCTGACTTCTGTGACGTGAGACAGCTAGCAGGCGGTCGGGTAAGCCAGTCCGTCTGCTTCCTGACCTGGGCCCCAGTTAGTCAAGGTTTAGCTCTAAGACTATGTGCCAAATTACTAGAGAGAAGAGCGGCACCATCCCAGGAAGGATGAATACCATCTTTTTTCAACAGGTCAGGTCTGCCCCAAAAGCTTTTCCAATTGTCTATGAACCCTATGTTATTTTGCGGACACCACTTAGACAACCAGCCATTGAGTGATGATAGTCTGCTAAGTATCTCATCACTCCTTTTAACGGGGAGGGGACCAGAGCAAAAAACGTCATCTGCCATCGTACTTGCGAGTTTACACACCTCTTTAATGTTAATTTTGGTGATCTCCGACTGGCGAAGTCGAACATCATTTGTGCCGACGTGAATAATAATCTTAGAGAATTTACGATTAGCATTAGCCAGCACTTTTAAATTTGCTTTGATGTCAGGCGCTCTGGCTCCCGGTAAACATGTGACTATGGTGGCTGGTGTCTCTATTTTCACGTTCCGTGTAATAGAATCGCCAATAACTAGGGCACTTTCAACAGGATTCTCAGTGGGTGCATCACTGAGTGGGGAGAACCTGTTTGATGTTCTAATCGGAACGGAAGAGTGTTTTTTTGATCCGCGACTATGCCATCTCACCGTCACCCAGTTGCCCTGCTGCACGGGCTCTACAGCCGGAACCGAACAATGTACAGAGTTCACTAAGCTATTCGCATCCAAAGCAGTGTCTAAAGCTGTTACATTCTCACTACTCTCAAATAAAGTCTGGATGCGTGTCTCTAATTCTGAAATCTTCTCCGTCAGCCTGACTATCTCCTTACATTTATCACATGTGAAGCCCTGTTCGCCAACGGAGAAAGATATACTAAACATGAAACATGCAGTGCAAGTGACAATGACAGGAGAAGAAGACATGGCTTACCGTATTTGTTGATTAATCCAACTTACCACAGTTGTTTGATGGAGTCTATTTACTAATCCAACTCACCACAGTTGTTTAATGAACTCAGAAAACAAGAGACCCGAGTGCAGAGATGGCAAGCTAACAGGCTAGCGAAATGCTAACGCGTGGTAGTGATTTAGATCAAAAGCTAGCGGTGTCAGATTTAATATGGTAGGCAATATTAGACAATATATGGTGATGGGTAAATTATATTTAGCAGTTTAAACAACAGGGAATGATGTCAAATAAAGATTCAAAAGCAAGCAGAGCACACGCGAACACAGCAGTCAGAAGGACAAACAGGAGGCAGACAGGAGCAATCGATCAAAAAAACTGAAGTCAGTTGTAGTTCTTGTTTCTCTTTCCTTCAGTGATTCTGCTTGTTAACAGCAGGTGTTCATCATTAATACTCAATCATCACTCAATTAATCTCTTAATTACCTAATTAACTTCAACACTGCTTCAGTATGGATTATATAAACTCTGAGCAATGTTAATTTAACACTGGAAAATTTGCTGTGTACGAAAAGGAAAGAATAATGCATTGATTTGGGTATATAATGGGCCTGAACGTTTAAGCAAGAACTGTCATTCTGACTATCTGACAACCGGATAGCAACAGAGATATTAAAATACATACTTTACTGAGTTTTATGATGTAGGCCTTGTGTTTTTATTAAAATTGATTATAATTGATATCTCAAAAGGATGCACTTGTGCACAACGCGAGCTGCTGCGCACACACAGGACTGCAACGCAAGACTTTCATATAGGCTAGCCTATGTAATAACTTCGGTTTGTTTCTCACCAAAGCCTTCAGTAGCCTATACCTTCAGAACGCTTGGAATATACGGCACGAGTTGCATAGGATTATTTTACGACATTTGCATCAGCTTAAAATCAAATGCCAGCAAAAATATTGTTTCATCGAAAAAAACGAAACACTAATTTCTAGGGATGGTATCATTAAGGTTTTAATGGTATTACTACTCTTACCGATACTGCTTATCGATCCGGTACTTTAACGGTATTCTTATCGGTTCTTTTTGTTATATATTTTATTAATAAAAAAACTAATTAAGAACATAATTAACATTGCTTTATAATCTGAAAAGTAAAATATATATATAGCAAAAGAAACAGCAATGTTTGAACAAAACAAATATAAAACATCTATTTGTAAATGCACCAGTGTGCAGGCGTTATTTGTGTTTTATATGCGTAAGGTAAGATACAACATAAGAACAAAGAAACAAAGTGCAAACAAATGGTCAAATAAATACACAATAAAACAAAAATACAAATGAAATAAAAAATGCTTTAATTTCAGGAAGGTCTACTAACATTAAGTAATATGGCCTACAAAAGAAATCTAAACAAATAATGAAATGTAAAATAACACTGCATAGTTTTCACTGTATAAATTGATAGATTAATGCTTATGAAAGCTAAAGTTATTCATTCAAGAGCTGTGAGTAATTTTCTCTTTGCCTTTTGCTGTTTTATTCACATTAATGGCCCAATCGTCTGCAGGTTTATTAGACGCTGCCCCTTTAAGGCTGAATGCAGATCTAATAATATCATTCTCCCATTTCTCCAAACTATTTACACCTGTTTAAGACATAAACAGTGTTTAAGTGAATACTCTCCAATCCGGTCATTTTGACATAGGCTATTTGTTATGTATTTGATGGTTTAGACGCAGACACGAAGCCTAAAGTATAATGTGCAAGTCGGTCTGTTTCAGAGCGCACACACAGAAAGCCACGAAATGCCTGAGAAATGACTACACCGCTCTGAAGGAAAGGAAGCTGCATTCGATGGAACACTGCTAGTTATAATAGTTTTAGCTCATATCTTCTTTTTATAATCCTTGGAAGCCAAAATCTAAATCGAAAAAAAAATTAGATTAATATCACAGCCCTAAAGTGTAAGCGTGAATCTCTCTACAGCAGAAACGATAGCGTCGGAGTTTATCGATACCCGCAGTCTTTCATAATTTAGCTCCGGGGCTCATTTAATACCGGGTTTCAGTAACCATCAATACTTTCTATATATGTCTTCCAATAATTCGATCACTTTTTCAGCTGTTTTCAAGGGTTTTCCAGGACTTAAATTTCAAAAAGTCAAATAAAGTGCACTTTAAGCACATTGTACGAACCCTGTAATAAAAAATAATAATAAAATAAAACAAAATAAAAAAATTAAAAAAAGGATTGACATCAACACACCCACCGATGAAGCCTCAATCACATCAGAAACTATCTCACTGTCTGAAAACATCAGTGTAATTCTGCTTTCATCCAGATGGATCCAAGGATCAAAGATGTCATTGCAGTTGATTGGAGTGTCTTGGAGTGTCTTGTAACTTTTCTCCATCTGTAGCACCTCATGTTCTTCATTCACCCCTTCACTCTCTCCCTCTATGATGTACAGCTGTGTGTAAATCCTGTTCAGGAGCGTCTGATTCTCTTGTAGTTTGATTCCCTCAAATACGCTCTCATATCTGTTCTTCATGCTGGTTTTGTGCTGGTCTTTGACTCTCTGCAGATCATCATGCACTGGTTGGTGAGAGTCGAGCTGCAGGGCTGCTTCTGTGTCATGATGACTGATGTGTTTCTGACAGGAGGAGGATGTGCTGGGCTGACAGGACACATATCTCATCTGGTCAGCTCTCCCACCACTGAAAACACATTAAGATGAACAAAGACACACAACCTTTGTGAAAATAAAGAAAATATTTAAATATGTCTAATATGTAAATCATACCACATGTAGAAATAAGTGTTTGCTCAGATTTCTATCTATTGTGGCCCTCTGACATCCTAATATCACACATGGAGATCCTCAAGATTGTGTTCTCGCACTGATATTGTTTACCCATGTTTCCAACAAACTGTAAATTAATCAGGCATTTGAGGGAAGATACACAGCAAATTTCCCAGTGTTAAATTTACACTGCTCAGAGTTTATATAATCCACACTCAGTGTTATAAGTAACACTGAATCAGTGTTGAAGTTAATTAGGTAATTAAGAGATTAATTGAGTGATGATTGAGCATTAATGATGAACACCTGATGATAACAATCAGAATCACTGAATGAAAGAGAAACACAAGAACTACAACTGACTTCAGCCACAGCCTTAGATGAAATCAACTGAAGATAAAAGAAGACATTAAATCTCTGAAGATCTCAGCAGATGAGGATTAAACAACTCCACAAACAGCATTACCAGCTTCACACATTACTAACCAGATTGACTTTATGTCTGTTATACGTCTACAGAAGCTCTTATTGAGAAGTAACAGTTTTTTTTGTTGATTGTTTTTTTTTTTATGTCACCATCATGGTGATCAGTGTTTTCTTTAGTTGGGCAGCTTGACAACTTTAACGTTAGTGTTTCTCTGGCTGCTGTAACTGAGTTTGCTCTGGCAAGGAAAGCAAGAGAAAACAATCAGATGCTGTTCCATGATAAGACTATGATTATTGTGTAGCGGCTTAACCCACTGATCTTATGACTGAGTTTAACATGAGCAATATTCTATTAGCATTGCTTTATTGTGATTCTAGAAAAGATCCAGCATGGGTTTAAGCAGAAAAGCTGAATAAATTTTAAGACAGATTGGACACTGAGCACTTTAAACTCATGTGAGATTTTCTCACACACAGACGTCAAGAATCATCCTATGAATCTCAACATTGGTGACATGCTTCATGCCGCCATGCATTCTGGGTGCATCATGCAAAACTCATCCATGGCTCCCAGAATGCATTGCGGCATGAAGCATGTCACCATTGTTGAGATTCATAGGATGATTCTTGATGTCTGTGTGTGAGAAAGGCTCACAGGATTTTTAAGTGCTTATTGTGTGATTAAACTGGAGAACGAAAGCTAGAACAAAAACGTATGTACACGGTTTAAAAATCATTCGGTTTATCTGATTAAAACACTGCTGGATCTCCTACTGTAGAGTCACAAAGCTACTATAATCAATGACTCTCAGGAGATCAGCAGCTAAGGCCACTATATGAGGATAACAACTGTATCATCATCAAGAAGTCAACATCATCTGTCATCATAAATTTTCTCTCACGGTTCTCACCATAACACACAGTTACAGCAGCCAGAGAAAAATAATGTTAACAAGTCAAGAGCCCAACTAAAGCAAACACTGATCACCATAATGGTGACTTCAAATGAAACTATTATTTTCAGTAAAACATCAACATCTAAACCTCTGTTGATTCTCAATAAGAGTTTCTGTAGAAGTATAACAGAAATAAAGTCAATCTGGTTAGTAATGTGTGAAGCTGGTAATGCTGTTTGTGGAGTTGTTTAATCCTCCTCTGCTGATATCTTCAGAGATTTAATGTCTTCTTTTATCTTCAGTTGATTTCATCTAAAGCTGTGGCTGAAGTCAGTTGTAGTTCTTGTGTTTCTCTTTCCTTCAGTGATTCTGATTGTTATCATCAGGTGTTCATCAATAATGCTCAATCATCACTCAATTAATCTCTTAATTACCTAATTAACTTCAACACTGATTCAGTGTTACTTATAACACTATGAGTGTGGATTATATAAACACTGAGCAGTGTTAATTTAACACTGGGAAATTTGCTGTGTACTGACCTCCATATTTAAAGTAGGGAAACATCAAGGTTTCAGTTGTCAATTTTTCAGAAAAAAAGAGAAAGAAGGCTCTTGTTCTTGGCAGAAAGTTTTACCAGAAACCATTATTTTAAAATATCACAGAAACACTGGCATGAAGAAAAAGCAGTGCTCATGTAAAATTATTACATGTGTAATTAATTACATGTAAACAGATTTATTATAAAAGAGACTGCAAACTCAGTTTGTTTCTGCATTACCTAGTTGCACATTAAATCCCCCTTTACCACAAGTGAGGTATGTGAAAAGTCAGGTGTTTAATAGGTGTTGTCATATTTAAAAATAATCATATCATGTAATAAATAATCAATAATTTGTACTACCGTAAAGCCAATAATATTTTTTATGGGATCTCCTTCAAAGCTTTCAGAATCTTTAGTTTTTAAATATTTTTTCTATGTTTTTAAAATGAATATATTTTAATGACAGTTTATTTATTAAACAAAAATGTGTTTATTTATCAAAATGAACAGAATATAGCACAAACTTTGCCCCGTCCTGGTGAGTATTTTATCCTGAATCTGGGGTAAAAGCCCCCCCTTATTGCCACCTAATACATTTATAAGATTTTTAATCAAAACATACCACTATAATAATTTATTTTCCCACACAATGTGTTGACCTATCAATGTTCAATAAAATCATACACTGCCCAGCCAAAAGTAAAAAAAACCTCACTCTTTGGATTTGGATTTAAATAGGATTTAAATCATAACTACTATTCGTGTCAGTCATTGCTGTTAATATTTTGAGAAGCTACTTTAGAATATCTTAACTGGAATAGACCACTATTGGGAACTTTTTGACCTTATTTACATTGCAAGTTCAGTGATGAACTTTTTCTTCACAAGAATTATCTTAATTTAAGCTTCTATAACTTTGTTTTATTTTTATTTTTTTACTTTTATTGTTGTTTGCTTTCACTTCAGCAATAAAATCCTGTGTCTTCTATCAAAAGAGGCCAGTAGTCCAAAGCATTCATGAATTAAATCCCTTCAAGTTTTTAAAATCACCAAATGGAGTTTGAATGCACCTAAACAAACTCCCAGAGCATATTGATTGTTTGGGGCAAATTTAAAAGACAACTTGGTTGGATTTATCGTTTTGACTTGCAGTTTTAGGGAGCCCAGGCACAGGTTTTATATTAATAGAAAATAAAAATAGATGTAGTGCAGTAAATTAAGTGCAGCAACCATTTAAGTTTGGATACGTAACTTTCCAGTCTATGTTCAAAAATAAGGCTGCCAGTAAGAGGCTAATGACATTAACTAGTTATCTGGATTACTAGACTATCATCTATAGATATATTCAATTTGGATACATATTTTATATAGCCTTCTTACCCTTTATTTTAACAACTATTTGTGCAAACATACGCACGCTTGTGTTTGTCTTTATGTGTGTTATTGCCAGTTTTAAAGGGTGATGAACCCATATAATATCTCATCTAGGATGCCAACAGAATCTGCGCCGGCCCTGAACTTCATGATACTCACACAGGGTCAAAGGTCACAGCACCTCCATCACTGAATTTAAGGAGCTCACGCATGGATCTGTTACTCTTCATAGACACACATCTGGATACTGGAGATGGTCCATTACTGAGATTAGGGGGAATAATCATGGATCTGTTACTCTTCATGGACACACATCTGGATACTGGAGATGGTCCATTACTGAGATTAGGGGGAATAATCATGGATCTGTTACTCTTCATGGACACACATCTGGATACTGGAGATGGTCCATTACTGAGATCAGGAGGAATAATCATGGAGTTGTTACTCTTCATAGACACAGACATGAATCCTGAAGATGGTCCATCGCTGAGATTAGGGGGAATAATCATGGATCTGTTACTCTTCATGGACACACATCTGGATACTGGAGATGGTCCATTACTGAGATCAGGAGGAATAATCATGGAGTTGTTACTCTTCATAGACACAGACCTGAATCCTGAAGATGGTCCATCGCTGAGATTAGGGGGAATAATCATGGATCTGTTACTCTTCATGGACACACATCTGGATACTGGAGATGGTCCATTACTGAGATCAGGAGGAATAATCATGGAGTTGTTACTCTTCATAGACACAGACCTGAATCCTGAAGATGGTCCATCGCTGAGATTAGGGGGAATAATCATGGATCTGTTACTCTTCATGGACACACATCTGGATACTGGAGATTGTCCATTACTGAGATTAGGGGGAATAATCATGGATCTGTTACTCTTCATGGACACACATCTGGATACTGGAGATGGTCCATCACAGAGATCAGGAGGAATGATCATGGAATTATTACTCTTCATAGACACAGACCTGAATCCTGAAGATGGTCCATCGCTGAGATTAGGGGGAATAATCATGGATCTGTTACTCTTCATGGACACACATCTGGATACTGGAGATGGTCCATTACTGAGATTAGGGGGAATAATCATGGATCTGTTACTCTTCATGGACACACATCTGGATACTGGAGATGGTCCATCACAGAGATCAGGAGGAATGATCATGGAATTATTACTCTTCATAGACACAGACCTGAATCCTGAAGATGGTCCATCGCTGAGATTAGGGGGAATAATCATGGATCTGTTACTCTTCATGGACACACATCTGGATACTGGAGATGGTCCATTACTGAGATTAGGGGGAATAATCATGGATCTGTTACTCTTCATAGACACAGAGCTGAATCCTGAAGATGGTCCATCACTGAGATTAGGGGGAATAATCATGGAGTTATTACTCTTCACAGACACAGACCTGAATCCTGAAGATGGTCCATCCCTGAGATCAGGAGGAATAATCATGGAGTTATTACTCTTCATAGACATAGACCTGAATCCTGAAGATGGTCCATCACTGAGATCAGAAGGAATGATCATGGAGTTATTACTCTTCATAGACACAGACCTGAATCCTGAAGATGGTCCATCACTGAGATCAGGAGGAATGATCATGGAGTTATTACTCTTCATAGACACAGACCTGAATCCTGAAGATGGTCCATCACTGAGATCAGGAGGAATGATCATGGAGTTATTATTCTTCATAGACATAGGCCTGAATCCTGAAGATGGTCCATCACTGAGATCAGGAGGAATGATCATGGAGTTATTACTCTTCATAGACACAGACCTGAATCCTGAAGATGGTCCATCACTGAGATCAGAAGGAATAATCATGGAGTTATTACTCTTCATAGACACAGACCTGAATCCTGAAGATGGTCCATCACTGAGATCAGGAGGAATGATCATGGAGTTATTACTCTTCATAGACACAGACCTGAATCCTGAAGATGGTCCATCACTGAGATCAGGAGGAACAATCATGGATCTGTTACTCTTCATCAACACAGACCTGAATCCTGAAGATGGTCCATCACTGAGATCAGGAGGAATGATCATGGAGTTATTACTCTTCATAGACACAGACCTGAATCCTGAAAATGGTCCATCACTGAGATTAGGGGGAATAATCATGGATCTGTTACTCTTCATAGACACAGACCTGAATCCTGAAGATGGTCCATCACTGAGATCAGGAGGAATGATCATGGAGTTATTACTCTTCATAGACACAGACCTGAATCCTGAAGATGGTCTATCACTGAGATTAGGGGGAATAATCATGGATCTGTTACTCTTCATAGACACAGACCTGAATCCTGAAGATGGTCCATCACTGAACATAGGGGGAATAATCATGGAGTTGTTACTCTTCATAGACACACAGGAAGTGATCCTTCTCTTGATGTGAGACTTGATTTAAAGGCCTGTATGTGGACACAGAAAACATGCACAATACACAACTGCATTTTGACACACATGTTATTTAAATGGAATTTAATTCAGTTTAACTCAACATTAACAGTTTTTCTCCAGACTAGTTACTGTACATGATGTTGGTTTGTAGAGCAACATGTCGCCCACACTTTCAAACGCAGGTCGTTCAAACAATGTGGATTTACCTTCACTTTAATGACACTGCTGAACTCTTGCTGGTGTTTTTCAGCCTCCGTTTTTTCGATCTCGCATTAAGCAAATATGATGTTATTTTTATGTGTTCATGTGATTATCCTGTGAGTGACAACACTTTGTTTCCACAGTCGTACTGCCTCACCTAACACACATTACACTATAGATTATTAAATTTGATTTTAAAGTCAACCAAAGAGTTCAACATTTTTAACATTAACATTTAAACTAAAATTCTCCTAATTAAAGGGGGGAAAAGTGTACATTCATCCATTTTATGAGTCTTACAGTTGACATAAAGTATCATGAAAGTAACTTTCAGCTTTATTAGCCTATGTGTTTGAGTTTGTCATACGGTCTGTTTAGACGCAAATAATCTATCGATATTACAGCTATAAAAAAATTAAAAAATGTAATGAACTCACTGTCACATGTGGAGCGACTGCTGATTTTGTATCTTCTGAAATGGCGTCTTTATAGACTGACACGACTGCTTCCGGTTTCACTTATACTAGCAGGGTTGCCAGATTCCATAAAAAAATCCAGCCCAAAGTAGACACAGAACCCGCCCAAAAGGGATAAAAACTAGCCCAATTTTCCCCCATCCAATCACAGGTGCCAGCTTTGGGATACCCATAAAGAGCCTTAAAATTAACGTTTTATTTATTCTATGTTTTAAATTTTAATTTTAATGATTTGAACTAGACCATATAACCTATGTAGTATGAATATATTTAATTCTTTAATATGTATTTTATTCCTCCTCAGTTATTTTTTATTTTATTTTGTTTTCATTTTGGTAGCCTGCTTTTTAATTCTTCTTTTACTCTGCCTTTAATTTTAATGTTCAGCATGATAAATTGTTTAAAATGTGATCTATTGTAACACTCACAATGTACGGGCTACCACCCATAAATAGCTACCACCCAAAAATGTATGGGCTACCACCCATAAAGATAGGAAGATAGATCTGTGGAAGGGATGGAGGGCCAGGGCCATGGAAAGGAAGCAGAACTGGAAACTGAGGTGAGGAAAGCCAGGGTGAAGCAGGCAGAGCAGACGGCCAGGGCGAAGCAGGCGGCCAGGGGGCGCAGGCAGAGCAGGTGGCCAGGGCCATCACCAGACTCTGGTCAGGGGCTGGAGCCATCTCGAGACTCTGGTCAGGGGCTGGAGCCCCCTCACGACTCTGGTCAGGGGCTGGAGCCATCTCGGGACTCTGGACAAGGGCTGAAGCCATCTCTGGACTCTGGATAAGGGCTGGAGCCATCTCTGAACTCTGGACAGGCGACAAAGTACTCTCTGGACTCTGGACAGGCGACAAAGTCCTCTCTGGACTCTGGACAGGTGACAAAGTCTTCTCTGGACACTGGACAGGGGCTGGCACTGATGTGTGTACTGCGCACACACACCACATCACCGTGGCCACAATGGTCAGTGCTACACACTCTGAAGACTCTGGGTTTGGAGACTCAGGCATGGCGACCATCATAGCTGAGGGCTCAGGTGTGGCGACCATCTTGGCAGAGGGCTCTGGCGTGGCGGCCATCTTGGCAGAGGCCTCTGGCATGTCGATCATCTTGGCTGAAGACTCAGGCTCGGCGGCCATCCATTCATCCGGCTCCATTTCTTGGAGCACGGTATATGACAGACAGAGCCACAATCACTGCCATTATAAAGCTTGGATTAGCCAGGACTTTTTTTAATATAACTCCGATTGTATTCGTCTGAAAGAAGAATGTCATATACACCTAGGATGACTTGAGGGTAAGTAAATCATCAATTTTCATTTTTGGGTGAACTAACCCTTTAATAAACGTGCATGTATGAATTTAAAATGAAAAGCACCTTACATCCTCTTTAGCAATTAAAACTGAAAACTGAACTAACACAATATATTTATGTATGGGGAGTGTTTAAGTTTTTGAATGATACCTAATTTATTATGATTACTAAAGTTATGCTAGAGGGACACTGACAGTTAACAGGTTAAATTAATTTCATTTTTTAACTTCTGGATAATGATTTAATGTAATCTGTGTTCTGGTCCACTCATGAAAGTGGCATATTTAATCTAAATATGTCAATGGTAAGTACTTTGTTTAATTAATCACTTCAAACACTCTAGTAAAAAAGTAGCTCTACACACACAGCGGACGCTGCGCACATACTTGAGCCATTTTTTTTTTTTTTTTTTTATAAATCCTGATAAGTGTGTGGCAAGGTTAGGATATACATCAGGCCTGGTCTGGTTGGGACTATGAAGAATGATGGAGATGCTTTTTCTTTGCACTGCATGCCTTCATGCTTTCTGCTCGGTTTTTGAATTGCTTTCATAAAGTGGTAAAGACATCTCACCCTGAGCAAATGTGTCCATGTATCTAATTTATTTTAACAAACCTGTGTGTAGTGCTTTTTAATTCTAAAGGTTTTATCATTTGTTTGTGCAGTCATTTAACACCTAACACATCGAGGAAGTATGGAAGCCATTTTTGCCATATAAGAAAAAAAATCATGCTCTGGTAAATCATAATTATGACATGAAATAATGACATACTAAGTTGAAATTGATGCCAATTTTGACTTTTAATCTCATCATTTTTACTTTTTAAGTCATAATTTTGAATTTTCATCTCATAATATTGACTGAATATGTCATAATTATGAATTACCAGAGCATGATTTTTTTTTCTTATGTGTTGAAAACGGGCTTCCATAAAGAGGCCAGAATTATTTTAAAGCCTTTATGGAACTGTTTGATCTCGTGGACATATGGAGATTATGTAGTTCCTCTTCTGATCGTAGTTCTTAACTCATGGACCAATAGCATCTTTCTTCAACAAACACAAATGCAATTTTAATGTTGAAAAAAGGAAAGAGTTGTGGATCCACAGTTGTAGAGGTGTGGATCTAAATGTAGCAAGTTTTATTAACAAAAAGATAATCCAAAAGACAAATTAATTAATAATTAAGAAAAATTTAAGTCAGTCTGTGTCTGTATGAGCAGTGTGAACTGGCATTATGGCTTTCTTTCTTCTGTGGAACACAAAAGAAGATTTTGAAAACAAAAGATCATTTGAAAAATGTCCTAGCTTTTTCCTATTTTTCTCTCTCTCTTCTATTTTGTCCATTGGATGAAAGACAATCGAAAGTAATACTGTGACCATCTGACATTATTTGAGATATTTACAGAAAGTAGTGTGAAATCTGATTTATTTATTTGATTTGTATTATTATTGGTCAGATAATTAATTAGAATCAGCTTTAGCACAAACTGCTCGTCCTCCCCTGCCGAACACATGAGAGGGTTTATCGCACTCGTGTTATGTGGGTATCCAGTAGTGGCAGTTCAGTAAAAGTGTCAGAAAATAATCCGTTTGCACTCACCCAAAGAATCACTCACAGCAGCAAGCTGTCCATTTTTCTTTGTGCAGACATATTTTCCATTGTTTGCCCTCAAAGTGACTCGTCGGCCCAGCCACTCAATGTCAAACCTGGTGTTTTCTTCTCTATCAGTTACAAGAACACACATATTCAAGATCATTGCTGTGCATATATTATATTATATTATGTTTACATGTTAAAGCGATAGTTCACCCAAAATGACAGTTCTCTCATCATTTACTCACCCTCATATTGTTCAAAAACCTGAATGATTTTTTTTGCTCTATGGAACACAGATTTTTTTGTCTATTCAATGGAAGTAAATGGTCACCAAAACTGTTTGATTCTTCAAAATATATTTCTTATGATCCACTGAATGAAAAGAATGTCATACAGATTTGGAATAAGTGTAAAGTAATGATGACAGAATTTTAATTTTGGGGTAGATTATCTGACAACATTGATTTAACAATTTTTGTTACACATTTATTTTTACAAATAGCTCCCCTATGCAGTTTATAATCATTTGAGGGGGGGAAACTATATAGCATATGTATTCTTAATTTTACATAACTTTTATTTGATACATTTTTCAAAACCCTTAAACATTTTTATTTCCAAGATTAAATAGTGTCATGTTTCTCAAATTTTACCATACATGTTTATTTGTTTGTTTTAATGAGAAACATGTATAAAACATCTCCTTACACTTCTGTGGCTGAACACATAATCCCTCCGTGTGTAACATGGGATAACACATGGGGTAAAAGGCTCACCAGCATGGGCAAAAGGCACACAGTATTAATACAAATACTTTCGCTACAATAATATGTTTTTAATAATGTCTAAGTTAATACTTGTTCAAAACAATCACTTTAGCAAAGTTTGAACTGTTTTCTGTTTATTTTGATGAATAAAAGAATTAATTTTTGATCAATAAATATGCTGTCATTAAAATATGTTAATATAGAAATATATCTGAAAAATATAGAAACAAAATCATTTAAAAAAGTAAAGATTCTGAAAGCATTGAAGGAGATCCCATAATAATTTAATATAGATTTACAGTAGTAACAATAAATTATATTTTGTTATATGATATGATTAATATCACATTTTTAAATATGATGGTTTCATTATAAATGTGGTGATTATCTCTAAGGTGGACACCCAATTTACAATCTGAATCTAACCATGTCATGTCAACAAATGGAAAAGTCAGCCGCTGTTTGTTATCATGTTAAATATGGTGCCTTTTGCCCCAACACAGTGGCGACTGGTGATAATTACTGGGGGGGGATACCAAAGCAGTACCAAGAAGCATGTTGACTAATTTCAAGCATTAAAGAGAAAACAGTGTCTGCACTTTTATCTTTTTACACATTCATTTCCCACATATAATTGAACGAGGAAAGGAAAAACAAAAGAAAACAGCAACAACAGACTAGCATGTTGACTACTTAAACATAAATTTTGCTCTCCTTTCTTTCTGGCCAGCAAATTTCTCAATGACTCTCTGATTAAAGTCAGTCATCTCAGTAACAAGTCTCTTTTCCATGGACAGCAATGCCAGTGCATTCAGAAAAGTTTTTATTCTTTTCAAGGTTGAGAAGCACCTCTCAGCTTCAGCCGTGGTCATGGGTGTGGTAATGAGAACTTTTAGGAGAGTCACAGTTTCGGAAAAGACCTCTTCGAGATTATTCTCCATAAACAGCTGGAATAGGTCCACAGCACCACGGCAGGCTTTGAACTCTTCCTTGCTGTAGATGAGACTGAGCTCTGTCTTCAGCTTGCTTCCACTGAGCATCGGGTACGCTTTCATGGTGCTGCTCAATGCATCTTCAGGAAAGGTATCCTTGTACTCATCAAACCTGTCCCCCTGCAACAAGGTGGCACAGACAAGGTGGTCTGTGAAGGGGAAACGCTCCCTACTGTGTCCCAGGATGGTGTCACAGACCTATAGAGAGAATTAAAAAAATGTAAATGTAAGGTAGTAGCCTGGAGTAGGCCACTAATTGTCACTGTTGCAATGACTTTCAAAAGAAAAATTTGAGTTTTTGTCCTATACAAGACAGTAGTTTTTGGTGGCTTCATATTTCATTTTGATCATTTATTTTTATGTTGCCAATTTATTATTTTTGGGATGCTGTTGTATAATATTAAAATTATGGTTTTTGTATGGATTTATACCAAACAAAAAATGTTTTCTTGAGTCTGTAGAATATGATATGTGGGCAGGACATCTCTGCAGCACAACAATAATGTAAAATGGTATATTGGCTGATTTCTATCAAATCAAATCAAATCACCTTTATTTATATAGCGCTTTTTACAATGGCAATTGTTTCAAAGCAGCTTCACAGTGGTAACAGGAAAATAATGCAACGGAATTTGATTCGGCTGTACAGCCGCTCTGGTGAAAACGGTGATGTCATCCAGCTCATTTCAATTATCATATAGTGTCAATGCGGGCGGATCAGTAATATAATTGAAATTTAGGTGTCCCCAACTGAGCAAGCCAAAAGCCAAAGGCGACGGTGGCAAGGAACCAAAACTCCTTCAGGGCCAGAATGGAGAAAAAAAAACCTTGGGAGAAACCAGGCTCAGTCAGGGTGCCAGTTCTCCTCTGGCCGACGAAGAAATAGTGTATGATTATGATTCTGGCAACATTACAGGTCAGAAGTCATATTAGATAAATAGATATTCGTAGGATTATTCGAAAGATTGGAGTTGTCACGCCGGGGACGGGTTTAATTAGGATGTCGTGTCGATGCGGCATTTACAGGGGGGAGTTTAATTGACACGGTCTCTGCAGACACTTCAGGGATATGGTCGTCATGTCCAGGCTAAGGTCCACCATCTGGTCTGGATACGGCCCGGATCCGGCCGACTGCAGTAAACCTCGGGATAAACAGAAAGACTAACATTAGCGTAGATGCCATTCTTCTTATGATGTAACGAGTACATCAGGTGTTATGGGAAGTGTTCCCGGTTCCGGCTGACCTAGTTAATGCAGCCTAAAACAATCATTTAACTGATTTGAATAATAGAAATTAAAAATGTTTTATGTGTATGCCATAGTAAAGAGATGTGTTTTTAGTCTAGATTTAAACTGACAGAGTGTGTCTGCTTCCCGAACAATACTAGGAAGACTGTTCCAGAGTTTAGGTGCTAAATAGGAAAAGGACCGACCGCCTGCAGTTGATTTTGATATTCTAGGTATTATCAACTGGCCAGAATTTTGAGACCGCAATAAACGTGATGGAGTATAATGCGTTAAGAGCTCGCTCAAGTACTGGGGCGCTAAACCATTTAGTGCTTTGTAAGTAATCAGCAAGATTTTAAAATGTATACGATGTTTAATAGGGAGCCAATGCAGTGTTGAAAGAACCGGGCTAATATGGTCATACTTCCTGGTTCTAGTAAGAACTCTAGCTGCTGCGTTTTGGACCAGCTGCAGTTTATTTATTAAGCGGGCAGGGCAACCACCCAGTAGAGCATTACAATAATCTAGCCTTGAGGTCATGAACGCATGAACTAACTGTTCAGCATTTTGCATTGAAAGCATGCGCCGTAATTTAGATATATTTTTAAGATGGTAGAATGCAGTTTTACAGATGCTAGAAACGTGGCTTTCAAATGAGAGATTGGTATCAAAGAGCACACCCAGGTTCCTAACTGACGACGAGGACTTGACAGAGCAGCCATCGAGTGTTAGACAGTATTCTAGGTTACTACTTGTGGAGTTTTTTTGTCCAATGATTAAAAATTCAGTTTTTTCTGAATTAAGTTGCAGGAAATTACTAGTCATCCAATTTTTAATATCAGCTATGCATTCTGTTAATCTTGTGAATTGGTAAGTTTCGTCAGGGCGTGAAGAAATATAGAGCTGAGTATCGTCAGCATAACAATGAAAATTAACGCCATGCTTCCTAATAATATCTCCCAGTGGTAGCATGTACAGGGTGAAAAGCAACGGTCCTAGCACTGAGCCCTGCGGTACTCCATACTGAACTTGTGTTCGGTGTGACATCTCTTCATTTACTGCTACAAACTGATAACGGTCAGATAAGTATGATTTAAACCATGCCAATGAAGTTCCACTAATGCCAACATAATTTTCGAGTCTATTCAAAAGAATATTGTGGTCGATAGTATCGAATGCAGCGCTAAGATTGAGTAACACTAATAGAGATATACAACCACGATCAGATGATAAGAGTAAATCATTTGTTACTCTGATGAGAGCAGTCTCAGTACTATGATACGGTCTAAATCCTGACTGGAAATCCTCACAGATACCATTTCTTTCTAAAAAGGAGCATAATTGTGAGGACACTGCCTTTTCTAGTATTTTTGACAGAAAGGGTAGATTTGAGATTGGCCTGTAATTGACTAATTTTGTAGGATCAAGTTGCGGTTTTTTAATAAGTGGTTTAATAATAGCCAACTTAAAAGTTTTCGGTACATATCCTAATGTCAAGGATGAATTAATGATATTAAGGAGAGGATCTATGACCTCTGGAAGCATCTCTTTTAGTAGTTTAGTCGGTATGGGGTCGAGCATACATGTTGTTGATTTTGATGATTTAACGAGTTTAGCCAATTCTTCTTCTCCTATAGCAGTGAATGAATGTAATTTTTCCTCAGTGACACTACAATGCACTGTCTGATGTGATACTGTAGTAGACGGCTGCATGGTTATAATTTTTTTCCTAATATTATCAATCTTACAGGTAAAGAAATTCATAAAGTCATTACTGCTGTGCTGTTTACAAACATCAGAAGGTGAAGCTTTATCTTTGGTTAATTTAGTTTTCTTCTAAGAGAGTCGAGAAATAAGCAGATCTAGCAGTTTTTAGGGCCTTTCTGTATGCAATCATGCTCTCTTTCCACGAAATGAGAAAAACTTCTAGTTTTGTTTTCTTCCAGCTGCGCTCCATTTTTCTGGCTGCTGTTTTAAGGGCCCGGGTGTGCTCGTTGTACCACGGCGTTGGACTGTTTTCTTTAATCTTCTTTAAGCGCCGGGGAGCAACTGTGTCTAAAGTGCTGGAAAAGAGAGAGTCAATAGTTTCTGTTGCAACATCGAGTTCCTCTAGGCTATCTGGGATGCTGAGGAGATGAAACTGATGAGGAAGATTATTTACAAAAAAATCTTTAGTCGCAGCAGTGATAGTCCTGCCATATTTAAAGCGAGGGGACGGCTTTGCAGCCTTTGCTAAATTAAGTGTACATGATACTAGGTAATGATCTGAGATGTCATCGCTCTGCTGCAGAATTTCAATGGTATCAACATTTATTCCATGTGACAGTATTAGGTCTAACGTATGATTACGGCGATGAGTGGGTCCTGACACGTGTTGCCTTACTCCAATAGAGTTTAGAATGTCTCTAAATGCCAATCCCAGTGCGTCTTTTTCATTGTCTACATGGATATTAAAATCACCAACAATTAGGACTTTATCTGCAGCCAGTACTAACTCTGATAGAAAATCAGCAAATTCTCTGGTAAAGTCTGTATGGTGCCCTGGTGGCCTGTATACAGTAGCCAGCACAAATGTCAAACGGGATTTATCGATTTCACTACATAACGTTACATAAAGCACCAAAACTTCAAAGGAATTATATTTGAAACTAGACTTGTGAGTAATACTGAAGATATTATTATAAATTACAGCAACACCTCCCCCTTTACCTTTCAGACGTGGCTCGTGTTTATAACAATAATCTTGGGGGGTGGACTCATTTAAAGTAATGTAATCGTCAGGTTTTAGCCAGGTTTCTGTCAAACACAGCACATCTAGGTTATGATCTGTAATCATATCATTAACAATAAGCGCTTTTGAGGAAAGGGATCGAATATTCAGCAGCCCGAGCTTTATCATTTGATCATCTGTATTATATCTGTTATTTATTTGTTGGACATCAATTAAATTTTTACCGTTGAATGATTTTGATGGTTTTTTGTATTTACTAATTCGTGGAACAGACACAGTCTCTATGTGATAATATCTAGGTGAAAGAGTCTCTATGTGCTGGGATTTATCTGACTTCTGTGACGTGAGACAGCTAGCAGGCGGTCGGGTAAGCCAGTCCGTCTGCTTCCTGACCTGGGCCCCAGTTAGTCAAGGTTTAGCTCTAAGACTATGTGCCAAATTACTAGAGAGAAGAGCGGCACCATCCCAGGAAGGATGAATACCATCTTTTTTCAACAGGTCAGGTCTGCCCCAAAAGCTTTTCCAATTGTCTATGAACCCTATGTTATTTTGCGGACACCACTTAGACAACCAGCCATTGAGTGATGATAGTCTGCTAAGTATCTCATCACTCCTTTTAACGGGGAGGGGACCAGAGCAAAAAACGTCATCTGCCATCGTACTTGCGAGTTTACACACCTCTTTAATGTTAATTTTGGTGATCTCCGACTGGCGAAGTCGAACATCATTTGTGCCGACGTGAATAATAATCTTAGAGAATTTACGATTAGCATTAGCCAGCACTTTTAAATTTGCTTTGATGTCAGGCGCTCTGGCTCCCGGTAAACATGTGACTATGGTGGCTGGTGTCTCTATTTTCACGTTCCGTGTAATAGAATCGCCAATAACTAGGGCACTTTCAACAGGATTCTCAGTGGGTGCATCACTGAGTGGGGAGAACCTGTTTGATGTTCTAATCGGAACGGAAGAGTGGTTTTTTGATCCGCGACTATGCCGTCTCACCGTCACCCAGTTGCCCTGCTGCACGGGCTCTACAGCCGGAACCGAACAATGTACAGAGTTCACTAAGCTATTCGCATCCAAAGCAGTGTCTAAAGCTGTTACATTCTCACTACTCTCAAATAAAGTCTGGATGCGTGTCTCTAATTCTGAAATCTTCTCCGTCAGCCTGACTATCTCCTTACATTTATCACATGTGAAGCCCTGTTCGCCAACGGAGAAAGATATACTAAACATGAAACATGCAGTGCAAGTGACAATGATAGGAGAAGAAGACATGGCTTACCGTATTTGTTGATTAATCCAACTTACTACAGTTGTTTGATGGAGTCTATTTACTAATCCAACTCACCACAGTTGTTTAATGAACTCAGAAAACAAGAGACCCGAGTGCAGAGATGGCAAGCTAACAGGCTAGCGAAATGCTAACGCGTGATAGTGATTTAGATTAAAAGCTAGCGGTGTCAGATTTAATATGGTAGGCAATATTAGACAATATATGGTGATGGGTAAATTATATTTAGCAGTTTAAACAACAGGGAATGATATCAAATAAAGATTCAA
The DNA here is from genome assembly GCA_039654105.1 of Coreius guichenoti. Classification (NCBI taxonomy): domain Eukaryota; kingdom Metazoa; phylum Chordata; class Actinopteri; order Cypriniformes; family Gobionidae; genus Coreius; species Coreius guichenoti. The sequence continues at coordinate 6,684,480 of CM077171.1, read as the reverse complement.
AAGCAAGCAGAGCACACGCGAGCACAGCAGTCAGAAGGACAAACAGGAGCCTCTGATGGCTACTTCCAGCAGGATAATGCACCATGTCACAAAGCTCGAATCATTTCAAATTGGTTTCTTGAACATGACAATGAGTTCACTGTACTAAAATGGCCCCCACAGCCACCAGATCTCAACCCAATAGAGCATCTTTGGGATGTGGTGGAACGGGAGCTTCGTGCCCTGGATGTGCATCCCACAAATCTCCATCCACTGCAAGATGCTATCCTATCAATATGGGCCAACATTTCTAAAGAATGCTTTCAGCACCTTGTTGAATCAATGCCACGTAGAATTAAGGCAGTTCTGAAGGCGAAAGGGGTTCAAACACAGTATTAGTATGGTGTTCCTAATAATCCTTTAGGTGAGTGTATATCGGCATCTACAACACACATTTAATAAAATAATGCATCACAACATCACTGAACATTCCCAGGGGTCGGCAGACCTCGCTTTTTTTCTTATCAGACAGACAGGAGAACGCGCATCCTGTTTGTTTTCTTTATTTAGCGAAAAGCACAACATTTTGTTTTTATTGTGAGTTTACACAAATAAAAGTAGATATTTCAAACTTTCTAAAGACATATCTTTCATGTCTGTGTGGCCAAAAATGACGGAGTATTTTAAATTGTTTTATGCTGTCATGAGGAAAACTCCAGCAGAATGCGCCGGCGGGTTCGTCGGGTTCAGAGGGTTAATACGTCACACAGAGACATGCGAAACATTCAGGATTCATATTTAAATGGTCTTTTGCGGTTTAATATTCACAGACATTAACAGAATAAACTTACCTCACAATCCTCGACTGGATCAGTTTGCTTCTCGAAATTAAACAGCTTTTCTTCTGAGGTAAATTATTCCAGGATTATTCCTCACCACGTCTCAAAACGATGTAAAGTACATGAATCTCACTAAACCTGATGCTGCTACCGCTGCTACCTTTTTTGCCACTCAGTGGGCGTAACCGCAGTCACTCCATCTGACAGTGACGTCACGTGCATACCCTCTATTGCCACCCTAAATGATTCAGTGTCTTCTGTCGCACAACGCTTTAGTGTATTCAGAACTTGGTATGTCATCACAAGCATGACCAGAGGCTACATGCAGCATTTCCGTAGACCTACTGGTCAGGAGATATGAAAAAAATCTTTTGATTCAGTGCATCATGCTGAGTCAAATGATACCCAATTTCCCCATATTGGCCATTTTGGGAGCCAAAAAGAGAGCACCACCTTGTGGTCAAAAGTTATAATGAAATTTCCCAAAATGCTAATAATTTTTGTTTAATTTTGCCCTTTGTAGTGAAACTCATCTTGATAGATTCCTTGGGTCATGCAGAGAACATAGATGCCAATTCTGCCATAGTTGGCCAAACGTCCTGTTTGCCATTTAATTTTTTTTTCTCATTATTGCCTTTTGTGCTTGCCACATATCTAATAAGGTTAGAAAAAATGTGCTTATAAAGTTAAAAGAGAAAAAGTTCTGTAACTGAATATGAAGAATATAAAAAGCTTCGGGAGTCAAGTGTCCACAACAGGCCTAAACCAGCCATGGTACCAGCACAAAAACACACAGCAAAATATCAGCTAATGTTATCGACAAAATCTCAGAAAATATCAAGATAATAAGATCATTTTTTTGTCAATATCGCACACCCCCAACTGTGACACTACTAATCAAAGACAATAAGCTTTAATAATTGGACAATCTTCTTTATAATGAGGGTGGCTAATGATGGGTTGGGACGGTTGGATGTCGAGCTGGGAATACAGCTCTTAAAGAGACGGAGAACACACTAACCATACATAACAAGCCTATTCCCACACTCTAAAAAATAATTCAGTGGCTTAGTAAATATCACAGTAATAATTAACTTTATTAACTTAATAAAATCTCTGAATATCATTTACTTGATTGTTTGAGTTGAACATACCAAAATAATTGACTAAAAATCCAACAGTTAATTTTGTCTAAAATGTACAGTTATATTTAAGTTTTTTTCACTAAAAGAATTTAGTATTTGACTAACTAATTATTTATTTAAAATATACTTAATATATTTGTGAAATTTCTATCAGAATATTCTAGAATGGAGAATTAAACTGATCTGTTTCAAGAACAAAAAATATTACTTAATTCAAATCAACATTATTAATCTTTAACACACACTTAAGAAATGGAGTAAGTTTACTCAATTAAAACAATGCACCCCTCCCCCACCAACTCTGACGTGACGACGACTCGACGGTTGAGTGAGCGCGGGCTGTTTGAATTCTCTTCAGTCTCCAGAGCAGTTTTCTCTTCTCAGCGTCGCAGAATTGGTGCATTTCCTCTGTGAAATTCCGGTTTGTGTTTTATTTTATCTACAAAATCATTAATGTGCTTAATACAAAAGCACACACAGCAAATTTCCCAGTGTTAAATTAACACTGCTTAGTGTTTATATAATCCACACTCATAGTGTTATAAGTAACACTGAATCAGTGTTGAAGATAATGAGATAATTAAGAGATTAATTGAGTGATGATTGAGTATTAATGATGAACACCTGATGTTAACAAGCAGAATCACTGAAGGACAGAGAAACACAAGAACTACAACTGACTTCAGCCACAGCCTTAGATGAAATCAACTGAAGATAAAAGAAGACATTAAATCTCTGAAGATCTCAGCAGAGGAGGATTAAACAACTCCACAAACAGCATTACCAGCTTCACACATTACTAACCAGACTGACTTTATTTCTGTCAGACGTCTACAGAAGCTCTTATTGAGAAGTAACAGAGTTTTTTTGTTGATTAATGCTCAATCATCACTCAATTAATCTCTTAATTACCTAATTAACTTCAACACTGATTCAGTGTTACTTATAACACTATGAGTGTGGATTATATAAACTCTGAGCAGTGTTAATTTAACACTGGGAAATTTGCTGTGTAGACAGTGATGCAATGTGTCACCGAATTGAGTGTGGCGTCTGTCTTTGAAACACCTGGTGCCTTGCTCAAAACACACAATTTTATTCCTAAAGATAATGAATATAATTAATTTGGATGATAAAATGTTCTCAGAATAGTGCACTGTTTGTTTATGGGCAGGTTATGGAGTCAGGCGCGTCGCAGCATCTTTCGGCTACGAGTGAAACGCAGGACAGCGGTATGAAGTTCAAAGTCCACCCGCAGAGCGCGAGTCCATCCCAGGCTCGAGAACCAGCGCTGATACGGTAGAAATGGATAACAGACCGGTTGATTACACCTGAATTACTTTTAAATGTTTCATTTTTACTTCTAATATGTTTGTTACATGAGTTTAAATGTAGGCAATATTGTATACATGTTAAAACAGTATAAAATATGCTGTATTGCTGTACTTGTCGACAATAAAGGCCAATGTCATGTATACCTGTGGTTGTGTGGAGTATTTTACAAAAGTTTAGAGGAAATTTAAAAAAAAGTTAATATTAATACTATAAAAGTTAATATTACTCATAAATAAAAACTGTTAATATTACTCATAATGTTTTTTAAATGTTTCTCCCCAATTATATCTACTCAGTTTTATTTGTTATTGTACCAAATGCAGTTACTCAGATCTACTTAATTTTTTTACTTACATTTACTCAGTTTATACGGTGTATGTAATTGATTGCACTGCTTGTAAATGTACTAAATTTTTTTAGTGTAAAATGTTTCACCAAAAAAATTGAGTAAATCATAGTAAAAGTTTTTAGAGTGCAGTGTCAATCTCTGATTGTGGTTAACTTGTGGATGGCAGTTTCAGAGACTCACTTAAAAGGTGCTTCTCCTGCTCCGTGTGGTTGGAGGTGTCCGTGTAGAACGAGATGTCATGATAACTGCCATTCTCTCCTGTGGGAGACACTGAGACACCAGTCAAGTCAAAGCTGGAAACACACATTATGCTTCACACAGAGAATCAGTTTTCTTAGTAATCTCTTCTATACTATTACAGCCTACAAGTTCATCGAATACAACACACAGCTTTTAAAGGTTTCTTTTCTTAAAGGTCCCATGACTTGAAAATGTTCACTTTATGAGGTTTTTTTAACATTAATATGGTTCTCTGGTTCTCAGCGCCCAACCCCGGTTCCTTTCTTTCCGGAGGTGCACGAGGAGCTCACCAGGTCGTGGATGGCACCTTTTACTGCCCGAAACCGGCTTGGTGGATCCTCCTCCCTCACCACCCTCGATGGCGGACCTGCAAAGGGTTACACGCAGGTTCCTCCCGTGGAACGGGCCGTTGCTATGCAACTGTGCCCTAACTCCACATCCAGGGGGAACCCGTGTCTCCCCTCCCGGGCTCATCCTCCCCCTTCGCCAGCGGGCAGCAGTGGACGGCTCGAGGACGCTACCAAGCCTCCTCACGTATCCCCTGCCCACTCGTGGAATCAGGTAAGTGTTGCACAGCACACTCACACCTCGTTGCAGGCCGCCTCCACGAGACAGCTGCCCCAGCCCGGTACCTGCATTCCACCTCACTGCCCCACGGTGGGTACACCGGTGGTTCCTTTGGTCCCGCTTGTACGATCTCTGCGAGCCTGGCTAGCGCTCCCCAGTCCGTCTCACTGGCTCATTCGAACCATCAGGCTCGGCTATGCGATACAGTTTGCCCGGCGTCCCCCCAGGTTCATGGGCGTCCGCTTCACTTCGGTGAATGCTGCAAATGCCCATGTCCTGCGTGCGGAGATCACAGTCCTACTGGCGAAGGACGCAATAGAGCCGGTCCCTCCAGCCGATATGAAGACAGGCTTCTACAGCCCGTACTTCATTGTACCCAAGAAAACCGGTGGGTTACGGCCAATCTTGGACCTGCGAGTTCTCAATCGGAGCCTTCACAAGCTACCGTTCAAGATGCTCACGCAGAAACGCATTTTTGAGTGCATCCGTCCCCGAGATTGGTTTGCAGCGATCGACCTGAAGAACGCGTACTTTCATGTCTCGATTCTCCCTCGACACAGGCCATTTCTGCGCTTTGCGTTTGGGGACCGAGCATATCAGTACAAAGTCCTGCCCTTCGGGCTGTCCCTGTCCCCCCGTGTCTTTACGAAGGTCACGGAGGGGGCCCTTGTGCCCATGAGAGAACAGGGCGTTCGCATCCTCAACTATCTCGACGACTGGCTCATTCTAGCACAGTCCAGTGATCAGTTGTGCGAACACAGGGACCTGGTGCTCAGACAACTCAGCCAGTTGGGTCTTCGGGTCAACTGGGAAAAGAGCAAACTCGCCCCCGTGCAGAGGATCTCTTTTCCCGGTATGGAGCTGGATTCGGTCGAACGGACGGCGCGCCTCACAGAGGACGTACAACTGGCATGCAGTGTCAGGGGTTTGGACAGGCCCGCACCTGCATTGGCACATCAACTACCTCGAGTTGCTAGCAGTACATCTTGCACTGAGCCGCCTCAAAAGGCTGTTATGGGGCAAAGATGTATTGGTCCGTACAGACAACACTGCGACCGTTGCGTACATCAACCGACAAGGTGGTCTGCGCTCCCGTCGCATGTCGCAACTCGCCCGCCATCTCCTCCTCTGGAGTCAGAAGTGTCTGAGGTCGCTTCGGGCCATTCATGTCCCTGGTGTGCGCAACCGTATGGCCAACGAGCTGTCACGAGCTGCGCTCCCGGGAGAATGGCGACTCCACCCCCAGGTGGTCCAGCTGATCTGGAGACAGTTCGGGGTGGCACGGGTCAACCTGTTTGCTTCCCCAGAAACGTCCCGCTGCCAGTGGTTTTATTCGCTGACCAGGGGCACACTCACGCACAGCTGGCCCCGGGGGGGCAAATCCCCCTGTAAATCCTCCTCGACCTCCCTCCATACCCTCTTGGGATCTTGCTCTGGTGCTCTGAGCACTTCAGAATGCCCCATTTGAGCCTTTGCAGTCGGCAGAGCTAAAGATTCTGTCTATGAAGACTTTGCTGTTGGCTGCACTGGCCTCCATCAAGAGGGTAGGGGACCTGCAGGCATTTTCGGTCGACGAATCGTGCCTAGAGTTTGGGCACTGGGCTGGACCGGTACTGGGCTGGGGTTATATGAGTGACCCTGCGGGGATCCCATATATTTTTCCACGATTGCTCCTAACGGAAGCCCGTGTTTTTCCTTTGGGAGAGTCCCCCCTTCAGTGGGGCTGGAGCCCCCTCTCGGTTGCGAGCTAACTCCTTCGGGGTACGATGTGGGTTCCGCAGCGTTCCCTTCCACTAGGGCACGCTTTCCCAGTGTTATCCAATAGTCACTGAGCGGGTCATGCGGAACAGCAGTGATGGACTTCTCTGTGTGAGCCCTGTCTCATCAGGTAAGAGAGCTCAGGAGGCTCACACAGGGCACTGGAAGGGGGCAGAGGCCATGGCGCTTTGGTAGGGATTCCTATTCCTCGGTCTCCGACGTGGCGTCGGAAGTGACCGACTGAATGGGAACTTCTCGGTTACGTATGTAACCCTCGTTCCCTGAAGGAGGGAACGGAGACGTCCCTCGTCTGAATCCCCATCCACGTCCTCTGTACCCTGCTGGGGTGCCAGTTACCTACTCGGCTCCTCAGCAAAAGAAGCTAATTTGATGCAAGTACCTGTCATCACCTCTCATTTATACCCGCGCTGCGTGACATGAGCACCTGGTGCAATCATTGCATGCCAATGTGCATTGGCTCGCTTAGTTACACTCGAAGTAGAAATTCGTCGGTCTCCGACGTGGTGTCTCCGTTCCCTCCTTCAGGGAACGAGGGTTACATACGTAACCGAGACGTACCTCGTCACCAATTTGTTATATCCTTGATACGAAGCAATGAGGAAGCATTCAAAAATAAAGAATACTTTATGCTTTCAGACTCTTACTCTTCCAGTCTCAACATACACCTAACACAGACCTCTACCGCCACCTACTGGCCAACATGCACAGAAGAACACAACAGGAAGACAGTGGCTCTAAATGGAAAAAAAGGGTTTTAAAAGAAAAACAAAACAAAGCATTAGGAACAACGAATGCATGAAACATATATATTCAACAACTGACAAAGACCAAGGAAACACAAGGGCAATACACACACACACACAAGGGGGTCTAATATACAAGACACACTGGGGGAACTCAAGACTAATCAACAGGGAAAACTACAATGGACTACAAATATGGCAGATGCAACGGGAAATAGAAACAGAACAACAACATAAGAGTCTGGAGATCATGTAACAGTTTGATTATTTTGGAGGATATTTCTCTCATTCTGAATTCCTCCCTTTATAGGCGATACAGAGCCTCTAAACACAGGACTGTCAAAGCCTCCAGATCTTCTGTATCAAATGTAGATTTGGTTGTAAATACTTACCTGAAGTATGAAGAGGCACGTGTGTTTTATGATGTATGACGTATAGTTTATACTCTATGTGGGATGAGGTTGTGTAAATGTGTGCCTTGTTATATAGCGCAATATGTTTATGTTTATTATTTTATTGTATCTTTGTGTTTTGTGATTTAGATTTTATGTGATTCTGCAAAAATCGGCCCTGTGAATGATAGTAAAGATTTCTACTGGAAATGCCAAGATCATGGGTTTCAATCCCCAGGGAATGAACCAACTGATAAAATACAATGTAAGCCACTTTGAATGAAAGCATCTGCCAAATGCATAAATATACATGTAATGTAGCTATAAAAGAACATGATAATATAAATTGGCTTTTATACAGATTTGTCATTACAGTAATTTATTAAAATATTCTCTGGAATATATTTACTTTGTATTCACTTAGCAGTGTAACTTTCGACCCAATATTAGAGTAATGTGAGATGTGCTGTTATTACATTATGAGTTGCTCAAACATCTTCAGTTGAATTGAAATGTATTGTAAAGAGATTGTCACAAAAAACTTCATCTTTCCAGAGAATACTGCCAGTGAGCGAGATATAATGGAGGAAAAATATCTGTAGTGAGACCGTAAGCTGCGGCTTACTCTCCTCTCCACCAGAGGTCACTGTCTCCTGAGCATTAATGCCAACACTGCTGTTGAGTTTGACTGTTAGTTGAACTGTTAGTTTCTCAGCTGTTACACCAGAGGACTTCAGCCCTGCTCCTGATATCCACTGTCCTGCAGAGTTTATAGTAGTGATGCAAAGCCCGTTTCATTTCCGTGAACCGGTTCTTTTCGGACAGTTCGGCTCAATGAACCGGTTCAAAAAGCCGATTCATAGGTTCCTGACGTCATCATGCAATGATGTCACTATGCATTTATTTTATGCTTTTTTATGCATTTATCAGTGTCATGTCATATCAAGGAAACATTTAAATAAAGTAATCTGTGTCAATGCATATTGAAACTGTAAGGTCCATCCGTTAGCCCAAAAACGGAATCTAACGGCTTGGTTGAAGGATTCTGCGTGTAAGCCTTTTCAGCATTTCTGTTGAATTCACTTATTTTTATTAACATCTAATTTTAAATCTGACTCCATGAATAAAGTGATCTGACTCCAATTTTATGTGACTTCGTTCAATTTGTTACGTTTGTAATTTAACAGCTGATGATTCGTTGTGATTTAATTTGGATTGTTGATTTTTCTTAGTATCTCTTATTTTCAAATATTCATTCATCAACGGACCCGATATCGCACAGAAACAGACGCGTCGCGAGTCGCGCGTTCACGAACACAAACTGCCCAGTTCTGATATTAGTCAGAGGATTGCAGAGTGAATATTTTACCTTTAAGTGGTCGCACCTGCTTACTCAACAAAAAGTGTAATTTGATTAATAGACACGAGAGCTGCAACTTGCTAATATAGTAATAGTCAGAAATCGGATTATCCCGCATGCCGCGCTCCATGCTTCAATCATGGGGTCCTCGGTTTGATCTATTCTGGCAAAAGATTTGTGGAAATAAAGGACTCCACATTGATCCATACTAGAATAATGATTTCAGAATAATACAAGATAAATCAAGATTAACATTTATTTTGGCCAGACAGAACTTACATAAAAATAATTAAACACGAATCCATGGTACACAACTTTCAGCATAAAAATATAAAATACAATTACAAAGTAACATGAAAATAGTTTCAAAGAGTCATTATATCTGGCACAGTACACACAGTGTGTGTGAGTGCCTCTCGGACACTGACACAGCACTGCATGGGGGCTCTGGCTACAGAATGTTCCCAAATGGCAGCTCTGCCACCCTTCCTTAAATACCCAGACCAGAACAAAAGGGTTGTAAATATCTGCAACACAAACACCTGGTTTCGGGGGAGAGGATCAGATATCTGAGGAGACCACTCAAAAGGAGAACAGAATTCTCATAAGTTTCAATATTTCAATATATAAAAGTGAGGAAAGAATGAGTTTTAAGAGAGTGAAATGATGAAATCCCAAGCTTCTAGCAATATATGCATTTAAAACACATGACCTGAATGAACCACCAATCATTAACTTCACCCTCCTATCGTTTCTTAGGCGGGGTTATTCAATTTGATATCAATGCACCAGTTCAGTTAGAATCTGGAGGTATTACTTGCGTTTGTAGCTCGTGTCATCTTTGAATGGGGGATTCCCTTTTCCTTGGTCCTGGCTGCAGGGGTTCCTCGGTTCTTTGATTCGCTGATGGTCTTGTTGTGTCTTTGATCGACGCCTTGGGAAGCCAATCACGTGGCGTGTTGGCGGACGGATGGAAAGTCTCGTGGGTGTTGTTTGGAGTTGAAGCGGGCTCTGCTGTAGATTCGTTGAGAGAAACTTTGCGGCGAAACTTAACTTAGAACACGAGACTCAACGGAAAGAAAATAAACTTAAGTAAAAGAAAGGAAAGTGAAAGGAGAGTATTCAGATGGCTTGAATTAAATCGTTAACCCATTTTCTCAGATCTTGGTCTGCCACGATCGTCTGATTGTCTATCTCTCTTTTAGACTGACTTGAACATTCAACTGATTTCTTTGTCCGTGTTCTGAGATTAATACTCAACTATTTGCCCATCCTCTGTGATGGGTTCTAGCCAATTAGGGATCATCTTGGTTCAGGGTTGACTGTGTTCCACCCCTCCCATAAATTATCTCTGGTCTCCTAACTTCCCGCTCTTAAGCAGAGTACTATTAGACATGATTTCTTATTATAAGAACACGATACATTCTACACAGATTTCACTGAAGCCATCTTCTGAATTATGAACAGAGATTTGCACTCATACCAGATAAGGCATACTTTCAATTAACCATTCAATAGTTATAACAATTACATGAATTGTGAGTGATATATATGCATAATGGTCATGTGTATTGGTTATAGACGTGATATAAAATTATGCAGTAGAAGGCTGTTTGAAAGTCCGACAATCATCTTTTGAATGATCTTATATGTAACAACAGTCTCTGTGGGTTTTTCCTGTGGATTTAACCGTGTCCCTCAGAGTTCATCTAAAGGTCATTGAAACAGCAGGGATCTGGTTTGACTCTGCCGTGGAGATCAAACAAAGTCTGGTATTATCTTTGGTGTTGCTCAGATTTGCCAAAGTTTGCAAGGCAATAAAGCACTTAGCTGGGTTTCTGTCAGCCTGAGGCAGACCGACCGGCGTCCACTTCAATTAAGGCCATAAATTGTTGATTTGTTGAGTTGAGTTTTGTGTGGAACTATGCCCAAACAATGACTTTGAGACGCGTTATGAAAATGGTAAACACGTTGCCAATTTTGTGTGCGCTATCACATTCAGTGGTGAGGAATTTGTGGCTGAGGGCCCCGACTATGTAGATCGTCTCATTAAAAAGTTCAGACAGCCTTTTTATCGTAATTTTACTTGGATTGCACATAATGCATCTGGATGTGATAATTTCATACTTTTTGAATATTTCACTAGGATGGGGATAGCCCCTAGAATTATGATGAGAGGCTGTGAACTAATCTTAATGTATGACGATGCGTTCAAACAACGATTTATTGATAGCTACCTATTCATCCCAATGCGTCTGGCGAAAACACCTGCGGCGTTTAATCTGTCTAACAGGGAGAAGGGGTATTTCCCGCATTTGCTTAATCGTGCTGAAAATGATAACTACATTGGTCCATACCCATTTTTATGGTTATTCAACAATGTCAAATGAGGAGAGGTCGAAGTTTGATGAGTGGTACAGTACCATGACTGGCAAAGTTAAACAAGAGCTAGAAATGTACGGTAGGAATGATGTTATTTTGCTGTGAGGCGTGTATGAAATACCGTGACAAATTCATTCTGTGCACAGATATTGATCCGTTTAATCACACCACTATCGCAGGGTGTCCAATGGCTGTATACAAGATGCATTTTATACCAAAAGACACAATAGCACTGACGCATAACGCGTACACCAACCAAAACAAAACATATTCAAATGTTTCAATTGAATGGCTTGAATATGTGTGAAAATCCCGATCCATAGACATTCAGCATCTGTCTCATTGTGGAGTTTATCGTTGCATTTGGATTGGGTTGCTCACCTTTGAGGATTGAAATAGACACAGACTTCCTGACTCTGCTCACAGACTTTATCTGCCGTACCGGTGAGACTGATTCATGAACTTTACATAAACATACTGGACTGAAAGTCTTTTTGCATGCACTTATACACCCATACCAACGCTGGTGCTTTGTATAATTTATTATTGTGGGATAAACACTTAGGTGCTTGAACGAATTGTGTGTTGTTTACTATTTTTCCTCCTATAACTATCTTCCTTAAAAGATCTATTAATTCTTTTTGTGTGATATTCTCGGTATATTATGGGAAGTGTTATAAAGGTACTATTAAAAGCAACACCCAAACAAAGACGTGTTATTTTACAGACAGCCACAGACGAGTTAATTTTAACTCTGTGTGAAGTAGCACTAAACGCACCACGTGAATCTAATCAACAGCTTGTGGAAAACGACTTCGATATGACGATAAGAAATATTTTGCACACATCTGACCTCGATCCACATGAAAAGGCCAAGATGTACACAGCTGTTTTGCAAAGGTTTTTAACAATTTGTCCAATTCGACCCTTTGTCATGTGGTAGAGGAAGAACACACAATGCTGGCCACAAGTGTCTGATGATAAATCTTGGACTTGCAGAGTGGAATATTGTATCTCACTAGAATTTATGTTTAGAAAATCTTTGATTATCAATGGAAAACGATCGGGGTCTGGCTTATTACCGAAGCTGTCGAAAAAACACCCCACACCATCCTCATTTATGTAAATGGCTAACCAGTGTTCCCCCGGGAGGTAAGCCGGATGGGTGTTCAAAATAACACATGTCGGGAGTTTTCTTAAAGGGGTTTTTGGTAGATAGTCGCATGGCAACACACCAAGAAAATGCGTACCACAGGAAATCTTATCCATGATTGTCGTAAGTTGTATAGTGTCCTTTTTTTATTATTTTTTTATTTTTTATTAATAATATTATTTTATTATTATTATTATTATTTTTAATTAATAGTGTAAGAATCGTTTTTACTGCTAAGACAAAAGCTGAAGATCCAACCCCCTGCAATAGAACAATAAAACTCACTAATCTGGAGAGAAGATCTCACAGAAAGAGTGTAGGACATCGGCCTGCCCAAACCTTCTCCCCCTCTCCCTCCCCGACTCCCTTCCCTCTGATCCAATCACAGAATGCAAATATACCACAGATGATGTATCTTGTGAATCTATTGTTTTTCCCCTTTCATGTGTGGTATCTTTTTAAAGGTCTCAGTGCGATTGGTAAAATGGTCTCAACTTCACTGCTGTCACTGGTAGGATGAGAAAGATTGAAACTTATGAGAATTCTGTTCTCCTTTTGAGTAGTCTCCTCAGATATCTGATCCTCTCCCCCGAAACCAGGTGTTTGTGTTTCAGATATTTACAACCCTTTTGTTCTGGTCTGGGTATTTAAGGAAGGGTGGCAGAGCTGCCATTGGGAACATTCTGTAGCCAGAGCCCCCATGCAGTGCTGTGTCAGTGTCCGAGAGGCACTCACACACACTGTATGTACTGTGCCAGATATAATGACTCTTTGAAACTATTTTCATATTACTTTGTAATTGTATTTTATATTTTTATGCTGAAAGTTGTGTACCATGGATTCGTGTTGAATTATTTTTATGTAAGTTCTGTCTGGCCAAAATAAATGTTAATCTTGATTTATCTTGTATTATTCTGAAATCATTATTCTAGTATGGATCAATGTGGAGTCCTTTATTTCCTCAAATCTTTTGCCAGAATAGATCAAACCGAGGACCCCATGATTGAAGCATGGAGCGCAGCATGCGGGATAATCCCATTTCTGACTATTACTGTATTAGCAAGTTGCAGCTCTCGTGTCTATTAATCAAATTACACTTTTTGTTGAGTAAGCAGGTGCGACCACTTCAAGGTAAAATATTCACTCTGCAATCCTCTGACTAATATCAGAACTGGCCAGTTTGTGTTCGTGAACGCGCGACTCGCGACGCGTCTGTTTCTGTGCGATATCGGGTCCCTTGATGAATGAATATTTGAAAATAAGAGATACTAAGAAAATCAACAATCCAAATTAAATCACAACGAATCATCAGCTGTTTAATTACAAACGTAACAAATTGAACGAAGTCACATAAAATTGGAGTCAGATCACTTTATTCATGGAGTCAGATTTAAAATTAGATGTTAATAAAATAAGTGAATTCAACAGAAATGCTGAAAAGGCTTACACGCAGAATCCTTCAACCAAGCCGTTGGATTCCGTTTTTGGGCTAACGGATGGACCTTACAATAGTAATCAACCAGGATCTGTCGTCGATTTGACAGTTCAATAAGGCTATCATATATAGAATATACAACTAAATTAATAGTTCATGGTAGAGGCTGTCTAAAGCATGCTTCTAGTCTGATATTCCCGGTCTTGATAAGCGACACGTGCTGTCCACACTCCTCATCTGGTGTAAGATTGAATGCATAGAGGGTATATCCATGCAAAAAGTCCTCCCTATCAATAGATAGAGCTTGGTTTTTTAGATGTTTTCCAAAGGCCATCGCTAATTGGTAGAATTCCCGCACTGCAGAACCACTTCCATATTCTGGCTGAAGAGGCTTTGACGGGAACTGACGTCCATCTAGGTCTGACATCTCTCTTTGTCAGACCATGATTTCCAGCAGCAGGATCAGTCACATCCATATGCCCCGCTGTGTCTTTGTAAAAGATCCCTGCAGAGAATAGTTTCAAGTGCGTCTTTACCATAATTGATAAGACATTCAATAATGCATCGATACGGATATGTGTTAGAGCTCTGTGTTATCAGCCTATGACAATGACACGTCCACTTGTGAAAAAATCGTAGCTCCTGCGTAGTTAATAAGACCAACTGGGGCTCCGTCTGCAATATCTGAGCCATCAGGATTCGTGATTTTGAGACGCAAAAACACCAATATGTTGTTTAGGTCTATATAATCTTCGCCATTCCCAGCTATAAAAAACTCCAAAGGTGATGTGTCCGATATTGCAGATAATGGTGGGACTTCTATATAAGTGTTTTTTTCAATAGCCGTTTGAGTCAGCGGTACTGTGAACAGATCCAGTTCCGATTTTAAACACTCCTCCAACATGCTGTGTAGTAAAGCCATGATCTAAAATATTGTTTTAACATCTTTTTGCTTTTGCAGCTGTTATACGTTTTGCTGACTCCTTGCGTTTGTGCTTTACGACCGACACTTTCTTAGGCATGCGTTTAGTTTTCTTCCGAGCTTGGCCACTCCTCTGCACGCCTGGAGACCTAGATGTTCTTTTGCGAGACATCACCATTAGACCTTGAGTGTTGTTGTTATTAACACCTTGATAATGTGTTGCTAACAACATCGCTTAGTATGTTTTTTGCAGCTGATTTAAGATGTGGTTTGGCTATACTAAATCCTCGTTTTAACAACGGTATGGCCATTCTGAAAAGATGTCGAAAAACCCCGCCAAGCCCCGCCCCGTACATGACTCCGCCCCCAGCATAACCAGGGAGTCCATTTCCAGCCTGATTCTGGTAATATGCCACGTACCGCTCAGCATCCATTCTGTGTGTATTGAAATACACCATTTTCAATAATTATTAAAACACACACTGTTTCACAGGTCTGAAGTGTAATTTAGCACACACCTTCCCGTAACTAAACCGCACCTCTTTATTTTGATCGTCTTATACTTGTATGGTTATGTCAGTTATGGAAGATTTATTAATAGGTGCGTAATGCGCTCTGTCGTATCTAACACTGACAACATTGTTATTCTCACCGTCAATATGTACACAGAGGCGCATGAGCATCGCCAACTGTTTCTATAATACATAATATAATATTCTATAATATATGTATATAAGTATAATGTATAGAAGCCACCATTTATGTCTGCTTCCCAGCCAGCACAGTCATGTGGGGCCCAGACGGGTTTGACCTGGGCTGTCTAACTGGGGCCCAGTCAG
Organism: Coreius guichenoti; assembly: GCA_039654105.1. Taxonomy (NCBI): domain Eukaryota; kingdom Metazoa; phylum Chordata; class Actinopteri; order Cypriniformes; family Gobionidae; genus Coreius; species Coreius guichenoti. Next base: position 6,669,021 of record CM077171.1, on the reverse strand, counting down.
TTTTGTCCTCAGTTTCCATGGAGGTCCCACATGGGTTAGCCCAGATGAAATGAAAACTAAGTATGAACACTACAGGCTGTTAAATATTACACTGAATCAGTGTTGAAGTTAATGAGATAATTAAGAGATTAATTGAGTGATGGGTTAGCATTTGTGATGAACACCTGCTGTTAACAAGCAGAATCACTGAAGGAAAGAGAAACACAAGAACTACAACTGACTTCAGCCACAGCCTTAGATGAAATCAACTGAAGATAAAAGACATTAAATCTCTGAAGATCTCAGCAGAGGAGGATTAAACAGCTCCACAAACAGCATTACCAGCTTCACGCATTACTAACCAGACTGACTTTATTTCTGTCAGACGTCTACAGAAGCTCTTATTGATAACTAACAGAGGTTTAGATGTTGATGATTTATTGACAATAATAGTTTAGTTTGATGTCACCATAATGGTGATCAGTGTTTCCTTTAGTTGGGCTCTTGACTTTTTAACATTATTTTTTGTCTGGCTGTTTGTTATGGCGTGAACAGCAAGAGAAAATGTGATCAGTTGATGTTGGCTCATTGATGATAAGAATATAATCATGTTGTGGCTTAATTCACTGATCTTATGTCTGACTTTTGTATGGGTGACATTTATTATTAATTTCTGTTTTATTGTTGTGATTCTACAGCAAGAGACTCAGTTTAATCAGAAATGATCAGAATGCATTGTACACTAAACATTTTGAAAACTCAAACATCAAGAATCAGCCTATGAATCTCAACAATGGTAACATGTTTCTATGCCGCAATGCATTCTGGGAGCCATGGATGAGTTTAGTATGATTTAACACCCAGAATGCATTTCGGCATGAAGTACGTCACCGTTGATGAAATTCATACGCTGATTCTTGATGTCTGTGTGTCTAAAACTCACAGGAGTTTGAATGTGTTTATAAACAGGAGTGCGAAAAATATTTGTACATACTTTTTTTATAATCATTCGGTTTATGTGATTAAAACATTGCTGGATATCAAGCTGTAGAGTCACATGGTTATTATAATCAATGATTCTCATGACATAAGCAAACACACAGAATACCACTACATGATGATTACATCTGTACCATCAACAAGTAGCCAAAATCATCTGATCACATTTTCTCTTGCTGTTCTCACCATAACAAACACAGCTACAGCAGCCAGAGAAAATATGATGATAAAATGTCAAGGGTCAAGAGCCCAACTAAAGCAAACACTGATCACCATAATGGTAACTTTATTATTTTCAGTAAAACATCACCATCTAAACCTCTGTTGATTCTCAATAAGAGCTTCTGTAGACGTCTGACAGAAATAAAGTCAGTCTGGTTAGTAATGCGTGAAGCTGGTAATGCTGTTTGTGGAGTTGTTTAATCCTTCTCTGCTGAGATCTTCAGAGATTTAATGTCTTCTTTTATCTTCAGTTGATTTCTTCTAAAGCTGTGGCTGAAGTCAGTTGTAGTTCTTGTGTTTCTCTTTCATTCAGTGATTCTGCTCATTATCATCAGGTGTTCATCATTAATGCTCCATCATCACTTAAATAATCACTTAATTACCTAATTAACTTCATTAGCATAAACTGATTCAGTTTAACAGCCTGTAGCGTGCACACTGAGCAGTGTTCATTTCATCTGCGCTAACCCATGTGGGGCCTCCATGGAAACTGAGGTCAAACCCAAATTTTAGATTGTAAAGTACATTCGATATGTTTTGTTCGCTGTTGATGAAGATCTCAATCTCTTTGGCTTCATCATGATATTCGATGTTGTGCTTCTTGTCATTTTTCACAGGCGTTTCACCATTGTTGAGAATGAAGCCAGCATCTTCCTCGTTAAATGTGTACCACGACACCGGATATTCAAATTCAATCAATCCGACTTCCCATTTTCCTTTTAGGTTTATGGTTCTTGCTAGTCTGGTTGTGATACTAGATATACGATTTTCTGGATAAACTGCTAACGAAGCGTTGCAAGGCAGCGTTCTTGAGACATGGTGAATGAATGTAGTGAGTGTACAGAACTGCAGGCATTTTTAATGTTTGTAATATGTGGGTGGGTTTAAGAAGCGGTCTTTAGGGGTGGGAACGCCCTGTTCAGGGTGAAACAATTTCACTTTTACAGATTTGTAGCGATCATACATGTCACACCATCTGAACATCTTGTTAATACAGGTAAAAACATTGTCAAACATGTGAATATCTTTCCACTGAAGTAAAAACTTCATGTCGTAGTACATATGATACTCAGTCTCTGGAATAGGCCATACACGCTCGTGGAGCTTTGTCTTGTCATTGCTGCAAAAAACATAAATACAGTCGTCTTGTAACTTTTTACTATTATCACAGACCACACAAAATCTTGTGTCAGAAGTCACGCCATCCCACTCAGCGATGTACATCGGATCCCCACTGCAGTCATTCAAATCTCTCCAAATGTAGTTGAAAAATATAAACCAGTCTTTTGCAGGGAAAATCAAACAGGGGTCCTGTGATGTAAATTCATCTCCAACATCCACAGCGTAGAGCATGTTGTGGCAAAAATGAACTCAGTTGCATCACTGCATAAGAGACAAACCTTCGCCAATTGTCTTTATAAAGATTTATTTTCTTGCAAGAAAAGAGTCATACAGCCATCCTGAATGTCTACAGAGTGATAACTAACAGTCACAACAAAGCTCTGGGGCCTCATTTATAAACGTTGCGTACGCACAAAAGAAGGCGTACGCCGCTCTCTACGCAATAATTGGTATTTATAAAAAGCAAATTTGACGGGAAAATGTGCGGTCCTTCACGCAAGCTCTGACCCAGGCGTACGCACAAAAACGGGTGAAATGAGAAATGGCGACACCGTCGGCAGATGGAAGAAACACGTGAAAGTGTGAAACTGTAGACCGTTGTGTAAAAGAAATGGCAATACTGCCTCTCATAAATAAGATGAAGACTTCACAAAGCAAGTCTTACAATTAACAGCCTACACGAACACCCGTTTGATCGATCTGCAGTGTAAAACAAACAAAATCAAACGAAAATTACAACAGAAATGCAAATTAACACATATTTGCAAAAAGAAAAGTGAAATATGTTCTGCAATAATATTGGCATGTTATGCAATTCATCCTCATAAATAATATGGTAAACAGAACGAAATAATGTACAAAACTGATATTCTCGTCAATGTGTCCGTCTGGCGGAGCAGATATAGATGCAATTAGATAGACAGATAGATAGATAATTAGTGCGATATATAGATAGATAGATAAATAGATAGATAGATGTATTAATTGTCCACTGGGGAAAGTTGTTTTCATAGTAAAAATTTGTTCATCAGATACGGAATCATGGTATTCATGCATATGCCTTTAGTTTGTTTTATTTTGATACAATAACGTATGACGTGGCAGACACACTTTGGCGATGGAGCGCTAGATGCTTTTTTGCCTCGACTTTGATGTCCGACCATTTCTTTTTTATTTCGGCCACGGTCCGAGGTTGTGAGGCTACAGCATTTACGGCGTCTGCAACCTTTTGCCACTCAAGTGCCTTTTTGGCATTAGTAATGCCCACACTGTGCCCTCCAAACAACATTTTTCTCCTCTTTTCCACCTCGCCAACGATAACTTCTACTTCACATTGAGTGAAGTTACGTTTTTTTGATTTCCTCTCTGTGTTTGCCATGATTTCGCAATCGATGAATATTAACTTGTGGGCGTTTCACGGACTATTTATGGGCAACTATGGGCGTGACATGAAGCCGCAAAAGCTGCACTACATTTAGAATTGATTGTGATTTATTAAGGGAAAACTGCGTAGGATGTGCGTGCGCACGGTTTTATAAATCCGAATATTTCTGTGCGTACGCACGTCCTATGTTTCATCCGTACGCCACTTCTGACGCAAATACTACGCAAAGTTTTATAAATGAGGCCCCTGCTCTCTTACAGTTTTTCTAACTCAAGGTCTCCACTGCTCTCCTCCTGTAATTTTCCACACCCTCAGAATTAGATCTTCCCCAATGATTAGATAGAAATTCCCCAATAAAAACATCCATTGACAGCCACTGACCAGTCGGTTTGAGTGACACGTGGGCATAATTATGGTCATAAATAACGTCGTAAATAAAGCAATAAATCACATTCCTGACACATGGTCTAGGATATACTAATTGTGTTGTTTAATGTGACACAGAGACACTGAAGTGTTATCATTATTAAGTCCAAATCCAGCACAGAGTGGTTCAGTGAATGTGTGTGTGAATGTGTGTAAGTGTTTGAGAGTGTGTGTTTCAGAGACGCTGTAGAAGGACAGAGTGCCGGCCGACACGTCCACAAACACTCCTACTCTCTTACTGCCTGAACCAGCAGAGACATCAGTGGACTTATTATTGTGCCAGACAGTGAGTCTGTGATCAGAGCAGATCAGAGTCCAGGACTCCTCATTCTGTCCAAACCAACAGCCACTCTCTCCTTTCCTCTTGATTCCTTTATAAGCCACTGATATTTCAGGATAATCTCCACTCCATTCAGCCTCCCAGTAACAGCGTCCAGTCAGACTCTCTCTACACAGAACCTGAGGACGCACATCAAATCTCTCTGGATGATCAGGATACGACTGATCCTCATTCACACGCGTCACCTTTCTGTTCTCCTCAGACAGAACGAGTCGAGTGTTTGCTGTGTTTGGATCCAGTGTGAGATCACAGGCGTCTGGACACAAGAACACACATCACAACAGCAACATTTACAACTGGATAAAAACATTCAAGACAAACTTTGAAAGTTTCAAAGCAGAAAGTTTGAGAGTTTTAAAAGCCTAAAGTGTGAAGGTTTTGAAGGCAATAGAGCAGGGGTGGAGCGGGTGGAGGGTGAGCGAGGGCTGCCTCAAGGGAGGAGATCATCTACAGGGCCACGTGTTTGTTACACTCAACAATATTTCAGTTATTATAAATATAACATGGTGCTGCTTTTACTCTTACTTTACTTTTAATCACCATCATATGCAAAATAATACAATATCTTGATATCCTGGTTCAGTTTCACAGCATTTTAAATTATTTCTTATTCAACAACCATTCCTAAAAATTCTGAAAATATATATTGAAATGTGTACATTTATGATTTTCTCTCTGAAAATCACATGACACTTTTCCTGAATATTAAACGTCCACACAGTTTTAGGAGTCATTGGCCACAGTGGCAACAGTCAGTGTTTGATTTTGTCTCATGGAAAGGGACAGTAAAGCTCTGAGTTTAAGTTGAGATGCAAATGTACATTTGTTTAAATGAACTACATCTGTAAAAACCGAAATATGTCAATATTCTGACAGTGTGACTGAGTTGGGACGGGACAGCCCTTGCTTCTGTTTTTATTTTCTCATTAAATGTCCCATTTGTTCTTCCATAGTATCATAAATTTGTAGATCATGGTAACCGCGGTAAAACCATGCATGGCTCTTCACTACCACAGTAAAAATAACGACATGTTCTCTATAAACCTGTGGCTTTTGCTATGAAAAACATTTAATATAAATAATAAGCTTCTAAAGACAAACATCCTGTAATTATATTCCATTACTCCTCTGGCACATTTAATACATTTATACATGACTATATTAATATAACAGCATTCATGAATATATAGATAATTTTTTCTGCCCAAACAGTGTGTTTTACTGCAGTAAATCATGAGTTGTGGAGTAAATGTCTTCTGTTTCTCTGTTTCTCCTGTTCGTGGTGTCAATATGTTGAGAATGTCAGCGCTGTTTGATCTGCTTTAAACTGGTTTCAATCACAGAGTCGTGAGTTTATAGTAGAGATCGAGACTTCTGCGCTGAACTCAAACGCTTCTCAGTGGCTCGCGCAGCTCTGGCCAGATCGGCCGCTGTTTATTGGTCCGCGCTGCGCTCTTCAGATGAGTTTCGTTCCGCCTTTGGAGCGTTTGCCATTTGATGTTTCTCATACGCAACACAAATGACAGCCCATAATAACCCAAAGAGAGTTGGGGAACTTTGTAATGCCACCAGTGTGAAATTTGAGTCACACAGGCACAAAAAAAGATCACAAAATGATTCCATTTAGTCTCAGTCTGGAGCCAGATTTACAGTGGCTCTCTAATGGCATGTTGGGGCTCTTTATAGAATGATCTTAGAGCAGGGGTGTCCAAAGTCCGGCCCGCTGGCCAAATGCGGCCCGGGGATGAATTTCAAACGGCCCGCAGCGTGTCTATTAAAATATATTATATGTGGCCCGCCATGCATAATTTACAAATCGTGTAGTTTCACAATGTCAACACAAGGTGGCTAGATTAGATTAGATTACTAGATTTTAGGCCAGGGAAACAGCGCTACTTGTGCGTAGCGCAACTCGCGAGCTGAGTCTGAACAAATGTGTTTACTTGCTGAGTGTCTCGATCACATGACCACTAAACAGCCCGTGAGAAGTGTTGGAGTTCGGCGCAGAGGTCTCCGGTACGAGCGGCAAATCTCTCTGTGATTTAATTTAGTTTAGAGCCAGTGGGGTAATTTTTCTTACCCCATTGGCAGATCATTTTGCTTGTTTTAAGCAAAAACTAAATTCATTTTGATTTTGGTTGCTAGGGTACTCTGGGTGGTTGCTAGGGTGTTGCTATGCGGATGTTAGGGTACTCTGGATGGTTGCTAGGGTGTTGCTGTGTAGTTGCTAGGGTACTCTAGGTGGTTGCTAGGGTGTTATGCGGTTGTTGGGGTACTCGGCGTGGTTCCTAGGATGTTGCTATGTGGTTGCTAGGATGTTCCTATGCAGTTGCTAGGGTATTTGGGGTGGTTGCTAGGGTGTTGCTGTGCAGTTGTTAGGGTACTCAAGGTGGTTGCTAGGATGTTCCTAGGCGGTTGCTAGGGTACTCAGGATGTTTGTTAGGATGTTCCTAGGCGGTTGCTAGGGTACTTAGGGTGGTTGCTAGGTTGTTATGTGGTTGCTCGCCTACTCAGCCTGTTTGCTGGGATGTCCCTAGGCAGTTGCTAGGGTACTTGGGGTGGTTGCTAGGTTGTTGCTAGGGTACTCGGGTGGTTGCTAGGATGTTGCTATGCAGTTGCTAGGGTACTCTGGGTGGTTGCTAGGATGTTGCTAGGGTGTTTATATGTGGTTGCTAGGGTACTCAGGCTGTTTGCTAGGGTGTTATGCAGTTGTTAGGGTACTCTGGGTGGTTGCTATGCAGTTGCTAGGGTACTCAGGGTGGTTGCTAGGGTGTTGCTGTGCAGTTGCTTGGGTACTCAAGGTGGTTGCTAAGGTGTTATGTGGTTAGGGTACTCGGGGTGGCTGCTAGGGTGTTTCTATGTGGTTGCTAAGGTAGTCAGGCAGTTTGTTAGGGTGTTTCTATGCAGTTGCTAGGGTACTCGGGTGGTTGCGAGGGTGTTGCTATGCAGTTGCTAGTGTGTTGCTATATGGTTCTTAGGGTACTCTGGGTGGTTGCTAAGGTGTTTCTATGCGGTTGCTAGGGTACTCAGGGTGGTTGCTAGGGTGTTGTTATGCGGTTGCTAGGGTACACTGGGTGGTTGCTAGGATGTTTCTGTGCAGTTGCTAGGGTACTCAAGGTGGTTGCTAAGGTGTTATGTGATTGTTAGGGTACTCTGGGTGGTTGCTAGGGTGTTTCTATGTGGTTGCTATGGTAGTCAGGCTGTTTGTTAGGGTGTTTATATGCGGTTGCTAGGGTACTCGGGGTGGTTGCTAGGGTGTTGCTATGCAGTTGCTAGTGTGTTGCTATACGGTTCTTAGGGTACTTGGGGTGGTTGCTAGGGTGTTTCTATGCGGTTGCTAGGGTACTCAAGGTGGTTGCTAGGGTGTAGTTATGCGGTTGTTAGGGTACTTACATTTGTGTAGTCTTGATGTAATCCTGAACTCTCCTCCGTGATCCACACTAGAAATACACAAACACACACAAAATAATAATTTGTTACTTTTCTGGGTACTCAAAGCGCTTGAAAATGATTTTTATACTGTACAAACTGTATATTCGATCCCCCTACACTAAACCTACCCATCACACAAAACTTTCTGCATTTTTACATGTTCATATAAGCATCATTTGTGACCCGCCTGTGAAACCCCGGCTAAAGTCCATAACCTAATTATGAGATTAAGAGCGTCAAAGTAGTCATAGACATAAAAATGACGAAAATGTGTTTATTGCTGTAAATGATAGATTATACTAAGGGCTTCAAGATTTTTCATTTATAGTATGATATGTAGGACGTGTAAAAAGGAAACAGGTCTATTTAGCTCAAATTAAATTATTTAATTAATTCATAGGGAATTTTGAAAGAGTCAATTATTTTACGGCTGAGCAAATGACTCGTTCAGCGTTCATTTGAACGGGCCGTAACTATCAACTCTGCAGCGGATATTAATATACAAACAATAGTGAAACACTATTTAATAGCCAGGTAACATAGATCAGCAGTTTAAGACATTAAATTCATAAGCACATAACACAAGAACACTTATCTTTAAATACAAACGAAACTTTGATTACTCTAACATGTAAAACTAATATCTAACACAAACACACGCACACACACATTCACATGAGTTGCAGAAAGAAGGAAAGTGAGGAAAGAATGAGTTTTAAGAGAGTGAAATGATGAAATCCCAAGTTTCTAGCAATATATGCGTTTGTAACACATGACCTGAATGAACCACCAATCATTAACTTCACCCTCCTATCGTTTCTTAGGCGGGGTTATTCAATTTGATATCAATGCACCAGTTCAGTTAGAATCTGGAGGTATTACTTGCGTTTGTAGCTCGTATCGTCTTTGAATGGGGATTCCCTTTTTGGTCCTGGCTGTAGAGGGGTTTCCCAGGTTTTTTGATTCGCTGACGGCCTTGTCGTGGTTTTGATCGATGTCTTGGGAAGCCAATCACGTGGCGTGCTGGCAGATGGATGGAAAGTCTCGTGGATGTTGTTTGAAGTTAAAGCGGGCTTTGCTGTAGAATCGTTGATCGAAACTTTGCAGCAAAACTTAACTTAGAACACGAGACTCAACGGAAAGAAAAGAAACTAAGTAAAAGAAAGAGACGAGAGTATTTAGATGGCTTGAATGAAATTGTTAACCTATTTTGTCTGATCTTGGTCTGCCTCTGTCCGGGCTACTCGTCGTCTGTTTTCTTTTGTCTTGTCTTTTCTCTTTGTTCATGTTCTGAGATTTTAAACTCTAATGTCTGCCCATCCTCCTGGATGGGTTCTGACCAATTAGGTATCATCTTTGGTTCCGAGGTGACTGCTTCCCCACCCCTCCCATAAATTATCTGTTATCTCTGGTCTCCTACTTCCTGCTCTAAGCAGAGAGTACCGTTAGACATGATTTCTTATTATAAGAACACGATACATTCTACACAGATCAATCAAGCCATCTTCTGAATTATGAGCATACAATCATACTGATACCAAGCAAGGCACCCTTTCAGTCACATTCAATAGTTGTAACAATTACATGAATTGTGAGTGATATATATGCATAATGGTCACGTGTCTTAGTTATAGACATGATATAGAATTATGCAGTAGAAGGCTGTTTGAATGTAAGTCCGGCTATCATTCTTTTTGAATGATTTGATGCAGTTTATATGTAACAACAGTCCCTGTGGGTTTTCCTGTGGATTTTAACCTTGTCACTCAGAGTTCATTTAAAGGTCGTTGAGAAGAAGGGATCTGTTTTGGCTCTTTGTCTTGGGGATCAAACAATCTCTGCCGTTATCTTGGTGAGGCCCAAAGCTTGCAAGGCCATAAAGTACTTAGCTGGGGGGGTTTTGTTAGTTGGCGCAGACAGAATGGAGCCCACTTCTTTTTCGGCGATAGATGGTTGATTTTGGGGTCTGGAGTGTTGAGTTGGGTTTTGTGTGGAATTATGTTTGAACGAATCATCTGGAAGATTCATTTGTGTCTGGTGCGCCCTCAAATCCCACAGATAAATACTGAAATTATGATTTTATTGACACTACGTTTTATTATTTTGCACAAAAAAAATATTGATTTGAATCGTCTCTTTGTTTACTCTCGGCACAGAAACACCTGCTGATTCTTGTATCATTCGGTTCAGAAACTTCTTTTCTACAATTACAAAATGCAAACAGACCATAATATCAATCCGCACAAGCAACAATCAGGTCAGTGTCGGGAAAGGCAAGAAAACAGCGACTTAAGCCGGGTTCTGATTTCTGTGTGGATTTCTTCGTGTCATCACTGAAATTTCAGGAACAGCTTATTTGTTTTGTAACTCCAGCTTCTGCCAATATAACCATCTTATTTTAAAGACATTTTATGGATGCTACGTGTCGAAATAATTAGGTTTCTGGATACTGATGCGCTGGGTTGATGTATTCCCTCTCTGACATGGCGGCACACGAGGCGTGAGGAACAGAAGACAGCTGAGTGTTTAAACAGCTCGTATGCTATACTAAATTTCGGTGTAATTGCCCCAAATTATGACAATCTAGTTTCTGGAGGATGATGGTGATGACTAGAGCTGTGAATATAATCGTTTTTTTCCGATGCTGATGTAAACGATTTTGCAGCGACGCACAAAAAAACGTATTAATATAGGCCTACTGTTTTTAAAGTAAAGAACGTGTATTATAGCCTATATTAATAATAAAAGTTGCGCTTGTCCTTCGGAAGCAAAGCACTTGCGTCTGATGTTTCAGTTTCGGTTTGTAGCCTATACGAATAGAACATGCATGAATGAGAAAATAAAGTGCGGGACGTGCTTGATGTAAAGAGTTATTAAGCGCAATAAGCCATGATAAATATCTCAAATGTGTTACTGACACATGACACACCCGAAGTGTGTGCACATAAAGACACCTCTGACAGCGCGTAATCCCGAAATCAGTTCTCTTTAGCACCGTGCATTGCGCTTGAATGGTCAGATACACACAGAATTACAGTAGCCCATTTCAAAATATCTGTCTTGCCAAGTATTCATACAAACAATCTGTTATGTCTTAAGTGAACGTTTAGGGAAACACATCTGATGCTTAACATTACAGCCTATTAGATCCGTGCATTAGGTCTTTAATATTATTGTTGATCAAACAATAAAAGAAAAGAGGGAATCACTCACTGCTCTTGACTGAAATACATTTGTAGCTTTAGTAATGACCAATTTACTTGTAATGAATACACTCAAGACTGCAGTGATTATTTTTATATTTGATTATTTCTTTTTCTTGAATGCTTCGGTTTAGATGTAAAATGAAAAAAGTAAAGCACTGTTAATTTCATTTGTTTCTTATATTTCTTATACTGTTTGTTATTTGCTTCTTTGTTCTTATTTTTGATAAAGATAAAATAGGCATAACAAAAAGAGCTAGACTAATAAAAGAGTTGGAGGAAAATATGCACTGTGATGCACTGAGAATCGTTTTAAAATCGAATCATTACCCTCTGAATCATAATCGAATCAAATCGTGAGGCAAGTGAAGATTCACAGTTATGACTAACTGTCTGTACAAAGTTTGAGACTGACCTGTTAAAACTTGGTAGGGCATTACAAAAAAAACTTGGTAGGGCATTAGTGAATCACAAAAAGTGACTTTAGCTGGGGTTTCACAGGCGGGGTCACATTTAGTTTGTTTATTAATCCATCCAGTTTGTAGTAGGCCTACATATAAGACAGCTTTATGCTGTGTGAGTTTATCCTCTTTCTCTTAAAGTTGAGTTGGTGGAATCTTACAAGTATTTAGGGTGTGTGATTGATAAAAAGTTGAATTTTAATTCCAATGTGGAGATGCTATGTAAAAAGGGCCAGCAATGCCTGTTTTGTTTACGGAAATTCGTTTAATATTGATAGGTCGTTGATGACCTTGTTTTATAAGTCTTACATTGAGTCGGTTATAACTTTCTCTTTATTATGCTGGTATGGTGGTCTTAGTGTTAAAGCAAAGAATGCGGTGGTGAAAATAGTCACTACCAGTAATAAAATTTTAGGAGCTCATCAGAGCCACCCTACTGACTTGTATAATTGTCAGGTTGTAAGGAAAGCCCAATCCATTTTAAGTAATAACTCCCATCCCCTACAGTTAATTTTTCTACAATTTTCTAAATTTTAGATTTAGATCTCCCACTGTTAGAAGCAACATGTATAAACATTCATTTATTCCTACTGCGGTTTCTTTGTTAAATTCGGGCATGGGAGGAGTTGTGGGAAGTAGGTAGACTTTTGTGCTGCTGCTGTCGTTTTAATGTTTGTAAACTGTCTTGTATGTATCTATGCTGGTATTTTTGCAAAACAAATTGCCCTTCGGGATATAAACAAATAGTGAAAAAGTGAAGTAAATTTAAATTTTTTGCAGAAAAAAAGCAGGTTAGGGAAGGGGTGTTTAGGTAAAGAAAACGCTGCTATCCTGTGTTTGCTGGTCATCAGTAAAGTCGTCGGAGATTGTGATTCATGTTTCAGTGGTCCAATGTGCTTCGGCTGTGAGAAGTTGTCGGTTTCAACAACACTGAAGCAGGTTGCCAGTATATTACAGTTTTTCTACAGTTTGCTTGCATAAACTTAATTTACAGTATATAGCCCTATTCGCACAGAATTGGTATTATCTGTGGACCTCATGTGATTTAGAAATTACCCTCCCACATCTGCATTTTGTGTGGCACATTCGCACGGGATAAACGAAGCCTGTGATTTTTTTGAACTTATCTCCTGGATGTGATGTCAAGGCTTGGAAATGTCTTGTTGTTATAGGTCTAGCTGTATGATATATCATAAACAGAAGAATGTTCATTACCGCATGCTGCTATAGATGTCACCCATTGCCATCTAATCATTCTTTTTGTTTGCGCTCTTCTGATGGTTTTCAGCTTTCTCTTTCTGCAAATTGTATAGTTGTAGTATAGCGATATGACCCAGCACCCAAAATACTATCAAAACACTCCAACGCACTCCATTCTTCGCGGGAAATGAATAAAAAGGCAACGAAAAAACAAAAACCTTGAAAAAATTAGATACGACTCTGCCAAATTCTGGCCGAATCATAGAGATGCTGATTCGCACGGGACTAATATTATCACAGGACCTCAGTGTTCAGCGAAATATGCTAGGTCATTTGCGGGGGAAATTTTACTTTACAAATTACAGACATGGCCGATTCGCACGGGATAAAGATCAACCTCCGCAATTATTACAAATGACTAGAGGTCACCAGGCAATACTAATCCCGTTTGAATATGGATTATTACTGTTAAAATACATTTCACTGTTTTTTTTTATCTTACACCTTTAACCCCACAGCAGAATCCTGTTAAATCCAGAGTTAACTCAATCTACAGTGTTAAATTAACACCAAAGGAGTGATGAAGTTAATGAGATAATTAAGTGATTAAATAAGTGATGGGGCATTAGTGATGAGCACCTGCTATTAACAAGCAGAATCACTGAAGGACACAGAAACACAAGAACTACAACTGACTTCAGCCACAGCCTTAGATGAAATCAACTGAAGATAAAAGAAGACATTAAATCTCTGAAGATCTCAGCAGAGGAGGATTAAACAACTCCACAAACAGCATTACCAGCTTCACGCATTACTAACCAGACTGACTTTATGTCTGTTATACGTCTACAGAAGCTCTTATTGAGAATCAACAGAGGTTTAGATGTTGACGTCTTTATAATTCATGTTTTTTATGCAAGGAAAGCCAAGAGAAATTCTGATCAGGTGATGCTTGATATAAATTGATGGCAAAAAAAATAATCATGTTTCTCACTGATTCAGTTTGAGATCCAACAGTGTTGGGACAATACGTTATGCACAAAACATTTTGAGCTCCTTGTGACAAGCAGGGTGGACGAACGAAGAGTGGTGCGAATCCTCTCACGGAGGAGCTCGGAAGCATAAAAGGAGGAGCGATGACAGTGAAGGACGAGAGAGGACCAGGCCTGGACTTTATGTTGTGTTTTGCTTATGTTTTATTATGAGTGTGCGCACGGACGACTGCCGTTTTTACTTTCAGATTGTTTATTATTTATTAAAGTCTGTTGAACGTTGGCCGGTTCCCGCCTCCTTCTTCCCATAACTACGAACTTTGTTACATTGGTGCCGAAACCTGGGAGGAAGGAGGGACATGCTGTCGGAGAGCCCTCGCTGCTGAGGGGGATCGCGGTGCTGAGGTCGGGCAGCGCGGAAGAGTGAAGACCGCGAGTGGCTGCCCGAGGTGGTGGTGCTGGAGCGATGAAAAACCCGGTGGGACGGAGAGGTCGCTGCTGTGCTCCTGGGTTGAGGTGGGGTGGCTGCCATCTGAGAGGGAGCGAAGGAGCTGCCCACGTTTGCCGTGGGCCGGAGCCTGCTGCCGTCCGCCATGATGGGGAGGAGCTCGTATCTGTCGCTCCCTGTGCTTCCGTCTCCTTTTCTCTCGTCTCGTCTGTCCTTACCCCCAGGTGCTGCGGCCGCCGAGACTGGCCCCGGGGGGAGTAGAGTGAGGGGCGATGGGGTTATGTGACAAGCAGGGCGGGCGAGAGCCGTGAGAGCGGCACGAGGCCGGTGCGTGATTGAAGATGAGCGCCAGCTGCGCGTCACACCGGTCTCGAATCCTCTCACGGAAGAGTTCGGAAGCATAAAAGGAGGAGCGACGACAGTGAAGGACGAGAGAGGAGGCTGCCGTTTTTACTTTCAGTTTGTTTATTTATTTATTAAAGTCTGTTGAACGTTCACCGGTTCCCGTCTCCTTCTTACCATATGAACAAACGTAGTTACACTCCTGTATCATTCAGACACAAACAGACATCAAGAATCAGCAAATGAATCTCAACGATGGTGACAATGGTGACAATCAACAAAAAGCTTCATGCTGCAATGCATGCTGGGTACCAGCACAGTATGAAACTCATCCATGGCTCCCAGCATGCATTGTGGCAGGAAAAAATGTCTTATTGTTTTATTCTTAATCTTCGCTTTTTTGCTGATTTTGTCGTGACTTTTTAATAGCTTGTTTTGTGATGTTCACAGTAGGGCTGTGCGATTAATTGAAATTGTAATAAAATTGCGATGCAAGCATGCGCGATTTCTAACCCGCAGAAAGCTTGATTTTTCCATCATCCCCCTAAAGGGCCGTTCACATGTGACGTCTAAAAACGCTGTGGAAAATGCCGGCCGTGACTCTTTCTTCTCCTTTCAAAAAGCAACCGGGAGCTTGTCTGCTGTTGCTAAGCAACCCTGAGCCACGTTCTCCATGAAGACGATGCCCTTGCATGCTCTCTGCTACTAGAAATATTTATGAAGATGAGGGAAAAACCCACCCTATACAGCTATCATCAGCTGTTCGTCCATTTTTGCTGAGCTTATGTTGTTACGGAAAGGGTGAAGCTGGTTCTTGTCACATGATCTGCGGTGCGCTGGTGGCCTTCTGAAAACTTGAGATTTTTTCATCTATCTGCAACACGGACGAAAATGCCTGGGAAAAAAACGCATGCGCGTGTCTACATTTAAAATAACAAATTTGAGCGCGCAAAAGAAGTAGAACAGAGTCTGTTTACCATTACGACATGGAAGAAAGCACAGAAACAGGGAAGTTAAAAAGTATACAAGAAGCCCGTTTTAAATGCAAGCCTTCAGTTTTCATTTAACAAATATTCCTTACTCATAAAATATTTTTATTATAATTATAACATTCCTTTAAATATTTTCTAATTAAAACAATAATACTAAATGTTAAGGGTACAAAATGTAAGATTTTTGCATTAAAATATCCAAAACCCACTAGAACAATGTTATATATTTTGTTGACTTTTGTACTTGCATTATCCCAAATGGTTTTTTTTTTTCAACAATGTTTAAATCCAGAGAAATCCACAGCAAATCCACAAGTCGCCGGTCAATGGCATCATACGCCCCACCCTCAGCTGTCTATAGAAGCCATGGAAACCCAGTGAGCTTTCTGTAAAGCTGATGATCTCTGGTAGCGTCTAGCATGCCACAGATGTTTGTTTTGCACATTCGTGATGAGCCACAATTATTCATTATCATTTGTTGCAGGTTCTGTCGCCAAAGAAAACCCCATAAAGCAAAAATATCTGTGGCGGTGAATACAGAAACTCCCATGATTCCACGCTCCGTCACTGCGTAATCAAGCTACGTATTTGTGATTGTTTTGAATAAGTGACCTCTAGTGGTGAAAGTTATATATTGTGCTTTTAATCAGGTCACTACATGATGATCATGTCACATAGCCATGATCAACACATAGCCATCAACACCTGATCAGATTTTCTCTTGGCTTTCTTTGCCATAATAAATGTGTACTACAAACACACAGTTACAGCAGCAAATGAAACAATAAAAAAAAAATCAACATCTAAATCTCTGTTAATTCTCAATAAGAACTTTTGTATACATTTGACAGAAATAAAGTCAAACTGGTTTGTAATAAGTGAAACTGGTAACTCGATTTGGATTATGTAAGGTCTATAAGGTCAGTTTGAAAGGTGTAAAGATTTTTTTTAATCTTTCCAAATATTAGCATTTTGAATGGCCAGTTTAGGTATAGTTTGCCATTAATCTAAGTTTGTCTTTCTTTTTTCTTTTTTTACAATCACATTCAAACCATTTTTCAGAAGCTATTTGACTTTTGCAGTAGGGTTGCTCCGATTGATCGGCTACCGATCGCTATCAGCCGATAATCGCTTTGGGATGATTGATCGGCGGTCTCTATAAAGGCCGATCTTCTAAACCGATCTCATGCTGATGACACATACAGACGCGCCTGCTGTGAGAGGTATGGCATGACATGCAGCGGCACCGTCGTGCAGGTACAATTCATATTTCCTAATTAAATAACTTAAAAGATAATTTGAAAACTTTCTGTGAGACGTAATTTCCCAAACAGCATGAGTGAATCACCAAAGCGCACACACATTAGCCGCCTCACAAACAGCTGCTCACGATTACCAAATTGCGCTTAAATTGTCAAATACAGACAATTGTGGGTACAAAATTACCGTCTCGACAAGGATACACGTAAACACAGTTGGTTTTGTCTTAAGTGAACGTCAAGTCAAGTCACCTTTATTTATATAGTGCTTTTTACAATGCTGATTGTATCAAAGCAGCTTCACAGTGGTGACAGGAAAATAATGCAACAGAATTTGATTCGGCTGTACAGCCGCTCTGGAGAAAACAGTGATGTCATCCAGCTCATTTCAATTATCATATAGTGTCAATGCGGGCAGATCAGTAATATAGTTGAAATTTAAGTGTCCCCAACGGAGCAAGCCAAAAGCCAAAGGCGACGGTGGCAAGGAACCAAAACTCCTTCAGGGCCAGAATGGAGAAAAAAACCTTGGGAGAAACCAGGCTCAGTCGGGGTGCCAGTTCTCCTCTGGCCGACGAACAAATAGTGTATGATTATGATTCTGGTAACATTACAGGTCAGAAGTCATATTAGATAAATAGATATTCGTAGGATTATTCGAAAGATTGGAGTTGTCACGCCGAGGACGGGTTTAATGAGGATGTCGTGTCGATGCGGCATTTACAGGGGGGAGTTTAATTGACACGGTCTCTGCAGACATTTCAGGGATGTGTTGGTCATGTCTAGGCGCAGGTAAAAAAAAAAAAAAAATCCCCTCACAAGAGTCACCTAAGGAGGGATTCCCCCCATTTTCAAAAATGAAATTCAGGCCCTGAACAAATGTCTGTAAAAATCCTGATTGAAGCATCCATATAAATAATTCTACATGATAAAATGAGGGCTTCAAATAGATCAGTACCGGTGATCGGTATCGGCAGATACTGCTTCCTACGATCGGTGATCAAATCCTGATCGGGGCACCTTTATTTTGCAGTTCTTTTTTAAGGTTCGGATTAAATGTGCTTTTCTTTGCTAGGGTTTCAATCATATGACTATAGTTTTAACAGCAGTCAATTCCTTTTGATTTTTAACATATGCTGAATTGATAAAAGTATGATGAAATTAACATTTTCATTCGATATTTCCATAAATGTTTTAGCAGTGAAGCTAGTCCATCTGTAAGAGTTGCTCAGATTGTACATATTTTTTCACAGTAAGTATTTCTGGTTTGCTATCAAATTTCATGAAGACATTGATCTGGGTGTGGTCAGAAAGGTTGACTGACCTTTGATGGTAAATGCACTAAAGTGGGAGAGGTTTATATTTGTTATTGCATAATCTACTACCCAAGCCCCTAGAGCTGTGAGTAAACTATATTTTTACCATTTAAAATGTGAAAACATACGTTTTGCACCACCTCTTTCAAATGTTTGTTGACTACATTTTCCTGGCTAATAAATAAGTGTTTCTTGACAACCACAAAAACTATTAAAAACGCTCAGTCTCTCTCACATAAACAACAGGCAGGATGATTCTTACTGATCCACATACTTAAGTTTGTCCAATGTGCAATCTGGATGGTTCATTGTATCAGAGAGCAGCTTCAGTCCTGATTCTCCTGGGTGATTGTAGCTCAGATCCAGCTCTCTCAGGTGTGAAGGGTTTGAACTCAGAGCTGATGCCAGAGCAGCACAGCCTTCCTCTGTCACCAAACACTGAGATAATCTACGACAACAGTAAGTGTTCATGTTAGTATGCTTCATTTTTAGAGAATATACATTACATTAAATACAGGGCTCTTCCACTGGCAGATTGCGGGCTAAATTCGACCCATCAATTATCTTTACAAAAAACTCTGATTGATTGCAGTTAGGGATGTTGGGATTACCGAATTTTACAATTGACCGTGAGTAAAATAGTCACGGTTAATAAATATTAGCTGAGTTCAGTAGGTCATTGTAAATATATGTAATATATTATATATTCTTTCAAAACAATAAACCAGAGAACAACACAGAGAAAAACACAACCACAAACACTTTGACATCAAACAATGCAAGACAAGGAACAAACTGAAAACATGAAAACAACAAACTGAGGGCTTATATACACAGAAAACAAAGGAGCTAAAGGAGCTAAGGCACAACAACTTAACAGAATACTCAAATCAACCAGTAACAAACAGGCAGAGAACTATGATGACAGAACTAATTAACAACCTAGAAGACTGACCATAAATCTAAAACATAAAGCATGGCATGAAAGCTGAGCAAAAGCAAACTAAACAATCTCAAAACTGGACAGACTTTTTTTTTTTAATTACAGTTATCTCACCTAAATCCTAAATGCTTGCTCGCTCTATGTATGTGTGTTTTACAATGGGGTATTTTTTGCGCAATAGCTTACACACTGCACAAGAAAGCTTGATTTCAAATTTGTAATTAAATTTACAAACAGTAAACAGTCAGTAAAATAAGAACAAATAAATTACAAGCTGTAGCACAAATAAATACAGTAGAATATAGATACAAATGGAAGTTTTTTTTAGGTAGGTCTAAGAGTAGTATTCAGGTACAGAAAGACTACAGAAATTTTATAATGCAATCAAATGTAAAATAACATTGGATAGTCTTCACTTTAAATAAAAAAACAATTAATCATGAAAATTAAAGTTACAAAAGTTATTAAGTCAAGAGCAGTGAGTGTTTTTTTTCTTTGTCTTTTGTTGTTTGATTAACATTAATAACAAAGACAGCAGCAGGAATATTAGGCTGCTGTCACTTTAAGAGCAAATTCACAGATCTAACATACTGAAACACGTTTTCTTTCTCAACTGTTTACGTTAACTTACGTTTACGTTAACTAAAGACATAACCGACATTGTTAAGGAGGATCCTTAACAAGACAGGCATTTTGACAATTTTTGTGTGTATTTAGCTGTTTAATCACTATAAGCCGTGAAAAAGAACTCAATTTGGTACAAACCCGATTCCAAAAAAGTTGGGACACTGTACAAATTGTGAATAAAAACAGAATGCAATGATGTGGAAGTTTCAAATTTCAATATTTTATTCAGAATACAACATAGATGACATATCAAATGTTTAAACTGAGAAAATGTATCATTTTAAGGGAAAAATAAGTTGATTTTAAATTTCATGGCATCAACACATCTCAAAAAAGTTGGGACAAGGCCATGTTTACCACTGTGTGGCATCCCCTCTTCTTTTTATAACAGTCTGGGGACTGAGGAGACAAGTTGCTCAAGTTTAGGAATAGGAATGTTGTCCCATTCTTGTCTAATACAGGCTTCTAGTTGCTCAACTGTCTTAGGTCTTCTTTGTCGCATCTTCCTCTTTATGATGCGCCAAATGTTTTCTATGGGTGAAAGATCTGGACTGCAGGCTGGCCATTTCAGTACCCGGATCCTTCTTCTACGCAGCCATGATGTTGTAATTGATGCAGTATGTGGTCTGGCATTGTCATGTTGGAAAATGCAAGGTCTTCCCTGAAAGAGACGACGTCTGGATGGGAGCATATGTTGTTCTAGAACTTGGATATACCTTTCAGCATTGATGGTGCCTTTCCAGATGTGTAAGCTGCCCATGCCACATGCACTCATGCAACCCCATACCATCAGAAATGCAGGCTTCTGAACTGAGCGCTGATAACAACTTGGGTTGTCCTTGTCTTCTTTAGTCCGGATGACATGGCGTCCCAGTTTTCCAAAAAGAACTTCAAATTTTGATTCGTCTGACCACAGAACAGTTTTCCACTTTGCCACAGTCCATTTTAAATGAGCCTTGGCCCAGAGAAAACGCCTGCGCTTCTGGATCATGTTTAGATATGGCTTCTTTTTTGACCTATAGAGTTTTAGCCGGCAACGGCGAATGGCACGGTGGATTGTGTTCACCGACAATGTTTTCTGGAAGTATTCCTGAGCCCATGTTGTGATTTCCATTACAGTAGCATTCCTGTATGTGATGCAGTGCCGTCTAAGGGCCCGAAGATCACGGGCATCCAGTATGGTTTTCCGGCCTTGACCCTTACGCACAGAGATTGTTCCAGATTCTCTGAATCTTTGGATGATATTATGCACTGTAGATGATGATAACTTCAAACTATTTGCAATTTTTCTCTGAGAAACTCCTTTCTGATATTGCTCCACTATTTTTCGCCGCAGCATTGGGGGAATTGGTAATCCTCTGCCCATCTTGACTTCTGAGAGACACTGCCACTCTGAGAGGCTCTTTTTATACCCAATCATGTTGCCAATTGACCTAATAAGTTGCAAATTGGTCCTCCAGCTGTTCCTTATATGTACATTTAACTTTTCCGGCCTCTTATTGCTACCTGTCCCAACTTTTTTGGAATGTGTAGCTCTCATGAAATCCAAAATGAGCCAATATTTGGCATGACATTTCAAAATGTTTCACTTTCAACATTTGATATGTTATCTATATTCTATTGTAAATAAAATATAAGTTTATGAGATTTGTAAATTATTGCATTCCTTTTTTATTCACAATTTGTACAGTGTCCCAACTTTTTTGGAATCGGGTTTGTATTTGCGAACTGTTTGTAAGGCAGCTTTATGCGTGAATGCTTTGGATGTGAGCACACAGAAAACTGTCTCTCAGAGAGCAGAAGAGTACCGAATGGTTTAAGATCACTTGCATGTTACAATTGGCAAGACATGCAAATTATAAACTTTTGTGACAATGCAACACTGGCCCGATTGGGCAAGTGACAATTCAGTCAGAAACACGAGCGAAAGTGTTGTATCGCAGCTCACTTCTAGTGCAGACACCATGTGCTGATGTGAAGTCATTTGCGCATCATAATAATAGAGAGAGAGAAAGGCTGATCAGTATTCACTCTTATTATGTGGATGAGCGTGAGCGGGACATTTTATTTTAAGTCTCCTTCTGTGGTCCGAAAAAACAGAAGGGCTTACTGCATTAGAACAACACCAGGGTGTGTAAATGATGATTTAATTTTTATTATTAACTCTTTCCACGCCACACAAGGAATTTTCAGTTATTTATGAGAAAACGCTTCCCCCACCAAACACAGAATTTTCCGGGTATGCGTGTTTTAGGTGGTATACGGTCGGGTATGCGTGTTTTAGGTGGTATACGGTAGGGGGTACTATTATGCATCTTCTGAAAGAGTACTGAATTTTCTGATCAAAACACAAGACGACACAGAAACAAGCAATATCATATGTAATCATATGCATATGTGAAATAACTCGATAACCAACATTAAACAGCATATAAAACGCTGGCGGTTGCTGTCAACAACTTTTTTTAAAAAGGGCTGGTGGGAAAAGAGTTAACTTTCCCTTTAAGTCAGGTGCATAGAATATTAGAATAGAACATATATATGACAGCTTGCTGTTATTTTGCACAGACCAGTTGAAAGCCCCTTAAATACCTGAGTATGTTGAGTTGACAGTTTGGACTCTTCAGTCCAGCAGAGAGCAGCTTCACTCCTGAATCCTGCAGGTCATTGTTACTCAGGTCCAGCTCTCTCAGGGAGGAGTTTGATGACTGTAGAGCTGAAGCCACAATTTCACAGTGCTCATCAGTGAGATTACAGGCTGTTAATCTGAAAAAAGAGAGGAATCTGGTTATAACCCTCACAGAAAGAAAATATATTTCCATATATTTATGGTCAATATATTAAGGGCCAGATTTACTAACAGCTTGCGCAAACCCTTTTTTTGGCAATAAGAAACTACTGTCAGGATTTACTAAAAACACGCAGTGAAAAATTTGCGCTGAAAAGGCATGGACAGAGTTACTTTTGCGGCTGCATATGCATTTGTAGGAGTTTCCTTTTCAGACGCAAAATGTATGGAAGGAGAGTATTTAAATGAATCATTTAAGGTGATTTACTAAGATTTGCGCTCGTCAATTTACTGGTGTTTGCGCCATTATTTACCTCCCCAAAAAAGCACATCTTAAACCAGGCGCTAACTGTTACGATTGCATTCGTCATTATGGAAATTATCCAGTGGTGTTCTTTAATTTACGCGTCGTCAGTAGATCACATGCAGAACTTTCCACTCCCATCGCATCGCAGTTACTTTCACTCAATTGAGTTATGTTTCTGCTACACAATGTATTGAGTTGAGTTTATGAGTAAAGTTAATTACTTAAGGCTGCATGTTGAAAACATGAAAAGTCTAATTGGTCAAACAAATTAGTTGAGTACAAAATATTCAAAATTCTGATGCAAATAGTTGCTGATGCAATTATTTTTGAGTTAAACCAAGACAATATTTTTTACAGTGTGTGGAAACTGATTGCCTTAAATATCTTGAGCGTGTTCTTAATACAAAGACATACAAAAGAGTGTTGGTACAATGAATAGACCGGTTTGTTTGAAATAATAGACCGGTTTGATCAGTGCTTTCTTTAGTTGGGCTCTTGACCCTGGACTTTTTAATGTTAGCTTTTCTCTTGCTGCTGTAAGTGTGTATGTAATGCATATTTGCTCTAGCAAGGAAAGTCAAGAAACTTTTGGGGATGACCTGTTGCTTATTTACTGATGATGACATCATCATGTAGCCTGATTCACAGATCTCATCCCAAGGATTTTCACTGATCAATACTTTAAACTTTATACTTTATTTTACTTGCCCGACCGGACAAGTATCCTGATTAAAATGCCAATAACAAAAAATAACTAGGGAATCACCAAAATGCAAGAATGATTCTGCATTCATTTAGTGTAAGTGGCGATCGATAGTGGATAATAATAATATATATGTAATGTATGCCTATAATGAACTGACTATAATGAAGGCTCGCGCAGCCTCTCGGGGAGAAATCAAAACAACCGACCACCGCTCAAACAGAGAAACTCAGTTAACATATACGGTTAAAATTACAAATTGTGGAGTTTTTATATTTATAACATATGATACAGTTAAGCAACATCACACGACCAAGAGTGCTGAATACCATCACGATTGAAAATGTGACACTGATTTCATATGACAGTTCCATAAACAATTAATTAACATTAAGTCACTTACATTTTAGACGCAATATTGACTGTTTTTGTTCTATTTCAGCAGCGAAAATAGTTCCAAACAAAGATCACAGCAGAACCGTGACGCATCTCACAGCAACAGTGTGTTACTGAATGATTCAGTGTTTTGAATGAATCGTTGAATCAAAGATTCAATGACCTATTCGTAAACGACTGACTCATTCTTGAACGAATCAGCCGTTTGAACGAATCGACTCAATGACTCACTCATTAAGACAGTCATCTGCCGCCACCTAATGGTGGTTTAGTTTCATGTTTAAACATTATTTCCAACATTTCTTATTTGTATATTCAAAAATATTTAAAACAATCTCATAACATTATTTAATGCAGTTGTAATTTTTCAGTTTAAATAATTAAAAATTATTTAATTTGATTGGTAACAGCCCTATAGTGTCTTATTCTAATTTAATTTATAGATCAAATTTAAAAATATAAAATGAAAGCTGAAGCATAGCCTATATTTAACCCCTTGCCTGTCCCCTTAACCCCTTTGGCCCACTCCTCCATACAGACCTTCTCCAGATCCTTCAGGTTTCGGGGCTGTCGCTGGGCAATACGGACTTTGAGCTCCCTCCAAAGATTTTCTATTGGGTTCAGGTCTGGAGACTGGCTAGGCCACTCCAGGACCTTGAGATGCTTGGGTCGTTGTCATGCTGGAAGACCCAGCCACGACCCATCTTCAATGCTCTTACTGAGGGAAGGAGGTTGTTGGCCAAGATCTCGCGATACATGGCCCCATCCATCCTCCCCTCAATACGGTGCAGTCGTCCTGTCCCCTTTGCAGAAAACCATCCTCAAAGAATGATGTTTCTACCTCCATGCTTCACGGTTGGGATGGTGTTCTTGGGGTTGTACTCATCCTTCTTCCTCCAAACACGGCGAGTGGAGTTTAGACCAAAAAGCTCTATTTTTGTCTCATCAGACCACATGACCTTCTCCCATTCCTCCTCTGGATCATCCAGATGGTCACTGGCAAACTTCAGACGGGCCTGGACATGCGCTGGCTTGAGCAGGGGGACCTTTCGTGCGCTGCAGGATTTTAATCTATGACGGCGTAGTGTGTTACTAATGGGTTTCTTTGAGACTGTGGTCCCAGCTCTCTTCAGGTCATTGACCAGGTCCTGCCGTGTAGTTCTGGGCTGATCCCTCACCTTCCTCATGATCATTGATGCCCCATGAGGTGAGATCTTGCATGGTGCCCCAGACCGAGGGAGATTGACCGTCATCTTGAACTTCTTCCATTTTCTAATAATTGCGCCAACAATTGTTGCCTTCTCACCAAGCTGCTTGCCTATTGTCCTGTAGCCCATCCCAGCCTTGTGCAGGTCTACAATTTTATCCCTGATGTCCTTACACAGCTGTCTGGTCTTGGCCATTGTGGAGAGGTTGGAGTCTGTTTGATTGAGTGTGTGGACAGGTGTCTTTTATGCAGGTAACGAGTTCAAACAGGTGCAGTTAATACAGGTAATGAGTGGAGAACAGGAGGACTTCTTAAAGAAAAACTAACAGGTCTGTGAGAGCCGAAAAATCACAATGTGAAAAAAAAAAAAATCACAATGTGATTTTCTGGACTTTTGTTTTAGATTCTGTCTCTCACAGTTGAAGTGTACCTATGATAAAAATTACAGACCTCTACATGCTTTGTAAGTGGGCAAACCTGAAAAATCGGCAGTGTATCAAATACTTGTTCTCCCCACTGTATATGACGAAATATTTTGCAAACATAATAATAAATCAATATTTCTCCAAATATGCGCACTTTTGAACTAAGAGCCATAGCAAACGCTGTTCATTGCAGCTGTGTGGACACAACTGAACCGCTGCAGACGAGAGAGAATTCATTCGCGTGTGATATTCGATTCAAAATATCTTACATTACAGATCGATTATTTTGCACTCCTGACATAAATTAGTCACTGCAACCCAGTTTTATCATAAACAGTGGTCAAATATCGAAGCTGGAGTCTTTAATCTTTCTACTGATACTCAGTTTGTCCAGATAAAGTAAGAGTGTGATGTTTTAACGAACTGTGAATGTTGAACAACAGTAATCTGGGGCCATCAGCGATCTTTGACCGTAAAGGGGTTAATAAGATTAGGAAAAAATGCCCTTTATAAAAGGTAAAAATATCACAAATATGCAGATTTAAATATGTCAAAGCTGATTGAACACTGGTGAGAATATTGCTTCAGAATAAATTATATTTACAACACAAAAAAAATATATATATTTTTACTCGGACAAGTGAATGACAGATTTACTTGTCCGAAGGACAAGCACATGAACGGGCTTAATGTCGAGCCCTGCAGCGTATCATGTTAAAATACTGCCTTATGTGTCTTGTTTGTGAATATCTGATTAGGTGTAACTATGATGTGATTTAGTGCAAATATATTTTAGTCTACGGTAAAATATAAAATATATAATGTGATACTGTCTAAACACTAGACATTATATTTCTATATATAAATGTTTGGTTCTGGTTAGCTTATGATACAGCTTATCATGCTACAATACTGCCTTATGCCTAATGTACAGATGTTTGTGAATAGGCTACAGGTGTAAATGTTTGGAATGCACAAAATACGTGCCGTCTATATGGCCCATCAACAGACACTCATGTTCTACGGTGCATCAATAGATATTCCGTCCTATGGCCCATCATCAACAGATATTTACATACAGTGTGCATCTATACACATAAATTGCTCAACAGTTTACTGTGGACAATGTATGCAAACAGGTTTTTACAGGTTGTATTGCAAACGGGAACTCGTACTACGTCCTAGAACGCTTTGGGGAATGCCTCAGGAGTGATGGTGTCTCAAACACAATCGAATCACGGCAATCCTATTGACCAGCGACAGCCTATGACATCATCATAGTGCGACCAGGAAGAATATAAGGGGCACCTAGAGAACATGTCATCCTCTTTTCGTCTTCAGGGACTGTTCAGCAGGCAGCCCCGAGGCATGGCAGAAAGACGCAGTGTCTCGTTCCCTGTTCTCAGGGAACAGAGGTTACATATGTAACCTGAGACGTTCCCTTTCAAAGGGAACTCGCACTGCGTCCTAGAACGCTTTGGGGAACAATATACCCACGCCGCCATGCCGAGGGGAATGCATGCCATGAATGGCTGTGACAAACATAGAAATAGCAGTTTCAACTGAAATGCCAGAACCACTCCCCCTCAGGTCACACAAGGCTGTCAGTGACAGTATTCCCTACAGCCACTGCCCAAGCTACAAGCCTTAAAGAGGCCCCCGAAATACATCGAAGGACTACTAAGGCCACTCAAAGGCTTGGAACCGACAACTTCACCTAGAAGGGGTTCCTTTAAGGGAATATGGCCAGGGAGCCAACAGGAGCCCCGGCTAGTCACTTCTCAGGGGAACTAAATGTTTAAAATACTAAACATAAAACGTATCTATATAAATATATATATATACACTCACCTAAAGGATTATTAGGAACACCTGTTCAATTTCTCATTAATGCAATTATCTAATCAACCAATCACATGGCAGTTGCTTCAATGCATTTAAGGGTGTGGTCCTGGTCAAGACAATCTCCTGAACTCCAAACTGAATGTCAGAATGGGAAAGAAAGGTGATTTAAGCAATTTTGAGCGTGGCATGGTTGTTGGTGCCAGACGGGCCGGTCTGAGTATTTCACAATCTACTCAGTTACTGGGATTTTCACGCACAACCATTTCTAGAGTTTACAAAGAATGGTGTGAAAAGGGAAAAACATCCAGTATGCGGCAGTCCTGTGGGCGAAAATGCCTTGTTGATGCTAGAGGTCAGAGGAGAATGGGCCGACTGATTCAAGCTGATAGAAGAGCAACTTTGACTGAAATAACCACTCGTTACAACCGAGGTATGCAGCAAAGCATTTGTGAAGCCACAACACGCACAACCTTGAGGCGGATGGGCTACAACAGCAGAAGACCCCACCGGGTACCACTCATCTCCACTACAAATAGGAAAAAGAGGCTACAATTTGCACGAGCTCACCAAAATTGGACAGTTGAAGACTGGAAAAATGTTGCCTGGTCTGATGAGTCTCGATTTCTGTTGAGACATTCAGATGGTAGAGTCAGAATTTGGCGTAAACAGAATGAGAACATGGATCCATCATGCCTTGTTACCACTGTGCAGGCTGGTGATGGTGGTGTAATGGTGTGGGGAATGTTTTCTTGGCACACTTTAGGCCCCTTAGTGCCAATTGGGCATCGTTTAAATGCCACGGCCTACCTGAGCATTGTTTCTGACCATGTCCATCCCTTTATGACCACCATGTACCCATCCTCTGATGGCTACTTCCAGCAGGATAATGCACCATGTCACAAAGCTCGAATCATTTCAAATTGGTTTCTTGAACATGACAATGAGTTCACTGTACTAAAATGGCCCCCACAGTCACTAGATCTCAACCCAATAGAGCATCTTTGGGATGTGGTGGAACAGGAGCTTTGTGCCCTGGATGTGCATCCCACAAATCTCCATCAACTGCAAGATGCTATCCAATCAATATGGGCCAACATTTCTAAAGAATGCTTTCAGCACCTTGTTGAATCAATGCCACGTAGAATTAAGGCAGTTCTGAAGGCGAAAGGGGGTCAAACACAGTATTAGTATGGTGTTCCTAATAATCCTTTAGGTGAGTGTATATATATATATATAAATAAATACATTTTTGGGGGGGCGGCCGACGAGCTCCGCCGACCCTCCCCGGCCGGCAGACGCGCCTTGGCCGGTTTCGCCGGGCCTGACCCCGCCGGGGGTCAGACGGTAGCGCCCCGAAATCCGAGACCCCCAAAAGCAGTAACGCCTTCATTCACAGTGGGGCTGAATCACCGTCCCAGTCCCAGGTTATTTCGACGGGCTTCTCAGCCATTCGCATACCCTGGGAGTGGTCACTTTCTTGATTCCCCCCTTCCCTCGAACCTGTTATCTGCCCGATTACCTGCTATAGTGGGCAAATGATCAGGTGACCCCCCCCCCGACCACTCCCAAGCCACGCCCCCATCCCTCGAGCCCGTTATTTGCCTGTTTACCTTGCTCAAGTCACACACAAACATTAACATTCAGCATGCAAAACACAACAATGGTAACATTAAAGGGATATTTCACCGCTGGAAAGATTAATGTGTATTTAAATTGGGTCATAAATTTATGTAGTAGAAATGTGAAATTATTTTAGAAGTTGGTGCCTTCTAGAATGACAAAAGCCAGAAAATGCATTTTTGGCTCATGTGGATCAAAGACAACAACTCTCAGAATGCACTTGCTTCACTGCCCTACGATGTCACAAGCCACGCCTACCGGTTACATCACTTGCCCACCGCGGCACCGCCCCCCACCGTAGTTTTCATTTTTATAGTAATAAAATCATTTAGTTCAGTTAGAGAACAGACACTACAATTAAAAACTGAACGTGTCTGCTCAGTACAGTGTGAGCCGAACGAGAGTGGCAGCACAAATGCAGCAGGAGTCAGATTTCATTCATCACGAGGGTGAGGAGCTGAATGACAAGATGATCGCGGAAGATTTGGTTTCAAAGCGAAATGTAAAAGCGCCTATTTAAGTGAATTTGTCATTGTACCGTTTTGTTGTTGTGTTTTTCATTAAGAATAATAGGCTAATGAACCCACAATTTAAGCAACCCGCCCCCGAATTGGCGCTAATTCTAAACCGAAACTAAAATGAGCACGGCCGCACGGGCATTTATTCACGGCTGCACTGTCATTCACGATGCATGTCCAGTCTGGCACGTTTTCAGTTCATGCCTATGGAAGCTTAACTTTTATAGGAATTCATTAAAAACACTCACTTTGCTCCGCACCGCTCCGTTATGAATGCCCGAGCGGCCGTGCGCATTTTACATTCTGTGCTTGAGATCCCACCCCCTATGGGCGGGTTGAAAACATGTGGAACTAGCTCCTACTACTGGCTGTAGTCTCTAGCCTCTGCCCAAAAAAGCCTCAGATGACGCTAAATGACGTCAGAGGTTTTTTTCCAGACACAAAATACAGAAGTCTCTCGTCTCAGGGGGACGTGAGGGAGGGAAGCACGGTTATTCGAATATACTACCGGGTTTCTACTGATACAAAGCTTAATGCTAATCGGTAAAGTAACCCTTTAAATAAATTTTATTTATTAAGACTCTGAACATTACTAATTTTTATTTGCTGTCTTTATTGTGCTACTCACACAATACAGCAAATAAAATGGTAAAATAAAGCCAAAAAATAGCAAACATATTGAAATTTGTTAACTTTACTTGCACAATCACCCTTTCAGACCACAGTCAGTTCAATGTATTCATGAAATATGATAGCAGCCAGGATGATTCTTACTGATCCACTTACTTGAGTTTGTCCAGATGGCTGAGTGTATCAGAGAGTAGCTTCAGTCCTGATTCTCCTGGGTGATTGTAGCTCAGATCCAGCTCTCTCAGGTGTGAAGGGTTTAAACTTAGAGCTGATGCCAGAGCTGCACAACCTTCCTCTGTCACTAAACAGTGAGATAGTCTACAACAACAGTAAATGTTTATGTTAGTATGCTTCATTTTTAGAAAATATACACTATCATAAATAACATGGCTCTTCAACTGACAGATTGTGGGCTAAATTCGACCCATCAATTATCTTTACAAGGACCTCTGATTGATTGCAATTAGGGATGTTGAGATTACCCAGTTTCAAAATTGACTGTGATTAAAATGGTCATGTTTTGTCATTTGGAAGCTATGGTTAAAATAAATAAAAAAAACATGAAAACGAGTCTTTCTGACTTGTGCCACATGTGTCGCGCCCTCTGTCTGGATACTCTGTGAGGCTGCTACTATAGTAGCTGAGTTCACTAGGTGATTGTCTAGGTAAGACAGGGCACGTGCAAAGCATGAACTTTCAGCGCATGTGAAACACTCAAAATGAAAACATGGTGGAACAATGCAATCTCCTGGATGCAGAAGAAGCAAATTAAATAAGCTATTGGGGCACTTTGGCCATCAAAAAATGATTCAGGAGTAGTTGGAGACAGGTATCCAATATGCAAATCATTAAGATGAAGTGTCAACAAAAGCGGTGAACATCTAATATGCTACAGCACCAGGGATCATCACCATCCATGCCCAGATGAAGGTAATAATTTTACAAACATAATAAATAGCCTGTTACTTCCTCCTATCAAATAATAATAATAATAATAATAATAATAATAAACATTTATTTGTATAGCACTTTTCATACATGAAAAGCAACTCAAAGTGCTTCACAAGCATAAAAACAAATAATGGGAATACAAATTCACACAAAGTCAATATAAAATATACAAAAACAGAAAGGTTCAAAATGTAAAATAAAGAAATTGGCAATACAATGTCACCTCAATATCAATGATATTTGATATTTGAAATTGAACAAAGAAATTAGCTTTACTGTTTTCAACCCCCATCTTTCTTATCAGAAGGGCCATTTGGAATTCCTAAAGACAAAGAGATGCTGAAGGCCTGTAGGCCAAATGTGTGTCACACCTTTAGTACAGTGGGGGAAGTTTGGTCTGATTGGTCAGTTTGAATGTCTCACATTAGGGTTTCAGTCACATGGTCAAGGAAGAGATAAAAATAAGATTGTAACTGTTGCTCTGTCTCTTTTATTCTCTGTCTTTCTTGATTCTCTGGCTCTCTCTTTTCTTGGGGCCTACGCTCTGGCTCTCTCTTTTCTTGGGGCCTGTGCTCTGTCTCTTCCTTTCGCTGGGGCTTCTTTGCTCTGGCTCTTTCTCTCTTCTCTTTTCTAAAGCCTCTCTCTCCCTCTCTCTCACTTTCTATCCCTCAGGTAACATTCTATTCATGCTAGGTACGATTAATGGTATAAGTTTTTATCATCTCATACATCTATTTTGAAACTATTTTAAGTGTAACCATAACCAGATTTTGTCATTAAATCCTTTCTATTACAAATGATGTGCTAACTAGTTTTGATTTGGTATTGACTTTGAAGTGCTACCTATTGCAATACAATATAGTCACATTATAGCAACGCTCTCCCACATATTTTGCTATTGTAACTGCGCTTATTTCTGTCGTTGGTATAAGTTGCAGTGGGTGGTAAAGACGAGAAATGTACAGTTTTCTATCATTTTGCTGATAACGTTTCTTTAGTCATTCGGCAACCCTGCAGCCTGAACCACTGTAGGCGACCCACCCTTACACCGGTGTAATATGCTCTCTCCTTTTTAATTTCATTAGTACTCTGGCTGCTGCATTTTGTATTAATTGTAACTTCGTTATAGAACCTTTAGTTGAGCCAGTGTATATAGCATTACAATAATCAAGATGAGAGAAGATAAAAGCATGAATGAGTTTTTTAGCATCTTCCAGGGATAAAAAAAAGGACGAATCTTGGCAATATTTCTCAAATGATAAAATCAAGTTTTTGTCACTTGATTAATATGAGACTTAAAACTCAGGTCACAGTCCAAAATGACACCCAGATTCTTTACTTCTTTCTTAGATTGTAGGGCTAAGGTACCCAACCCAGCTTCTATCCTCCCCTGCTCATGTTTTGGGCCCACAATAAGAATTTCAGTTTTGTCTTTTAGTTTCAAAACATTTTTGTGTTCATTTACTTTACAGTGCTGGACAGACAGTCAGACAACCTCTCTAATACAACAGTGTCTCTGAACTCAACTGAAATATATAACTGTATATCAATAGCATAAAAATGATAATTCATGTCGTATTTCTGAATTATGCTACCCAAAGGGAGCATGTATAATGAAAATAAGACAGGCCCAAGGATTGATCCTTGTGGAACACCATGCACTATTTCATGTGTCTTTGATGTACAGTTACCTATATTAACTAAAAAGTTCCTTTCTGTAATATACGTTTTGAACCAATTTAAAACATTACCATTACAAGATTTTCCAGTCTGTTTAACAGAATACAAATGATCAACCGTGTCGAATTCTGCACTTAAATCCAAGAGGATTAAAACTGAAGCATTATCTTTATCTGTATTTAATCTCAGATAATTTACTACATTTAGTAATGATGTTTCAGTATCATGACTTTGTCTAAAACCTGACTGATATTTCTCCCGAATATTATATTCATCTAAAAACGTATTAAGCTGTTGCAATACAACTTTTTCTAAAATCTTACTCAAAAATGATATGTTAGAAATTGGTCTGTAGTTATTAAGGAGAGAACAATCCGGGTTTCTTTTCTTTAGAAGTGACTTCACAACAGCAGATTTAAAAGGATTAGGAAAAATGCCTGTCTCCAGTGAACAATTAACTATATCAAGGACGTAGTCTATCAAACAGTGTGACACCT
Source organism: Coreius guichenoti (assembly GCA_039654105.1). NCBI lineage: Eukaryota > Metazoa > Chordata > Actinopteri > Cypriniformes > Gobionidae > Coreius > Coreius guichenoti. Next base: position 6,635,767 of record CM077171.1, on the reverse strand, counting down.
CTTTAAAAAAATACTGTTGGCTGATATAGGAAATAGGAAAATGTTGGCGTTACTTTGTCACTTAATGAGCAGTAGGGTAGATGGAGCCGTTTACCTCCAGTCTTCGTGCTAAGCTAGGCTAGCGGTGGGTGCGTCAGACAGAGTTATGGCACGCATGGAAATGAGAATGGTATGTATGGACTTATCTAACTCTGGGGGATACGGTGAATAAGCTAAAGTCCCAAAAAGTCGGTGTGTTCCTTTAAGCCAACAGATGCATTCATTTTTCCATGGCATATTCTTAGATATCTATCTTTTTTTTTGTTTTCTCTGGAGCCACTGGAGTTGTTTTTAAAGAGGCATTAAAACTATTAACCTTGTCATGTACAGTATGCATTTCACTCAAAATTAAAGGAGTTTGTTGAATCTCATTAATAAAAGACTCAGATGTCAATGTATTAAAATAACGCTTTCTAATTAATGTTTCTTTGGGATGAAGTATAGTATTAATTTCATAATCAAAAAATAAAATGATCTGAGATTGTTAAATAATTTATTTCATTTATGTTAACATTAATGCCATGTGAAATTATGAGATCAAGCGTATGGCCTTTATTATGTGTAGGTCCATTGACATGTTGTGTAAAATGAACATTGAATATTAAAATCACCCACAATCAGGATTTTATCATAGTTAGTAATACAAAGAGTTAAAAGTTCAGAAAACTCTGATATAAACCACAGGTTTTGCTCAGGAGGTTGATATATTATAACAACTAAACATTTGCTTTAGTATAAATATATATAAAGCACACATTATTATTATTAAGATTAATGAATGAATGTGAAACTCAAACCTCAGTATGTTGAGTTGACAGTTTGGACTCTTCAGTCCAGGAGAGAGCAGCTTTACTCCTGAGTCCTGCAGGTCATTGTTTCTCAGGTCCAGCTCTCTCAGGGAAGAGTTTGATGATTGTAGAGCTGAAGCCACAATTTCACAGTGCTGATCATTGAGATTACAGGCTGTTAATCTGAAAAAGGAGAGAGCTTTGGTTAAAGGGATGCGTTTGTGTTCTTTTCAGTTCTTCAGGATTGCTCTAAAAATCACAGGCAGGTGTGATGAAGCAGGATGGAAATAAACTTTAGGACAGTGTGACTCCATGATAATTATTAACATATTAAAGGTGCAGTAAGCAACTTCTGAGTAATTATGTGAATATTCTCTAGATGTCTGTTCTGGTCACCCTATGCACGTATGATGCATAGCATGTTCATTATTTTGGGGGCGAGGCAATGAAGGGAGGGGTGTATTTGTTTGGGTGTCAGTTTCAAATATTAACAGTGTTTCTCAGAAATCGCTTACTGCAACTTTACTGAAGGAATGTGAAACTCAAACCTCAGTATGTTGAGTTGACAGTTTGGACTCTTTAGTCCAGCACAGAGCAGCTTCAGTCCTGAATCCTGCAGGCGATTGTTGCTCAGGTCCAGCTCTCTCAGGGAGGAGTTTGATGATTGTAGAACTGAAGCCACAACTTCACAGAGCTGATCAGTGAGATCACAGGCTGTTAATCTGAAAAAAGAGAGGACTTTGGTTAAAAGGCATGCTGATGTGCTGATGTTCCCACCAGATTGCAAGACCTCCTTTAACTAACTAACTTCAACATAAAAGATCATGTTTGTTGTTATTCTGGTCTTTAGTCAGAAAGATTCACCAATTAAAATGGACTTCATATTTCATTAACATTATGCGTATAATGTTTCATTTATTTGTTTATATAATACGTGCTATGGAAACGTAAAAAAAGCTTACGAGGCTAGATTGAAGCCACCGCTAGCCAACTCTGACCATTATACAATCCATCTAATTCCCACATATAGGACTATGCTTAAACGTAGTAAACCATATGTGAGGGAAATAACTGTATGGTCGGATGATGCTATAGAAAAACTTAAAAGGATGTTTCCTTTGCACAGACTGGGATGTTTTTAATGATGTGGATATTGATATAACTACAGAGACAATAACGGACTATATAAACTTTTGTGTGGACAATGTACTTACTAAGAAGAAGGTTAACATTTATTCTAATAACAAACCATATATATAACTAAAGAACTTAAGAACTGTATTAACAGGAAAAAGTTTGCGTTTAAGAATAAAGATTATGCAGGGTTGAAAACTATACAAAAAGAGCTTAACTATCAATTAAAGGAAGCAAGGGGACGGCAGAAGGATATTATGGAACATCAGTTTTCCACTTCAAATTCTAAGGAATTATGGAACACAATGAAGGGTGTTACTAATATGGAACCAAAGAGACCACATACAGATACAATAGATGATTTACAGAAGGCTAATGAATTGAATGGCTTTTATCTTTGGTTCCAAACTCATGATTTCTCTGACAAATGTGAATTTGCTAGGGGTTCTTTGATATATGACACGGGTACTAGACTAGAGGTAGATAGTTCTAAGGTTCAATCTCTGTTCCAACAGTTATGTGTAAAAAAATCTACAGGACCTGATGGGATTTCTGCATGACTTTTTAAAACGTGTGCTGCAGAACTCACTCCGGTTTGGGGTACGCTCTTTCAGCGTTCATTGGATTCACAAAGAATCCCTGCACTCTGGAAAAAATTCAGTGATTACTCCAAACCCTAAAAAATCCCACCCTTCTGAGAACACTGATTTTAGACCCGTTGCACTAACTTCAATTGTAATGAAATGCTTTGAGAAATACATTGTGTCCATATTGAAAAGTGAAGAATCCTCGAAATTGGATGGCAGTTTGCCTATAAACAGGGAAGGAGTGCGGAAGACGCAGTAGGAAGTATTATCCATTTAGTTTCTAAACATTTGGAGGACTCAAAGGCATATACACGCCTTCTTTTTATTGATTTTAGCTCAGCTTTTAACACTGTGCAAGCATATTTATTATTGGAAAAATTAAAACATATTGATGTAAATCCTTATATTAAAAGATGGTTTTCTTCTTTCTTAATAGATAGAACTCAACAGGTTAAAGTCAATAAGATGATCTCTGACTCTCAATATATTAGTACAGGAGTACCTCAAGGGTGTGTGAGCTCTCCAGTTCTTTTCACACTGTACACAGATGTTGTGTGAGCAAAAGTAACAACAATCATATTGTTAAATTTAGTGACGACACTGCCATCCTTAGCCTATTATATAAAGATCAAGACATCTTGTCTTACTGCTCTGAAATCAATCAGTTTATAGAGTGGTGTGATGCCCACTATTTAATTGTGAATGTGAAGAAAACTGAGGAGATGATATTCGATCCGAAGTCAATTGGTGATCATAGCCCTGTATATATTTATAACGTTTCAATTACACAGGTGTCTTCATATAAATACCTTGGTGTTTATCTTGATTGTTCTCATGTGGCACGTTCATGTTGTAAGTTTGTGTATTAGGTTACAGCAAAGATTGTATTTGAGAAGGCTTGGATTTTATGGGGTCAGTAGAAAAATTATGAGGTTGTTTTATGAAGCTGATTTAGAAAGTGTGATTAGATACGGAATACACCTTCGGTACGGTAATTTGACGGTACAGCTGAAATCTAGGCTTGGATGTCTTACTCAAACAGCCATGAAAATCATGGGCAGGATAGAACCTCTTTATCTTCAAAGGCTATAGGAAAAGTCTATGCTAAGGGAGGCAGATAAGATTCTGCATAATACAACACACATCTTGAACTGTGAGTTTGTAATGCTGCCATCCGGCAGGAGATTAAGAATTCCAAGATGCAGATTGAATCGGTTCAAGAACTTGTTTATTCCGTGTGCAATTAAATTATTAAATAATATTATGTAATGTTGTGTTATTGTGTTGTGCTATTTTGTAACTATATGTTTTATGTGACGTGGTTGTTGTATTTTGGATCCTAAGACAAATTTCCCTCGGGGATAATAAAGTATACCTTGACCTTGACTTAATCCTTTATTGTGAAAAAAAGTCTTGTTAGCTGAATAGTGTCATTAGAATTTTTTTTTTTTTCGTTTTGTACTTAGGGTTAGGGTGGGTTAGGGTTAGCCTTTATTAATAATGGCTAATATGCCCTTACTATAATGTTAAGTTAATCATTAATTACTATTGTGTCCATGGTTAACTAATGCATAATTGTGAACAAGCAAATCATTAATTACTAGTTTAACTAATGCATAATTCCGGACCCTAAAAATGTAAAGTTAATCATTAATTACTAGTGTGTTCGTGCTTAACTAATGCTTAATTGTGAACAAGTTAATCATTAATTAATGCTTAAATAATGCATTATTCTGGACCCTTAAAATAAAGTGTTACCCAGATTTTAATATATTTATGCAATTATTATAATTATTATTATTTTTATTAAAAATTAAAATTATTCATTTATAGTACATTTTAAAAATCTAAATCCAGTTTTAACCTGCCTACAAAATCCACCAGATTACTGCTACTACTACTAGTAGTAGTAGTAGTTTAAAGGTGTAAAGGTTATTTATCTTTCTTTTATTCTTTTTACATCACAAAACCCAAAAGTTTTAGCAGGGGTGTGTTCCACTGTATTTTTTAGTTCACACACTGACACACTCACACACACACACACACACTTGAATATGCGGTTCACAGGGAATTGCATTTTTCCATATGTTGTTTTAAGCCATTTGGTTTACAAGGACACAGGAAGTGTCCTCAAAAACCATGTTTACGTTGTAATACCCATGTCATCATAATCACCCATGTGTCCTCATAAACCCCATATACCTGTACAGACACTTTTTTTTTTTTTTTTTTTTTACAACATTTGAACAGTGTTGGTATTAAACACTGTTTGTCATTTAACAGTAAGTATACCATATGTATACTAGAAGTAGAAATAGTAGTAGTAGAAGTAGTAGTAGTAATAATAATAGTAGCAGTATCAGTAATCTGGTGGATTTTGTAGTTAGGTTAAGATTTAGATTTAGATTTTTTAAATGTACTCTACAAGAACACCGATGCTTTGTTTAATAAACATATAATAATAATAATAATAATAATAATAATAATAATAATAATAATAATAGCATGAATATTTAAATGCTGCATTTCACAGGTAGTTTAAGACTGGCTTTAGATTTTTAGGGAATACTTAATATTTTTATGTTTTAAAAGCTATTACAATTATGAAAATATGACATGTTTTTGGTGAGCTGATAATATAATAATTTTCTCAATGTAAAAATTGTTATTACATTATGAGCTCAAGATTTTATTACATTTTGAGAAAATTATTACATTATGAACACTTTATTACAATAATAATGTAATACATTATGTGTAGTTTTTACATTATGTGCAGTTATTACATTATGAGTTGCTACAATTGACTCAAAATACTCAGTCGATTTTGGTCAATCAGGCAAGTGTCATACATCATTATAATCTGTTAAGTTTCTACTTTTATTTGTGTACACTCACAATAAAAACAAAATGTTGTGCTTTTTGCAAAATAAAGAAAACAAACATGATGTGCGATCTGCAGCCTCTCTGTCAATGAAGTCCAATCTGATACTCTTCAGAAAATGAACTGTAACTTAGTGAATACTTTTCACACAAACATGAGGCATATGTCTACAGAAATGTTAAAATGTCAGGTTTTAACTAATGTAAATCAAATCGAAAACAAATATTCTATGTTTATGTAATCTGTTTGAAAAGAGAGAGATGTCAGTCGTTCGCCAGCTTCTTCATTGGTGTTCATGGCAATTGGCTGATGAAATTGGCTGATTGGCTGATGAAACATTGATTAAAACATTGATTAAAATTAAGATACAATCTATACAAAATGAAATTCACTTTAAAGAAAGGTTTTCTACAAAACATAACTTAATGAAGTGGTCAAAATCACGTCTGACCCACTCCATGTCTTCTGACATATTGCACATCTTATGATGTGTCCTATCTTACTCATGCTGTTCAATTTTCATAATCAACATAGCTGAAATTAAAAAATAACATTAGGCTATAATATTTAAACATCAATATGAAACAAAATACGTTTTTAATGGCTACAAGAAGTATTGTACACAAAACGTTTGATTGGTATGCCACTGTAGCCTATTTATAGCATCTGAGCAGAAATTTGCGAACAAAAGCTTTATTGATGTAACACTAGGCTATTTTACAGGAAACCCTTCATAATCTGTCCAAAACAGGCCAAAGAAATCTTGTCTAAACAGTCTTATGTCTATGACATTTTATGTAGCGTATTTGTTATATTATAGAGCCTATAAATGTTAATCTGCAGTTTAATATGTCACACAGACACATGCAGGATTCATATTTAAACGGTCTTTTTGCGGTTTAATATTCACAGACACTAACAGAATAAACTTACCTCACAATCATCGGCTGGATCCGTTGCTCTTAGAAATAAACAGCTTTCCTTCTGAGGTAAATTATTCCAGGATTATTTCTCATCACATCTCAAAACGATGTACAGTACATGCTCTAAACTTGATTTGTTTTTTTCAAGATGATGTGGGCGTGTTGACTCTGTTCACATGGATCGAACATCAGATAGGCTATCAGATAGTTTACAAAATCAAATGATTCAGAACATTTTTGCCATTGGAATGACTGGGGGAAAAAGTGTCCCAGTCAACCTGAATTCACCCTATACACTTTGAAATCATAACTGGATTGCATTATGTTGTTTTAAAAAAAGTATTTTACTTATAACATTCGTCATTACCAGTTATTCAGTTATTTGTATTTAATGTATTTAAGTTAATTGTGTTCAATGTCACAATATTACTGTTTTTTTAGCATGAGACTTCTTTCAAAAACATTAAAAATAGTAATGTCAGATCTTTTGATAATTTAAAATATAGTAGGCCTTTGCAATGTGTCTTTGGCTCTCACTTTGTATTGTTAACTATATTCTAAATAAACTACAAAAAATTTATATTTCTTTTGTAAATTTTGTAAAGAGTTCCCCTCAGTCACATACCTGACTCAAAGGCTCATTCATTATGCGGGTCTTTTGTTCTCTCAGGTGTAAATCACAGCATTATTCATGATCGTTCACGCCTTTTTTTCTTTTGAAAGGCAAATACTGACGCGATCCATGTGAACAGAGTCAACACGCCCACATCATCTTGAAAAAAACAAATCAAGTTTAGAGCATGTACTGTACATCGTTTTGAGATGTGATGAGAAATAATCCTGGAATAATTTACCTCAGAAGAAAAGCTGTTTATTTCTAAGAGCAACGGATCCAGCCGATGATTGTGAGGTAAGTTTATTCTGTTAGTGTCTGTGAATATTAAACCGCAAAAAGACCGTTTAAATATGAATCCTGCATGTGTCTGTGTGACATATTAAACTGCAGATTAACATTTATAGGCTCTATAATATAACAAATACGCTACATAAAATGTCATAGACATAAGACTGTTTAGACAAGATTTCTTTGGCCTGTTTTGGACAGATTATGAAGGGTTTCCTGTAAAATAGCCTAGTGTTACATCAATAAAGCTTTTGTTCGCAAATTTCTGCTCAGATGCTATAAATAGGCTACAGTGGCATACCAATCAAACGTTTTGTGTACAATACTTCTTGTAGCCATTAAAAACGTATTTTGTTTCATATTGATGTTTAAATATTATAGCCTAATGTTATTTTTTAATTTCAGCTATGTTGATTATGAAAATTGAACAGCATGAGTAAGATAGGACACATCATAAGATGTGCAATATGTCAGAACACATGGAGTGGGTCAGACGTGATTTTGACCACTTCATTAAGTTATGTTTTGTAGAAAACCTTTCTTTAAAGTGAATTTCATTTTGTATAGATTGTATCTTAATTTTAATCAATGTTTTAATCAATGTTTCATCAGCCAATCAGCCAATTTCATCAGCCAATTGCCTGGATTTAATAAATAAGAAGCAAATATAGCAGACAATATCCTATAATAGGCGCCGGCGCAATCATGCATTGCACGGCACGTCTTATAAATAAACCGAAACTCGAAATGATATTTGTGTATAGTGTGTAGGCTATCAGATAGTTTACAAAATCAAATGATTCAGAACATTTTTGCCATTGGAATGACTGGGGGAAAAAGTGTCCCAGTCAACCTGAATTCACCCTATACACTTTGAAATCATAATTGGATTGCATTATGTTGTTTTAAAAAAAGTATTTTACTTATAACATTCGTCATTACCAGTTATTCAGTTATTTGTATTTAATGTATTTAAGTTAATTGTGTTCAATGTCACAATATTACTGTTTTTTTAGCATGAGACTTCTTTCAAAAACATTAAAAACAGTAATGTCAGATCTTTTGATAATTTAAAATATAGTAGGCCTTTGCAATGTGTCTTTGGCTCTCACTTTGTATTGTTAACTATATTCTAAATAAACTACAAAAAATTTATATTTCTTTTGTAAATTTTGTAAAGAGTTCCCCTCAGTCACATACCTGACTCAAAGGCTCATTCATTATGTGGGTCTTTTGTTCTCTCAGGTGTAAATCACAGCATTATTCATGATCGTTCACGCCTCTTCACATCCGGGCTTTGTAAAGAAAAGGTGTCTTACAAAATTTAAATCAATATATTGTTTTATGTGAATGAGCAGGCACAATGATTCTCACATCAGTTTGAAGCAAAAACTCTAGGCAACAACACCCATTACTCAAAATTCTTGTGGACACATATCTATTGTGTGTTTTGTGGACTTATTTGAGTGTCTTAAATGTTTTGTTTTTTCAAGTGTTTTTTACAGTGAATTTAGAACAGCTAAGGGGCGCTGTTAAAACCTAAAACCCTCTTTTAGGTTTTAACAGCGCCCCTTAGCTGGTTTAAATTCACTGTAAACCACAGCTTTTTGGGGCTTATTGCTTTAGTAGCTATGTTATGACTGAAGGAGTAAGTGTCTTTAAGGTCCATCCACGATTGAACGAGACTGTCAGACAAATCCTTGTCGGCACGTAGCCCACAAGACTATGAATCCAACATTAGAAATGTTTTTAATAAAATATTCTTTAATACATAAATTCTATTTACTAGATTGATTTCAACAACTTTTTTTGAACTAGTATTAAATCGGACTGGTTTTACTGGTAGCTCATTATATTTACAGCAGTGATTCTCAACCGGACTAGAGGCCTCAGCAAATTTTCATGGTGGCCTCAAGATCACTTATATTGATTTAATATTATGCAAAACAAGCTTTAAAATATAAGCTATAACCTAAATCAGTGGTTCCCAATCCTGGGCCTAGAGGACCCCAGCACTGCACCTTTTCAAACTCAACTCATCAGCTCGTTAGTAAAGATTTCAAGACCTCAAATAAGTGTGTTAGATACGAGTGACATCACAAACGTACAGTGATTGTAATACTCTGGGACCAGGGTTGAAAACCACTGACCTAAATCTTTCTTATTTTAATTCATCCTCTCCGCAATTAGATATATGAGGTAGCATGATTTTAAAAGTGTGATTTTAAAGAAATATATTTGTCTAAAAATACTTACTCCTTATCCAGTAAATGATGAACGATGGAAAAGTCATGTAAAAGTTTTTTTTTTTTTAAAGAGAAAATTGTCAGTACAGTGCATTTACCAGAGGAAAACTATTAGCCTACATAGGGGGTATTATGTTCATATTTCAATTCATATTCATATTGCAATTCAGTTGATATTATGTTCATATTTTCATACTCACAAAGCCTTTCTGCAGTTCCTCAAAGCAGGTAACAGTCTCCTTCGACCCTCTTGTGAAGATATTATCTTGTACTTTTTAAGGTCAAACTCATCCATCACCTCCTCTGACATCAGGATCATGTTTGCCAAAGTTGAACAGTGTACAAGAGAAAGACGTTTGTCTTTTGTTCCAGATTTTAAAAATGCCTGCATTTCTTCAACAACAGAATTATTCTTCATCTCAGTCAAGCAGTGTGACAGATTCATCCATCTATCAGGACTGACATTGTTTTTTTGACCTTGTTTGAGATTTTGGATTATTTTCTTGATGCTCTCTGGGTTGTTCTCTGTGTGAATCAGCAGATTCTGTAAGAGTCTCTGATTGGACTCCAGTGAGATGCCATGAAGGAATCGAAGGAAAAGATCCAGGTGTCCATTTTCACTCTTCAAGGCTTTATTCATTGCTCCCTTCAGAAACACATCCAGAAGAACATTCCCACACTGAGTTCTGGACTTTCCTGTCAGAAACATTTTCAGAACTTCATTGTTTTTGTGTAAATAGCAGAAAAACACATACAGAGCTGCAAAAAACTCCTGAAAGCTCAGATGTACAAAGCTGTAAACTTTCCTGTGATAAATCACAGATTCCTCCCTAAAGATCTCAGTGCAAATCCCAGAATACACTGAGGCGTCAGTGACGTCTATGCCGCTCTCTCTCAGGTCCTCCTCATAGAACATCACATTGCCCTTCATCAGCTGATTGAAAGCCAGTTCAGCAAGTTTCACAATCACGTCTCTGTTGGACTGCAGGAGTTTCTTTGGGTCTCTCTCGTCATACTTCTGGTTCCTCATACTAGTTTGAATGAGGAGGAAATGGATGTACATTTCAGTCAGAGTTTGAGGGATTTCTGCACTGAGATCTTGTTTCAGGATATTTTGAAGCACAGTGGCTGAGATCCAGCAGAAGACGGGTATGTGGCACATGATGTGGAGGCTTCTTGCTCTTCTGATGTGAGAGATGATTCTGCTGGCTTGATGCTCATCACTGATTCTCTTCCTGAAATATTCCTCCTTCTGAGGGTCATTGAATCCCTGAATTTCTGTCACACGGTTGATGTAGTTAGAGGGGATCTGATTGGCTGCTGCTGGTCTGGTGGTGATCCAGATGAGAGCAGAGGGAAGCAGATCTCCTTTCATGAGGTTTGACATCAACACACCCACTGATGAAGTCTCAGTCACATCAGAAACTTTCTCACTGTCTAAAAACGTCAGAGTAATTCTGCTTTCATCCAGACCATCAAAGATGAACACAACTGTACATTCATCATAAATCTTTGAGTCCAAGTATTGAAGTTCAGGATGGAAGTCCAGCAGAAGTCTGTGAAGACTGTACTGGTGATCTTTAATCAAGTTCAGCTCTCTGAATGGAAGCACAAATATGAAATCTACATCCTGATTGGCTTTTCCCTCGGCCCAGTCCAGAATGAACTTCTGCACAGAGACGGTTTTTCCAATTCCAGCGATGCCTTTAGTAAGAACAGTCTTGATTTTGTCTTTCTTCTCTCTTCTCTTCTCTTCATATCCTGGTTCAGGTGAAGGATCAAAGATGTCATTGCAGTTGATTGGAGTGTCTTGGAGTGTCTTGTAACTTTTCTCCATCTGTAGCACCTCATGTTCTTCATTCACTCCTTCACTCTCTCCCTCTATGATGTACAGCTGTGTGTAAATCCTGTTCAGGAGCGTCTGATTCTCTTGTAGTTTGATTCCCTCAAATACGCTCTCATATCTGTTCTTCATGCTGGTTTTGTGCTGGTCTTTGACTCTCTGCAGATCATCATGCACTGGTTGGTGAGAGTCAAGCTGCAGGGCTGCTTCTGTGTCATGATGACTGATGTGTTTCTGACAGGAGGAGGATGTGCTGGGCTGACTGGACACATCTCTGATCTGATCAGCTCTCCCACCACTGAAAACACATTAAGATGAACAGAGACACAAAAACAAACAGAAAAGACCATTGTGAAAATAAACAAGATATTTAAATATGTCTAATATGAAAATCATACCACATGTAGAAATAAGTGTTTGCTCTTACATCTATTGTGGCCATCTGACATCCTAATACACACATGGAGTTTCTCAAGGTTCTGTTCTCGCACTGATATTGTTTACCCATCAGTGTTTTCCATTAACTAGATTATGACGGCCCGCCATAGTCTAATCTGTCCTACCACAGTTTCATAATGAACCGAAAATATATTTAAACTACTCACATAAAAGGTCTTTAATGCTTTGTTTTGATCTGCAATATGGCTTTATCCTCTAATCAAACAACAAAAGGCTGTGACTAAATAAGTCTGTTCGCGCTGCACATTTCAAAGTGAAGGGCGCACTTTGCTCACATGATCAGCTCATGATCCAGTGTTTTCCGCCAAAATTACTGCAAACTGCAGTTTCCGTCAAAATAAAAGCTCAATGGTTTTTCTCTTGCAAGTGTAGAAGTTAGAACAAAAGTATTATAATTTCCCTACTGTAGCGTAAAGTAAAATAATATACTTATGAAGTACTCATTTTCAATTATTTTACAGTGCATTTGTTTAACAACATATGGCTATTACTGTCACATGGATAATAATAAATATATAAAATTATTATAATATTATTATATTCTAATTGTTTGGCTTCCTAAAACACCAGTGTGAACGTAATGTAAACACTATATAAGAAAACTAAAAAAAGAGTTGAGTCCCCTTTAAAGTTCAAGTACAAGTCAATTCACCAATTTTCTTTGTTCATTTTGCACACTGAACATGGGTTGGAGCTCTTAATTTTGAACTTTCAAAGTGCACCAGACTGACGAATTTAACTTTAAAATGTACACAATTTTCTTGCGGAGGGACCGAGGTCCCCCCACCACAGTCTCACAAAATTCTGTGGCAAACACTGCCCATGTTTCCAACAAACTAACAAAATGACTTATGCACATCAGGCATTAGGGGGCAGCTACTGACCTAAATATTTAAAGTAGGGAGACGTCAAGATTTCATTAGTCAAAAAAAAATCACTGATGATTTAAAATCATTTAAAATATCACTGAAACACTGACATGGAGAAAAAGCAGTGTTCATCTGAAATGATTACTTGTAATTAATAACATGTAACTGTGACTGATGACAGATGATTTATTATAAAAGAGACTGCAAACTTAGTTTGTTTCTGCATTTCCTAGTTGCACATTAAAGTCCCCTTTACTACAAGTGAGGCTTTTGAAAAGATTGTATGACTAAAGAACCTGCCAACTTTCCTTTAGAAATAGAAAATTGACAGATTTCACACTGATCAAAGATTTCTTGTTAATCAGCTGATATGAATCCTGATTTTTATAAGTTTCATATTTGCTTTCACTGTCTGGTTTGAGCATTTTTTGTGTCATCAACATATGATTGACATGTTTAGAGACAATCAGTCGATTCATAGGATGTGATTATTGCCTGATTCATGACAGATCAATCAGAGTATCCTTACAAAACTTACATGGGCAGAGATTCTGTGTCACCATTCGTCACAACCAGTTTTTTCCACTGATTTTATTTATTCCTAACTAGAATTTTCTTGTTTCAGTTTCATCAAGATTGATCATTTCAGTGCATCACTAATTTAAAGGATAACTGTCAATATAACACTGATGTAACAAACACATGTAACAAAAGTTATTCCTGTGCAAATGGAGATCTAACAGAGAAATGACAGAGAGAAGCACTATTTAACAAACACACTTTAACAAAGGTGAAAGGATTTCTTTCTTTGCATCACAACTTCCACTTGTTACTTGTACTTGTTAAAGAGCTTTAACTTTAACTGTGCATTCTTGTGTCTCTCACCCTGATGATACTCACACAGGGTCAAAGGTCACTGCTCCATCACTGAGTTTTGGGTGCTCATGCATTGGGTTGTTACTCCGTTTGGACAAACAGTTGGACACTGGAGAAGCTGCTCTCTTTCTATTCCTCTTGTTGATACTGAGAAGAAAAAAAAAACAGAAAAATTTCAAATTGTTTCTTTGCAGAATATCTGTCTGCTCCATTAAATTAAAATTACTTTCTATATTTTGAGACAAAGGTCTTCTTAATGATTTTTAGTTTTTTTTCAAGCAACAGTTTTTCAATTACAGAAGGACATGTAAAAGTATGGTATTTGGGGTAAAAGGCACAATAATTAACATGATAATTAATAGCCGGCTGACTTTTCCATTTGGTGACATGACAAGGTTAGATTCAGATGTTTAATATAATTTATTAAGTTGGGTGTCCACCTTAGAGATAACCACCATATTTATAATGAAACCATATTTATCATATTTATATATTAATCATATCATATAATAAAATTCATATATTAATATTCAATTTATTCGTATCAATACTGAGGGCATTTTGCCCCGTCCTGGTGAGTCTTTTATCCTGAGTCTGGGGTAAAAGCCCCCCCTTATTGCCGCCTAATACATTTATAAGATTTTTCATCAAAACATACCACTTTAATTATTTATTTTCCCACAAAATGTGTTGTCCCATAAATGTTCGTTAAAAACATTTTTTCTGCAATCATATACTATGCGAGTAGTGAAAAGCACATTTTCCTTAAGGTGTGCCTTTAGCCCCGTTGTATACATTTCTATCCGCATGTATCCATTGCTTTAATAGAATACATACTTTAACCAATTACAAATTAACTTTAGGAAAACTAACCTGAGAGAGACTTTTCTTTAAAAAAAAAAGCAAAAACTTCCATTGTAAGTGCCTCACTGTAACCTTGAATTTTGCACAGGAAAAGAGGGATGGATCAAGATTTATATTTGCTCTATGCTGAAATAAAATTGTACATCTTCTGATTTGGTAGACGGTACTTGGTCAGAAAAGTTTGAGAACCTCTGATGTTAGTTTTTAGGAGTGACAACTTATTATTGGGGCATTTTGCAAAAATATTTGCCAGTTGTTGTTTCTCCTTTAGTCGAACTGGCATCTGAAAGTGTAACTAGTTAGGGCCCTCAGAAGCCCACTCAAAAGAGATTTCCATGTTTACTTATAGAAATCTGAATAGCCTTCCAATAAGATGAGTATTAAATCAATAATTAATCTCTCATATAAACATTCATGTAATGTTTTGTCCTAAACTGAGAAACGTGAAATAATTAAATGCTTCACATTTATTTAACTAAACAAACATTAAAATATATATTCATTTTATTAATATTTTTAGACCCTATATAGTCCCTAAACCCTTAAGGCCAATTCACACCGCGCACAGACAAACACCAGCAAACGTTGATTGAACATGTTTAGTCGGTGAAAACAAACTGACCAACGCCAACACACACCGACTGGGGTAACACACTGATCCAACTAAACCAGCAAACGTGTTTGTCTGTGCGGTGTGAATTTGCCTTTACAGTCATTTAAGTTATAGCTCTTTTTATCTCCACAATGAAAATAATATACTGTAAGTGGGTATAGTTTATGAATTAAAAGTTGTGTTCTGAGCACAACTGATTAAAAACTGAATTTTTAATCATTGGACAAAAAAACTCCAAGTAGTAACCTTGAATACTGTCTAACACTCGATGGCTGCTCTGTCAAGTCCTCGTCATCAGTTAGGAACCTGGGTGTGCTCTTTGATACCAATCTCTCATTTGAAAGCCACGTTTCTAGCATCTGTAAAACTGCATTCTACCATCTTAAAAATATATCTAAATTACGGCACATGCTTTCAATGCAAAATGCTGAACAGTTAGTTCATGCGTTCATGACCTCAAGGCTAGACTATTGTAATGCTCTACTGGGTGGTTGCCCTGTTCGCTTAATAAATAAACTGCAGCTTGTTCAAAACGCAGCAGCTCGAGTTCTTACTAGAACAAGGAAGTATGACCATATTAGCCCGGTTCTGGCAACACTGCATTGGCTCCCTATTAAACATCGTATACATTTTAAAATCTTGCTGATTACTTACAAAGCACTAAATGGTTTAGCGCCCCAGTACTTGAGCGAGCTCTTAACACATTATACTCCATCACGTCTATTGCGGTCTCAAAATTCTGGCCAGTTGATAATACCTAGAATATCAAAATCAACTGCAGGCGGTCGATCCTTTTCCTATTTAGCACCTAAACTCTGGAACAGTCTTCCTAGCATTGTTCGGGAAGCAGACACACTCTGTCACTTTAAATCTAGACTAAAAACACATCTCTTTACTATGGCATACACATAAAACATTTTTAATTTCTATTATTCAAATCAGTTAAATGATTGTTTTAGGCTGCATTAACTAGGTCAGCCGGAACCGGGAACACTTCCCATAACACCTGATGTACTCGTTACATCATAAGAAGAATGGCGTCTACGCTAATGTTAGTCTCTCTGTTTATCCCGAGGTTTACTGCAGTCGGCCGGATCCGGGCCGTATCCAGACCAGATGGTGGCCCTTAGCCTGGACATGACGACCATATCCCTGAAGTGTCTGTAGAGACCGTGTCAATTAAACTCCCCCCTGTAAATGCCGCATCGACACGACATCCTCATTAAACCCGTCCCCGGCGTGACAACTCCAATCTTTCGAATAATCCTACGAATATCTATTGATCTAATATGACTTCTGACCTGTAATGTTGCCAGAATCATAATCATACACTATTTGTTCGTCGGCCGGAGGAGAACTGGCACCCCGACTGAGCCTGGTTTCTCCCAAGGTTTTTTTCTCCATTCTGGCCCTGAAGGAGTTTTGGTTCCTTGCCACCGTCGCCTTTGGCTTTTGGCTTGCTCAGTTGGGGACACTTAAATTTCAACTATATTACTGATCTGCCCGCATTGACACTATATGATAATTGAAATGAGCTGGATGACATCACCGTTTTCACCAGAGCGGCTGTACAGCCGAATCAAATTCTGTTGCATTATTTTCCTGTTACCACTGTGAAGCTGCTTTGAAACAATTGCCATTGTAAAAAGCGCTATATAAATAAAGGTGATTTGATTTTGATTTGAGCAGAATTAAACTGTTTCTGAGATTAGTAGGTTAATTATTCGAGTCAGATTTATTCATCAGTTCAGTTCAATAGCAGAGCAAAGTTCATCAGTTATGAGAAGAGCTCAGCTTCAGTATAAGCAGCTCAACTGAAGATAATAGTGTCGTTATTCAGCTCAAGTCAGTTCAGTGTTGATTCAGTTCAGTTCAATAACTGTGTCAAAGTTTCTGAGATCATCAATTCTGAAACAAATATTGAAAGACAATATTGTCATTATCCAGCTCAATTTAGCTCAAGCTTTTATCTCTGCAGTTGCATCAATAATTATATAATTAGGATCATTCTTTAAAAACCCAATTCACAAAAAAAGTAATACTTCTAAATTATAATTACAAACAGAGAATCAGTCAATTCATTGTAATAAGTTGATTAATTAGTTGACTTTTCAAAAAGTTGATGCTTTTTGCCAAATATAGTTATGTTATAGTTTTTATTTAGGTCAACTTTTTTAGATCAGTCAAACTCACAGACCACTGGTGAAGTGAAGCAGAAAAAAAAACAATATAGAAGAGGTCTTGTGATGTTTATTTAATATTTTGAAGAGCTACTTTAGAATATCTTAATGGACCACAAGTGGGAACTTTTTTTGAATTTACATTTAATGCAAGTTCAGTGCAATACCAGGGCTCGACATTAACGCTTGTCCGGGACAAGTGGATTTTTTTCAAGGGGAAAGTGAAAGAGAACTGTACTTGCCCGACCGGACAAGTAGTCTGATTAAAACGTCAATAACAAAAAATAACTAGGGAATCACCAAAATGCAAGAATGATTCTGCATTTATTTTGTGTAAGTGACGATCGATAGTCGGGGCCATACGCCGTATAGCTACTTACTTTTTGCCCAGGGCTGTTTGCATACTACCACTTCTAAGGATCAATATTTGCGTATACCCACTTGTTTTGTTGCTTTGAACGTCCATAATCTACTGTCATGTTAGCTTCCCCTTTAACTGTGTGTCCAATGCTGTGTAAACTCGCGATTCTTTGTTGTATTTGGTGCATTAGCACTTCTATCAGTAGGCTATACCTTTTCCCGCCCATCATTGACGGTGCGCGTTCGCGCTGCAGCGAGAGAACACCGCTCAATGCCGCTCTGTGTTTTGAGTGGTGTATTGAGCGCAGTTCTCTCACTGCAGCGGACACAGGTGGCGCGTGAATTAATTATATTGTAAAATTGTATAAAAAATAAAAAATAAAAAAAAAAGAAAGAAAGAAAATGCTATGAATAAAGTTAGTTTGACTTATTGAAGTAGAAAGCAACAGTCTCACGCAGACACCGCATGCAGCGCAGGTTTCTTGACAGAAAGAAGTGAGAGGTTTTACAACCTTTACAAGCGAGTGCTGAGGGAAATTAAGCTATATGAAGTATTTATGAATTCTATGAATGTATATCTGAGGGGGAAATAACTGCCTTAAGAAAAGTTTTGATGCCATTTTCTTTTCATCTTCCCTCCGTACAAAGCGTAGTGTTTATAAGCTCAATGCTGCTGTTTACAGAGGTTACCGGGGAAACGGCTCTATTTCCACCTACTGACAGAGGGTGGATTCATAGATATGTATACGTATATATATATATATATATATATATATATATATATATATATATATATATATCTATACGGACTATCGACTACTCTAAATATAAAGACATAATATATACATTTAAAGATGTTTACTGTCAAAAACGAAGTAAAATCATTTACTTGTTACACCAATTTGACGCTGGGAGGATGTGGATGTATCTTTCACGCTCTTGGCGGGCAGGCTGGACATATAATTACTTGACATGTTTAATCTTAGTGATTCTTAAGTTATTCACGCCTGCCGGCTGTGTACGGACGTTGTTTTGTGCGGCTATTTTGTATTTAAGTCTATGGGAAGTCGTTTATTTTCCCCTAAAAAGGGGCGGTGACGAAATGGACAGTTAAGTTCCCGGATGTGCCGGTAGTACGTATGGGTGGATCGACATTTTCATTCAGCCTGTCTGCGGTTTTTGTTTGTAATTTTTTACCAGCTAATGCTAATAAGCTAATGTTCAAAAACCCAAAATAAACCCTTGAATAATTGGCTTTCATATTGCCACTAATGCGAAAGCAAATTTAAGAAAATATTATCTGGAAATATTTATTTCATATTCAGTTTTTTTTACCACCCACTTGCATAATGAATAATTTATTTCGGATTTATCACTTTTCACAATGAATATAATTGCAAAGCAAGATGTTTAAATTATATTCAGAACTGCAATGCGGTCAAAAATAACCTGAAAAATTTTAGAGAAAAATAACCTGTCATCCATCCGGGGCGGGGGTGGAAACAAATGAAAAACAAATGAGCAAATGAGAAACAAATGAGCACCGCTCACACAGAGAAACTCTGTGGTAAAAAATCAAAATGTGGAGTTTTTATATTTATAATAGGGTGTGACGAGACTCTTAGCTCACGAGACAAGACACGAGACTGGGTTCACGAGAACAAGACGAGATGAGATTTTTAAGAAATCCTCAATGATGAAATACATGACAAGAAAAATTGTTTGCAGGTGCATTTGAAATGTTTTAACTAATCAACTTGTAATGAATGTCATTTCAGTTCTACTTTCTGAATATGAATTATTATATGCAGTAAAAGACAACAATACTCAAGCACTGTACTCAACTTCAAACTCAAACTCAACTGACTGGCTTCTCTCCTGTATGATTGTCTCTTCAGACCTTAGAACTGCACATGATTTATGAGTTTAGCAACTTTTAACCTCCTAACTGAACTCCTTTCCACAAATTGATCATAGAAATTAAGTGCAAACAATAAGTGCAACCATAATCAAAGTACTATCTCAATATTCAAAGTGCAAATAGAGTCCAAATTTTCTTCAAGCATGGTACAGAGTTGAGATATGGTTACAACTACACATATGGTTACAGCCTAAGATAGTTTTCATATTGGGAGATATTTGCATGCTTCAAGGAGCCGCTTTCAAACAGCGGTAACTTATTGAAGTCGCGCTCGGGTTTACTTTCACTTTCAATTTCGCGATATACTCTGTCAAAAGGGAATTTTAAAAGAGAAGACATTGTATGACACTTCTGTTGCGCAATGAATCCTCCGCCACGGTACTGTCAGTCTTCTCATCAGTGGCAGTGCTGCACACAATGTACGACTCGAACAGCTCGTGTTGGATGAGCTGATGGAATTAAAGCGACCGTTAACCACCTGAATTCAATTGTTTTTATTTCTTTAAAAAGCAAAACGACAGTGGAGGCGTAATGTAAACATTGCGGTGGCATATTCTATATGCATATTCGAGACAGCTTTTCACCTCGACGAGAAATCTCGTCACATTTTAATCGTCACACCCCTAATTTATAACATATGATACAGTTAATCAACATCACACGACCTAGAGTGCTGTTTTCTTGAGTACCATCACGATTGAAAATGTGACACTGATTTCACGCCAGTTCCATAAACAATGAATTAACATCAAGTCACTTACATTTTAGATAATACAAAAATAAAGACAATATTGACAGTTTTTGTTCTATTTCAGCAGCGAAAATATTTCCAAGATCACAGCAGAACCATAACGCATCTCACAGCAACAGTGTGTTACTGAATGATTCAGCGTTTTGAATGAATCAGTTAAATCAAAGATTCAATGGCCTTTGATTCATAAACGACTGCCTCACTCTTGACTGAATCAGCCGTTTCAACGAATCGACTCAATGGCTGCGTCCGAAACCTGGAAAATGCTGCCTTCGGAGGACACATTCCACGGTAGGAAGGCATCCAGGCACGTGCAAATCTAACGTTAGCTTCACTTCCTGTCTCCTGAGATACCTTCATCTGATCGAGGCAGCATAAATGTATCCTACGCTGCCTTTGATATCCCACAATCCTGTGCGTTCCATTCTGTGACAGTTGAGCTAGAAAAAAAAGATGGCGTCCGAAAGTTGCGTTTGCTGGTCAGTGTGTGTGCAAATATACATTTTTTACCAACATTTTCCATTTCTGATGTCATTTCTAGAGAGAAATTACTAATGTAATTTAAATTTTTAAGACACTTAAATTTCAACTATATTACTGATCTCCCGCATTGACACTATATGATCATTGAAATGAGCTGGATGACATCACCGTTTTCACCAGAGCCGAATCAAATTCTGTTGCATTATTTTCCTGTTACCACTGTGAAGCTGCTTTGAAACAATTGCCATTGTAAAAAGCGCTATATAAATAAATGTGATTTTTTAAAGATCATTAAACTGTTACACTGCCTCAGAAGTCTGTCCGAAATCAGTTTCGTGAGGTGTCTTCAAGCACAAAACGCTACCTTACAAGTCATTGTCTGATAAGGCAGCGAGGCAACAAGTCAGCTGCCTAGGTTTTCGGACGCAGCCTCTGACTCACTCATTAAGACCTGCCGCCACCTACTGGCAGTTTAGTTTCATGTTTAAACATTCTTTCCAACATTTCTTATTTGTACATTCAAAAAAATATTTAAAACAATCTCATACCATTATTTAATGCAGTTGTAATTTTTCAGTGTAAATTATTTAATTTGACTGGCAACAGCCATATAGTGTCTTATTCTAATTTAATTTATTGATCAAATTTAAGAATATAAAATGAATGCTGAAGCATAGCCTATATTTAATAAGATTAGGGAAAAATGCCCTTTAAAAAAGGTAAAAATATCACAAATATGCAGATTTAAATATGCCAAAGCTGACTGAACACTGGTGAGAATATTGCTTCAGAATAAATTATATTTATCAAAAAAATAATAATAATTTCCGGACAAGCAAATTTTGTACTCGGACAAGTGAATGACAGATTTATTTGTCCAAAGGACAAGCGCATGAAAAAGCTTAATGTCGAGGCCTGGCAAAACATTTTTTTTTTTACTTTTATTGTTGTTTGCTTTCACTTCAGCAATAAAATCCTGTGTCTTCTATCAAAAGAGGCCAGTAGTCCAAAGCATTCATGAATTAAATCCCTTCAAGTTTTTAAAATCACCAAATGGAGTTTGAATGTCACCTAGCGGCCATATTGGGAACTGCACCTAAACAAACTCCCAGAGCATATTGATTGTTTGGGGCAAATTTGAAAGACAACTTGGTTGGATTTATCGTTTTGACTTGCAGTTTTAGGGAGCCCAGGCACAGGTTTTATATTAATAGAAAAGAAAAATAGATGTAGTACAGTACATTAAGTGCAGCAACCATTTAAGTTTGGATATGTAACTTTCCAGTCTATGTTCAAAAATAAGGCTGCCAGTAAGAGGCTAATGACACTAACTAGTTATCTGGATTACAAGACTATCATCTATAGATATATTCAATTTGGATACATATTTTATATAGCCTTCTTACCCTTTATTTTAACAACTATTTGTGCAAACATACGCACGCTTGTGTTTGTCTTTATGTGTGTTATTGCCAGTTTTAAAGGGTGATATAATATCTCAAAAGAGTCTGGGTCGGCCCTGAACTTCATGATACTCACACAGGGTCAAAGGTCACAGCACCTCCATCACTGAACACAGGGGGATCATGCATGGATCTGTTACTCTTCATAGACACAGACCTGAATCCTGAAGATGGTCCATCACTGAACATAGGGGGAATAATCATGGATCTGTTACTCTTCATGGACACACAGCTGAATCCTGAAGATGGTCCATCACTGAACACAGGAGGATCATGCATGGATCTGTTACTCTTCATGGACACACAGCTGAATCCTGGAGATGCTGCTCTCTGAGTGTGAACAGACGCCTCTTTCTCTCTCTCCTCACAAACACTCATTTTACAGGAAGTTTGCTTCTTCTCTTCCTCCATGATGTGTGACTTGATTTCAGGCCTGTATGTGGATACAGAAACAAGCACAATACACAAATGAATTTTGACACACATTTTATTTAAATGGCATTTAATTCAGTTTAACGCAACATTGACAGTTTTAACCTCTTGCTAGTGTTTTTCCCCCTCCGTTTTTTCGTCTAGAATTAAGCAAATTTGATGTTATTTTTATGTGTTTATGTGATTATCTTGTGAGTAAGGCCGCGTGTCCACCAAAGTGTTTTTAGCCTCGCTGTGGGCGCTTGAGAGCGTTTTGGCAGCGCAGCGTTTTTTCAGTTGAGAGTCTCTTTGCTTGTTATGATACGGAATATCCGCGGAAGTGTTACTAGTATCTCATTTCACAGATAGTTTGTTTCTGTATTGATTCTATATAAAAATGCCGATACAATGTAAAGTATTTGCTCTGGCTCTTGTTTTAAATGATTTTGTTCCGTTATTATTGCTTGTTTTCATCTGTTGACGTTGTACAACGCGTGTGCTTTGCTTGCTTTTGAATCTTTACTTGATATCATTCCCTGTTGTTTAAACTGCTAAATATAATTTACCCATCACCATATATTGTCTAATATTGCCTACCATATTAAATCTGACACCGCTAGCTTTTGATCTAAATCACTACCACGCGTTAGCATTTCGCTAGCCTGTTAGCTTGCCATCTCTGCACTCGGGTCTCTTGTTTTCTGAGTTCATTAAACAACTGTGGTATGTTGGATTAGTAAATAGACTCCATCAAACAATTGTGGTAAATTGGATTAATCAACAAATACGGTAAGCCATGTCTTCTTCTCCTGTCATTGTCACTTGCACTGCAGCAGGGCAACTGGGTGACGGTGAGACGGCATAGTCGCGGATCAAAAAACCACTCTTCCGTTCCAATTAGAACATCAAACAGGTTCTCCCCACTCAGTGATGCACCCACTGAGAATCCTGTTGAAAGTGCCCTAGTTATTGGCGATTCTATTACACGGAACGTGAAAATAGAGACACCAGCCACCATAGTCACATGTTTACCGGGAGCCAGAGCGCCTGACATCAAAGCAAATTTAAAAGTGCTGGCTAATGCTAATCGTGCTAAAAGGAGTGATGAGATACTTAGCAGACTATCATCACTCAATGGCTGGTTGTCTAAGTGGTGTCCGCAAAATAACATAGGGTTCATAGACAATTGGAAAAGCTTTTGGGGCAGACCTGACCTGTTGAAAAAAGATGGCATGCATCCTTCCTGGGATGGTGCCGCTCTTCTCTCTAGTAATTTGGCACATAGTCTTAGAGCTAAACCTTGTCTAACTGGGGCCCAGGTCAGGAAGCAGATGGACTGGCTTACCCGACCGCCTGCTAGCTGTCTCACGTCACAGAAGTCAGATAAATCCCAGCACATAGAGACTCTTTCACCTAGATATTATCACATAGAGACTGTGTATGTTCCACGAATTAGTAAATACAAAAAACCATCAAAACCATTCAACGGTAAAAATTTAATTGATGTCCAACAAATAAACAACAGATATAATACAGATGATCAAATGATAAAGCTTGGGCTGCTGAATATTCGATCCCTTTCCTCAAAAGCGCTTATTGTTAATGATATGATTACAGATCATAACCTAGATGTGCTGTGTTTGACAGAAACCTGGCTAAAACCTGACGATTACATTACTTTAAATGAGTCCACCCCCCAAGATTATTGTTATAAACACGAGCCGCGTCTGAAAGGTAAAGGGGGAGGTGTTGCTGTAATTTATAATAATATCTTCGGTATTACTCAGAAGTCTAGTTTCAAATATAATTCCTTTGAAGTTTTGGTGCTTTATGTAACGTTATGTAGTGAAATCGATAAATCCCGTTTGACATTTGTGCTGGCTACTGTATACAGGCCACCAGGGCACCATACAGACTTTACCAGAGAATTTGCTGATTTTCTATCAGAGTTAGTACTGGCTGCAGATAAAGTCCTAATTGTTGGTGATTTTAATATCCATGTAGACAATGAAAAAGACGCATTGGGATTGGCATTTAGAGACATTCTAAACTCTATTGGAGTAAGGCAACACGTGTCAGGACCCACTCATCAGCGTAATCATACGTTAGACCTAATACTGTCACATGGAATAAATGTTGATCCCATTGAAATTCTGCAGCAGAGCGATGACATCTCAGATCATTACCTAGTATCATGTACACTTAATTTAGCAAAGGCTGCAAAGCCGTCCCCTCGCTTCAAATATGGCAGGACTATCACTGCTGCGACTAAAGATTTCTTTGTAAATAATCTTCCTCATCAGTTTCATCTCCTCAGCATCCCAGATAGCCTAGAGGAACTCGACGTTGCAACAGAAACTACTGACTCTCTCTTTTCCAGGACTTTAGACACAGTTGCTCCCCGGCGCTTAAAGAAGATTAAAGAAAATAGTCCAACGCCGTGGTACAACGAGCACACCTGGGCCCTTAAAACAGCAGCCAGAAAAATGGAGCGCAGCTGGAAGAAAACAAAACTAGAAGTTTTTCGCATTTCGTGGAAAGAGAGCATGATTGCATACAGAAAGGCCCTAAAAACTGCTAGATCTGCTTATTTCTCGACTCTCTTAGAAGAAAACAAACACAACCCTAGGTATTTATTCGATACAGTGGCTAAATTAACCAAAGATAAAGCTTCACCTTCTGATGTTTGTAAACAGCACAGCAGTAATGACTTTATGAACTTCTTTACTTCTAAGATTGATAATATTAGGAAAAAAATTATAACCATGCAGCCGTCTACTACAGTATCACATCAGACAGTGCATTGTAGTGTCACTGAGGAAAAATTACATTCATTCACTGCTATAGGAGAAGAAGAATTGGCTAAACTCGTTAAATCATCAAAATCAACAACATGTATGCTCGACCCCATACCGACTAAACTACTAAAAGAGATGCTTCCAGAGGTCAAAGATCCTCTTCTTAATATCATTAATTCATCCTTGACATTAGGATATGTACCAAAAACTTTTAAGTTGGCTATTATTAAACCACTTATTAAAAAACCGCAACTTGATCCTACAAAATTAGTCAATTACAGGCCAATCTCAAATCTACCCTTTCTGTCAAAAATACTAGAAAAGGCAGTGTCCTCACAATTATGCTCCTTTTTAGAAAGAAATGGTATCTGTGAGGATTTCCAGTCAGGATTTAGACCGTTATCATAGTACTGAGACTGCTCTCATTAGTTACAAATGATTTACTCTTATCATCCGATCGTGGTTGTATATCTCTATTAGTGTTACTCGATCTTAGCGCTGCATTCGATACTATCGACCACAACATTCTTTTGAATAGACTCGAAAATGATGTTGGCATTAGTGGAATTTCATTGGCATGGTTTAAATCATACTTATCTGACCGTTATCAGTTTGTAGCAGTAAATGAAGAGATGTCACACCGATCACAAGTTCAGTATGGAGTACCGCAGGGCTCAGTGCTAGGACCGTTGCTTTTCACCCTGTACATGCTACCACTGGGAGATATTATTAGGAAGCATGGCGTTAATTTTCATTCTTATGCTGACGATACTCAGCTCTATATTTCTTCATGCCCTGACGAAACGTACCAATTCACAAGATTAACAGAATGCATAGCTGATATAAAAAATTGGATGACTAGTAATTTCCTGCAACTTAATTCAGAAAAAACTGAATTTTTAATCATTGGACAAAAAAACTCCACAAGTAGTAACCTAGAATACTGTCTAACACTCGATGGCTGCTCTGTGAAGTCCTCGTCGTCAGTTAGGAACCTGGGTGTGCTCTTTGATACCAATCTCTCATTTGAAAGCCACGTTTCTAGCACCTGTAAAACTGCATTCTACCATCTTAAAAATATATCTAAATTACGGCACATGCTTTCAATGCAAAATGCTGAACAGTTAGTTCATGCGTTCATGACCTCAAGGCTAGATTATTGTAATGCCCTACTGGATGGTTGCCCTGCCCGCTTAATAAATAAACTGCAGCTTGTCCAAAACGCAGCAGCTAGAGTTCTTACTAGAACCAGGAAGTATGACCATATTAGCCCGGTTCTGGCAACACTGCATTGGCTCCCTATTTAACATCGTATACATTTTAAAATCTTGCTGATTACTTACAAAGCACTAAATGGTTTAGCTCCCCAGTACTTGAGCGAGCTCTTAACGCATTATACTCCATCACGTCTATTGCGGTCTCAAAATTCTGGCCAGTTGAAAATACCTAGAATATCAAAATCAACTGCAGGCGGTCGATCCTTTGTTCGGGAAGCAGACACACTCTGTCAGTTTAAATCTAGACTAAAAACACATCTCTTTACTATGGCATACACATAAAACATTTTTAATTTCTATTATTCAAATCAGTTAAATGATTGTTTTAGGCTGCATTAACTAGGTCAGCCGGAACCGGGAACACTTCCCATAACACCTGATGTACTCGTTACATCATAAGAAGAATGGCATCTACGCTAATGTTAGTCTCTCTGTTTATCCCGAGGTTTACTGCAGTCGGCCGGATCCAGGCCGTATCCAGACCAGATGGTGGCCCTTAGCCTGGACATGATGACCATATCCCTGAAGTGTCTGTAGAGACCGTGTCAATTAAACTCCCCCCTGTAAATGCCGCATCGACACGACATCCTCATTAAACCCGTCCCCGGCATGACGACTCCAATCTTTCGAATAATCTTACGAATATCTATTGATCTAATATGACTTCTGACCTGTAATGTGCCAGAATCATAATCATACACTATTTGTTCGTCGGCCAGAGGAGAACAGGCACCCCGACTGAGCCTGGTTTCTCCCAAGGTTTTTTTTTTCCATTCTGGCCCTGAAGGAGTTTTGGTTCCTTGCCACCGTCGCCTTTGGCTTTTGGCTTGCTCAGTTGGGGACACTTAAATTTCAACTATATTACTGATCTGCCCGCATTGACACTATATGATAATTGAAATGAGCTGGATGACATCACCGTTTTCACCAGAGCCGAATCAAATTCCGTTGCATTATTTTCCTGTTACCACTGTGAAGCTGCTTTGAAACAATTGCCATTGTAAAAAGCGCTATATAAATAAAGGTGATTTGATTTGATTTGATTTACAAGCAGAATGTGGCGGTTGGTCGGTGTTGTATTTGTCCCGCCCCTCCTCCACTGTGATTGGACGGCTGGGTGAAAAGTGACAGTGATAAGAGCTGCGTTTTACTCAAAGTTGCACATTTTTCAACTCTCGGCGACCCTCCGCGCCTCGTTACGCTCATGGCGTTCTAAAAACGCGGCGCTCCCATTGAAAACAACTGGATACGCCAGCCAGCCGCGTGAAAAAAACGCTTTGGTGGACACACGGCCTAATACTTCCTTCCCCCAGTCTTTCTGCGTCACTGAACACACATTACACTATTATTTAAACAATTAAATATTATTTAAAGTCAACCAAAGATTTCAATATTAACATTTAAACTAAAATTATCCTAATTAAAGGAGGAAAAGGTCATTTTCGGCCATTTTATGAATGTTACAGTTGATGTAAAGTAGGCTATCACGGAAGTAACTTTCAGCTTTATTAGCCTTTGTGTTTGAGTTCGTCATACGGTCTGTTTAGACGCAAATACTCGACCGATATCACAGCTATGAAAAGTTTAACGAACTCACTGTCACATGTGGAGCGATTGCTGATTTTGTATCTCCCGAAATGGCATCTTTATAGTCTGACACGACTGCTTTCGGTTTCACATACTAGAAGGGTTGCCAGATCATCCAGCCAAGTCGACTCAGACCCGCACAAAAGGAATGAAAACTGATATTTTCTGATCTTAGTCATAGGGTTGCCAACTTCAGCAAAAGAAAATAAGTGACAATCTCGGTTTAGATTTATTAATTTTCCATCTGAATCATCATTATGGTTGATATTGAAATTTAAATGCAAAATAAATATTGAATCACCATTACCATATCAATGAAACCTGACGTTATTAATGTTGATGGCAACAACATTGGAACAACATTGTTATCTTTATGATTGATTAACATTGTTATCTTTAAGCATTGATATTTGGTTTACCGGGCGATTGCCAATGTGTTGAAAAGTCATTGATTTAGAGCTGACCGGGAAACGACCTGTTGTTGAAAAGTCATCGACATATAGTTGACCGGGAAATATGATTGAAAATGCATCGGTGCTGGGTTGGGAACGCGGACGACACCAGTGCGAGAAGCCGGCATTTTCTCAGCGTCTTCGGATGTGAAAGACGAGTGAAAGACGGTTTAAGGTAAGTAAAGACAAAAAAATTAAAGTCATTATCAATTGTTTTTGTATAAGAGTATTTTGAAATTTATTTGAAGGCGAAAAAAGTCAGAAAAGAGCTTTAAATGGAAGTATTCGCGGTTTTTGCCTCATTCGCCTCAAGTCTTAACGGCCTCTTTTATTGAACTGAAGAGACACTTTTAATATAGTGGGTTTCTTATGTCTTATTTATACGTTTTTTGAAGTCCGTTAATAGAGGGCTATCAACAGATTCACATTTTAATTCATTATTTATCTTCGTGATTTTTTATGATTTTTATCTTAGAATTTTTTAAAATATCTTAATTTGTGTTCCAAAGATTAACAAAAGTCTTATGGTTTTGGAATGACATGAGGGTGAGTAAATTATGACAATTTTCATTTTTTGGTGAACTAACCCTTTAAAGAGCAGCCCTCCAAGTTCATCAACCTTTGTGAGGTATGTCATGTCTGTTTTAATACTTCAACAAAGTAGTAGTTTTCCAAAAGATATTTATATTTTTATTTAAAGAATTTTCTGGCCTGTTAACTGTTGTGCTTCATAATGACAGAAACACATCACACAGGGCTCCACGCTACACCCTGTGTAGGGAGCCACTGCACCCTAAATTGAAACATTGTGGCAAAAACATGGTTTTTAAGTAGGGCTGGGCAAAAAACAACATCATATCAAGATCATGGTAAAATATGTCTAACAATAAGCTATGGACATTTTTACTCTATATGGATTAATCTAACAGCCTATCACACAGTATAAGTCAGTGCGTGTTGCAAATAAATCTGCATGTTCTGTGTGTTGCAGTGTGAATGAGCAGCATAGTTTCATGAATCATTTGTGTTGGTCAATAATAATCAGTTGAATTAAATGCACTCACACTGGTCCTGCCATTGTTGCATTCTAGAGTGCTGTGGTAGAAAGACAATTACATTAAACAACTACACTGAGTGGTTGAAATCATAAAAAAGACTATTCACCTACCCTTACTGATGTGGATTCACCTGTCTGAAAATTATTCAGTTTTAACTAACAAATGTTTTAGGAATTTGTTTTGTGTTCCTTAGTAATGTTCTTTTTCCTCGTTTTAACCCACTGATGAACAGGTGGTGACAGGGATGAATGCTGGTCAAGAAGGAGAATGACTTTCCCCAATGGAGATCATTACAGTGCTTTTAAAGGAGGAGATTGTCCTGGATAAGTTAAAGGGTGTTGCATGCCTTTGCTGTGCTGATGGATCTTCTTCATGACTGAACATCAGTTATCCTAAGGAGGTCATGAAAATTGGCGGTTGACCGGGAGATCATCTGTCTGGATTACAAGACTATCATCTATAGATATATTCAATTTGGATACATATTTTATATAGCTTTCTTACCCTTTATTTTAACAACTATTTGTGAAAACATACGCACGCTTGTGTTTGTCTGTATGTGTGTTATTGCCAGTTTTAAAGGGTGATGAACCCATATAATATCTCATCTAGGGTGCCAACAGAATCTGCGCCGGCCCTGAACTTCATGATACTCACACAGGGTCAAAGGTCACAGCACCTCCATCACTGAATTTAAGGAGCTCACGCATGGATCTGTTACTCTTCATAGACACACATCTGGATACTGGAAATGCTGCTCTCTGAGTGTGAACAGACTTCTCTCTCTCATCACACACACTACTTTCACAGGAAGTTTGCTCCTTCTCTTCCTCCTTGATGTGAGACTTGATTTCAGGCCTGTATGTGGACACAGAAACATGCACAATAACTAAATTGACACGTTTTAATTAAATGGCATTTAATTAATTAACAGTTTTTCTCCAGTTACTGTAAATAGTGTTGGTTTGTAGAGCAACATGTCAGCCACACTTTCAAACGCAGGTCATTCAAACACTGGATTGACCTTCACTTTAATGACACTGCTGAACTCTTGCTGGTGTTTTTCACACTCGCGCTTTTCATCTCACATTAAGCAAATATGATGTTATTTTTGTGTTTATGTGATTATCCTGTGACTTTTTTTTTGAGTGCTTTATTTGAACATTCAGTTTACACTATGGCACAACAAAATTTGAACATAATAATTACGAATAACATCAATCATCACATTCAATTTCATTTAATTTCCTACAGTTTCAGAGAGAAATGTAGTAGCACGTTGATTTGCCATTTGTGGGTCTTTAATGCAGAGACTCTACTCAAGTGTTTGCAATTTAAATATAGTAATGCATTTAAAAGTTAATGGCCAAACGTATCATTACAATAGTTCTCAATGCTGTTACAGGTTAAATATAATGTGGATAACAATGAATAAATATATTTTTGTCTCGGGTTAAATACTGATAATTGATCACTCAAGCCCCGTTACCTAAACCTCTCTACTTAACCGTTGGACTCGCACATCCGCCATGTTTGTAGTTTTTTAACACTTTATCCGCGTTTGTAGTTCTAATCGAATCCTCGTCCAAACACGCAATGGGTTGTTGGCAATATCAGCCGTTAGAGTGTGCATGGATCTGCACTTCGGATTCTAACCGGAAATAGTCCATCCGGGTATCTGTGGAATCAGTGTTGCCAGATTGGGCGGTTTTGAATTTGATTGTGCGAGTAAAAATGGGTTTGGGCGGGTGGACAAAATTTGGGCTGGTTTAGGGTAAGTTCGGCGGTTTTCAAAAATCTAAATTGTATAGTATAATTGCTTAATAAAGAAAACTCAAGTGTGCATGTACTCCATACCATCAGTCATCATGACACACACAGGCCCACGAAGAGTCAGCTGGTGCAGGTGTTGACGTGCAGACGAGCACGCACTTTCAGCCAATCAGCGATCAGCAGGCAGACGTGCTCATTCATGACTTACAGGTTTTTAGCGCGATAACTCGTAGCTGTATGATCGCATACATATAAGGTAAGTTGTATCTACAGTAAAGAGTAGGAGAGTGATCCAACTCTCAACGTGGATCACACCTGTGACTGGAAGACTTCTTAATATAACCATGACTCCTGTCCATCGTCATATACACACGCGCAACACAAAGGTAAGCACATTGTTGTTATTTTTTTGTTGGCGACTTGACGGATTATCGTACACTATCAATGAATGACACATTTTGGCAGTGGTGTGTGCATTAATGTGTGTGAAATGCCTGTTAATTACGTTACTTTTTCCGATCTCTTACATTGGGCACTTTTTGCACTTATTTCTACTGTTGACATTGAAAATGATGCACATGTTTTTCTGAGGGATAAGTCACCGGTTCATTTTCCACCTGGACATTTTAGTCATATTTGCTAATTATCTTTAATGTATTTGCCCTGTTTTGATCCGTTTTCCTGGGAATTTTTAACATTATGTTTTAAGGACATACAAATGGTACTTATCAACCTTAATTGGTATGGCAATACAATTCTATCACATTATTTTGGCAGTTAAAGTTTTGGGCGTTTTTTTCTTGGAGTGGGCGGGTTTTGGTGAGCTTTTGGGCTGGAAATCGTCGACCCAATCTGGCAACACTGTTGGGAATACTCTTTTCAACATACTACGATTTGGGACACAGTAACTCTATTTTCGAATACTATTTAGGACGGATAGTATGCGAATTGGGATGCACCGAGAGAATTAGGTTTATTATACAAGCAGGCATTTGAATCTGCTTCCAAAAAAAAAAAAAAGGTTCATTGAAAAACCTTCTAAAATAGTACTTGAGATAAACAAACTAAAATATTTCCAGAGCTGGGAAGTATAATTGCACGTTATTTCTTTAACTTTGTATTATCCTGTGACTGATGAGACTTCCTTCCCCCAGTCTTACTGCGTCACTGAACACACATTACACTATATAGATTATTAAAACAATTGAATATGATTTAAAGTCAACCAAAGATTTCAACATCTTTTCAACATTAACATTTAAACTAAAATTATCCTAATTAAATGAGGAAAAAGTGTACGTTTAACCATTTTCGTGTTATGTGTTGATGTAAAGTAGGCTATCACGGAAGTAGCTTTCAGCTTTATTAGCCTTTGTGTTTGAGTTCGTCATACGGTCTGTTTAGACGCAAATACTCGACCGATATCACAGCTATGAAAAGTTTAATGAACTTACTGTCACATGTGGAGCGATTGCTGATTTTGTATCTCCCGAAATGGCGTCTTTATAGTCTGACACGAGTGACTGCTTTCGGTTTCACATACTAGCAGGGTTGTTGCAAGCTTCTTCTTCTTCTTCTTTTGGCGGTTCGCACCATTTTCGCGCATACTGTGAACTCGACCCAGAGACTCTACCCACTCCCCATCCTTCCCCGCTATATAAACATCTATGCTACAGCCAGTGCTGTGTGTTCAGCTCCTCTAACTTTAAAAAAAACCTTCAAATCCTATTATTTAAACATGTGTTCTCCAAATATTTAAATAAAGCTTCTCTGTTATTACTTCTCTGTTCTGGGTTTAATGGGTATCTATCTCAACGTTATATCAATCTCCTCTTTCCTCTTCTAATAACTTTTCTCTATCCTCTTTATATCTTTCACAATACATGATAACATGTTGTACTGTTTAATTTTCTCCACACCATTCACAACGTCCTGTCGATTGCTGTCGGATGCTTGGACATTAATTGCATTGTTCTATTAAGTCCTGTATGTCCGATTCTAAATCTGGATAAAATGTTTTCCTCTCTTCTACTTCCACCTGAGTACCTACCTTTCCTCACTTTTGGCTGTATTGCATACATATGTCTACCTTTACTTCCTGTTTCCCACAGTTGTTGCCATCTTTGATTTATCTGCTTTTTAATTATAGCTTTAATTTCATATCTATTGTGTGATATTTCCCCGTGTCCTGCAGAGCTTGTTTTGCCAGTTTATCTGCTGCTTCGTTCCCTTTCACCCCCACGTGAGCTACTACCCACATGAATATTACCCTCACCCTTTTCTGCTGTAACATATATAATTCTTGCAGAATTTCCACTACTAAATCTAGTGTCAGACTGTTGTGCTTCAATGCACATACGAGCAGAACTGGAGTCTGAATATACTACCACATCCTTTTCTCCTGCCTCTTTTATCCATCTTAATGCCATCATTATTGCAATTAACTTATTTGAGATCCTTAACTTATGGAGATCCTTACCTTTCTGAATATTTGCATTTTTGGAATGACAAACGCTACCCCTACACGTTCATTATCTGGATTTTTTTTTAATGCATCTGTACTTGTGTTTTATGCCCATATTTTAACTACAGGTATTCCCTCACCTGGATTTCCTCGAGTTCACTCTAACCTTCTTTTTGCCTATTTTCCAGCATCCTTAAATCAACTGACGGCTGTGGCAAAATCCTCAAAGGGACTGCTGGTAAACCCACTCTTGGAGTAATACTTAACTCTTTAATAGCCAACTCCTTTACTAAATCATCAACCACCTATCCAAAACTATTACACTCCCTTTTTCCATACTCCCAACACTGCTCTAGTACCCTTAAAGTGGGATGTGATATGTCCTGTCCAGGGGTGTCACTAGGCCTATTTTATAAGGGCTTTAGCCCCCCCAAATTTCCACCCAGCCCCCCTAAAATTAGCGATTAACTCCGTAATATGTACACTAATTCGTGATCGCCTCAGTCCCCTTTAAAACTCATATTCAGCGTATTCTTCAATCCGCAACAGAGCAGATGATATCTGCATCTGTGTAGTTCTTTGTCATAAATGCAGTTTACATAATATGATGCAGGAGCAATTCAAGATGGTTTCCCATCAACTGTAAAATCTGGGCTTATTTATTTATTTATTTTATGAAATTCTTTCATCTAAATGGCATGAAACTTTTCCTACTCTTGCTATACTTCATACTTCAGTGCAATAAAATAGCTAAAATTTGTTATACTATTTATTTTATAATAAATCCAAAAGCAAACAGACAAAAAGAAAAGGGAGTGCAAATGAGATGATGAGTGGTCCTCTGCAGCCATCTACTGGTTATAGTGGTAATTTCATGTTGAAAGTGTGTTTGTTTTCCACCAGGTAAAATAAATCCTCCACTAAAGCATGGCACATTTTCCATGTTATCTCCATGAATGAAAATGACAAATGTAGATCTTCTTTAAAGTTAATTTTACTGCACAAATGTAGTTGAAAATAATATTTTACCCACATATTGCCAATCTAGACAATTACAGTAATATAAAGTTTGTCTATATTCTTAATGAATATTAGCTGGTTATTTAAAATAATTAGAAATGAATTAAGTATTCAGGGATTGACTACATAGGTAGTGTAGAACAAACTGTATTGTTCATTCCTAACCTAGTATACAAACAATATATTAAATCGTTGTTTTTTTAAATCATACCCTCATTGGGGGCTGAGCCCCCCTAATATTGAAATCTTAGAATTGCCCTTGGTCCTGTCCCATAATATACTACATTTAACTGTTGTCTTCTTAATTTGAGAGGCATGTCCCCTACTTCTGCCTGTAATGCTGAAACAGGTGATGACGGATATGCCCCACAACAAATCCTTAATGCCTTTGCTTGAATTCTCTCTAATTTATCTAGGTGAGTTTTTGCTGCTGATCCATATACTATGCTTCCATAGTCCATTGCTGATCTAATTAACATTATGTAAATAGTTTTCAGTGCCAGCCTATCTGCCCCCCAGACTTGCCCAGACACACATCTCATTATATTCAACACTCTTTTACACTTATCTTCCATCTTCTCAATATGCCCTTTCCATGTGAGTCTGCTGTCTAACCAGATTCCAAGAAATCTTATTTTGGATACCCGTTCTAGATTGTGATTATACAACTTTAATTTAATTTCATCATCTATTCTTTTATTAATGAAAAAGATTACCTGAGTTTTTTCCATTGAGAATTTAAACCCCCACTTAAATGACCATTCCTCAACTTCTTTTAATGCATTTTGCATTCTCCGCACAACATACTTTATATTCGCCCCTCTGTACCACAGAGCTCCATCATCTGCAAACAAAGATCTGCAAATATTTTTATCCACCCTCTTAAATACATAATTTATCATGATTATAAAAAGCTCAGTTCCACCTCTTCCGCCCTCATTACAATCAATGGCGCTGAGGAAAAGGGCTACCAGAAGCTGCCGCCCTTAGATGAAATTGTGGCTGCGCATCTCTGCCCGCCCACCACGATAGGATGGAAGGCCAAGGTCGCCCATCTGTCTAAGCCCTGTAGGACCACATAAGCCCTCGCTGGACGTGCCTACACCTTGGCTGGACAGGTGGCTTCATTGCTTCACACTATGGTGGTCCTTCAGGTCTTTCAGGCCAAACTCCTCCGCTTATTGGACGAGTCCGGCCCAGGCCCTGCCGCGTTCAAAGAGCTGCGCAGCGCGACTGATCTGGCCCTGCGAGCTACTAAAGCGACGGCCCATACGATCGACAGAGCCATGGTGAGCCTGGTGGTGCAGGAGCGCCACCTATTGCTTAACTTAAATGAGATAATGGACGCGGATAAGGCCGCTTTCCTCGTCTCTCCAGTCTCCCCCTCTGGTCTCTTTGGCCCTGCGGTGGGTGGATTCGCCGAACGTTTTACTGCTGCGCAAAAGTCGTCCCAGGCAATGTGACACTTCCTGCCGAAACGTTCCAGCTCTGCTACTGCTCCTAGTCGCCCAAAAACAGCGCAGACTCTCAGCAGCCCACCAAACCAGCGCCCTTGACTGCTCAGCCTAACCCGCAGCCTGAGCCTCGACAGTGCTCCCGTTCGGTAAGCGCTACCAGTTTCCGAAGTGCCAGGGGTCCCGGCCTAAGATAAGAAGTCGCCCTGATCCGACAGACAGGAAGAGGAAGACACTAGGTTTCGCCGCGGCCGGACCACCTCTCAAACAGCCTCGTTAATGCCTCCCAGCCCCCTGTTTAGTTCTGGGCTCTGGAAGCAGTGTGTCTGTTGCAAGCAGTGGGCCCGTTCAGACTCACGCTCTCATGCTTTTTCCCGCTGTTATAGTGAACAAAATAAAAAACAAACATAATTTAAAAAGAGAGCACTTTTCCTCTTCCACTAACCTCGAACGTCAGGCCCCTACAAAGCGGCCGGCCGCTCGAATTAATTTAACCCTTAGTCACACGGGCCAAGGCTTGGGAAGTCATCCCCGGAGTGTCAGATTGGGTTTTGGGGGTAGGATACTCACTCCAGTTCGCTCGCAGGCTACCGCGCTTCAATGGCTTGGTTCCCTCCTCGGTAGGGAGCAAAGAAGCTCACGTCCTCCGCACCGAGGTGTTGGCTTTGCTGGCAAAAGAAGCCGTGGAGACAGTTCCTCCAGCCCAATGCGAGTCAGGCTTCTATAGCCTGAGCCAGAGTTGTGGGCACTGCATCTTTGGCCTCTCGACGGGAGCCTGTGGCCCTCCCCGAGAGAGTGCTAAATACTATTTCTGAAGCTAGAGCCCCGTCCACGAGACGCCTCTATGACCTCTGAGAGCCCTCAAGTGCTCCCCATTCCAGCCTCTCCAGACGGCCGACTTACACCCTCTTTTGTTAAAAATCACCCTCTTGCTAGCTCTAGCATCGGTTAAGCGAGTCAGAGACTTATAGGCGCTCTCGATGAGCGCTTCCTGCCTCAAATATGGACCCAACGACTGCAAAGTTGTTCTTAAGCCAAGACATGGCTGCGTTCCCAAGGTGCTCTCTACTCCGTTCAGAGCACAGGTCATTACTCTCTCCGCACTACCTCCCTCAACGGATAAAGGAGATCTGCATTTGCTCTGCCCCGTCCGGGCCTTGAGAACTTACATTGAGCGCTCCGCCTCATTTAGGCATTCAATGGTCGTGCAGTTTCACTGCGTGATTAAAAAAGGCTTCAGTAATCGAAGAAAAAGGAGTTTTCCCCAACAGCGTCTAGCGACGCAGTACTCGTTCCTGTATCTCAGGAAACCAAGATTACATTAGTAACCGAGTACGTTCATGTACAAAAATTTTTAACCATAAAAAGAACAAGAGAAAAGAGAAAAAAAATAAACAAAAGCATTTTTTAATACTGTACCGCCTTCAGTCAACAAAACCAGTTGGATGGGGGTATTAGTAAACGTGCATGTATGAATTTAAAATTAAAAGCACCTTTCATCCTCAATTAAAACTGAAAACTGAACTAACACAATATTATGTATGGAGAGTATTTAAGCTTTCGAATGATACCTAATTTATGATGATTACTAAAGTATGTGATGTGAAAAAAAAACAATAAAAAGCACTAGCAGGACACTGACAGTTAACAGGTTAAATTAATTTAATTTTTTTTAACTTCTGGATAATGATTTAATGTAATTTGTGTTCTGGTCCACTCATGAAAGTGGCATATTTAATCTTAATATGTAAATGGTAAGTATTATGTTTATTTAATCATTTCAAATACTCTAGTAAAAGAGTAGGCCTACACACACAGCGGTGCTGCGCACATACTTGAGCCATTTGTTTTTTATAAATCCTGATAAATGTGTGACAAGGTTTAGGATATACATCAGGCCCTGTCTGGTCGGGACTATGAAGAATGATGGAGATGCTTTTTCTTTGCACTGCATGCCTTCCATATGTTGCTTTCATAAAGTGGTGTGGACATCACATCCTGAGAAAATGTGTCCATCTATTTCATTTATTTGAACAAACCTGTCACGTCCACCAGCTGCGAGTGCCCTTGCATGTCAGCAGAGGACACTGTTTCCACCTACACTACACACATCATGGACTCAGTTTCCCACAATGCTTTGTCTGTCTATTATGTGTAATCATGTGCAGCTGTGTCCCATCACTTCATTGTCTCTCTCTCCATATAACCCTGGTCAGTCGTTTGTCTTGTTGCAAAGTCTTGTCTTGTCTGTACAGCATTACTGAGCGTTTCCCCTGTTCCCTTTCAAAAGCTACACTCAATGCTGCATAAGCTTATGCATATGGGAAGGGTCTTATTACGACCTGCTGTGAAAATAGTGTGAAAACACGTCAATGAAATTGACCCGGAGGTATTTATAGCCTCGGCCGGTGACGTCATAGGCGCACCTGCTACACAAGGCTATAAATAGATGAGCTCCAGCTGTAGCCATCAGGTCTTTTTGTTTTCAGACCACTCTGTGTTTGGTGTGTTATACAAAGTCTCTCTCTCTGAAAATCTCTCTTTCTCTTTCAAAAACTCAACTCGAGATCTTTTGTCGGGAGTTAGTTTTTCAACTGATAGTGTGCAGACTTCTCTCTTTCATCTCTGTGATACAAGTGAAAAGAGTTCAAGTGAAAAGAAGTTTATCAGTTAAAAGAGAAATATGAGTCAGCAGAAGCGTTGTGTGCCTCCATGCTCTCGCCCGATAGCAGACGTGGACACACACGATTACTGCTTTGTGTGTTTGGGGGAAGAGCACGCGGTCGCTGCATTGGAGTCAGGCGAGTGCCGGCATTGTGAACTGTTCACAGTGAAGATGCTGCGTGCTCGGCTTGGCTTTTTTCAGTCCGCACCCACATTGCAATCATGGGGCTCTAGGATGGATTTGGCTGACGAGCAGGAGACGGGGCCGTCCCTTTCGACTGCTCGTCTACCAGATCCACATCTCTCCCTGCGCGATCCCGAAGCGCACTCCGGTGCCTCTTCGGCTCGCGCGTGGGAGGAGGATGACATATCTCTTGGGTCTGCGGACTTCGAGCAGCCACTTTCCGAGCGTTCCTCGCACGATAAATCCGTCGATTATTGGAAGTGGTTACTCGCGCGGTGGCCAGGTTGCAGATTGACTGGCCCCGTGAACAAGAGATCCCCAAACGCAGCAAGCTTGAGGATAGGTTTCTGTCCGGTGGCGGGGGGGAGAGAACGTAACATCAACCTCTCCCCTTCTTTGAGGACCTCCATGACGAATTATCAAAGTCATGGAGTAAAAAATATACCTCGCGTGTGTTTGTGCCCTCGACGTCGACTTTTTCGACTATCGTGGGTGCGAAAGCACGCGGGTATACGGAGATGCCACAGGTTGAAGAGACGCTCGCGGGCTATCTCTCGCCTGGTTCGGCATCTTCGCTAAAGAAACCTGTCCTCCCCACGAAGCCGTGTAGAACAATTTCAACGCTCGTGGAAAAAGCTTATCAAGCTGCAGGTCAGGCTGGTGCTGCGCTGCACACCATGGTGGTGTTACAGGCGTACCAGGCTGACCTTCTGAAGGACATGAGTGCGGGGGGGATGATTGATGGCGAAGCTTTCGCCGAGCTTCGCCGATCCACAGATTTATCTCTCCGTGCCACCAAGTAAACGGCCCGTGCCATCGGCCGTTCAATGTCTGCTTTGGTGAGCACGGAGAGACATCTGTGGCTTAATCTTTCAGGAATAAAGGATAAAGAGAAAGTATTTCTGTTAGATTCTCCAGTCTCCCCCACGGGCTTATTTGGCGGCACAGTTAACTTTGTCGTTGCCAAATTCAGAGAAGCCCAAAAACATGAGGAAGCGTTCACGCAGTTCCTTCCTCGCCGCACTAAAGGGGAGGGGTTGTCAGCCACCCAACCTCTCCCAGGTCCTTCAAGGGAGGTTAAGAAACAAAGTGTGGCGAGTCGCGCTCCCCCTCGTAAAGATTGGGGACCGGCTCGCCGCCCTGAGCAGCCTCCCAGGGCGGACCTCAGGACCATCATTAATAAGAAGAAGTCCTGATGGTCTTGCGCCCAGTCTGGTGGGGGTAGCCCCCTGCAGGACGGGGCGTGTCATAGAACACCTGCTCACTCCGTCCCGACCCTCACGAAACCTCTCCACCTCCGCCGCCTCTGGCGATTCGGGGGGCAGCGGTTTCCAGCGAAATGTTAAAGGTCCTGTGTCTAAATCCTGCTATTATCCAGGACACGGGACATCTAACATCCCCTCAACAGGAAGTGTTAAAGCTAATAACACTATCCGAGAGTCTGGCAGCGTGGAAACTTCTGCCAGGCATTTCTGCATGGGTGTTAAGCACAGTACAGAACGGATACAGAATCCAATTTATTCGGCACCCTCCATGTTTCAACGGCGTGGTCTCCACTTCCGTGAGACCGGAATCAGCGCACGTACTGTCACAAGAGCTGCAAACTCTTCTGAGCAAAGAGGCCATAGAACATGTTCCTCTTCCAGAGAGAGAGTCAGGCTATTACAGCAGATATTTCCTGGTTCCCAAGAAGGATGGATGGTTGCGTCCAATCTTAGATCTTCGAGGCTTAAACCGTTCAGTCAAAGCACTCAAGTTCAAGATGCTAACCGTTGTAACGATCGTGTCGCAAATCCAACATCGCGATTGGTTTGTCACGATCGATCTGAAGGACGCGTATTTTCACATAGAAATACTGCCACAACACAGGAAGTTCCTGAGGTTCGCTTTTGGGGGCGAAGCCTACCAATTTCGGGTTCTTCCATTCGGCCTAGCCTTATCACCCCGCACATACACAAAATGCATGGATGCAGCGCTGGCTCCATTGCGACTCCAGGGCATTCGCATTTTGAATTATATCGACGATTTGCTAATACTAGCTCGTTCGCGAGAGATGGCGCTTCAGCAGAGACATTGTGCTAGCTCATCTAGTTTCTCTCGGCTGAGACTCAACGCCAAGAAAAGCGTTCTTTCTTCTGTCCAGAGA
Source organism: Coreius guichenoti (assembly GCA_039654105.1). Lineage (NCBI taxonomy): Eukaryota > Metazoa > Chordata > Actinopteri > Cypriniformes > Gobionidae > Coreius > Coreius guichenoti. Next base: position 6,594,292 of record CM077171.1, on the reverse strand, counting down.
ACGACTTATCTGGGGATAGTTTGGGATTTGATCACGATGCGGGCACAACTGTCTCCCGCTCGAGTCGAGACCATTCTACATACCCTGAGCAAAGTCAGGCTAGGTCAAAATTTCACTATTCATCAGTGTCAAAGATTGTTAGGTTTCATGGCTTCGGCATCCACGGTGATCCCTATGGGGCTGTTGCACATGAGACCGTTTCAGTTGTGGCTCAGAGCCAGGGGGTTTCATTCAAGGGCCAACCCCCAGAGGCTAATAAAAGTGACGCGCCGCGGGCTTCGTACACTAACTATGTGGCTCAGACCCTGGTTCCTTGCCTTGGGTCCCACTCTAGCCGTACCTTGTCGTCGCAAACTGCTAACGACGGACGCTTCCCTGACGGGCTGGGGTGCGGTCTTAAGTGGTCGTCCAGCCCAAGGGGAATGGGAGGGTCATCAGCTCGATTGGCACATCAATTGCCTCGAGTTGATGGCTGTATTTCTGGCCCTGAAATACTTTCTCCCCCAATTGAGGGGCTATCATGTCCTAGTGCGGGTGGACAACACAGCGACAGTCTCATATATAAATCACCAGGGAGGTCTGCGCTCACACGATCTAAACAGAATAGCGAGACAGATTCTTCTCTGGGCCCAGGACAAGCTCCTGTCACTCAGAGCAGTGTACATCCCGGGGCAGTTGAATGTGGTAGCAGATTTACTGTCCAGACAGAAATTACAGATGGGGGAATGGAAACTCCACCCAGAAGTAGTCAAGCAGATGTGGACCAGATTTTACAGAGCGGAAGTGGACCTCTTTGCCTCTTATCAGACAGCGCAATGTCCCCTCTACTTCTCTCTCAGTCACCCAGCCCCGCTGGGTCTGGATGCGATGGCTCATACATGGCCCAAAATGCGCCTGTATGCCTTCCCTCCAGTCGCTCTGCTCCCAGGAGTTCTAGCCAGGGTTCGCCAACAAGGGTCTTGCCTCTTATTGATAGCGCCGCGTTGGCCGAACAGAGTGTGGTTCTCGGAGATAGTGTCTCTCCTCAACGGCTCGCCGTGGGCGATTCCGGCGAGGAGGGACCTTCTGTCTCAGGCAGAGGGCACGATATTCCATCCCAGGCCCGACCTGTGGAACCTTCATGTTTGGCCCCTGATGGGCACCAACTGAGGGACACTGGGCTTTCGCCTGCAGTTATTGAGACCATCCTGAGTGCTAGGGCTTCCTCCACTCGGAAAGTTTATGCCAATAAATGGGGTGTCTTTGAAAGGCGGTGTGCGACACATAATGCAGACCCAGTCAACTGCTAGGTTGCTTCAGTTCTGGATTTTCTGCAAGAAAAATTGTCATCAGGCACTTGCCCCTCCACTCTTAGGGTTTATGTGGCCGCTCTATCGGCTTGCCACGCCCTGGTGGATGGGGTGCCGCTCGGGAGGCATCCTCTGCTCGCTTGCTTCATTTGTAGGGCCAGGCGGTTGAGGCCCCCTGTAAGAACCAAGATCCCTTCATGGGACTTAGCTATAGTCCTCGAGGGTCTGGTTGAGACCCCCTTTGAACCTCTAGAATCGGCGTCTGACAAACTTCTGACTCTAAAGATGGTTTTTCTTATGGCTGTAAATTCTCTGAAAAGAATTGGGGATATGCAGGCTCTGTCAATATCGCCATCCTGCTTAGACTTTGCCCCAGGCTTGGTGACAGTGATTTTGCATCCTCATCCTGACTACCTTTCTAAGGTTCCTTTTTCGACTGTACATCCTGTCACTCTTGAAACCTTCTGCCCTCCGCTGTTCACAACGCCGGATCAGGAGAGACTTCATAGACTGTGTCCAGTCCATGCTCTTCAGGCCTACGTCCACCGCACTAGCCAGTGGCGTAAGTCAGAGCAATTGTTTGTTTGCCATGGGGGCCGTAACAGAGGTTCTGCCACCACCAAACAAACAATGTCACATTGGGTCAGGGATGCTATTGCTCTTGCCTATGAGGCGCGTGGTCAAGCTTCGCCTATAGGATTAAGGGCTCACTCCACCAGGGGAGTTGCCTCTTCTACTGCGTTAGCAAGGGGTGCTCCCTTACAAAGTGTTTGTGATGCGGCAGGTTGGTCCTCTCCGCACACATTCTTAAGATTTTATAGCTTGGATGCTCATGCCACTCCGGGCTCTCATGTCCTTGAGTCGACATCACAAGCTAATGTCTGAGGCCTCTTGCGTCCGTGTACACACCTACACAACCATAAGGGGTCCCGGCACCATCAAGCACGGCGGCGTGGGTATTCTCGTTCCCATATGCATAAGCTTATGCAGCACTGAGTGTCGCTTTTGAAAGGGAACACGTGGGGTTACCTGATAAAGCGCAACGAGATACTGCATCGCTAGGCTGTGCTGATGGTGCTCCAGGACTGGTCTTCAAACAAAAGAGAGCTGATGGCTACAGCTGGAGCTCATCTATTTATAGCCTCGTGTAGCAGGTGCGCCTATGACGTCACCGGCCGAGGCTATAAATACCTACGTCAATGAAATTGACCCGGGTTTTCACACTATTTTCACAGCTGGTCGTGATAAAACACTTCCCATATGCATAAGCTTATGCAGCATCTCGTTCCGCTTTATCAGGGAACAGGGTTACAGTCAAGTAACCCCAAGTGTTTTCCATGTTCCTGGTTTTCTTGTTCCTGTCTCACCCTCTGGATTTGTTTGTTTGATTGGACTGATTTACTGTGCTCTGACCTTTTGCCTGTTTAATGAACTATGACTTTGGATTGTGCTACCAATAAACTACATTTGGATCTTTATCATTGTTGCTCACAACAACTGCTTGCAACAACTAACACCAACAATACGTAACAAAACCTGTGTGTAGTATTTCTGATTTCCTCATCTTTGATTGTGTAGTCATTTAACACCAACACATCAAGGAGGTATGGAAGCCATTTTTGCCATATAAGAAAAAAATCATAAATCTGGTAAATCATAATTATGACCAAGTCATAATTATGAGATGACATGTCAAATTACTACTTAAAATGTTAAAATTATGACTTTTAATTATAATTTTTACTTTTCAAGTCATAATTTTAACATGTTAAGTAATAATATGTAATAATTATGACTGTCATAATTTAAACCTTTTTTTATCTGACTTTTAAAGTCATAATTTTGAATTTTACCTCTTATAATTACTTAGTATGTCATAATTTCAATTTATGTCATAATTATGACTTACCAGAGCATGATTTTTTTTTCTTATGTGTTGGAAATGGGCTTCCATAAGGAGGCCAGAATTATTTTAAAGCCTTTATGGAACTGTTTGATCTCGTGGACATATGGAGATTATGTAGTTCCTCTTCTGATCGTAGTTCTTAACTCATGGACCAATAGCATCTTTCTTCAACAAACACAAATGCAATTTTAATGTTGAAAAAAGTAAAGAGTTGTAAAGGGTGTGGATCTAAATGTAGCAAGATTTATTAACTAAAAGATACTCCAAAATACAAGAAAAATGTAATTATGTCTGTGTCTGTATGAGCAGTGTGAACTGGCATTATGGCTTTCTTTCTTCATTTAAACACAAAAGATCATTTAAAATTTTGAAAATATATATATTTTTTTCCATAGAATGAAAGTCAATGGAAAGTAATACTGTGACCATCTGACAATATTTAAGAGATTTACAGTAATTTATTGTGAAATGATTTATTTAATTGTAATCATTGTTCAAATGATTAATAAGGAAATACATCATCATATTATTATTATTATTCACTGTTGCACAGATTACAAAAGTAAACTCAAAGAAACACACAACTCAAAACATTCACCAGAGTAGAAATTGTGCTAAATAATGAATATTTGAAAACCCTATAAGCTTGTCATATGTTTAGGGATTTAAAATGTCAATATTTGGCTGATATGACAGATGAAACATCGCACAAAAACCATTGCCATTTTCGAAATATAATTTAAAGTCAGGAACACTTTCTTCTGTAGGCCTCTGACAAACACATCTGTCAAAAGTATCATTCAGTTCATAAGGTGCTAAAAGCCTTGCCTCAAATAGAGCACCTTTAGAATGAAAAGTTTAAATAACCAACCTTAGTTGCAACTGATTAAAGTGACAAGGAGTAAATTGTAAGATTGTATTTTTTTCTGATGAATCAAAGGGTGACACTAACATTTACAGTATTAGAAACAGATAAAACACAGATATTTTTAACTTACAAAAAAAGACTGAAGAAAGAAAATGAATGAACAACATACTCCTGAAAAGTTTTAACAGGTGTCAGTAGGAGAACTCATTGTTCCTCAGTGAGTCTGTATTTGTGTGTCTGTGGTTGGTTACAGCACTCAGTGCTCCCACAGGGAAGAGGCGTCCACGCTGCACCCATCAGCCATCAGCGTGCCTCCCTGGTCTCCACGCAAGTACTTGCCATTCTGACCCTTGATGCCAACCCGTCCATACTCCACAAACTCAAAGAAGAAATCCTCAGGTTTGTCCCCATCTGTGCACACCAGGCCACTGCCGGAGACATACCAAAACTTTTCATTTCCACCTGTGGTAGAGAGAAAAAATTACATGCATCAGGGATTTTGTGAAGAAGTGTCTGTGTTACTCAGTGAAACTCTCATCAGTCACAGCTCACACAATATAACTCACTTTTTATTTGGTATGCGCCGTCACTGAAAAGCAATGAGAAGATGTCATAAACAGAGCGACTGGCGTCCAGTGTATTGGAATTTTTGTGGTGACACACAAAGCCGTTCTCCCCACGCAAGACCAGGATAGGGCGATTAATCAGCTTTAGCACAAACTGCTCGTCCTCCCCTGCCGAACACATGAGAGGGTTTATCGCACTCGTGTTATGTGGGTATCCAGTAGTGGCAGTTCAGTAAAAGTGTCAGAAAATAATCCGTTTGCACTCACCCAAAGAATCACTCACAGCAGCGAGCTGTCCATTTTTCTTTGTGCAGACATATTTTCCATTGTTTGCCCTCAAAGCGACTCGTCGGCCCAGCCACTCAATGTCAAACCTGGTGTTTTCTTCTCTATCAGTTACAAGAACACACATATTCAAGATCATTGCTGTGCATATATTATATTATATTATATTATGTTTACATGTTAAAGCGATGGTTCACCCCAAAATGATTTTTTTGGTCTATGGAACACAAAAGTAGTTTTTTGTTTTGTTTTGTTTTTTGTCCATACAATGGAAGTAACAGCTCCCCTATGTAGTTTACAATCATTTGGGGGGGGGGGGGGGGGGAACTATATAGCATATGTATTCTTCATTTTACATAACTTTTATTTGATACATTTTTCAAAACCCTTAAACATTTTTATTTCCAAGTTTAAATAGTTTGTCATGTTTCTCAAGTTTTACCAAACACATTTATTTGTTTGTTTGTTTGTTTGTTTCAATGAGAAACATGTATAAAACATCTCCTTACACTTCTGTGGCTGAAGACATAATCCCTCCGTGTGTAACGAGTGTCCAGTAATTTCCGCCACTGGTTCTGAACATGCACTTCTTAGTCTCTTTGTCAATCTCCATCTGAAATGTCTCCATGTCGGTCTCATCATCCTGATTAGCTAGGATGCTAACACCTGGAAACAAAGAAATGTATCATGGCAGGCTCTCAATGACTGAGACTTGGTTCCTTTACAAAATTACAAAGCAAGTAAATAGTACAGCAGATATGAATTTGAAAGAAGTTCTACAAATGCATCAGGTTGCCCTCAAACTCTGTCCTCAAACTGATGGCTTTTTCTATGTCTCCTCATGTAATTATTATTTTATTTTTTAGCTAGTAACATGCACTTTCTGAGAATCCACTTCAAACCACTTACCATTTTAAATAAAAATAAATCAAGGCAGGATTGTCACATGTCTGTCTTGTCTTGTTTAGCACATGTGGTGTTTTGGGTTATTTCTGGGCCATGTGCTCTTGTCTTCTGTCTTGACCCCACCCCTCTTGTTATCTGATTATTGTTTAATTGGCCCACCTGGTTCCCTCCTGATTTGTACCCTTTATAGTCTCCTCATGTATGCAGTCCTGTGTTGGGTTGTTGTCTTTTGTCATCTGTTTTTCCCCGTTGTAGTACATGTTCTGTTCCAGAGGTTTATTGTATTTCTAGTTTGGATCTCCCCCTCGTGGGTTTTGTTTTTGTATTCTTTTATTTTTACAATAAATTTACCCCCTTCCTGCAAATGAGTCCTCGCACCTTTTCTTTGTTCAGCTCCCTGACAAGGATAGAACCAGGAGCCCGACTGACAGAGGTGAAGTCATGAAAATTGGAGACCCGGGAAGAGCTGAGGAGATGAAAACCCAGGGATACAATGAAGGACTGGAGGGCAAGGTGGAGCCGCATGCGTGCGTGACCAAGGTGAAGACGTGGGCTTAGCAGACCTGAGCAAAGTCAGTGTGACTGAGGATGATGGCGGAACCAGAGGGAAGGAGGGGCCTTGCAGAGCCAGAGAGGTGGAGATCCGGAAGTCCAAAATACAGCCAGAGTGACGATTGACCAAAATGAAGTGGAGACCAAGCTTATTGAATGCACCTAAGTGATGGGAGTGTGGCCGGAGCTCCAGTCCATCCCCTCAAACTCCACTAATATGCCCTCAGTGACAGATGTTGTTGCTGGCCCCTTGTCAGACTCCTCAATGTGCTCGACGAAATTGACCTCTGGCAAACGCTCTGGCTCTTTCTTCAAGGCAGGCTCAGGCTCTGAGTCTGCGGTGGGCTCTGGCTTCTAATCCTTACCTGGCCTGGCTTAGTGGGGCTGGCATTGTCCTCATCCGCAATGCAGATGGTATACAGGGATCCACATTGCACCAGCACCCACTCCACGTATTCTGCAAAGCTCCCTCGAGGTCCTTCCACGGGCAGGCATGCCTTTGACCGCTCATTGAGGCTGTTGTTGTAAAAGATGCATAGCAAGCGGTCAGGATAGCGAGCGAGGCACACCAGATCTAAGAAGTCCCTTGTGTGATCCTCGAGGGAGCAATTCTCCTGGTCAAGGAGATATGGAAGTCTAAATTCAATATCTAATATCTAATTCAATATCTAATATCTAAATTCAATATCTCGATTGCTCCGGCCTGATCGATTGCTCCTGTCTGCCTCCTGTTTGTCCTGCTGCCTGCTGTGCTCGCGTGTGCTTTGCTTGCTTTTGAATCTTTATTTGATATCATTCCCTGTTGTTTAAACTGCTAAATATAACTTACCCATCACCATATATTGTCTAATATTGCCTACCAGATTAAATCTGACATCGCTATCTTTTAATCTAAATCCCTATCACGCGTTAGCATTTCGCTAGCCTGTTAGCTTGCCATCTCTGCACTCGGGTCTCTTGTTTTCTGAGTTCATTAAACAACTGTGGTGAGTTGGATTAGTAAATAGATCCCATCAAACAATTGTGGTAAATTGGATTAATCAACAAATACGGTAAGCCATGTCTTCTTCTCCTGTCATTGTCACTTGCACTGCATGTTTCATGTGTAGTATATCTTTCTCCGTTGGCGAACAGGGCTTAAATAAACTGCAGCTTGTCCAAAACGCAGCAGCTAGAGTTCTTACTAGAACCAGGAAGTATGACCATATTAGCCCGGTTCTGGCAACACTGCATTGGCTCCCTATTAAACATCGTATACATTTTAAAATCTTGCTGATTACTTACAAAGCACTAAATGGTTTAGCTCCCCAGTACTTGAGCGAGCTCTTAACACATTATACTCCATCACGTCTATTGCGGTCTCAAAATTCTGGCCAGTTGATAATACCTAGAATATCAAATCAACTGCAGGCGGTCGATCCTTTTCCTATTTAGCACCTAAACTCTGGAACAGTCTTCCTAGCATTGTTCGGGAAGCAGACACACTCTGTCAGTTTAAATCTAGACTAAAAACACATCTCTTTACTATGGCATACACATAAAATATTTTTAATTTATATTATTCAAATCAGTTAAATGATTGTTTTAGGCTGCATTAACTAGGTCAGCCGGAACCGGGAACACTTCCCATAACACCTGATGTACATGTTACATCATAAGAAGAATGGCATCTACACTAATGTTAGTCTCTCTGTTTATCCTGAGGTTTACTGCAGTCGGCCGGATCCGGGCCGTATCCGGACCAGATGGTGGACCTTAGCCTGGACATGACGAACGCATCCCTGAATTGTCTGTAGAGACCGTGTCAATTAAACTCCCCCCTGTAAATGCCGCATCGACACGACATCCTCATTAAACCCGTCCCCGGCGTGACGACTCCAATCTTTCAAATAATCCTACGAATATCTATTGATCTAATATGACTTCTGACCTGTAATGTTGCCAGAATCATAATCATACACTATTTGTTCGTCGGCCAGAGGAGAACTGGCACCCCGACTGAGCCTGGTTTCTCCCAAGGTTTTTTTTCTCCATTCTGGCCCTGAAGGAGTTTTGGTTCCTTGCCACCGTAGCCTTTGGCTTTTGGCTTGCTCAGTTGGGGACACTTAAATTTCAACTATATTACTGATCTGCCCGCATTGACACTATATGATAATTGAAATGAGCTGGATGACATCACCGTTTTCACCAGAGCGGCTGTACAGCCGAATCAAACTCTGTTGCATTATTTTCCTGTTACCACTGTGAAGCTGCTTTGAAACAATTGGCATTGTAAAAGCGCTATATAAATAAAGGTGATTTGATTTGATTTGATTTTGATTTTGATCTAAATTCAATACATTCAATTAATTGATTGGATAGCTGAGTTATTGTCATTTGTCAATTGCTGCAATCTCATGTTGGAAGGGAAGGACTATTGCCCGCCCTTACTCACATTAGAGAAGAGATGTCATTGTGAGGGGAACATGAATTTTTAAAAATGATGTGTATAGATAAATTATTTATAATGATATTCATTAAAAATTTATTTTGGTTACAAAGAAAAGTATTAATCTTGCCTTGAACAATTCCAGCCACGCCCCATGATGCTGTTTACCGTACATAGGTAATAGACCAATTGCATGGACATCTTGGTTCTATAACCAAGCAGTGGGAAAAAAAACATTTTTGTTAGCTATTTAATGCATGTATTCTACTATATGATAATAGAGCTAATTGTTTGCAAATATTTGGCTATGACAATGAACAGCATTAATCACAATGGCTCATAGCTGAAAGTGCACTTGTGTTCAAAGCTTATCCTTCTTCCCTCTGTATCAAATGTCAGCCTCTTCTTTTCCCTACAAGGCCATGGTCAACCCTGCTCCTGTAGACCCAATGTCCTGCAAAGTTTATTTCTAACCTGCTTCAGCACACCTGCCTGTGCTTTTCAAGCAAACCTGACAAGCTTGATTAGCTGGTTGGGAGAGATTGGAAGGAGAGTTGGTGCTGGACGACAAAGGAGAAATGGCTCTGGACGGCAAAGGAGACTTGGTTCTAGACAATGAAGGAGATTTGGTGCTGTGCGAATCCAGCAGCAACAAAAATTATGTGGGACTGGGCTGAACCAGTGGCGACTAAGATGACTTGGGACTGGGCTGAACCAGCAACGAAGAAAACGACTTGGAACTGGACTGAACCAGCAAAAAGGAAGACAACTTGGAACTAGATGGTATCAGCAGACTCTGGAGATCATCATCCAGCTAATCAAATAATAATAATTCCGTGGAGACCAAGCTTATTGAATGCACCTAAGTGATGGGAGTGTGGCCAAAGCTCCAGTCCATCCCCTCAAACTCCACTAATATGCCCTCAGTGACAGATGTTGTTGCTGGCCCCTCGTCAGACTCCTCAATGTGCTCGATGAAATTGACCTCTGGCAAACGCTCTGGCTCTTTCTTCAAGGCAGGCTCAGGCTCTGAGTCTGCGGTGGGCTCTGGCTTCTAATCCTTACCTGGCCTGGCTTAAGGCTGGCTGGGCTCTGTTTCCGTAGTGGGGCTGGCATTGTCCTCATCCGCAATGCAGATGGTATACAGGGATCCACATTGCACCAGCACCCACTCCATGTATTCTGCAAAGCTCCCTCGAGAACCTTCCACGGGCAGGCATGCCTTTGACCGCTCGTTGAGGCTGTTGTTGTAAAAGATGCATAGCAAGCGGTCAGGATAGCGAGTGAGGCACACCAGATCTAAGAAGTCCCTTGTGTGATCCTCGAGGGAACAATTCCTCTGCTCAAGGAGATATGGAAGTCTAAATTCAATATCGAATTTCAATTCTGCATCCTATTTTCTACCTCAGTTCAAATTCAGGAATAGTATTTTAATTAAATTATAAAATAGATGCTTTCTGTCCTTGATTATGATTGGCTGAGCGTTCACACACACCTGTGACTCAAAGGGTTTTTGCTAATCCATGGCTATCTACTGGTAACACCTCAGTACTCTGTGCTCCTGGCTAAGTCCCACTAAACCAGTAATCAGACAGTTTATCTCTGTCACGCCCTCTGAACCTGTGGGTTAAATAACATTATCAGCAAACTTATGTCTATTCCAACTAGTCAAAGTTACCAGATTGTGTAGGCTGATGTTCAAATTAGATGCTTCAGAAATATCCCTTGACTGTCTCTTAAGACTTTTACTGGAGTAATCCCTAACACTCACCCTAGAAGCCTTGATGCTTAATTGCCTACTGCAATTCAAATATATGGGGCCTAATATGCAGAGACAGAAATGGAAAATTATTTGAAAATTATGTTTTACCAATGGCAGACAAGGGTTTTGGGAAACCTGTTTGAATAATTTTTTTTTTTTTTTGCTGTTCTATTTGGTGGTACTAGAAGTACTACAATGATACACTGAAGCTTTAAGGAGCTTCACCAGGAGCAGGGTTTGAGACCCCTGCTTTAAAGTCTTTCCTATTGTGACATTTATCCAAGTGAATACCTTATTGAACGAGAAAAAAAATGTAGAACAGGACTTGATTTTTTCCACAATAAATTGATTGGATAGTTGAGTTATTGTCATTTGTCAATTGCTGCAATCTCATGTTGGAAGGGAAGGACTGTTGCCCGCCCTTACTCACATCGGGTGTACACGTCATCAGAGAAGAGATATCATTGTGAGGGGCACATGAATTTAAAAAATGATGTGTATGGATAAATTATTTATAATAATATTCATTAAAAAATCATTTTGGTTACTAAGAAAAGTATCATTCTTGCCTTGAACAATTCCAGCCACGCCCCATGATGCTGTTTACCGTACATAGGTAATAGACCAATTGCATGGACATCTTGGTTCTATAACCAAGCAGTGTGAAAAAAACATACACTGACATTTAGCTGTTTAATGACGTATTTTGTTAGCTATTTAATGCATGTATTCTACTATATGATAATAGAGCTAAGTGTTTGCAAATATTTGGCTATGACAATGAACAGCATTAATCACAATGGCTCATAGCTGAAAGTGCAGTTGTGTTCAAAGCTTATCCTTCTTCCCTCTGTATCAAATGTCAGCCTCTTCTTTTCCCGACAAGGCCAAGGTCAACCCTGCTCCTGTAGACCCAATGTCCTGCAAAGCTTATTTCTAACCTGCTTCAGCACACCTGCCTGTGCTTTTCAAGCAAACCTGACAAGCTTGATTAGCTGGTTCAGGCGTGATTGATTAGGGTTGGAGCTAAACTGGAGCAGAAAAGTGGGTCCCCTGGAAGAGTGTTGAAGAATTCTGCACAAGGCCTTTCAGAGAGACATGCTTGAAAATATAACAAAATTGATGCATATGACTTGTGTGCTATATTCCAAGAACAGAGCAACTTCCCTTGCTCTCATTGGCACGTTCATGAGAAACTCAGTTGAATGTTCATTTGAGTTGGATGTGTGTCTAGTGTTTTTAAACAACGCTACTTACTACGTATTTCAGAATGTTTATAGAACATCCAAAAGTAACATTCCCATAATGTTTGCTAAATGATGAAAGGGAATGTTCCCTAATTTTTGAACTAACATTCAGATAACATTCAGAAATAATGTTATCATAACTTAATAGGAAAATGAGCAAAATGTTCTTAGAACATATTTTTGTTAGCTGTGTTATTTGCTCACAAATTAGATCCAGTTCTGAAGATCAGCTCACTGACTCAGATTCAGTGATTCAGTTGATTAACAGCCCACTAGAGGGGAGCATTATCACTTTATGGTGATTTCTGTACTTTTTTATGTTTGAAAGTTTCACTCCCTATTCATTGTAAAATAAAATGGCCAACATATTGTAATAAAGTCAAAGTGTTTTGGGAATGACATAAAGGTGAGTAAATTATGAAAAAAATATTTATTTTTGGGCAAACTGTCCATTTAAATCTATGCAAAAAAGTATTTGTCTGACAAATCACTTGTGGCTGGTTTAATCTGAACTAGACACACATTGGGCATGATAACTCTATTTAATTCGATTGCTTCCCAGTTCCCACAGAGGATTTAATTGTGTTAGTGGAGGACCATGCACCCAGACCTGTAGATGTCCTCAAATCTTTGCACTTTTTTGAGATTTTGTAATGCGTACACATGCATCATCCAGGAAATGACCACATTGTAGGGCTTGGGAAAAGCTACTACTATGTCTAAAAGTCTGTGCATTATTTCGTTTTATGTAATGTCATGTCATTTGTGTGCAAGTTTCTGTGATTTGTAATAGACTGATACAAATTTCAAACAAAAAAGACAATTGAGTTGACATGGCCAGTGCGACATGAAAAAATCTAACAACAACATGTTATAGACCTCGTGCTACGTCAGCAGAGAATCTTTTATCAGTTTTATCTAAATATTATAAATATAGATGAGCTGGCTCAAGAACCCTCTTTTTATTGTTCAACCATGTTGCTGAATATCTTCAGATTGTTTTAGACCAGGAGTGCCCAATCCTATTCTTTGACATCAATAGCCTCATTCAGACTGTATGTCCAAATATGATTTTTGTGCATATATCCGATTGAAATCCAATCAGATTTAGTTGTTGCCGAGTGTGAACGGCAAAAAAAAAAAGTCAGTTTTGAGCTACATGCGAATGTGGTTTGAAATCCTATTCAAATAAGACTTTGAAAAAAATTAAACATTTTACTAAATTTTGGATCAGATTCCAATCGTATACACAATTAATCGGATTTGGACTGACAGTGTGAACGTAGCATATGTCCCTGCATAGTTCAGCCCCTACCCTAATCAAATACACCTGAACTAGCTAAATAAGATCAGGTTTGGACACCCTTGTTTTAAACCAATAATAATGACCATGATATGCCAACACAACTGCACAATCATTGGTTACCTTGACGAATAGACACATATCTTTTGTTGGCTGCCTGGAAAACAACTTGTGGGTGGCTCTCTTCCAGATCAAACAGCTCGTCTTTCCCTGGCTTTGAACAGCGGCCAGACTTCAGGGTGCCCGTGGGGCCCGTTGGCGAGAGGTACTTGCCCCCACAGTCCTTAAATGCCAGCTTTCCAGACTTGAGCTCCAGTGTGAAACTGGTGTTAGGCTCATTCTCCATTACCAGCTTGCCATCGTTGCTGAGAAAACGGTTGTCACAGGTCTTCAGACTGTACTTCCCATCCAGGTAGACCAAGGTGATCAGGGAGTCCACACCCCAGGGGATGTTGCGGTCCATGGAGAGCTCGTCGTCTGCGATGGACAGGTGAGCATAGCGCTTGCGGCTTACACTTAACAGGTTGGCCTGTGGGTGAAGGGCAAGATGCATGGCCCACAGCTCAGACTCTCCAATGGTCTGGGCAAAACAGGACAGATATTCTTCAGAGCCTCCAAAATAACGCAAGTATGGCTCAGACTGCAAGGCCCAGCGTCCATCCGACTGCATCACAATCAAGAAACGGCAGTCTGTATTTGGCACTTCCTCCTCACAGCTTACCTTGCCATCTTTATCTGAGGCCAGATAACGTCCGAGGTGACTACGCAAGAAAACCACCTGGCTGTCCTGGTCTTGCTCCAGGGTCCAGATCTGTTTCTTCTTCAAGCTTGTTCCAGATGCATTTACCTTGAACCCAAATGCCTCTGCTGTGAGGTAACGATTTCCGTAATTAATAAGTCCAAACTGGAGCTTTAGAGCCATGCTTATTCCGTTTGTGGACATTCTGATCAAGTGGTTCCCAAAGGATTGTATTAGATTAGTTTAGAAATGCTGAAAAGAAACCAATATGCCCTTGAAAACCCTCTCTTCGGATGCTATTAAAAGGTCATGTAAAGCTTCTTTGCTGCTCTGAAATTCTTCCCTTGTCAACTGTGACTCAACTACAGATCAATGCTGTTGTCCTTGTGAGTTTCCTTGTGTTGGATTCCTCTGGAAGTAGCAATCCCAGGCTACACTAGGTTATCTTTAGCTACTTCTCTGCATTCACACAGGTGACTGCTTGCGGCTTCCTAATCAGCCTGGATTAAACTCAGCAGGGCGCAGCACCTCAATCCAACAAGCTGCTGACATCACGCACCAGGTCTCTGACTCCTCCCTTTTGTCCTCTGGCAGATTTATCTTGCTCTCTCTCTTTCCCTTTTCAGCCCCGGTCTAACCTCTTTTGTTGTATCACTTCTTGAATATATATTTAATTTTTTGGTGACAGATAATACAATACATGTTTTGATATGTATTGCAAATTTGTTCTTTAATTCTTGCCTTTATATGGTAGTTTCTGAGGAGCTTTTCATACTCTGCTTATTTGACCTTCCTTATTTTCCAGTCAAATATGTATTTGTTAGCCTGCAGTTCAGGTACAGATGATCACAACGAATGACCTCTCACACAGCACTTACTGATTTTGTCCTTATAAGGGTATTAGTGACATTACTACAAGCTTTCAGAGCCATATGGTACAAATTGGTGTACTATTTTTTTTTTTTTTTTTTTTTAAGCCTATTACTGTATTTAAACAGGCTCAAGTTTTTTTTCTTTTCAGAGAGCAATATCAGATATGCCAGTTAAACCTTAAAGTGGTGTCCCACCTCATTAGTCCTTAATTTTATTTATTTTATTATTATTATTTTGGTTTCTAGATGTTGCATTTCAAAATTTATGCAAAATTTAGCTTTTGTACGGAGCCCCGCACATGACGTGCAAGAAAAAAAAAGTAAATCGTGCGCACAATTTACTAATTCGTTCCCTAGATTTATAAATCATGCGCACGATTTACTATTTAGTTCCCTTGACTTGCTAAACCGTCCACAAGATTTACTAATTTGTTCCCTTGATTTATAAATCGTGCGCACGATTTAGCCTACTAGTTTTTTCCTGCATGTCATGTGCGGGGCACCGTACTTTAGATATCTTAAAGATTTTGCATATAAATTTGCTAATTGTTGCTCCTCTTTGTGGCTGATTGTTGACACCCTGCTTGTATACGTCACATTTCATGATGATCATCCACTCACTTTTGAAATTATTGGCTGCTGAATTTGATTGACGACTGGTGGCCATTTTTGTTGATTTTTCCAAGTGTCAAACGGTTGTCAAAATCAAACAATTGTGGAGTTTATGGTTTTTATTATTACTGAAACATGGCATGCAAATTGTCCTGTTGTCTAGACAGCAAGTTTTGTTAAGGTGGAACTTTGCATTCAGAAGGTCTATTAGTCACTTTAAGACAATTGCCCAGACAATTAAAAATAAAAAATAAATCGAAATTTTTGCAGTGTATTTCATTTGACACCCATGTTATTCAAAGGCACTGAAAGATTTAGAGGTTTTTTTTTTCCCCCAAACTTATATGGTTTTGGATTTTTTTTTTTTTTTTTTTTTTTTTTGCTGCTTGGATCTCTAATAAAACAACTGCAAACATGCATGCTGTCACCTCTGAATACATAGTGTGTGTAAAATAAAAAATATGATGTGATGTGTAAAATAATTGCATAAACCTATATGACATAAATGCTTTGTGGAAAATTACTTTTCTGCGGTTGATACAATGTGCAACTTCCAAAAAGTGCACATGCACACAATGTCAAAAGGGTTTTTTCATACAATCCCAACATTCAAGTTGTTATGACTGTACTAATGCTGTATTTGCATGCCTTGCAGCTCTACCATGACAGAGCCTTTCTGGTCAAACTTATGGAAATCCAGAGCTGGTTTGAAAATCAAGTGTTTCTCAGCTCTTTTTGAATTTCAAACTCAGACTGAAATTAAAGGGATAAGTTAGTCCTAAAATTCTCTATTTACTCACCATCATGTCTTATTTTGCTGTCATTTTGTCTGAGTTCAAAAAGGAGAATTAATTTTAGCAGAAGAATAATTCTCTACAGCGCTATACAACAACAGTTAATGGCAACCGCATCTGTCAACCTAATTTTATTTTCCGCATTCGATCATGATCACAGATAGTAGCCTATATGACACAATGGTGCTTACCACCATGCATTATGAACAGTGAGTAAAGAGCAGCCTGAGTCCTGAATTCATCATCCAGACTCATGTGGGGAAGACAAATCAAAGCTCAGGACTGAAATCATTAGATGATTTAGGGAAAACCATCTGTGGCATTGTGCCTTCAATGTCTTCAATTCAGCATTCAAATGATTCCTTTCTAATTCCGAGGATTGGATTAGGCAAAACAATTGACTCGGTGCTCCAACAGCTTGCTGAGCTTCCCACATGACCCTTCCACTCATTTTCCTCAGTGAATGAACATCTGCTCATCCCAGCACTCATACAGTGCAGGAGTTTAATGGAAATCGGCATGCTGCTGACCTTGCCAGAGTACTGACAGACAGGGTTCACAACTTTCCATTGCAATGTGGTCTGTGCATGTGTGCTGGCTAAAAGATAATGGAAAAGGTGTATTTTGAATGTACATAATGGAGAATATTTCTCCCTGTCACTCAGCTTAAGACTTTCAACACTCCAGCCATGTATGTGGCCATGCAGGTAGTGCTTTCCCTGTAGTGCTTCCTCCTCCTCCTACTCACTGGGGAAGAGCTACAAACTGCCTGATGGACAGATCATCACCATTGGCAAGGAAAGTTAACGCTGCCTAAAAAGCCTGCATTATGGTCTTGAAAGGCCAGCTCTCATTGCAATTGTGAGATGAAATGTCTATATAAGACATCAAATGATAATGTGAATTTGTGAAATAAGTTGCATTTGCAAGATAAAGTTCACTGATACAACATAAAAGCTGCAACAAGGTTTCCAGACGGCTTTGTTTGTTCTCAGGAGGGGCCAGGAAGATATGAAATCAATAATTCCTTTAATTTACTGTATTTCACATTGTGGTAATCTGCTGAGGCTTATTCCAGGTGTCTGGACTCTCAACTAGAGGTCACTGGCCCTGTCTGTAATCCATCCTTGAGCTAAAATAAAACTTCAATTAAAATGCACATCCATAATGTTAATCATTTACAGTTTTTTACAATCGCTATGACACTTTTTTCAATACTTTTAACAAATTTCCTAAACTCTTAACACAGTTAGCACAACATCTGTCTGTGTAGGCTATACAATTAACACATTTATTGTTGCTTTGACACAAAATGCATACAGTTAACACAAATTTAAAATGCTTGAACTTCTTTTACACACAAGCTCAACCAAGGCCAAAACAATGCATTTTTACTGCCAAATGTACCAGTGCTTTAACACTGTACACTGAAAAAAATGATTTTTACTGCTTGTTCAAATTGCTTAATTAAAATGAGCTAAAGCAACACAATTGCTCTACATTTTGTCCTAACTTAATTTGATTGTGTTCAATACACTTAAATATAAGTCAAATTGAAGTTTACTTAATCCGTTTGTGTTGAGATTACATGAATGATTTGTGTTGCATTAACTGAAACTGGGTGGGGCTTGTTAGTTCCCAGCATGCTTTGCATATGGCTAAATCAAGAGAGAGTTAATGTTGTTTAAATGTAAAAGTGTTATTTTATGTATTTTTGAGCAAGATGAGAAAGGGGGAGACTTGATTGTGTTTAATAGTGTTTAATATTCAATTATGTTGGAATTATTAGAACAATTTAAATTACAGTGGGTTACCATTGTGGAGAAGAGTGGAGCATTTGCTTAGGCTTTGGACTGATACAACTAATGTCATAACAGCTTTGCTGAAGGAGCTTTTAATGCTTAGTATTTAAGATGCTAATGTGTGCTATTGCTAGCTAAAAGTTTGTCAACTAGCTAGTGCAGTATTATAATTCAGTTGGAACACTGTACAAATTGTGAATAAAAAAGGAATGCAATAATTTACAAATCTCATAAACTTATATTTTATTCACAATAGAATATAGATAACATATCAAATGTTGAAAGTGAGACATTTTGAAATGTCATGCCAAATATTGGTTCATTTTGGATTACATGAGAGCTACACATTCCAAAAAAGTTGGGACAGGTAGCAATAAGAGGCCGGAAAAGTTAAATGTACATATAAGGAACAGCTGGAGGACCAATTTGCAACTTATTAGGTCAATTGGCAACATGATTGGGTATAAAAAGAGCCTCTCAGAGTGGCAGTGTCTCTCAGAAGTCAAGATGGGCAGAGGATCACCAATTCCCCCAATGCTGCGGCGAAAAATAGTGGAGCAATATCAGAAAGGAGTTTCTCAGAGAAAAATTGCAAAGAGTTTGAAGTTATCATCATCTACAGTGCATAATATCATCCAAAGATTCAGAGAATCTGGAACAATCTCTGTGCGTAAGGGTCAAGCCCGGAAAACCATACTGGATGCCCGTGATCTTCGGGCCCTTAGACGGCACTGCATCACATACAGGAATGCTACTGTAATGGAAATCACAACATGGGCTCAGGAATACTTCCAGAAAACATTGTCGGTGAACACAATCCACCGTGCCATTCGCCGTTGCCGGCTAAAACTCTATAGGTCAAAAAAGAAGCCATATCTAAACATGATCCAGAAGCGCAGGCGTTTTCTCTGGGCCAAGGCTCATTTAAAATGGACTGTGGCAAAGTGGAAAACTGTTCTGTGGTCAGACGAATCAAAATTTGAAGTTCTTTTTGGAAAACTGGGATGCCATGTCATCCGCACTAAAGAGGACAAGGACAACCCAAGTTGTTATCAGCGCTCAGTTCAGAAGCCTGCATCTCTGATGGTATGGGGTTGCATGAGTGCGTGTGGCATGGGCAGCTTACACATCTGGAAAGGCACCATCAATGCTGAAAGGTATATCCAAGTTCTAGAACAACATATGCTCCCATCCAGACGTCGTCTCTTTCAGGGAAGACCTTGCATTTTCCAACATGACAATGCCAGACCACATACTGCATCAATTACAACATCATGGCTGCGTAGAAGAAGGATCCGGGTACTGAAATGGCCAGCCTGCAGTCCAGATCTTTCACCCATAGAAAACATTTGGCGCATCATAAAGAGGAAGATGCGACAAAGAAGACCTAAGACAGTTGAGCAACTAGAAGCCTGTATTAGACAAGAATGGGACAACATTCCTATTCCTAAACTTGAGCAACTTGTCTCCTCAGTCCCCAGACGTTTGCAGACTGTTATAAAAAGAAGAGGGGATGCCACACAGTGGTAAACATGGCCTTGTCCCAACTTTTTTGAGATGTGTTGATGCCATGAAATTTAAACAACTTATTTTTCCCTTAAAATGATACATTTTCTCAGTTTAAACATTTGATATGGCATCTATGTTGTATTCTGAATAAAATATTGAAATTTGAAACTTCCACATCATTGCATTCTGTTTTTATTCACAATTTGTACAGTGTCCCAACTTTTTTGGAATCGGGTTTGTATGTGAAATTGAATTTTTTTTTTTTTTTCATGTGTATGTCAGAACAGATAACACCATGTTCTAAACCTAACCTTATAGGCTAAAGTCAAGGTAAACCGCTGTTTATATTGTGAATTGAAACACAAATATATCCCCTGTATTTTATTCCATTGTTACTGAGAAACAGTTGATTGAAGTTATGCAAATATATAAATCACAACTGATTTCCATCTAGGAATTGTTCAGGTGTTGATGTTCTTTCAGTCACATGACCATATGGTATACAGTAAAAGAGCCTCTTTGGGCTGATCTTGTGTGAAAAAGGAACAATATAGAGCAACACAAAGGAAGTAAGAAAAATGCCTGCATGAGGGAGAGGAAGATGAGTACCAGGACAAGGGAGAGGATTGGGACAAGGGCAAGGGAGAGGAATGCCTGGACAAGGACAAGGTAGAGATTGAGGAGTTAGAATGAGCGCATGGTGGTGCTCAAAGAAGGGCCAGAATTAGGGTAACTGATGAAATAAGAGCTACTATCATACACCATGTCATAAACCACAGGCTATCATACAGAGAGGCTGGTGAACGAGTACAGCCAAATCTCAGCCGGGACACAGTGGCATCCATTATCCAGATTTTTTGAGAAACCAACAGGTAGGATGTATAAGGGCTTCTCCTACTGCAAAGTGTAAATACTTTCACCATGTATTACAGTGACTGTATGCCTCTGGTCTCTAATATGTAACTGTATTTTGTCTATCTAAGGATTCAACACCTCCCTCAGGGGGCAGAGGAAAGCTAAACGAAGAACAGGAACTTGCTATTTTCAACATGGTGATTGCAGATAATGAAATAAAACTGAAGGGCATAAAGCTACTCTGAGATGGGTCATTTTTGTTTTTTGTTTTGAATTTCTGCAGCAAAAGAAACAAAATGCATGCATTTACTAAACCCAACAAAACAAAAATGTGGAGAGGCTTCAGAAGACACAATCTATGATCAATAAAATATACTGTCTATTGTATAAGGGCAGACCTGACACATAAAATAATGCAGTTTCTGTAAATCCATCTAGTGTTTTTATGACATTGTGTTATGATTAACTAAGTGTTCCTGTTGGAAGAGAACATGTGTTGGGGTTTTGGTAGACATAGTGTATTGTGTTAGTGTATTATTGTATTTTGAAAATTAGTGTTGGAGTTTAGTTTACAAAGTGTGATTTTGAGCATGAAATTAACCATTTTGCCAATTGTGTGTTGTAGGTGTGTTGAGAGTTTAGGAAAACTGTTAAAAGTATTGAAAAAATTGTCATAGTGATCGTAAAAAACTGTAACATTAACACCTAAAATATTAGGTTATATGTGATTACTATGTTATCACAAATTTGGGTTACACTTCAATGGTCTACTTTAGACATTCTCCTAACTCTAAGTAACTTTGCAACTACATGTCAACTAACTCTCATAAACTCTCATTAGAGTATTCGTATTAATATGTACTTGCAAAGTTACTTATTGTAACATATGTTCTGTCCCTGTTTTGCCTGTGTTCCCTTTGCTAGTTTGTTTTCATGGTTATTCATTGAGTTTGCACATGTTCCTAAGTTACATCCTACATTTATGTAAGCCCTGTGTTTCCTCAGTTCCTTTGTCCAGTATTGTTTGTATCTTAGTGGTTGTTTAAAAGTTGATCTAATGTGTGTTCTGTTTGGATAAATGAAAGATTATGTTTGTTCTTACTTCATCGTCGTGCGTGCTTCTCTACAACCCACCGTTACATTTATAGTCAGTATAATGTCTGTTGAGGAGCATTAAAATAAAGTCTACTAATACTCTAATGAGAGTCAGTTAACATGTCGTTGCAAAGTTACTTATAGTTAGTAGAATGCCTAAAATGGACCATAGAAATAAAGTGTAACCCAAATTTGTCTTCAATTTGTAGCAGTCTATCATTTTTACTGTTACAATTTAAAAAAAAAAATCTAAATAAAGACCCTTTCAGCTATTGAAAATATATCAGTTTAGCTCAAATGAGCAAAATGATTTGAATAAAGATTCATTCATTTTGCTGAACAAGATCAAAGGAGAACTCAGTAAAACGATCTGATCTTCCCTTCAGTATTTGGCTCCAAACTCCGAAAGTTTCTAGTAATCCTAACAACCTTGATTAGCAGGTTCAGGTTTGTCTCATTAGGGTCTGAGCTAGTCTGCATCTGAAAGCTTAGGCAGCACTCTTATCACGCGACAGACTGTGCAAGCAGTACCTCACAAAACTGATTTCAGACAGACTACTGAGACAGCGTAACGGTTTAATTATCATCATGTATCCTGGCATCACAGACCGCATCTCTGCCTGGCTCCACCAATAATTCAAATCGAAGTTAAAAATAATAACCGCATACAACATTAAGGTGAGTTTTCATTTGTGTGTGTACTGGCCCTTTAAGGATTTTTAGTCTTACATTTCCCTTTGTACCAGCAGGCCAAGTAAAATCCTGTGTTTACACTATGTACAATAAGCCAATCAGCTGCTTTTGTAAGCTCCTGTTAGATGGAAGTGGTCGACACGTTTCTGTAGAACTGAGTCTGAAGGATTAAACTTCATGGTTGAGATTCAGCACTGTGACCTCACATCATAGACAATGTTACCGCTTGCACTTTATTTCGATAGTCCACTTTAAACATACTACTAACTATAAGTAACTTTGCAACTACATGTCAACTAACTCTCATAACTAACTATGTCAAAGTCATCAGAGTATTAGTAGACTGTTAGGTTAGGCTTCAGGTTAGTAGGATAAGTTGACATGTAGTTGCAAAGTTACTTATAGTCAGTATAATGTCTGTTGGAGGAGCATCAAAATAAAGTGTTAGCAGATATTAAGCAGACAGTCTGCTAATACTCTAATGACTGACATAGTTGACATATAGTTAGTAGAATGTCTAAAGCGGACTATCAAAATAAAGTGTAACTCAAGTCTCCTTTCAAATCTGATAACAGGACCAGATACAGTGCAAAAAGTCTACACACCTCCATTAAAATTGCAGTTTTTTGACAAATTAATCCAAGTAAAATCATGTCAGATGTTTTTCCACATTTCATGTAATATTAAAACCAACATAATTCATGTAATAAACAAATAGAAACTAGGTGCACAAGTGTGCACACCCCTCAAATGGTTAAACACCTTTTGTTTTTAATACAGCAGTCAGTCTATTTGAATAAGAGTCTGACATGTACTGTATACACCTTTTTCCTAACAAGCCGACTGTGGTTTAGATTATGGGAGGCACTTCCGGTTTGGGGAAGTTCCACTCAAAAAGACTGAAACAAAAAATTTCAAATCATAAGGTTGCGCTACAAATAATCCTTATCTGTCAGTTTGACTGAATGAGCTGTAAGATTACCTTCATGTTTTATTTTCAGACGTCAAGATAGTAATGTAACGCTTGGTATTTTAATGTGACGTGTTGTCACATGAATGTCTATTCAGTCGCTGAATTCTTTTCCTCCTGATTATTTTCAGATTTTTTTATTTGTATCCCGCTGTAACAGTAGGAAAAAAGACAGCATATACTGTGCGTTTGTGTTCTGCTCTCCCGATTTAATTTATGATATATCCCATGAATGATTCACTGGAATGCACTAAGGAGAATCTCTCGTTTTTCTCCCCAAATCCTCATGTCTCTTTCCAGGTTTGTTTTCACACAGGTGTTTTAAAATGTAATTGCCTCCTTTTCACTTCTAATCCCTATTAGCAGTGTTTACTGGAATGTTTTGAAGCCGGTAAATACCTATTTATTATCTGTCAAAATGACTGAAATCCCTTTGAAATATTTCCTTTTAATGTTCAATCAAATCAAATCACCTTTATTTATATAGCGCTTTTTACAATGCCAATTGTTTCAAAGCAGCTTCACAGTGGTAACAGGAAAATAATGCAACGGAATTTGATTCGGCTGTACAGCCGCTCTGGTGAAAACAGTAATGTCATCATCCAGCTCAGTTCAGTTATCATATAGTGTCAATGCGGGCAGATCAGTAATATAGTTGAAATTTAAGTGTCCCCAACTGAGCAAGCCAAAAGCCAAAGGCGACGGTGGCAAGGAACCAAAACTCCTTCAGGGCCAGAATGGAGAAAAAAACCTTGGGAGAAACCAGGCTCAGTCGGGGTGCCAGTTCTCCTCTGGCCGACGAACAAATAGTGTATGATTATGATTCTGGCAACATTACAGGTCAGAAGTCATATCAGATCAATAGATATTCGTAGGATTATTCGAAAGATTGGAGTCGTCACGCCGGGGACGGGTTTAATGAGGATGTCGTGTCGATGCTGCATTTACAGGGGGGAGTTTAATTGACACGGTCTCTACAGACACTTCAGGGATATGGTCATCATGTCCAGGCTAAGGTCCACCATCTGGTCCGGATACGGCCCGGATCCGGCCGACTGCAGTAAACCTCGGGATAAACAGAGAGACTAACATTAGCGTAGATGCCATTCTTCTTATGATGTAACGAGTACATCAGGTGTTATGGGAAGTGTTCCCGGTTCCGGCTGACCTAGTTAATGCACCCTAAAACAATCATTTAACTGATTTGAAAATGTTTTATGTGTATGCCATAGTAAAGAGATGTGTTTTTAGTCTAGATTTAAACTGACAGAGTGTGTCTGCTTCCCGAACAATGCTAGGAAGACTGTTCCAGAGTTTAGGTGCTAAATAGGAAAAGGATTGACCACCTGCAGTTGATTTTGATATTCTAGGTATTATCAACTGGCCAGAATTTTGAGACCGCAATAGACGTGATGGAGTATAATGCATTAAGAGCTCGCTCAAGTACTGGGGAGCTAAACCATTTAGTGCTTTGTAAGTAATCAGCAAGATTTTAAAATGTATACGATGTTTAATAGGGAGCCAATGCAGTGTTGCCAGAACCAGGCTAATATGGTCATACTTCCTGGTTCTAGTAAGAACTCGAGCTGCTGCATTTTGGACAAGCTGCAGTTTATTTATTAAGCGAGCAGGGCAACCACCCAGTAGAGCATTACAATAATCTAGCCTTGAGGTCATGAACGCATGAACTAACTGTTCAGCATTTTGCATTGAAAGCATGTGCTGTAATTTAGATATATTTTTAAGATGGTAGAATGCAGTTTTACAGATGCTAGAAACGTGGCTTTCAAATGAGAGATTGGTATCAAAGAGCACACCCAGGTTCCTAACTGATGACGAGGACTTGACAGAGCAGCCATCGAGTGTTAGACAGTATTCTAGGTTACTACTTGTGGAGTTTTTTTGTCCAATGATTAAAAATTCAGTTTTTTCTGAATTAAGTTGCAGGAAATTACTAGTCATCCAATTTTTTTATATCAGCTATGCATTCCGTTAATCTTGTGAATTGGTACGTTTCGTCAGGGCGTGAAGAAATATAGAGCTGAGTATCGTCAGCATAACAATGAAAATTAACGCCATGCTTCCTAATAATATCTCCCAGTGGTAGCATGTACAGGGTGAAAAGCAACGGTCCTAGCACTGAGCCCTGCGGTACTCCATACTGAACTTGTGTTCGGTGTGACATCTCTTCATTTACTGCTACAAACTGATAACGGAGTAAATCATTTGTAACTCTAATGAGAGCAGTCTCAGTACTATGATACGGTCTAAATCCTGACTGGAAATCCTCACAGATACCATTTCTTTCTAAAAAGGAGCATAATTGTGAGGACACTGCCTTTTCTAGTATTTTTGACAGAAAGGGTAGATTTGAGATTGGCCTGTAATTGACTAATTTTGTAGGATCAAGTTGCGTTTTTTTAATAAGTGGTTTAATAATAGCCAACTTAAAAGTTTTCGGTACATATCCTAATGTCAAGGATGAATTAATGATATTAAGAAGAGGATCTATGACCTCTGGAAGCATCTCTTTTAGTAGTTTAGTCGGTATGGGGTCGAGCATACATGTTGTTGATTTTGTTGATTTAACGAGTTTAGCCAATTCTTCTCCTATAGCAGTGAATGAATGTAATTTTTTCTCAGTGACACTACAATGCACTGTCTGATGTGATACTGTAGTAGACGGCTGCATGGTTATAATTTTTTTCCTAATATTATCAATCTTACAGGTAAAGAAGTTCATAAAGTCATTACTGCTGTGCTGTTTACAAACATCAGAAGGTGAAGCTTTATCTTTGGTTAATTTAGCCACTGTATCGAATAAATACCTAGGGTTGTGTTTGTTTTCTTCTAAGAGAGTCAAGAAATAAGCAGATCTAGCAGTTTTTAGGGCCTTTCTGTATGCAATCATGCTCTCTTTCCACGAACTGCGAAAAACTTCTAGTTTTGTTTTCTTCCTGCTGTTTTAAGGGCCCGGTGTGCTCGTTATACCACGGCGTTGGACTATTTTCTTTAATCTTCTTTAAGCGCCGGGGAGCAGCTGTGTCTAAAGTGCTGGAAAAGAGAGAGTCAATAGTTTCTGTTGCAACATCGAGTTCCTCTAGGCTATCTGGGATGCTGAGGAGATGAAACTGATGAGGAAGATTATTTACAAAGCAATCTTTAGTCGCAGCAGTGATAGTCCTGCCATATTTGAAGCGAGGGGACGGCTTTGCAGCCTTTGCTAAATTAAGTGGCAAAGTTCGATGGTTAAAGGGTGAGAAGAATAATGTCATCTCATCGTACCTAGTTTTTGAAAATGCTTATTGTTTTCATAGAGCAAACCTTTCGCTGATTGTTTGCAGTTTAACAGAAGTTACTCCCATAATTCGTGCAAAGCATCATGGGGAGTAGGAAAAAGATGGATACCTAGTCAAGGCCACTTGAAGGCAAGCCTGCAACCTTGGCCGAAAAAAAAAAGTAAAGTCTGCTAACGCTGTGGTACGCAGGGAAGGAGACAAGAGGCCATTCTTTTAATGGATGTCAATGGAGGAGAGGCTTCACTATACTGAATAAACTTCTTTTGTGAGGAAATAACTTATCATTTAATATATAGCCCATCGGCTAATCAGGCAATGACTCTGCAGGCAGCGCTTGTGCACAAAGGTACCTCACGAAACTCACGAAGATTTTGGACAGACTTCTGAGACAGCACAACAGTTTAATGATCTACAGCAAAGTAGAGCGAGATTTGGTGAAAACAAAAAATATATAATTAATAGTAATTTCTCGCTAGAAATGAGACCAGAAGTGGATCTTTATATTTGAACTCAACTGTCACAGAATGGAACGCATAGGATTGTGGGATATCAAAGACAGTGACAAGAAGTGAAGCTAACATTGGATTCGGACGTGCCTTGATGCCTTCCTCCGAAGGCAGCATTTTCCAGTTTTCGGACGCAGTTGGTGACTGACTGAGCCACGGACCCTCATATCTCCCAATAATAAGACCATCTCTGACCCAGTGTATTAGGAGATTTGTGTTCCTCCCCAGCTTACAGGGAGTGTTCCCATAACCAAAACTGAGCGTTTAGAAAACGTTCTTAGAGCAAAACTTTGTTATATCTCTTCTGAGATGTGTAGTCTGATCTCTTTTACAGATCATTGTTCTACATAAGAAGGACGATAACTATAACGATAAAGATAGCCTATAGTAAATCGTCTAAATATAAAAGAATAGCACAGTCCACACCACTAGTATAGCGATAATGGCAGAGAGGAACGATATCATAGGAATCACAACCAGAATCCATCCTACTTTAAAGAGCTTGAGCATTTAAAGTGTCAGACGACAAAACTGCATGCGCCTATAATAAATGTTATCATTCTTTAATGTGAATGCTAATATAGTCATCGTTACTGTTATCTTTATAGTTATCGCTCTTGGTGTGAACTGGCCTTAAAGGTGACTGTCCTCTGAAAAACCAAATGAAATTTTAATTCTTGGAGAGTTAAAGGTGCTGTATGCAAGAATGACAGCTAGTGGTTGAAATTGGTACTGCAATCCAAATTTAAAAAAACTATTGTTTGCCCCGCCCCCTCCTCCTCAGACTCAAGGCTCACGCGGGTCGCCAGATTCAGGACACGCAACAGGAATGAGCGCAATTGATAATGGAAGGCGAGGAGACTCACACACTGTGAGCTGATGAGTTGGTTTATCCACGTTTTAATGTGCTTCCGTTCATAGAGATTTTTAGATGGATGCCAAGGCGTTTTAGGTAGGGTAGAATCTGCGATCTCTGACCCAGTTTGTTTGCTGGTTTCCATGGCTGCTGCAATATGCCGTGTTTTCCACCAACTGGCAACCTGTGGTGTCGAAATACTATTGGGTAAACTGGCAGTGGGCGGGACCACACAGACCAAAACAAAAACAGACATTCCGACATGAAACGCACATTTCAAAGTAGAATAACTGGCTGTAGCATTGTTTTTCTGAGAAACGAGTATGTGAACTCAGCATGTTTCCTAAATATCTGCAAACATATTATGGTATTTTTATGCTTTAGTACAGTCAAAAACTTACATACAGCACCTTTAAGTGTTATGGATTTAAATGTCACAATATTGTTTTTTTTTTTTAAAGCTGCTTTTTTTTAGTATTTGGGTTTTTTTGTGAAAAATAACAACATGAAGGAAAATGAAACTGGTCAAGAGAGGGTTAACTTTAACTTACATGTGTAAGTGTTTTTTACAGCACAATGGTCAGCGACTGTTGTTTTATTGTGCTATATAAATAAATAAATAAACTAAACTATGTAGGCTATAGCCTATGCACATACACAAGTTTACTATCTACATAGGGACATTGCATAGACTTATATTGATTTTATGTATATATCTAGTTATAAATACTTAACCCTAACACACACACTAACCCAAACAGGTTGAGGCTGTTGTGTTTTGGGCTGACAGTAAGTTTACACATGCTCTTGGATTTAAATTCAACAGAGGGTGACTAAACTGTGAATGACCAGTAGATGGCAGTGTTTTGTTATTTTTGAGTATTTTGGTATTTTAATGCCCAGATGGGGGCAGTGCAGCATGCACAACCTTCAACAGCAGCATCATTTCCCCTCATTCAGCAATGCACTGGATAATTGAGAACAAATATGCCATACAAATACACTGAATAAGTATTGTTATTTAAGAAAAAAACAAACAAACATACAACCCGATTTAATATCAACGATGAGAGAAAACACATTTTAGCTTTGGTGTATAGCATTTGAAGAGGATCACATGGAATAAGGATTCAGTGCAGACATGAATGGGACCGTCCAACCCAAAACAATCATTCTTCTGTTCAGGTTTTGATTACATCAAGGAAACAGGATGTCCACTCTTATTCCATTATGACCTCTTCTTCTCTTTATGAATGACCCTTCATCAACAGACCCACACAAACAGCCTCCTGTGACGGGACACTTGCTCTGAGTTACTGCTGTGTTACAAGCCCTTTCTGTAGCAATGCTAGTAAATGTCACTGGCAGATGAAATTACATCAAATGACACTTTTATTTGTTTACACGGGTGCTAAAAGTCACAAACATGTGAGGAATACATTTTATATCTGTTTGCCATTACATTGATATACAGTATGATTAATCCTATATCAAAATACTGATAAACGCCAACATATATTCATGCTTTTCCTTAAAATCTGTTCATACTTACAGGTATGATTGATCTTTAGAGTAACTTCCATAAAAACAGCAGTAATTTAGTTTAATTTATAACAGTGTTTTATCATTTGCGACACACACTTCAGCAAGATCATGACTCTCATTCAGACATCTGACTGCACTGACGTTTAGACTGTGAATAGCCTATTAATACACAGTTAAGATTTAGGAATTCTGAATGGCATAATTATGCAATTAAATAATTACATAAGGATCTGATGATATATCAGAACAGCAGAATCTCAGCAGAATGTGCCATTTTGTCTAAATCTGGTGTTTCCTTATAGAGACCCTATAGTTAGAAGCCATAGACACACACACCCACACACACATTTCTATAAACAGAGGCAGACATTGAGTGTGTGAGAGAGAACACTAGAGATTTGATCAAGTAGGTTCTCTAAGGTTCTCCCTTTGACCAGGACACAGATAAATGTGTATAACGCAGCCGCTTCATTTAGAGCTGCCCTGGACCTTTCAGATAAGGCCATTTTTCAGGTTGCCATCCATTAGCACCACAGACTTGCATCCATTAGGCTGCCAAACTCACAGCAAGCCTCATTTAAAGGGCCAGTGTACATCTTACCTCTATTAGAGATCAAACTCAGCCACATTGTTACATTTATGTGTTTATTTATTGTGCATTATTAAGTGTTATTTATTTATAACGATATAAGTGAGAAGGCAGGGGAAGATTTACAGTGAATAACTGGATAGAGTCATGTGGACTATTATAATGGTAGGTTTTTTGTGTCCTTTTTGGGGCTTGATAGACATGGTCATAATAAATTTTGTATGGAACATTCTTAAAATTATCCTTTTTGCATTTGGAATGACTTCATGCTGTGTAAATAATGACAGAAAATGTATTTCTGGGGTGAATCTTTTTTAAGAGCAAATAAGGTAATAGAAAAGCAGATGTGTACTTCAGTTATTGTTACTACAAAGCAGATGCGTACTTCAGTTATTTTTACTACAAAGCAGATGTGTACTTTAGTTATTACAGACTGGGAAATGCTGGAGGTAATGCTTCCCACCCTGCCCTGCCCTGTACCTTCTGGACCTTCATCATCGGCGCTGGTCCTGCCCAGCCTAATGCCTTTTTCATCGTCTTGTATTGAGATGGAGTTATCACCGCTGATCCATCCCAACCTCAGTCTCCCACCTCCACTGTATTATACAGCAAGTCCGTCAGCCCCACCTCCGCTGGGTCCCTTCAACTTCTCCCCTAACACCATGCCATTGTGTGGTTAAGCCTCAGGTCTTCCAGTCACCAGCTTCGTCCAAGCAAGTGGATTGCCCGGCTCTGCCTCCAACCTCCTCCCGTCACTCCACCTCGGTCCGTCGACCTGTTGGCTCCACCAGGACTCCTCGTCCCTCCGGCTTCACGTTGGTCCACCGTCACCCTGCCTGCACCACGGACTTTCAAGCCATCCACTGTGCTCCGTCTCTCCACCCCTTCGGCTCCAGCGGGCTCCGCCTTCCCTCTGGCTACGCCCCTCTGGCTCTGCCTCAGGCACCCTGGCTCCACCTGGAAAGCTTGTCACTGCGCCTTCACCTCGGCCTCCTGGACCGTTGGTGTCAGCCGTCATCATTTGCTCTCCGTCTGTGCCCCGGGCTCCACTTCCTACGGCTTCATCTCTGTTAGTTGTCCCCCGGGCGTTGTCAGCCAAACCTCCACCATGGCTCCTTCCCCCCGTCAATTCCACCGTGAGCTAACTTCCTGAATGTGCTCTGGACCACCACCTGGCCACTCCTCCTATTCTCGCCTCCCTGGCTCCTCCCGCCATCATCGCCACCCTGGTTCCTTCCACTGGGGCTTCGTCTTTCACCAGTCACTCGTCCGCCTCCTGAACCACCTCCCTGGTTCCTTCCACCAGACCTTCGTCTTTCACCAGTCTCTTGTTTGCCACCAGAACCACCTCCTCAGCCATTTTATGGTGCAAGGCCGCGCCTTTCCGGAGGGGGGCATTCTGTCACTGTAATGCTTAGTTTTGGGTTAATTTTCTATCAGTCTGTTTAATCACCTGTTTGCCTGTGTTCCTTTGTTCTGCTTTTCCTGCCATAATCAGTTACCATGGATATTAATTTAATCATCACAGCTGTTCATTATTTAGTTCATCACCATGTGTGTTTAAGTTCCTCACCTTCACTTATTCTTGGTCCGTTATTGTTTGTGCATGGCACTGTTTCAAGTTGTTGGCTTTTGTTTAAGTAATGTACTGTACTGTATGTAGACTGAGGTGGATCGCTGTACCTCATTCAGGCTGGACTGAACCCCTCATATTACTCAGCATGCATGGTGTGCCACCAACACTTCCTCCATCATAAAGCTGCAGAAATCCATATACAGTATGAGTGTGCTGTGTATCCACACACACACACACACACACACACTGCTGCGGTCTGGCTGTTCTGTGTCACGCTTCACCTGTTATAATAGGCGCTTCTGGCAAACAAAGTCATGGCAGTCATTAGAACAAGCCACTGTAAATGTCACCTGTTCAAAGCTATATAATAATGCCGCCTACAGTCCGCTCCAATTTCCCCTTTCCTGTTTGTATAAAACAAACTGTTTGGGGTTTGTCCAACTATCGGCCCTTTTGTCCATGTTGACTGGTGAAATTGATAAATGTTTCCAAAGCAGTTTATGACAACCATAACAAAATATAACAAAAAGTTTCAACAAAAATCAACCCTTGAGACAAACAATACCCTAAGTTAAATGAGTTGCATGATGGAGAAAAGGAAGAAAGAGAAGGGGAGGAAGACAGAGTGAAAAGATACTTTCTTCTCGTCCCCCTTCTCAAGGTCTCCGCTGGATTCGGATGTCCAAGATCCTTCCCACAATCCAATGAGGCACTATAAATTCCACTCGACTGCACCGGATGCGTTTCTCTCTGTGACGACTTTTACTGCGTTCCCACACACAGAGGTGGTAAAAAACGATTGATTTACACACTTGATGATAAATATGGCAGGCTAGTCACACTGTGGGCAATTTTATCCACCATGGCTAGACCAGGATCAGAGCTCTGATGGGCACCCCGAAGGAAATTGCTGACAAACGCATGGCCAGTGTTCCTGAACAAGTGCAATGAAGTAAAATTAATGTGCGCGAGTAAAGCGGGGTGAATAAGGAAGGATAAATGTTAAAAAGGTGTTACACACCAGTAAACATCCTGGAAAGCAGGGTTCTTTGCATTGTGTTACTGTTACAATTCTTTATAGACGTGTCTTAAAGGGATATTTCACACAAAAATAAGAATTCTGCCATCATTTACCCTTATGATATTCCAAATTGTACCCATGAAACACATATTGAGATGGATTGCTGAATGTTTACAATACTCTTTTCCATATTGTGGTGGTACAAGCTCTAAAATGTATTAAAAAATACACCACAAAAGCACCATAACGTATATAACTGGTGCACTTAAAGAACTTAAAGGGGTCACATGATGATTTTTAATGTTTTCCTTTTTCCTTAAGTGTGTAATGTTTCTGTTTGTGCATGTATAAGATCTGCTAAGTTACAAAGCTCATAGTCTCCCACTAAGGGATTTATTCTATCTAACAGAGAACACTGATCCATCTGCCTAAATCACCTCGATCAAAGTCCAGATATTACTTCCTCAAATGTCCACACCACAATGTGTAATTTAAGCATTAATGCCACCAAAAGGACCAGCCATTAACAATCTGTCCATCACAGACTGCATGACTTTGCCACTTAATTTTTTTCAGCAAATAACCGACTTTTAAAATTTTGGACGACTAAGTCTCTATACATCGCCTAATATTTAGTCGACTATTAGGGGGCAGCCCTAGTTTGTTTGATTATTTGTTGACTGTTTAAATGCACAAACATGGTAAGGGGCGTTATATTTCCGACACACGCTAAATAACAACGCACTGGGTCAGCTAGCCAATCAGAGCACTCTGCACTTTTCGGAAGGAGGGGCTTTGTAGAAATCAGTGCGTTTCAGACAGACGTTTTCATCCAAGTTTGTCCAGAGTTTGTTCATCCAAAAATTTTAATTCTCTCATCATTTACTCAACAGAATTTTATGAATCTCAACAATGCTTCATGCTGCAATGTATGCTGGGAGCCATCGTAGAATAAATGCTTGTTCGACTTGAAGCAGCGCTGCACAGACCGCTCTCCAATCGCTCTCTTGGTACTTTGATATCATACAACGATCAGTCTGTTAGTGCTGCTTCAAGTCGAACAAGCCTTAAAACGCAACTATGGCTCCCAGAATGCATTGCAGCATGAAGCATGTCACATTTGCTGATTCTTGATGTTGCTGTTATGTGCACATAAAAAAAATATATTGCCACAATATTGCTGGCTCTCTTGTCATAGTATAACAGGGTTGGTAGAGCAATATTCAAAAGTATTTATTGACCTAACACACTTTTGATCAGTAACAAACCATGTGATGAGATCTGTGGATTAGGTTACATGATGATGTCATCATCAGTAAATAAAGTCAGTAAATAGGTCACCCCCAAAATTTTCCTTGGCTTCCCTTGTCATAGCAAATGTACTTTATAAACACACAATTACAGCAGCCAGAGAAAAAAATAGCATTAAAAAGTCAAGGACTAAAGGAAACACTGATCACCATAATGGTGACTTCAAACAAAATGGTCTATCGTTGGTTACTATTTCATATATCTTTGTGTTACAGTTTTTTTTTTTACAATAGCTAGAACATTTCTCAATGCATAGGTCACTTTTTCAAAAGTCTTCACACAGTTTTCCAAACCAACTTTCAACTTGGCACAGCAGTTAATTTCACATTCAAAATGCAACTAAAACTACCAAACACTTCATTCATGTCTCAAATCAAGCCATTCTTCCAGAACACTAGGTTTCACCCAACAAACACACATTGTCAGTCATAAAACACAGACCTAAAAACACTAACAACAGGCATTATACAATGATTTATTTTGTAAAATTTCTTTACAAGACAAGAATGACACTCTCTGCTGTTTATAATTCACTGCTGTATATGTTACATAGTCCATGTTTACATTACAGTACAACATTATTCCTAAGTTTCTCCCCTTTGAATGGATGGTAATGAAACTGAAAGACTAACATATGTGTAGGTCTTCTGTTACATCTAATTGCTTTGATGATAGTATTTGATTTTTTTTAGATTCAGATTGTATTTCAATATGGTATTCCTGTAGACATTTGTCATTCATTTTTGTGTTGTGCTAGGTTTGACAGTTTTGAAAAATGTATGTAAACATGTGCAAATTGGCCTGTATAGTACATAAAGTTTTGGTGGTGTTTGTGTCTAAGTGTGAAAAGAATTTATGTAATTTGAAAGATTTTGTCATTGAATGCATTTTGTGCCAAAGCATGATCCATAGTTTATCCCACATAGACTGATGTTGTGATCACTGTGTGAAGAGTTTTGAAAAAGTGACTTTAGTATTGAGAAATGTGTCCTAGTGATTGTAAAAAAAACTGCAATAACTTACAACTTTGAGTAAAACATGCTTGACAAATGTAAGGCAATCAGTTTCCACACACTGTAAAAATATTGCCTTGGTTTAACTCAAAAATAATTGAGGCAGCTTTTTGCATCAGAATTTTTAGTATTTTGAATTCAACAAATTTGTGTTTGATGAATTAGACTTTATATGTTTTCAACATGCACCCTTAAGTAAAACCAACTCAAACCCTCCTCGAAAACTCAAATACTTACAGCAGAAACAACTCAGTTGAGTGAAACTAACTCTATAACATAGTAAATATATTGTCACATATTTTTCAATATATGAAAAGCAGCATTTCCTTTATTCAATATATTGTAATATATCATTTCATTTATTTTTCAATATATTTAACAAATGTAATATATTGTTTATAAATGTATGGAAATATATTTTCTTTCTGTAAGGGGGAGTATATAGCCTAGAAATCTAGATGCACCCTAGCGGCAGCAAATGTAATTTGCAGCCAGGGTCGTCTAGCAACTCTCCGTTGGCTTGTGAGCTTTGAAAAACCAAACTCTAGTCAGGCCAATCACATCGTGTATAGAGTCGGGGGGCGGGCTTAACATAATGACGGCAGAGTTGCGACGGTTCTGCGTGCTACTTGAAAACAAAGAAGCTGGCGAACAGCGGTCTTTCGAATCGGCTTTGGCCACGACTCTGGAAGACTTGGAGTTAAGCTTTTCTTTGAGAAAAGAACAAAGAACGGCACTGAAGTCATTCTTAAAAAAGGAAGATGTGTTCAGAGTTTTGCGGACCGGATACGGCAAAAGTTTAATCTATCAGCTAGCTCCGCTTCACCTTATTCGTTGCTCTGGTTGGTTGTAGCGCTATCCTATTGCGTGCAGAGGGACTTTGAAAGACAACCGGTTACAACAGGACAACTCAGATTGAGTCCTGCCAATTGTGTGTTCCCAGACCCAACATCTTGATGTGGGTCTGGCTTGTCAGGCTAGTGAGTATACATACATACATACTGACAGACTTTTTCTTTTTGAGTGATTCCTTTAAATACTGTTGTCCTTACACCAATGATGATGATTATATGAATTTATGGTATTAAGGTGAATTTATGGCTCCATTCAGTTGGAGATGGAAAGGAACGTTAGGAAAGCGCTTTGTCAATACAGTGCAGATTTGTTCTGAAAAGCGCCATGGCTGATTCTGCTCTCATGCCTCTCTTTAGGGCTGTCTGTCTCTAGGAGGTTTACAAACGTGTTTGGCAGGCTGTCCTTCTGGCAGCTGGGCACAATGGTTTGGCATGTGTCTCAACCAGAATATGCTTCATTCTCCCACAGCCAGTGTAATTCTAATTTATGTGCTCCAGGGATCCATCATCTTTCCAATAAAAGCCAT
The DNA here is from genome assembly GCA_039654105.1 of Coreius guichenoti. Lineage (NCBI taxonomy): Eukaryota > Metazoa > Chordata > Actinopteri > Cypriniformes > Gobionidae > Coreius > Coreius guichenoti. Next base: position 6,558,142 of record CM077171.1, on the reverse strand, counting down.
TTTACAGATGATTCCAGCTGTCTTTGATTGCATTCAAGTTGGGGCCGAGTCAGGGGACAAAATCCACTGACTTCTAGTTTTGAGTTAAAGGAAGGCTTTGGGTTCAGTACAAGTCGAGTTCCATCATCTGCCATAAAAGCATCTGTGACGTGTTGCCAGTTACCATAGAAAATAAGGTTGACTTGCCCTTTAGTTTGTAAAAATAAATAAAAATCATGTTTACAGTAATTCACTTACAATGAAGGACAAAGGAACAAGGTAAAAGCAGAAATGTGAAGCTTGGTAGGGCGATTATATTAATATTTCTGTACAAAATGTGTTTTGTGCACATTGATTATTTATAAAACATTAATATTATTCTTATTAATGAGTCAATATTTCGACATTAAGGACTTTTTGTTTACTTTCGAATGATAAACCATGTGTGTTGGGTCACCACTTACTTATGTCCAACGTACAATCCAGAAAACCAGTTGAGATCCAGTGTGTTAAAGATTAATTTGGTTAATGGTTGCAGTTTCCATTTTTAACTTAAACACTGTGTAACTGAGCATCTGCATGAAAGGTCAAAGGTTAATAAGGGCACGTTTAATCCCTGAGCTGATTGTTTGACTCAATCCCTTCCTGTTTGTGCAGCTGTGCACGGAAAGAGAAGAGCGAGAGTTTGAGAGAATGAGGGACAGAGACAGCAAGAGGATATGAGCATCGTGAAGGTGCAAACAGAAAGTGCGACCTCTGACCCCTGAGAAAAAATAACACGCTCAGGCGAGGAGCTCTGATTGGTCACTGCTGAGGCGTTAAGCCCTTTGGGATGCAGTCAGCTCTGAAAGACATCAGCCTGCTTTCATCACGTTCCCTTTACATTGAGCTACTGGAGTGGCAACAAGAGCTTTGCCATTCAACCATGTCTATGACATTCTGTGTGCATTTACTATAGATTTGAATAAAAAAACATTAATTTTCTTATCTTTGAAAATTCATATCAATCTTCACTGATCTTTTGAGATAAAAGAGCTTCATGTACAGTCGTGCTAGAACGTTTTCCTCTTAGTTATTGACCAAAATGATCCAAGAGTAAATATCTTCATTGAAGAAAGTTATTGTGGATCATAAGTTCATTTAAGGTGGCAATTGGATTCAGAATCACACAGGTTTGTGGAAGTTTGCCTCGGTGAGATTTCGAGGACCTCAGACTGTAAAAGGTTACAGATTTATTTCTAAAAGACTTTGGTGTCCACTATGATATACCATTGTCTACCATTGTCATACCACAATCTACCAAATTTCACACCACTGTTCCTCAAAAGTTGTTCCAAGAGTAAGATGTAAAATAGACAACCAGGCAAACACTGAACAAGAGGGGTGTGGATGACGGCATGAAGGAAGAAACACACTACAGTTTGCAGAAGACTATGAGGATGAGGCTGAAAACTACTGTAAGAATGTAAGACTATTGCATATGGCCACTGGCCCACTGCTATACCTTGTACACACAGTAAAAGCAAAAATACCAGAATCAATTGAGTTTCAATTATTTGCAAATTGTTAGCACAAAAAGAAGAGTGAATATAGATTAAGTCAAGTATAGGCCATTATTTCAGCACACGCATACATACAGGGCCTAAAATGAACACTCGCCAGTTGGCCGGTAACATTTTTATGAATTCTAACAATGCATGAATGTGAACAAACATGAATGGCACTCAGGACAGTTGACGGGCCAGAGCATCATCGTCATGAAAGTTTAAGCCTTGACAATTTAAATATTCAAGCGCAAGAAGACTCGAAAAGGAGCTCATTTCGTTACTTGCGCACTGTGTGGAAAGTTGTGTGTGCGCACACGAAAGCTGCATCTCAGACAGTGCGCAAAATACTAAACTGAGCTCTCTTTTGCATCTTTGACAAATTCACACAAAATTATGTCAAAAATGGTGAGTATCCTAGTAAACACAAGTGGGTTATGTCTTAAGTGAATGCTGTGTAACAGTATATTGGATCTGTGCATTCGCTCTTAAAGTGACAGCATCCTAACATTCTTGCTGTCGATTAACTATGAAGTTAATCAACCAACAAAAGGACAAAGAAAAATCACTCTCGAACCGAATAACTTTTGTAACTTTAATTAGGATTCATTAATAAGGATGTTTAATTTATACTGTGAAGACTATATGCAGTGTTATTTTACATTTGCTTATTAAATTTATACCTGAAAACTACTTTCAGACCTACCTGAAAAGCACTTTTTATTTCATTTGTATCTTTGTATTTTATTTGTGCTTTTGCTTGTAATTTGATTATTTGTTCTTATTTTATTACTGACTGTTAACTTGTCTTTAGTAATGTTTTTAATTTATATTAGTTAGGCTAGTAGTTTTAACTGTGGAGTATTTTGTGAAATTTCAATGGTATCTAAAATGTTGGTGTCATTACTGCATTACTATTACTTTCATGGCTGGTACAAAATAGTTATGGCTGGTAAATTTTTCCACTGGCCATTGGCAGGTGTGGCAAAAAGTTGATTTTAGGCCCTGCATATATATAATATAATATACAAGCATACTTGTTGCCCCATAACATCCCTGTGCACTTGGGTGAAGTAAGCCAGGACAGTAAAAATCACCCAATCACCTAAAGCCATTAAAAATTATGCTTGTGTGTACAATAATAATATATACAGTACCGTTTAAAAGTTTGGTGTCAGTACGATTCTTCAACGATGCAACAGTGACTGTAAATACATTTATTTTAAAGACATTTTTGCTACTTTAGCAGCAAATCATCATATCAGAATGATTTCTGAAGGATCATGTGACACTGAAGACTGGAGTAATGATGCTGAAGATTCAGCTTTGATCACAGGAATACATTACATTTTATAATACACCGATCAGGCATTACATTATGACCATTATTACATTATTACAGGTGAAGTGAATAACACTGATTATCTCTTCATCACGGCGTGGGATATATTAGGCAGCAAGTGAACATTTTGTCCTCAAAGTTGATGTGTTAGAAGCAGGAAAAATGGGCAAGCGTAAGGATTTGAGCAAGTTTGACAAGGGCCAAATTGTGATGGCTAGACGACTGGGTCAGAGCATCTCCAAAACTGCAGCTCTTGTGGGGTGTTCCCGGTCTGCAGTGGTCAGTATCTATCAAAAGTGCTCCAAGGAAGGAACAGTGGTGAACCGGCGACAGGGTCATGGGCCTGGTCTGATGAATCACGTTTTCTTTTACATCACGTAGATGGCCGGGTGCATGTGCGTCGCTTACCAATCGAGCATTTGTGGGATGTGCTGAACAAACAAGTCCGATCCATGGAGGCCCCACCTCGCAACTTACAAGACTTAAAGGATCTGCTACTAACATCTTGGTGCCAGATACCACAGCACACCTTCAGGGGTCTAGTGGAGTCCATGCCTCGACGGGTCAGGGCCGTTTTGGCAGCAAAAGTGGGACCAACACAATATTAGTCATAATGTTATGCCTAATCGGTGTATATTCAAAGAGAAAAATTTTAAATTGTAATAATATTTCACAATATTACTTTTTTTTACTGTAGTTTTGATCAAATAAATACCGCCTTGGTGAACAGAAGAAACTTAAAAAAAAAAATCATATTTTTTTTGGGGGGGGGGGAGACTCAGTTTCATACAATGAATTCAAAATTGTTCAAAATTGTTTGAACCCTAATGGACTCCTCTGAGTTCTGCTGAAGAAAGAAATTCATACGGGTTTGGAACGACATGAGGATGAGTAAATGATGAGACTTTTCATTTTTTCCTGGAATATTTCTTTAAATGTCATGATGTGCAGTTAGAGCAGTGGTCAGACGGTGGCAGTGTGGACGTGAGAAATGTGAGAGGGCACAATGGTCTCCCTCTACGGCCTTAAGACAGTGTACAGGTGGTGCAAGTCAGGGCTCAATTTAACAAATGTGCATGTGTGTGAGAGCTGCCCAAAAGGGGACGGCGGATCACATTACATTATCCTCAGAGTCTCAAAGGGTTAAGAGCTGTCAGCCACTGTAGTCATTAAGTCCTTCAGAAGTACACAGTAAATCAGAGCGGAGACCTCAGCTGCTCCAATCACCCACTCAGCCCACACAAACGGTGTGTGTGTGTGGGTGTCTGTGTTAAAACTCATCTCTTTCATTATTTAAATAGAATAAATGTCCATTATTTATATTATTTATTAAAACACTGTTGTCTGTTTTCAGGTGTTCCAGAATATTTTCACTGATAGAAACAATTATACTTATAACTTATATAATTATCAGAACACATCAGCACAAAACTTCCTTAGAACAAGGAAACAACAGAATTGTCTGACAAATCAGATATTACAGATAAAAAATATTTTTAAATTAAATAAAATTTTATCGTACAATATTTATAATATTTATGGAAAGTACAGGAATTTCATACTGTAATAATATGCAATTATGTATGTACATTAATTTTCAATACTTTATAGCATCGCTACTACTTATGCTAGAATTAAAAGCATATCTCATATAATTAGTAACATGATACACTAAATATAACCAGTTATATAAGGAAGTGCTAGTAACATACTTTAATTTTTCATAGATGAATCTTTCATCATCCTTACATCATTTTAGGGAAATAACGGTATTGCACAATAAGCATGTTATGTTCCTGTTCTTTTCAGTCACGTAGGATTAAAAATTTGCTTTAAAATGGATCTGATTTCTTTTTCATCTCTGGGCATCCTAATCAGATGTGATAATTTAACCCTATAAAGCATACTTTATATTTGATATGCAAATTTTGCAAGTTGATATGCTAAGGACTCTAAATATGACGACTGATATTTATATGCAGTTTATGTAAGTACAATATATTGCCAAAAGTATTGGGACACCCCTCCAAATCATTGAATTCAGGTGTTCAATCACTTCCATGGCCACAGGTGTATAAAATCAAGCACTAGGCATGCAGACGCTTCTACAAACATTTGTGAAAGAATGGGTCGCTCTCAGGAGCTCAGTGAATTCAAGCGTGGTACTGTGATAGGTTTCCACCTGTGCAATAAGTCCATTCGTGAAATTTCCTCACTACTAAATATTCCACGGTCAACTGTTAGTGGTATTATAACAAAGTGGAAGCAATTGGGAACAGCAGCAACTCAGCCACGAAGTGGTAGGCCACGTAAAATCACAGAGCGGGGTCAGCGCATGCTGAGGCACACAGTGCGCAGAAGTCGCCAACTTTCTGCAGAGTCAATAGCTACAGACCTCCAAACTTCGTGTGGCCTTCAGATTAGCTCAAGAACAGTGCGTAGAGAGCTTCATGGAATGGGTTTCCATGGCCGAGCAGCTCATCCAAGCCTTACATCACCAAGTGCAATGCAAAGCGTGGGATGCAGTGGTGTAAAGCACGCCGCCACTGGACTCTAGAGCAGTGGAGACGTGTTCTCTGGAGTGACCAATCACGCTTCTCTGTCTGGCAATCCGATGGACGAGTCTGGGTTTGGTGGTTGCCATGAGAACGGTACTTGCCTGACTGCATTGTGCCAAGTGTAAAGTTTGGTGGAGGTGGGATTATGGTGTGGGGTTGTTTTTCAGGGGTTGGCCCCTTAGTACCAGTGAAAGGAACTCTTAATGCTTCAGCATACCAAGACATTTTGGACAATTTCATGCTCCCAACTTTGTGGGAACAGTTTGGGGATGTCCCCTTCCTGTTCCAACATGACTGCGCACCAGTGCACAAAGCAAGGTCCATAAATACATGGATGAGCGAGTTTGGTGTGGAGGAACTTGACTGGCCTGCACAGAGTCCTGACCTCAACCCGATAGAACACCTTTGGGATGAATTAGAGCGGAGACTGCGAGCCATGCCTTCTCGTCCAACATCAGTGCCTGACCTCACAAATGTGCTTCTAGAAGAATGGTCAAAAATTCCCATAAACACACTCCTAAACCTTGTGGAAAGCCTTCCCAGAAGAGCTGAAGCTGTTATAGCTGCAAAGGGTGGGCCAACTCCATATTAAACCCTACGGATTAAGAATGGGATGTCATTAAAGTTCATGTGCATGTAAAGGCAGGCGTCCCAAAACTTTTGCAAATGTAGTGTATCTGCTATACTGTTATAAAGATCTCATTGATTTACAAGCGATCAGAATTGCATCTTACTTTTTGGCCATATAAATATCAATATGTGCACCAAATTTAATATTTTGGTTCAGTTTGGGCCTCTGGATAAAAATTTGGTGTTTTTTTTCCTCCTCGAATGTGAGCTCCATATTGTCATATATCATACTATATGAGCCATAAAAGCCTGATGCATTAAATATGATACTCAACAACAAAACACAGTTGCAAACTTCTTTGTCTAAATGTACAATAAACTGTTAAAACAGTTTAGTTTGTATCAAAACTACAAGGTTGTTCTCCAAATCATTAGAATTTGAAACCCCTTCTCTACATATTATTATTAAAGACCAAATAAACAAAATATCTGTGAAACTTTATTGATCCAAGATAGTTCGCAATATGTATGTACCAGCAACAGCTCTGTCTGAGACTGAGGTTGTGAGTGTTACTCAGGATCTGTAGAAGACAAACGGTTTGGACGCGTTTAGTGATTTTGGCAGGCGGCGCTCTGGGTTTGGCAACAGCTGACCCTGTTTTACACTTCACACTGAGCAGCAGTTTTATGGAAACACAGCGCTCTTCTCTTCACCCCTCCAAACCCAACACACACCGCAGGGACATCGCTCATACTGTGGCTCGTGTGTGAGGCTGCTGTTGCACGGAGCTTCCTCTGTGTGTGTGTGTGTGTGTCCTCACAAACTCTCTCACTCATTAGAGCTCAGAATGAGCCACCTGTGTGTCTCAGTTGGGCAGTAACCCCATCTGCCGCCGCACTAATCTACAACGAATAAGAGAGAGAATATAATAGTGACAGATCATTCATCACAGACAGAGGAGAGTGACATGAGTCCCAAAACTTTCTCACTAAGAGCCAATATAATCATATGAAAAGACGTTTCTTCAACTACAGGCATTTCCATGTGTCAGGGGTTGATTCTTAGTGGGGTTTTGTAATTGCATCACAGATGCTATATTCTGATTCTGGAGCAACTTCCATTCTCATCCTTCTTGATCTTAGGGCCGCCTTCGTTACTGCACTGTAAAACAAATAAAGTTAAGCTAACTTAAAAAAATAAGGCAACCCATTCAACTTTTTAAGTTAACTCAACTAATTTGCTATAGTTAAAATCAACTTAAATACTTTTGTTCATCTAATGAGTACCAGGTAATCTTTTGAACTTAAGACAACTAAAAAAAACAAGTTGAGCCAACTTGAAAAAATAAGGCAACCTATCGCACTCATTTTTTTAAGTTAACTCAACTAATTCGCCACAGTTAAAGTCAACTTAAAAACTTTTGTTCATCTAATGAGTAACAGACAGGGCCCTATCATACACCCGGCGCAATGTGATGCCAGGCGCGACGCAAGTGTTTTTTGCTAGTTTCAGCCCGACTGATCATTTTCACGTCCAGCTCTACGTTGTTTAAATATCAAATGCACTGGCGCCGTCTGTTCACCCATGGGCGTCTGGTCTGAAAACCAGGTGTGTTCAGGAGCATTGTTGGAGTGTTGCTATTTTGAGAAACTGAAAACGACTGCGCCATTGACCAACACAAACCTGCTCTAAAGTCAATAGCGCAGTATTTTTTGTGTTATTTAAAGGCCATGACTCATTAAGAGACTAGGTACAACAGTTTTGGACCATGCGCCTGGCGAGGCGACCGTTTCCATCATTAAACTAGCAAAAGTGTATTCAGACACGCCCTAAGTGCACCTGCGCCATGAGCTTCAGACCATGCACTCAGAGCGTTAAAATAGGGCCCGTAATCTTTTTAACGTAAAACTAAAAAGAATGTTTAGCAATGCAAGCAAAAAAATATATAAGTATTAATAAATACACATACATACATAATAATTAAAAAAAGTAAATGAATAAAGCAGCTACAATCCTTCATCTCCATGTTTGATTTTCAACATTAACTACATGACATGAACATCATTTGCCTCTTAAAACTAGAGGCACACAGTTTACCAATTTCACTCGGGCAAATAAGTCACAAAAGTTGCAATGAGAAGAACTACACACAACACACAAATCTCAAACATGGTGATCAAACATATGACAGCTAAATAACAGTGACAACAACACCAGCAGCATAAATCAAGCCGGTTAATGCAAAGCAATAAACATTTTTTATTAATAATTACCTCTAATATTTTTTCAAGCTGCAATGCATGCTGGAAACTGGCACAACATTGTTGAATGTAAAATTGTTTGTTCAAGTAACTCAATTTGTAAAGTTGGGACAACATTTGGGACAAATGCTTGAGAATCTAAGTAAGTCAACAAAAAACATTTGTTAGCAACATTTTCTTCTAACAAATGTAAAAATAGCTAGAACAAAGATCATTTGGGATGAATCATTTTATTATCTTGAGTGAACTGAACAAGAACATGTTGCTAACAAAAGTTTTTCTGTTGACTGTTCCCAGTTTATTTCTATGGGTCTGACATTAGCTTTGTACTCACTGGTGTTCCTCAGGGCTCAGTTTTAGGCCCTTTACTTTTCAATATTTATTTATCACCACTTGGGCGTCCTCCATTATCACTTTTATGCTGACGATACCCAAATCTATATACACTCAAAATCTGGTGAAAACCTTGATGCTTGTTTTCTTTCTGACAGTATTTCTGAGATAAAACATTGATGAATAATAATTTCCTCTGCCTGAATAAAGTTATGCGGATAGGTTCCCTTCACCAAATTCTCAAAGCTGGTTCACCGACTCTGTTGATGGCTCTGTTTTGGAGACTCAAAGTAAAATGACGAACCTTGGAGTTAATTTTTGATGCCAGTCTTACATTTGATTCCTTTGTGTAGAGCACTGTTAAAGTATCCTTTTTCACTTCAGAAATATAGCAAGATTGCGCTCTATGCTAAACTTCTCTGTAGCTGAAAAGCTGATAAACTCGGATAGATTACTGTAACGCCCTTTTAGTCGGAGTTTCTAAATCCACACTTAATAAGCTTCAATATGTACAAAACTCTGCCGCCAGGATCCTGACTGGGACCAGGACATGCAATCTCCTGTTTTGGAGTCCTTGCACTGGTTCCCGGTCAGGTTCCGTGTCGCTTTTAAATTTATGACGCTGACATTCAAAGCATTGCATGGCTTGGCTCCTCATTATTTATCTGCATTGTTAATCCCATAAACCCCGAATTGCAGACTGCACTCCTCACAGTCTAATTTGTTGGCTGTTCCTCAAACCCGCTTAAGATCTATGGGTGACGGGGCTTTTTCTGTCTATGCTCCTACTCTTTGGAACTCTCTTCCTCTTGAACTTTGGGAAGCTCAGACCAATGACATTTTAAAGCTCAAAGACATATTTTTCTAAACTAGCATTTGCTTGTTGATGTTTACTTTTATTTATTGTGCTATGTACTGTTTATTTTGTGTATAAGGCGCTCTATAAAATAAAGTATATTATTATTATTATTATTATTATTATATATACAGTATATGCAGATTATTTGTTGCATTGTCCACTGTCACTGAAAGCGAGAAATCCTTCGCATTTCCGCAAAATACAGTTTATTCTTCCACCTCTTGAGTAACAATGCAACATCTACTATTGCCAATCAAGAATCACATGTTCTGCATTTGGCACAATTAATACTACAGCCCAAAACCCACACACAATGTCACTTTATGCCAAATACTTTGTCAAATACAGTTGTTGATACATAATACATGTCAGAATTAAAATAATTACAGTCCCTTTTGTTTGTGTAGATTATACGGCTCTACTACCACAGAAATTCTAGATGTAATTGTTGTTTCAAGTTTTGGGAGTGTTTGCCTCATGCAGTGTTTTCAGTTATTTGACAGCTAGCACTAAATAAACCCATAAAGGTGCAGGTCAAAGCTGTCACTGTATCTGTTAGATAGGCCTAAATGAAGAATTCTGAGGAACTTTTGTGTCACTTTCAGTGGCATGTTTGACCTGGGCTCTGGTTAATTTCTGACCCTGGACAAAACAAATACAAGAGGGAGAACAGGTCTAAAACCAACATGAAAACTCAGGAGAGAGATCTAGCGAAAGGGGGGAGGAGAAACAAGTGGCCAGATTGGCAAAGCATCTCACAATGAGCTATTGAGCAGATCTAAGTGCTCTCGTTGAGCAGATGTGGTGGGTGTATCTGAGCTGCGTGGCACAATCGCTCGCAGTGATTCTGCGAGCGCCGGCTGAAGATATGGAATTCATAGGGATAGAAGGAATAATAGCTTGGATGAATTCCAGAACTCCTCCAATGTGATTAGGCCTCTGTGTGCATGTTAAAAGGCCCTTGTGTGGCGACATTTAGCTGCTGTTACCATGACGACTATGACATCATCAGTCACCACAAATAAGAGGGAATGTGTTAAATGATCAAACAATTCTAGGCTTTTTTAGACTACATGTACCATGCAGATATATTGCATTAAACGTGGGTGTAATTAAGAGGCTGTTGGAGGTTTTACTGTGAAAGAAATAGTTGACATTTTTGTCATTATTTTTTATTTTTTGGAAGAATCTTCAAGTAAAAACAAACAGCTATAGTCAATATGACACATGCCAAGTCTTCCAAGTCATTCAATCATAGTTATATTGTTATACAGTGACATTTCCAGAGACTTTTTTAGTCTTGGTTGTAGATGTATTTTTTTCCATTCATTTCAGAAAAATATTTCAGCTCTATAGAGTTACCATATATATCTAGTTCAGTCATGAAACTCTAGCAGGCTGATCGGTCCTTTACATCCAATCTGCAAGCAATCACCTCATTACCACATGGCACAAGCTGATTGGCCTCTTCTGATCCTGCAGCCAATGAGATTGCTTGCTCAACATTTAAATACAAACCCGATTCCAAAAAAGTTGGGACACTGTACAAATTGTGAATAAAAAAGGAATGCAATAATTTACAAATCTCATAAACTTATATTTTATTAACAATAGAATAAAGATAACATATCAAATGTTGAAAGTGTGACATTTTGAAATGTCATGCCAAATATTGGCTCATTTTGGATTTCATGAGAGCTACACATTCCAAAAAAGTTGGGACAGGTAGCAATAAGAGGCCGGAAAAGTTAAATGTACATATAAGGAACAGCTGGAGGACCAATTTGCAACTTATTAGGTCAATTGGCAACATGATTGGGTATAAAAAGAGCCTCTCAGAGTGGCAGTGTCTCTCAGAAGTCAAGATGGGCAGAGGATCACCAATTCCCCCAATGCTGCGGCGAAAAATAGTGGAGCAATATCAGAAAGGAGTTTCTCAGAGAAAAATTACAAAGAGTTTGAAGTTATCATCATCTACAGTGCATAATATCATCCAAAGATTCAGAGAATCTGGAACAATCTCTGTGCGTAAGGGTCAAGGCCGGAAAACCATACTGGATGCCCGTGATCTTCGGGCCCTTAGACGGCACTGCATCACATACAGGAATGCTACTGTAATGGAAATCACAACATGGGCTCAGGAATACTTCCAGAAAACATTGTCGGTGAACACAATCCACCGTGCCATTCGCCGTTGCCGGCTAAAACTCTATAGGTCAAAAAAGAAGCCATATCTAAACATGATCCAGAAGCGCAGGCGTTTTCTCTGGGCCAAGACTCATTTAAAATGGACTGTGGCAAAGTGGAAAACTGTTCTGTGGTCAGACGAATCAAAATTTGAAGTTCTTTTTGGAAAACTGGGACGCCATGTCATCCGGACTAAAGAGGACAAGGACAACCCAAGTTGTTATCAGCGCTCAGTTCAGAAGCCTGCATCTCTGATGGTATGGGGTTGCATGAGTGCGTGTGGCATGGGCAGCTTACACATCTGGAAAGGCACCATCAATGCCGAAAGGTATATCCAAGTTCTAGAACAACATATGCTCCCATCCAGACGTCGTCTCTTTCAGGGAAGACCTTGCATTTTCCAACATGACAATGCCAGACCACATACTGCATCAATTACAACATCATGGCTGCGTAGAAGAAGGATCCGGGTACTGAAATGGCCAGCCTGCAGTCCAGATCGTTCACCCATAGAAAACATTTGGCACACCATAAAGAGGAAGATGCGACAAAGAAGACCTAAGACAGTTGAGCAACCAGAAGCCTGTATTAGACAAGAATGGGACAACATTCCTATTCCTAAACTTGAGCAACTTGTCTCCTCAGTCCCCAGACGTTTGCAGACTGTTATAAAAAGAAGAGGGGATGCCACACAGTGGTAAACATGGCCTTGTCCCAACTTTTTTGAGATGTGTTGATGCCATGAAATTTAAAATCAACTTATTTTTCCCTTAAAATGATACATTTTCTCAGTTGAAACATTTGATATGTCATCTATGTTGTATTCTGAATAAAATATTGAAATTTGAAACTTCCACATCATTGCATTCTGTTTTTATTCACAATTTGTACAGTGTCCCAACTTTTTTGGAATCGGGTTTGTAGTTTGCTGTAGGCTAGTCCTGCATCGTGAGTTCCTCTGATCCCATCCACCTCCCCAGCTCCACCTGCCTAGATCTGCTGCTGGATTTGTCTATTTTACACTGATAAAAATGATTCTGTGGTGAAGTAAATACTACAGAAAAACAAATGTAATGTCTAACTGAATAAGTTAGTTCAGGCAAGAATTAAAAAAAAACAGCAAAGTAAATTCTATATTAGTACTCAATTTCAGCATGTAGAAATAAAAGCATAAGTATCAGCAATATAAAATTAAGTAAAACCTACTCAATTTTTCTGATACTGGTGTTCCCATCATGCACTGGGGCATGAACAATTATTAAGGTAGATTTTTTTTTTTAGCTGTTTTCCAGCTGTATTTACACAGTTTTATCATTGCTTTTATTGTTAGGTTTAGTAACTTGCCATTTTGTGACATCTGAAGTTCATTTTCTACTCAAAATGACACATTCATACTTAAATCGATCTATTGAATGTTACCGTCATTGTGTATTGTGTACCAAGTTTTGAAGTCTCTGTGTTCGGGTGGGTACCATGTTACTTATATTATGTAGATACGGAGTCTGCACAATATCTATTGTATTATTTACTTAGATGTTTATAAGTAAAGCATACACTTCAAAAGCATAGTTTAATTCAATGTTTTATGTTATATTATTTGATTAAAAAGTTTTTTAAATTTACGTAACTTAGTTTTGTTACATTTACTTAACTTAGTTAAGTAGATTTTACTTAAATCTATATGTGAAATTAAATAAATTAAATGTAATTAGGTAATATTTACTTAATTACTTCATGTGTTAAGTTCAATAGTAAGTATATTTTACTTGATAATACCAGGTGAGTAGTACAGAGCAGTAGCAGTAAAATTTACTTAAAATGTGTTTGTTACGAGGTTTTTATCAAGTAAATCCTACAAGTTATTTTTTTCAGTGTATGCAGCAGCATTCACTGTAAACCCTAACGCTCAAAATAATGAACTGGTTTGAGTAGGGCAAACTTAAATTAAACAAATTAGTTCAATCAAATTAACCTTTATGAGTATGTAGATTCTTTTGAGTTAAAAAAAACGGACACATTTGAAGTATTCTGAATTGTTTTATTGTTTAGAGTTTTATATACTTGTTTCTTTTAATTTAGACAAACTTAAATTTAACTAACACTAGGCTGAGATTTCTATTTCCCAGCATGCTTTGCCATGACACTTGAAAGGGAGAGTGAGTGCTAAAATTAAGTGTTATATAATGTTTTTTTGTGCAAGATTAATGTTAAGTGGGAGATTTAGTAGTTTAATGTTTAGCTATGCGAGTTTCACCATCATGGTGACGAGTGGAGCATGAGTTTCAGAATAGATTTATGTTAAATGTTTTATATTGTCATTCTCTTTCAGCAATTGCTATGCTATGCTAATACTATCAAAGCATTGTGTTACCAATTAGCAAGTTAACATTTACTGAATTAACTAGTTAAAGCTAGCCAAGTTTCCACTACTAAAGATATTTAAATTGAGAGTACATGATAATTTTAAGTTAAATGTATGAATTATCTAGCAATTAAAATGCATGAGTACAAAATACAAATCTGCTTACTTAAACTTTGAATTTCTGAATTTCTTAACTCAATTTTCTTGAGTTTTGCCAACTTATTTGGGTTTACAGTGTACCTTACTTGCTCACAGCTAAAAGTGTATCAGCAATAATCATCAGCAGCAGCTTAGCAGATCTACCAAATACATTCACATTGCCATATTCAATAACATGCTACACTCTCAGAAAAAAAAGGTACAAAAGCTGTCACTGGGGCGGTACCTTTTTAAAAGGTACACTTTTGTACCTAAAGGGTGCACATTGGTAACTTAAAGGTATGTATTACTACCTAAAGTGTACATATTAGTACCTAAAAGGAATAAAAGTGTACCTTTTGAAAAGGTACCGCCCCAGTGACAGCTTTTGTACCTTTTTTCTGAGAGTGTAACATTATTCTGAGAGTTGTCATGATTGAAATATATATAGCTAATATTTCATTATAGTACAGTAGATATTTTAGCAGTGCTCTGATTGGTAGATCTGTCTTCAGCATTATGGGCAGTTCTTCACAGGGATTTGGCAAATTTTTCTAAAATTATCCTAAAATCACACACAAGAGGCTGTTATAACAGGAGGCAGATCACATGAGCGCCACTGTCTGCACATCCATCGCTAGCTGTTCATTTGCATGAAGTTAAACTCGGTTTATTTTTATTGCATTGCTAACAGCACCACAACACCATCACTCTTGTTGTCACCACAAAACCTCAACTCTTGCGGCGTGAACAAATTCGCTCGCTTGCAGTGAAGGTGCACACGGACACAGTGTATTGGAGGATGCTGTGTGGAGATTAATGTCTGGTGCTCCGTCTCAGAGGCCTGCTGACCTTCTCTCAGGTTACTTTGCTGCTGACTCAGCAAGAGTTGCTCATACACGTGCAAACACACACACACACACACACAATGAGCAGAAAGTATGGAAACTGCATATATCGTGCTAATTATTTTGTTTCAACTGGTGCTAATAGCAAGAGCAAATGTGTTCCATGACAGAACACATAAAGAGTGATATAAATGTGAATATGATATCACAGCAGTTATTAAAACACCTGAGCAGAGGAGCTATAGGAGCGAGTATGTGGCTCTCATTCTCTCTGTCGCTGAGCTGTTTACAGCCCTGCAGTCCTGAGTAAATACTGGCAGAGTGCTGTGCAAATACAGCCGGGCTTCAGGAGGCATAAACATGACACACACCATCTCCAATCAACCTCAGCATGAGCGGGCGGGACGGGTCAAGTTTCTGCTCAACCAATAGGCATCACTGATGATTATGGATGGTCATGTGTGATGTCTTTATCTGTCAGACATCAGAAGTCCCCAGTGAGTTGTTTTTTCAGCTTAGATTTTTTTTATTGAATTAAATTAAATAATAAAATAAATATTACTCAATTAAATACTTTTATGAATGATAAATAATAAAATACGTAAAAATGAAATTATAAATATATATATATATATACACTGTAAAAAAATTTTTTTTACTCAAAACAATTGAGGCAACTATTTGCATCAGACTTCTAAATATTTTGAAGTCATCTAATTTGTGTTTGACCAAATAGACTTTACATATCTTCAACATGCACCCTTAAGTAATTTCAACTCAATTTTCCTCATAAACACAGCTCAATTACTTTGTGTAGCAGAAACATAATTCAACTAAGTGCCAATAAAATTAGATGTAAAAATAACTCAAATGAATACACTTATACGACATGCATTAGCTCTATTTCACTATATGTAATAAGCAGTATGCAGTAGAGACGAGCCACAATACTGCTATAAATGGTTGCTCATTGATGCACTGTGCCTACCTGTCATCAGCCTAACGTCAGGCTCCACTCGTCACCACCACGGTAACCCCCAAAACTCCAACATGACAAAAACGTTTCTAAATCCCAACTTAATAGAACATTAAACAATAATATCAAGCCGTCTACTTCACTTATCTTACTTAAAAACACATGAATAAATTCAACATTTTCTCTTCCAGTTAAATCTCACGCAAAGCATTCTGGGAAATAGAAAACTCCTTACCCACAGTAAGTAGATTGTACACAATAAAATTAAGTTGTGACAAAATGTTCATTTGAATATATAATATTGATCAAGCAGCAAATATCCTCGAAGCAACAATGGTCACGCCTGATGACAACACTATAAAGTTACCCTAAAATGTGAAATATGAGAAAAATTGCTAGATTTATATTGCAGTATAGAAAAATACGTCGTCACCATGTGAAAAGGGTTCATTGCATCAGCCAAATCCAGCAGTAAATATTTTAAGTAAATGTAACTTAAATATTATGTTGGAAATGCACGCCTACAAAGCCTTGTCTAGATTACTCAGGATAAAAAGTGCGATATATAATTATACAAAATATGTTTTTGCTACAAATCCAAATTAAGTGAGCTACTCAAATTATTTAAGTAAAGTAACAAACAAAGATTTATTTGTAAAAAAAAAAAAAATTTTGTTACACTTACAGTCTCAATGATTCATTTTTATCAGTGTATATATATATTTAATCTGAGTCTGGGACAAGGGTAAAAGTAAAATATATACAGTATTAATGAGACCTTCATTGGATAGATAGATAGATAGATAGATAGATAGATAGATAGATAGATAGATAGATAGATAGATAGATAGATATGGATGGATGAAAGGATGGATGGATGGATGGATGGAAGGAAGGAAGGAAGGAAGGAAGGAAGGAAGGAAGGAAGGAAGGAAGGAAGGAAGGAAGGAAGGAAGGAAGGAAGGAAGGAAGGAAGGAACAAACGAATGATGGATGAATGGATGGTTGGATGGATAAATGGGTGGATGAATGGATGGATGGATAAATGGGTGGGTGGATGGATGGATGGATAAATGGGTGGGTGGATGGTTGGATGGATGGATGGATGGATGGATGGATGGATGGATGGATGGATGGATAAATGGGTGGGTGGATGGATGGATGGATAAATGGGTAGGTGGAAGGTTGGATGGATGGATGGATGGATGGAAGGAACAAACATAGGATGGATGAATGGATGGATAAATGGGTGGATGAATGGATAAATGGATGGATGGATGGATGGATGGATGGATGGATGGATAAATGGATGGATGGATGGATAAATGGATGGATGGATGGATGGATGGATGGATAAATTGATAAATGGGTGGATGGATGGATGGATGGATGGATGGATGGATGGATAAATGGATGGGTGGATGGATGAATGGATGGATAGATGATGGATGGATGATAAATGGGTGGATGGATGAATGGATGGATGGATGGATAAATGGATGGATGGATGGATGGATAAATGGGTGGATGGATAAATGGGTGGATGGATGGATGGGTGGATGGATGGATAAATGGGTGGATGGGTGGATGGATGGATGGATAATAGGATAAATGTGTGGATGGGTGGATGGATGGGTGGATGGATGGATGGAAGGACACCCACTGAGGATGCATCAAACAACAACTGTGCACCTAAATCAAATCGACTGCTACTTACTATTAGCTCATGGCTTTATGGATGAACCTTTCCTGAAGGGATGCTATTGCTCACTTATGTTTGGAACAACCCCATGAGTAGCATCCCCTAAAAGGGACCAAAATGGCATTTGGAATTAGCCCATAGACAACCTTGCCTTTTTAATTTCCCATGATAACCTTCAGAGCTGATGTGCAGTCATCCTTTCTGCTCCCCATGGAGCCACTCCAAGCACTGCCGCTGGGTCGGAAAACAGGAACTTCCTAATCAACAACTAGCCGTGTGCGGCACCAAACAAAGGTTCATTCAAGACTGCTCTGACAGTGAGGTAGTTTAACGTCTAATGTGTCTATGGACATCAGAACAATTTCTTTAATTGATACCAGCTCATAAAAGCATTGTACGCCTGAAAATAAATAATAAAAGAGTTTTCAGAGTATGTCACAGTTATTGCCACAAGGCTTTATGTTGTTTATGTGTTCTGCGACTTTCCACAACAGATTCTTTTAAGTGCAACACTACCAAGATCCAAAGCTTTAAATGCAGAGACAAAATTTATTGGACTGTCTTTAAACTGTCTCCATCCAGACATAACAAATGTAAGTGGCAATAACAGGTGGAAATAACAAGAGACTTGTGGGGTTGACACTGTATAAGCGCCTGCTTTACACAGAAGAGAAACATATGCGGCAGAGAGAGTGTGTAATCTCGTGTAAAGCTGTGAGTACTGCTGAAACCAAATCTATGTGTACAGTGCAAGTCTAAAGCAATCAGCAGCGGAGATGTGGATTAGACTAACCAAACTGGATCAGAGCCCTGCCTGATGCTCACACATACACACACACACAGGTTTCCATGTTTTATGGGGATTTTCCATAGACATAATCATTTTTATACTGTACAAACTTAATACTCTATCCCCTAACCCTAAACCTACCCACCACGAACTGTGTATTTCCACTTTATTGCTTTGAAAAGATTTCCAAAGTGAGCACCAGGTTGAAAGCCTTCCCAAACACCAGTCTCGTCTCGGCTCCATCGCAACTCAAGTTTTTTTCCACAAACTCTGTAATATGTATAAGTCCTCCAGCGAGTGAGATCATTAAATTCCCATTAAAGCTGAGTTAGTGTGTAAGTGGAGCACTGGTCCTGTTCATGTCTTGTAGCACCTCATTGAGCCCCTCCGCTCCACACACCCAGAGCCAGCAGGGTCACGCAGAGGGTGAGACGTTTATGAGGTGCCGACGTTTGCCCTGGATGCCATTTCTCCGCTTGACAACAGGCAACGCACCTGAAATAGAGAGGGGTGAAAGCCTTTAATAGTTAACTTAAAGTAGACAGGGCTTCTATGAACCATGACCATGTGATTGATGAGGATGAGTAAATGATGAGAGTGAACTATCCTTCTGGGTGCCACTGTCCACGTACGAGGACATTATATTTGAGTGAATTTCTCTGACACCACATGTCACAGATTTAAGGTCCTGGATGTCCTGTAAAGAGCACATTCAAGGCTTTTCAAAGATGCCATTTGTTTTGAGGTTTCACCAGGACAACCACTTCTCCTTGGTCTTTAAAAATGACTGAACGATCAAATTTAGCACTCGAGGGAATACGATAATATTTTGTAATTATCATTTAAATCTGACTACTTTTCAAATTGTTGGTTATAAATCAACATCTCGGGAAAATGTTATGGGGTTTCTAATCAAAATATGACTTTCTGTTACAAAACAGGGCATTGATTTCATACATGTCCACTGTAGAGGACACCGGGACTTAAATCATGTTTATCAGGCATTTTAGGAGAAACAACAAGTGAATAAGGGAAAGAAATTACATATCAATGTTTCTATAAAATATTAGATATTATTATGAAAATGTTGCCAACTATTACTCCCACTATTACACTTCTTTTTGC
Organism: Coreius guichenoti; assembly: GCA_039654105.1. Taxonomy (NCBI): domain Eukaryota; kingdom Metazoa; phylum Chordata; class Actinopteri; order Cypriniformes; family Gobionidae; genus Coreius; species Coreius guichenoti. The sequence continues at coordinate 6,538,567 of CM077171.1, read as the reverse complement.
ATCACATGTTGCTCCAAGAACACATTAGAGAGAGTGTATAGATACATTGCATTGAATGGGAAAACCCGTGTACGGCCATTTTACCCACATAAAGTAAAATGGTATATCAATTCATTCCATTATATCTTTCATAACACAGTGGAGAATCATCTTTAAACAAAGTTTGGTTAAAAAAAATTATGGAACCTAAAAATTGATTGGTGAATTTCATTTCATGTCATTTTATTTTTTAAAGGGGTGGTTGATTATGATCTCACTTTTTTAACTTTAGTGAGTGTGTAATGTTGCTGTTTGAGCTTAAACAATATCTGCAAAGTTACGACGCTCAAAGTTCAAAGCAAAGGGAGATATTTTCTTTTAAAGAAATTGCTTTTTAAGGACTACAACAAACGGCTGGTAGGGACTACATAAGCTTCCTCCCGGGTTAGTGACATCACTAACCCTGAAATTTACATAAACCCCGCCCCTGGGAACACACAACAAACGCCATGTTGTGAATTTATAGATTATAAAGAATATGCTAATTAATGACTTGAAAATAGTTAACTCCACATCAGCTACAAACCCGATTCCAAAAAAGTTGGGACACTGTACAAATTGTGAATAAAAATTTACAAATCTCATAAACTTATATTTTATTCACAATAGAATATAGATAACATATCAAATGTTGAAAGTGAGACATTTTGAAATGTCATGCCAAATATTGGCTCATTTTGGATTTCATGAGAGCTACACATTCCAAAAAAGTTGGGACAGGTAGCAATAAGAGGCCGGAAAAGTTAAATGTACATATAAGGAACAGCTGGAGGACCAATTTGCAACTTATTAGGTCAATTGGCAACATGATTGGGTATAAAAAGAGCCTCTCAGAGTGGCAGTGTCTCTCAGAAGTCAAGATGGGCAGAGGATCACCAATTCCCCCAATGCTGCGGTGAAAAATAGTGGAGCAATATCAGAAAGGAGTTTCTCAGAGAAAAATTGCAAATAGTTTGAAGTTATCATCATCTACAGTGCATAATATCATCCAAAGATTCAGAGAATCTGGAACAATCTCTGTGCGTAAGGGTCAAGGCCGGAAAACCATACTGGATGCCCGTGATCTTCGGGCCCTTAGACGGCACTGCATCACATACAGGAATGCTACTGTAATGGAAATCACAACATGGGCTCAGGAATACTTCCAGAAAACATTGTCGGTGAACACAATCCACCGTGCCATTCGCCGTTGCCGGCTAAAACTCTATAGGTCAAAAAAGAAGCCATATCTAAACATGATCCAGAAGCGCAGGCGTTTTCTCTGGGCCAAGGCTCATTTAAAATGGACTGTGGCAAAGTGGAAAACTGTTCTGTGGTCAGACAAATCAAAATTTGAAGTTCTTTTTGGAAAACTGGGACGCCATGTCATCCGGACTAAAGAGGACAAGGACAACCCAAGTTGTTATCAGCGCTCAGTTCAGAAGCCTGCATCTCTGATGGTATGGGGTTGCATGAGTGTGTGTGGCATGGGCAGCTTACACATCTGGAAAGGCACCATCAATGCTGAAAGGTATATCCAAGTTCTAGAACAACATATGCTCCCATCCAGACGTCGTCTCTTTCAGGGAAGACCTTGCATTTTCCAACATGACAATGCCAGACCACATACTGCATCAGTTACAACATCATGGCTGCGTAGAAGAAGGATCCGGGTACTGAAATGGCCAGCCTGCAGTCCAGATCTTTCACCCATAGAAAACATTTGGCGCATCATAAAGAGGAAGATGCGACAAAGAAGACCTAAGACAGTTGAGCAACTAGAAGCCTGTATTAGACAAGAATGGGACAACATTCCTATTCCTAAACTTGAGCAACTTGTCTCCTCAGTCCCCAGACGTTTGCAGACTGTTATAAAAAGAAGAGGGGATGCCACACAGTGGTAAACATGGCCTTGTCCCAACTTTTTTGAGATGTGTTGATGCCATGAAATTTAAAATCAACTTATTTTTCCCTTAAAATGATACATTTTCTCATTTTCTCTATGTTGTATTCTGAATAAAATATTGAAATTTGAAACTTCCACATCATTGCATTCTGTTTTTATTCACAATTTGTACAGTGTCCCAAATTTTTATTGTACATAAATTCATCAACTAACCATTCAGGAACATCCATGTTGTCACTTCTTCTTGAGTCGCTCCATCATTGTCCAACTCTGGTTTGAACACAAAAGGCTGAACAGTTTCATTGCCTGTCTGCATGAGGTCATCAGAGCTGCTAATGCAAGCTCTTGAAGCTCCGCCCCATGAGCAGAAGCTCATTTGCATTTAAAGGGACAGACAGAAACAGCACGTTTTTGCTCACCCTCAAAAAGTGACAATTTTAACATGCTATAAAAAATGAACTACATCTTGTAAAAAGGGGCAATCAACCACCCCTTTAAACAACTGAGTACTGGTGGCCACTTACGAGGACATAGCATAACATATGAATAAAATATCATTTTTCAACAAAAACAATTGATACATTATTTTTATTAAAGTATTACTTTATGTGTAAAACAAATTAATCTGAAATTAGTGCAGAATACAATAACCGCAACAACCATTTTCTTACAGGGAGAAGAACTAAGTACAGAGATAAACAACAGACCAGAATAGCAAAAAACTCTTGGGCTTCCATTAAACTAGTCTACATAGACTATAAAGCCCTGCATACACAACCCTCACAACTCAGGAACGGTCACTGACCTAAATTGTGTTCTGTGATTGTGTACCATAATGAATCAGCTAGTGGAGCTATTGTCAAATGATTCAAACACAAACACTATTACCAGAGAGTGGAGAAGCTGGACCAGTCAACCTGATGTTACGCACTGGAAGTAAAGGATATAAAATCATATTCAGATGCAGATTGTATCTGTGTGCATTTGGTACATACAAAGCCATATCCATCAATGTATTCTGAATCTGACATTATCTTGATACCAGAGCAGATACGATGTGGCAAATAAAGCATTTGGGTTTTTAGCTCATGGCTTTGTGGATGAACCTATTGCTCACTTACTTTTGGAACAACCCCACGAGTAGCATCCCCTAAAAGGGACCAAAATGGCATTTGGAATTAGCCCACAGACAACCTTGGCTAAAACGTTATTATTATTATTATTATTAAAAATCTAATTCACAAATGGTGTGCCTCTGCAGACAGCAAATGTCACATAGCTTATTGGAAGAACAACAAATCTTAGTTACTATAGTTACCATGATACCATTAATTTCTATAGGGAAACTGAAGAGAATTTACACTTGAAATACAAATTGTATTTATATATTCGTTGACTTTGCTAATTGAGTCTTCTTAAAGACTGTTGTGGATACCAGCAATTCAATGAAGCATATTTTTATAAGTAAAATAAAGCAGTAAGCCCCAAGAAGCCGTGGTTTACAGTGAATTTATAACAGCTGGGCGTTGTTAGGCATGACGATGAACTGTTATAAATTCACTGTAAACCACGGCTTCACAGGGTTTATTGGTTTTATAAAACGGTTACCACACAATACAAATATTAAAGCCAAAAAAATATGTGTTAATGCGACTTGAAGTAAAATCGCTAAAAGCCTTCCTTCCGCTGGAAAAAATAGATACCATGAACAGCAACTTTTGTTACATTATTACGCCATTAGGCGGCAAAGATGAGTCTTTATGAGTGAGTCAGTCAGTAGCGAAGACTTTTATATTGGACTGAAACTTGTTGTGAACACGGAGCTAAGCGTAACTAACAAATGCTTTGACTAGCTCAGGGCACGGGAAAACCCCTTCACTGTTAAAAGGACAAGATATAGCAGCGGACATTCAAACAGATTTTTTATTATGAACATAGGAAGGAAAATGCTAAATGCTATCTAAATGCAGGTAATACACTCGCTCACTCGATCTCTCTCTCACAATACTCTCTACATAATACAGTAAGCTTCAATGAACAATATAAATGAGAACAAACGTGTTTACATATGTAAACAGGACTGCATATACCAGATCTGAATCCTTTTGCTTTAAAAATAGCCAAATCTGTTTGATATTTATTTTTTTAAATACTCGTAATCACACTTTTTTATTGATTACATGTTATTCTTACATTGTTGATACTCCCTACTACTTCTTTTAAATATTCCTTTCTATACAATCCTACTGCTTATATCCATTCAGAAGATCTTCCAGGTTTGTGTAATCGCGCACACACAGACCAGACACTAGTCATGTGACTATCACTGAAAACTGAGACCCACAGCATTGATTGATGGATTTACAGAAATCATTTCACTTTTAACAAGTATCTTCTCAACAATGCATATCTAATCTTCTGACGAACACAATTATCACTCAGTGAGTCATTTAACTCTGTATTACTGTCTTTGGAAGGCTTTTGTCTTTCAAACACGTTAAAAATAACAAATATGTGTCATTTCATATTTACATGCAATGCACGGATTCTCCCATTTTTTGTCCCATTCCTTTACATGCACATGAACTTTAATGACATCCCATTCTTAATCCGTAGGGTTTAATATGGAGTTGGCCCACCCTTTGCAGCTATAACAGCTTCAACTCTTCTGGGAAGGCTTTCCACAAGGTTTAGGAGTGTGTTTATGGGAATTTTTGACCATTCTTCTAGAAGCACATTTGTGAGGTCAGGCACTGATGTTGGACGAGAAGGCCCGGCTCGCAGTCTCCGCTCTAATTCATCCCAAAGGTGTTCTATCGGGTTGAGGTCAGGACTCTGTGCAGGCCAGTCAAGTTCCTCCACACCAAACTCGCTCATCCATGTCTTTATGGACCTTGCTTTGTGCACTGGTGTGCAGTCATGCTGGAACAGGAAGGGGCCATCCCCAAACTGTTCCCACAAAGTTGGGAGCATGAAATTGTCCCAAATGTCTTGGTATGTTGAAGCATTAAGAGTTCCTTTCACTGGTACTAAGGGGCCAAGCCCAACCCCTGAAAAACAACCCCACACCATAATCCCCCCTCCACCAAACTTTACACTTGGCACAATGCAGTCAGGCAAGTACCGTTCTCCTGGCAACCACCAAACCCAGACTCGTCCATCGGATTGCCAGACAGAGAAGCGTGATTGGTCACTCCAGAGAACACGTCTCCACTGCTCTAGAGTTCAGTGGGGGCGTGCTTTACACCACTGCATCCCACGCTTTGCATTGCACTTGGTGATGTAAGGCTTGGATGAGCTGCTCGGCCATGGAAACCCATCCATGAAGCTCTCTACACACTGTTCTTGAGCTAATCTGAAGGCCACATGAAGTTTGGAGGTCTGTAGCTATTGACTCTGCAGAAAGTTGGCGACTTCTGCGCACTGTGTGCCTCAGCATGCGCTGACCCCGCTCTGTGATTTTACGTGGCCTACCACTTCGTGGCTGAGTTGCTGTTGTTCCCAATTGTTTCACTTTGTTATAATACCACTAACAGTTGACCGTGGAATATTTAGTAGTGAGGAAATTTCACGAATGGACTTATTGCACCGGTGGCAACCTATCACGGTACCACGCTTGACTGCACTGAGCTCCTGAGAGCGACCCATTCTTTCACAAATGTTTGTAGAAGCGTCTGCATGCCTAGTGCTTGATTTTATACACCTGTGGCCGTGGAAGTGATTGGAACACCTGAATTCAATGATTTGGAGGGGTGTCCCAATACTTTTGCCAATATAGTGTATTTACTTGAAGTAAGCCCCACCAGACTCCAATGTTGAATGGCAAAATAACCGTATAAAATTCATACACTACACAGTTGAGTACATAGTACATAAGTACATGGTGTATAAGTGTATAGTGTGTCATTTGGGACACAACTTTTTTTTTTTTTTTAGTCTCCGCCTATTATGTTGATGATTAGGCACCCAACAAATGAGATGCTGTAAGATTCATCGCTCTGGATGTAATAGATTTATTTTAAAAAACTGTTTAATAATAATAAATGTTCCTAAAGGACTAGTACTTCACCATAGATTGAAATGAAAAGTCCAAAGATTTTTTTAAATGTGATATTTATTCATAAGCCCTCTATAAAAAATTGTAATACTAAAACACGTTTACAGTTGATACTCATAAAGTATTTTTTTTTTTTTTTTTTTGTAAAATGTTTACCCCAAAATCAAACCTTACTTTACACATGTACAATCTTTACAACATTTCAAAGCAAAGAAAGGGAAAAAAAAATACAATGGAACAAAATAAACAGATATAAAGATATACATAATTTTTCATTTAACAAAGTTAGAACATCTCATGTATCAGAGACTCTTGGACAAGCGGAATATTAAGTACATGCCATTTGGCATTTAAAGAAAGCTGCGTAATAGGACAGACGTTCCTGCGTCCTCCTCATCACTTCCTGTTACCCACCAGCCTTTGCAAAAAGCTTAGAAATGCTGAGTGCCATTCAAATATTTAGCCGAAGTAGTATTGCACCTTTGCCATGAACAAGTGACCTGCTCTTGTAACATCTCAGACGTGCTGACCTGAATATCCCTGTTCACCTTTGACCTTTATTTCCGAACACTAATTAAGTTTCTCCCCTGATTTAAAAGGAGACCGTGTCCAACAGCAGAATCTGCGTGTACGATTAGAGCTGTGTGACTTACAGACAGGTCCTTAGATAATATGCAAAGTACATTCACAACTCTATCCAGTGCCCTCTTGTGTCAAAACAGTCAAACATAAAGGCCGAGTACAAAAAGGCACACATACTTGCACAAACACAACAATTGTATATAAACCTTGCTCTGGTTACAAGAGTTTTTTAGTATCTTAAATAATCAAACTATTAATGGGGAACACGTCTCAAGCACAGGCTATGCTCAGAATAGAATACCAGCTTAGTACTTAGTAAATATGTTGAAGTGTATACCGTTTACTTTTTTGTTTAGTGCTTGTATAGTGCAGCAAGTTGTCATCTTGTACATAAAAATCTAATTTTCATTTGGCTTTCTGATCAAATGATGAGCTGAGAAAGAGAGAGCTGTTCTTCTGGTTCATACCTCAAACTGGAAATGAAAGGTCAAGTTGAGCGCTTATATTGCTCTATATACACTACACATTTTGGCAAATGTGGCACTGTAGGTCATCCAGGTATTTTATACTAGGGGTTTCACAGACTTTAAGGCTGTGTGTCCACCAAAGCGGTTTTTCACGCGGCTGGCTGGCGTATCCAATAGTTTTCAATGGAAGCGGCGCGTTTTTAGAACGCCATGAGCGTAACGAGGCGCTGAGTGTCTATTTCACGCTCAAGCGCTGAGCATTCAGCGTTTTTTACCGGTCGCCGAGAGTTGAAGACTGTACAACTTTGAGTAAAACACAGCGCTCATCACTGTCACTTTTTACCCAGCCGTCCAATCACAGTGGAGGAGGGGCGGGACAAATTCAACACCGACCAACCGCCAAATTCTGCTTGTAGAGCGTCGACAGACGACAACAACAAGCATAATAACAGAGCAAAATCATTTTAAAACAAGAGCCAGAGCAAATACTTCACATTGTATCGACATTTTTATATAGAAACAATACAGAAACAAACTATCTGTGAAATGAGATACTAGTAACTCTTCCACGGATATCCCGTATCATAGTAAGCAAACCGTCTCAACTGAAAAAAACACAGCGCTGCCAAAACGCTCTCAAACGCCCAGAGCTAGGCGTTTTCAGCAGGCTAAAACCGCTTTGGTGGACTTTCGTCACACGCCTTACCCCTACACTATTGCTACTGTTGACAATCCAGCATCTTCCGTAATTTTTTCTGGCCCAACCAGACACCAGTGGGCGGAGTTAAGGCCAAAGTATACTTCACTTTTTACGCATATGCGAGGATCAGCGTACAGTGCGTGTGATGCGAATTTCGTCATCAGAAGAGTACACGCGTACTGAACGTACACCGCCGGATTTTTTTTAACTGCGCAGTTGCACATGCACATTTAATTTTTTTGCAGTATTTACATGGGTTGTATCTCGTGGCGAGAGACTGCTCAAAACTGCGCATGCGTCGAACGCCTGTGTACGCGTACGAGTCAAAAGAAGTATACTTTGCAAGGCTGTGCGTTCGACTGTGCGCATACGCTCGCGTAAAAAATGAAGTATACTTTCGGCTTAAGTGTAAATAGCCTCTGCCAACAAGGCGGGCCATTTGCACTTAGTGTAAATAGACACTCCGTTCATTATCAATCTGGATGCTCAAAATTGATCGGGTGAACGCACGTTTTAAACAGCTTATTACATGCAAATTAATCGCAGCTCTAAACTAATGCGCTGCTGCATTGTAACACACAGTCGCACACACATACATCACGTGCAGACGCTGGCAGGTAGAATTAATTCACACGCAATTGCTCTCTCACTTATGCATTCATATAAATGTAATCTTTACTGTGCTACTGTATCTGATTTAAAACGAGCAGAAATCTGTGAGAAATATAACGACCCAAAGACAAAAGAACTGATAAAAATGAGCTGTTATGTAGTAGTAGGCTTGCTGCGATAGTCGGTGTTGCCGGTGTTACTGGTGTTCAGGCAAAACACATCACTTGCCCACCACGGCACCGCCCCCACCGTCGTTTTGATTTTTATATTAATAAAATAATTTAGTTCAGTTAGAGAACAGACACTACAATTAAAAACTGAACGTGTCTGCTCAATACAGTGTGAGCTGAACGAGAGTCGCAGCACAAACGCAGCAGAAGTCAGATTTCATTCATCAGGAGAGTGAAGAGCTGACAGACAAGATGATGGCGGAAGATTTGGTTTCAAAGCGAAATGTAAAAGCGTCTGTTTAAGTGAGTTTGTCATTATACTGATTTGTTGTTGTGTTTTTCCATTAAGAATAATAGGCTAATGAACCCACAATTCAAGCAACCCGCCCCCGAATTGGCGCTAATTCGAAAGAAAAGTGCGCACGGCCGCACAGTCATTCATTCACGGCTGCACTGTCATTCATTCACGGCTGCACTGTCATTCACGGTGTGTGTCCACTGGTGCGTTTTCAGTTCATGCCTATGGAAGCTTAACTTCAATAAGAATTCTTTGAAAACACTCGCTTTGCTCCGCACCGTTATGAATGCCCGAGCGGCTGTGTGCATTTTTACTTTCGGTTTAGAATTAGTGATTTAAAAGCCCCCGCCGGTGATACCGGTATTACCGGTGTTGTCACACATCAATTAAACGGTGGGAAAATTTCCTCACCGTCACATCCCTATGTAGTAGCAATAGAAACAAGAAAACGAGCGTGCACGAGAAAACCCGCGTTCGAGTCTCAGCTCGAGGTTCATTTGTTCATTAATTACGTCATCAGCGACTAGTCGACTCGACTTTAATCACATAAATGTCGACTTAAAATCTGAAGTCGTTCAACCCCTATTCTATACATACTGAAAATCAAGCGTAGTGTCAGTTCTGGCAGGTCACGTTAGTCAAGCTCGCATCAGCTGACTGTCAGCTGATCACGTCTACCTATAGGATGTCTATCACAGCATACATATATAAGCTTCTTCAGTACTATCAGCAGCTATCACGTTTCTCCGGAGCTAATTACCCTCCTCCATCCCCAGCTCCTCCTCTCGTCAGTCAGGATTTGGTATTCTGATTCCCCTTGAATCAGACTAAATTCCCGATTTATTTTGTACATTAAATATAGACATTAATGATATCTGCAATACATTATGTTGGTTCTGTTCTGTTTACCCTAAAGGGGTTATCGCTGCTCTCCCTGCTCTTATCCATGCTAGGCTGCACAGGGAGTTCTTGCCCAGAACAGAACCATACCGCCAATCTGAACTGTATGCTAATGGTCAATCAATCATCTTTGACGATAGTGCTCCTGACAGAAATATGCATTCTGTGCACAGTATACATACTATATACTCCAGCAGTAAGAGAAGTATGCTATTCTAAACATAGCCACATATATGCTTTCCTTTCGGGCTCTCTGCAATAAGCAAATTACAAGGCCAAACGTGACCGTGGGGACATTCTGGTAGTTCATTTGTAAATCTAAACGGATGGGGTAAGCGGTCAGGAAACGGAGGGGGCAGTGAACGGCATCACTTCCCCTGCAGGGCTGGAGCAGTTGTTAATGGGGTGGCAAGAGGTGAAGGTCTGACTGTAGCTCAAGCCACACTTTTGGGTCAAATAGATTCCAGCAAATAAGACATTTTCATCATGATCCATTGGTTTTGTAATGAAACAGTAACACTGCCAATAAATAAACACTAATGATAAAACCACTAAAAATAAAATACATACATAATACTTGAACAACACAGTGAAGATTGCATAATCAGAAATGACCATTTTTGGCACAAAAGAAGAATGCTGTGATTGTGTGAGCCTTTCAAAACAGTGGATGCTCCTTCATGCATGAATGCGATTGTCCCTCACAGTGAAAAATGAGTGCATGGAGTACAGTCTGACTGGACGCCAACTTCTCTATGAACTCCAGCTGTGCCTAGTGCTCGAACAATCCCTCGCTTTAGTGCCCTGACCCTGGGATACGAAGATAAAGATTCAGGTGTATTTCACCGTTAGCACCGGCAGAAATACCCCTTTTGATGGGTGCTAAATTTAAAAAAAAAATGAGCAAAGAAATATGTCAATACAGTGCAGGATGCATTTGAAAACAAAAGCAATGCATCAGATACAGTAATAACACATGTCGGAATTATTTTTTAGGTTCTTCTGGTATTATATACCAGTATTTTAGGTGAATCTCACAAATTCGGTCAAGATCAAACAAATCATTGTGTCCAGACCTTCTGATTTTAATAAATGTATTATAGTTACGGGAATGACAAATTTCCCACATTACAGCAATGAGAGTTTTGGGTGGAAAATGTGCTTAATGTCACAATGCATCAGTTTAAATGGTCCTAAAATCAGGCTTTGTGTTCATTACGCAAAGCAAAGAATTTCTTTATGATTTTGAAGTGAGATTCACCCTTTTACTCTCCTTGTAGACTCAAAAACTGATTCAATTCAATACAATTTGTAGAACGACGAATTTAAAGTGTCAATACTTGTTTCCCTTTGTTTTAACATTAAAGTGTTGAGTCTGCAAACATAAGCAACAACAAATCGGAGTAAGACATTAGAGGAACAAATGCCCAAAGTGCAGCCGATAAAAGGATGGCGTCCCATGTAACCCCTCTCTCCGTGAAAGAGAAAAGAGGGCAGGGACGCCTCCTCTCTCACTGTATCAGCAGGCCATGTGCAGTGCAATGCATACATTATCAGTTCACCCTCTCACAGAAATCAACATCTACTATATCACCCACTTATACAAAAATAAATCAGTCAAAACATGGCAAGATAAGCCTCTGTACATTACACTTATATAAAATAGCTTTGAATATTTACATATAGACAACAACAAAAATAACACACACACGCACGCACAAAGAAAAAAAACCCCACAAGCAACCTGTCCTGTACAATATACACCTGAATAAAAAGACATGTTAAGAGGTACTGAAGTGTATGGCTTGATAGGAAATAATTCCCTATATATACATAAATGAAATTAATATATATTTACTTATATGTACTTAAATATCCCTGGAATCATGAAAGTGACGTGCGGAGAGCGCCCAACACTGCCACAGCCAACAACATGGCTCATAGTCATCCGCCATGTTCTCCAAACCAAGAGTTTCGCTTTGGTGATCTAAGATCAGATAAACGGTTCATAGAAAATTAGATCCACAATATGTCCATTAGATTACCTCAGAAGAGAATTAGGACCATGGACCAACTGCATCTACTCTAAGGTATCGCTAGGAGGATCGTGCAGATATCTTCCCAGTTTATCGGTATACTTCCTGGTCCTCTGTCAGAGCGTCCCAGTGCGCCCCAGCTCCTTTTTTGCAATGCAGCATCTCTGACTTTGGACCAAAGACAACTCAGTAGTATACGCAGACACGCAAGTCCAGTGCTAACAGAGTACGGACATCCTGTCTGCAGTGAGCAGCTGCCCACTGGTGGGGTCATAGGTGCCGGCCAGGTAGTACAGGTCATGATAGCTCCCATCAGACTTCCTGTTGCGGGTCAATCGCTCATACTCCTCACGTGTGACCACCTGACACTTATGAGAGATTGTCTGGACGTCGTTTTCATCCTCATGGCAGGACTGGTACAAGGCATGCTAGGGAAAGTGAAAAAATAATAATTTGCTTCAACAACTCTCACTACTTGCTAGCACTGTCTAAATACTAGGGCTGCCCCCTAATAGTCGACTATATGTTAGTCGACCAAACGTTTTATTAGTCGGTTAATCACAGAAAACTGCATTAACGATGGGTCCTTGTGATAATTACAGTATGTCGAGCAGGAAATACAAATGTTCGCCTATCATCCATCGACCGTTTATCATTTGAAACATGTAAGTAGTATCAACTTTACTTGCCGCTCGCTCTAATGTTAACCTATAAATGTGCGCTATTATTAGGCGCATATCCAAGTGCTTGAGCAGTGTGGAAGCTGAAGTATTAGCGCGTTTTACTGCACATGGAGGTGCCGGCGTGATCACTTGCATTTTTTTTCTGATAACAGCGGAAAGAACTTAAAATACTCTATTTTTGGTCATACAGATAAGAGTAATACATCATTCGAAACTGTCCACTTTTATTTGTGTAATCTCAGAATAACAAGAAAACATCGTGCTTTTATAAGATAAAGAAAACAAACTGAGTGCGCTTTCTGCCGTCTCTGTCCCTGTGAACTGCAGTGTCACAAAAATACACCGAAATTCAGCGTGTACTTGCCTCACAGACATGAGAAATACATCAATAGAAAGATTGAAATATCTAACTAAACAAACCAATTCAAATCGAGAACAAATACTCTGATTATGTAATCCATAAGAAAGGCATGTCCTCTATCCTATCATCGTCAGCTTCATCTTTTCATCCGACACAGAGTTTATCAATAGATAATTTGTAATGTCTCCTTTTTTTCCTTTTCTGCTTTACGTGTGCGCTTAAGCGCAGAATATATGCTATATATTATGCCTATATATATTAAAGGCTCATTATGTTTTAGTATTCCCACAGTATATGGGTCAATGACATGACCTGTATTTTTTCCGAATTCATTATTTTCCTAAAAAGAATTTGAATACGTCATTTATCAAATTGATCTACATTATCTCCTTTATAAGAAACCCTGTTCATTTTATTGGAATTCAATACATTTTTTGAGTTTTGGTGTTTGAAAGACCAAAAATGTCAGGTGGTGCGACCGTCCGAACGTACAAGCTGCAATAAAAAGGTTAATTTTCTCAATAAAATTCTTAAATAGTTTGGCATGATTTTATGTTAAATTCCTTAAAAATGGGGGAAAATTGTGTTATTTAAACCTTTTTCCGAAAAATGCCATTTTATGTATAACCTTGAGTATATGGTCAAACATTTGTATAGGTGTCCAAGTTAATGCCTGTTAGATTTGAATTAAGTTTAAATTGTCAGGTGTCGCGACCAGAGTTGCAGTTAAACCAACTGAAAAAACCAACTGAAAAAATTGCATATTGCATCTTTTTTTATTTATTTTTTGGATGCCATTATCAAGCAAGGAGAAAACAGCACGACATAGAGCTTGTTTAAAAAGTGATCCAGTTGCAAGGGCAGAGTACCAGAAATTAAATGAATATACATGTGCGATAAGTCGATTAATGGCTTAAATGAACGACTACTAGTTGTCTAGAAAAATCTTTTGTCTGGGGCAGCCCTAAATACCAAGGTTTCATAATTTCATTGGTACCAAAGATCATAATTGATGATCTTTACAACAGAACTGAATCAACACTGAACTGATTTCAGATGAACAACAGCCGAAATGCATAATTGTTCCTGTTATCACTGTAAAGCCGCTTTGAAACAATCTGTATTGTATAAAGTGCTATAGAATATAGATATAGATGACTTGACTACTCAATGTCAAAACTTTCAGTTTCAAATATTTATAGCATAATCCATCATGACTGACAGCCTTCCATATATCTGGATACTTACTTTGCCATCACGATGTCTCTTGCCTAGCTTGGTCTCTTCAGGGTGATAGAACCACTTGACCTTCACGACCATGCTGCTCTGCCACGATTCCCAGAAACTCTCAATGCAGCCGATCAACGGCAGATGAGGCTGGCCCATAGAAAGGAACACAGCACAGTCTCCTACCCGCACCATGTCCTTGCCACGTACTATGGCCTTGTAGAAAAGCTTCCGTGCCTTTCCCTTACGTCCCCGGCGCTAATGTAATAAAGAGAGCTTAAGAGTTTTGCATATGTTTGTACACAACAATTATTTTGTTTGCTTAAAGGTGAAGTTTACGGGAATAAGATGGCAAAAATAATGATTGTTTCCAACCAGGCCCATCTGATATTGTTTGCACTATAGATAACCACGCACGAAACAACTTATTAAATGTAGTCACTGGTTAGAAACGCACACCATTGGTTGATCCTAGGGATGCACCGTATTGGCATTGGTAACTATAATGGTAAGTACCAAACCACAAGCCTCTATACTTGGACTTTAAAAAATGGTACCAGTGCATGCCTAGTTGAGCCAGAAATTGATATGACAAAACTACTTTTGCCCCAAAAGAGTTTACACCCTTTAGGATCAGTGAATGCCTGACCTGTAGATGACTCTGCACATTAAACTTGGATAGGTTAACAAAGCTGGGATAGAAGCTGTTACTTTTCAACAATGACTCACTTGAGTGGGGTTTCCTGACCACCTCCACAGCTGTCTAGATGACAGGATGGGTGACACTCTGGACTTGGTCTGGTCTGCTAGAAGCCGTTGCCTCTTAACCATATCTTTAGAGGTTTTGGAGTGTGAACTGAGACACTCTTTCCTCTTCGGTGGCTTGCTGCTAGCACTTGGGTTGCTATGCCCTTCTTTGGCAGTGGACACGGCCACAGCTTTGGCCACAAAGGAGTGCCGTGGGGGTCCCACAGTGGGTTCAGGGGTCTGGAGCAAAGAATGGTGGGGGGTCAGGCAGCTCTGGAGCAGCAGCGTGGAGCTTTCCTCATCCTCCGAGCTGTAAGACGAGTCATTTTCAGAAGAGCACAGACTGGAACTCGAAAGAGAGCCTGAGCTGGAGGAGCTGGAAGAACCTGAGGAAGACGAGGAGACTGAGATGCGTGAAAGAAATTGGCCAGCTGTTCTCAAACCTCCAGAGGCAGAAGCAAGAGCAGCGCTGCCTGCCCTCCTCTTCACCTCTTCCTCTTCCTCATCCATGTCTGAGTAAGAGCTGTGGCAGTCTCTGTGGCAGCCAATGCTCAAGTCTCCATACTCACTCATGGGCATTGATGGTGAGGGCTTCCTCTGGACTGTTGTCCCTTTCAGCAGGAGCTCTGCTCTTGAGCCGTCACCTTTCCTGTTGTCCTTGACCAGCAGAACTGGGTGTGAATAAGCCTCTGCCCTGGGCAGACCACCAACCCCATTGGAGCCAAATCCTGAGGCTCCCAGCAAGAGCAGAGCCTTACTGTTCTTGGTCTTTGGAGATGTTACTCCTTCATGGTCCAATTTGACTAGAAACTCTGCTTTCCTGCCCCGAGGTGGTGCTGGCTCCTCAATCCTCTTCTTTTGACCATAAGAGGTGTTCTTGCCCTCTAGCAAAATCCCAGATGTCTGGCTTCCAAAGGATGAATAACCATTAGCTATGCTGCTGAAGGAGTCTACCTCAAAAGAGCTACTGCTAAAGAGGCCTTTGGTTGGTGTCATCATGGATACTAAAGATCGGGAGGATGTTTCTGCCACTCTGCCTTTCAAGGCCTTCTTCGAAGCGGAGCCATTGAGCTGGAAAAAGTTAACAGGCATTCTCTTCCTGGGTGCAGCCACTGAAGGCCATGTCACAGCAGATACTGAGCTCTTGGCTACACTGTCTGAGAGAGACTTCTTTAGCCCTGAACCTTTAGGCCTCCCTGTAAAGAAATAAACACTTACAGTAAACCTTAAGTTTATCAACATTCACAATTCACAGTCACAGTCTAAAGCCGCGTTTCCACCGAAATTACACTGAACAATTTGTCCCAGGAACTTTTTTTCCCCCAGATCTGTTGCTGTCTGTGTTTCCATCGCGGTCTAAAGTACCATGAATATTAGGCAAATGAATCCGGTGACGTAGGACTGCGCGCGACTTTCCAGTTCCTGCTGGATTTCGTCCTCTGCATATAAACTTAATAAAGCCTGAACCTCATCGTCAGTCCATCGGTTGTATTTTTTAAACTCCATTGTTGATTCGAATAGCAAACAACTCTTACTGCACGCACTGCAACAGACTTTTAAAAATGGTGGTTGAAATAAAATACTGCGTGGAGTCAACCAATCAAAATGCTGCGTGAACTCAACCAATCAGCATGTTCAACGCCCAAGTCCCACCCCCGAAAGTTCCTGAACTTTGAAAAATGTACTACCTCGCGAACGGACTTTTTGAGAGGGAAATTTTTACCCAGAACTTCTGCAGTTGAAACACACCAAGGGCCACCCCAAAGTCCCTAGTTTCTGGGGAAAGTTCCTGTGGTGGAAATGCGGCTATAGACAGCATTTTAAGGACATCATAGGCACATTTGGAAAGCTGTCTAGATGGGCAGCTCACTAGGGTTTGAGGCAAAGCAATAGAGTGAAATATTTTCTCTGGTAGTTTATTGCAGAGTCATACCTGGTCTTCTTACTGGCTTCTCCTGAGCTTTGAATCTGTCTGTTCTTGCCGTCCTGCTTTCTTGCATGGATATATTTTTGCTAAGCTGCCCCTCAGGGACAAGCACAGGACTCGACTCTTGACCTGAAAGAGCAAAGGAGGTGCAATTTAATTTTTTTTCCTTTATTGACTTTTGAAGATTGTTACAATGTATGTGAAATATATGTGAAGTCAACGATAAAAGCTCTGTCCCAAATCCTAGTGAGCTAGACAGCATTTTAAGGCACCAAAGGTGAAAGTAGGCAGCTTCTAATACACCAAGTTTTGGCCAAAATCTAAGGCAACATGTATTTATTAATACCACACTCTTTTGGAATCAAGGTGAGTTTTAGTGATATCTCTTGTGCAATTTATCACAACATTTATTTCTATCAAGTGGTGCATCAGTTTTTGGTCAAGATCTTGTATTGCCAATGCAAGAGTCCAGCACTGTGTAAAGTCTCCTCCAGCACACCCCAAAGACTTTCAGTGAATTTAAGGTCTGGACTCAGAGGTGACAGTTCATGTGTGAAAATGATTCTTCATTCTTTCACAATTTGAGCCTGATGCATCTTGACATTGCCTTCCTGGAATATGGCCACGATGTGTCTTCCTACATGGTTGTTTAAGAAATGAAAAGCTACACACTCCATCAATTAGGGTTTGAAGAACTGAGCCAATCATAGACAATCATAAACATTTGCCTAATTAAATCCAAACAGTGACTTTGTTTTTGGCCGGGCAGTGTATTTACAAAAGCAAAGCATGGTCTTTTTGATGGAGCTGGTTGACTTTGAATCATGACTGATGAAGCAATTCAAAAAGCCTGCTGGGGACCATCAACCAACAACATATGGTATGTTTTTCTCTTCTGAAGGATGTTGCCTGTGTAGACAGTAGACAGTGCTAGCTCACTAGGTTTTAAAACAGAGCTAATGACAGATTAGTGGGACCTACATTGGATTTGATATCCGGGAGGAAGGAAGCGAATATTAGAGAGAGAGATCCACCCTCTATCTCCATCATCAAACTCCACCATAACCCCACCAGGTTTACCTTCATCACCACCTAGAAGACCACCAGAACTTGTTAATGTAATTGAATCGCTTTACAATAGTTCTTTAACCTTTAAAAGGTTATGTTTTATCAGGAAATAAAAATATTATTTGAAATTACAGGAAAAATAAATGTCTGTGTCTCACCCCTTCGCACATATCCCGGGTAAAGACAACGCGAGCGCTCGCTCCAGTAAGCACACACTCTAGTCCCTTCTGTTAGCACAGTCTCAGTGTCAGGGCGTACGTCCAGCACCTAACACACACACACACAGGAACAAACTTCTGTCAGGCAATGCCAGTGAAAGTGGTTTTGGACTCCCAAGATGATAAATGACACACACAGAAGTCAATCAGTGAGGCCCTTATGAAAGCAGCACTTATCTCATGCCAGCATGTTAGGGCTGAAAGCCACGGAAGCGGAGGTGCGGTAAACACTAACTTGCTGAGTAATAATGAGGAGTGTGTGAATGGTGCGACTGTGATTGCAGGTTTGCAGCGTTTCTCTGTCTAACAGAGCGCCCAGATCCCTCCATTCAGCTCAAACCCCTTTCAGGTTTCTTTAATTTACTGTTGCTAAGGTAACAGGCACTCTCTGACTGATGGGATGTGAAGCTGGATGGTTGTGCGTGTAGATTGGTGTCAAAGGTACATGGAGGACTGGAGCGCTCTGGAAAGTGGAAGTTCAGTGTAATTAGAGACAGCTGCTGTAGACCGTTTACACAATGAAACAGCTGAATAACACAAGTGTGTGTGTATGTGTGTAGAAAAGGACATAGAAATATGAACAATTTAGAAGGAAGCAGTAACAACAGGAAATGTTTGAGTGGAGTTAATACAGTACATTACTGATGAAGTGTTCAATGTACAGAAACTCTGATTAATTAACAAATGTTTTCAGTTCCAAAATCTACTGACCGCATTGTGATTTCAGTGTAAATACTATGTAAATGCTATTTTTTATATTGTCAAATTTTCTAACATTAAACTTTATTGCATCTTACAGTGTATATACACCGATCAGGCATAACATTATGAAATAAATCCTAATGCTAATCCTAACATTATGAAATCCTAATATTGTGTTGGTCCCCCTTTTGCTGCCAAAACAGCCCTGACCCGTCGAGGAATGGACTCCACTAGACCCCTGAAGGTGTGCTGTGGTATCTGGCACCAAGATGTTAGCAGCAGATCCTTTAAGTCCTGTATATTGCGAGGTGGGGCCTCCATGGATTGGACTTGTTTGTTCAGCACATCCCACAGATGCTCGATTGGATTGAGATCTGGGGAATTTGGAGGCCAAGTCAACACCTCAAACTCGTTGTTGTGCTCCTCAAACCATTCCTGAACCATTTTTGCTTTGTGGCAGGGCACATTATCCTGCTGAAAGAGCCACAGCCACCAGGGAATAGCGTTTCCATGAAAGGGTGTACATGGTCTGCAACAATGCTTAGGTAGGTGGTACGTGTCAAAGTAACATCCACATGGATGGCAGGACCCAAGCAATTTGAGCTATAGTAGCTCGTCTGTTTGATCGGACAACACGGTCCAGCCTTTGCTCCCCACGTGCATCAATGAGCCTTGGCCACCCATGACCCTGTCGCCGGTTCACCGCTGTTCCTTCCTTGGAGCACTTTTGATAGATACTGACCACTGCAGACCGGGAACACCCCACAAGAGCTGTTTTGGAGATGCTCTGACCCAGTCGTCTAGCCATCACAATTTGGCCCTTGTCAAACTCGCTCAAATCCTTACGCTTGCTTCTAACACATCAACTTTGAGGACAAAATGTTCACTTGCTGCCTAATATATCCCACCCACTAACAGGTGCCGTGATGAAAAGATAATCAGTGTTATTCACTTCACCTGTCAGTGGTCATAATGTTATGCCTGATCGGTGTATATATATGTATACAAACATGACTGATTGTTAAAGGACGTTAAGCATAAATGCAATAAGTACCAATGCTATATTGTGTATTTTAGCATGACAGGTACACTGTATTGACTATTCAGGTTTCGGGACAGTAATCTCTTTTATCATTGTATATTTATGGGCAACCCTGCTCTCTAGACATCGCCATTGGCAACTAAAAAAACTATGGGTCAAACACTAGTCTATCTAGTAAATGAAGATGTGGTGTAAGTCAATGTTTTGTGTCAGTGCCACTGATCCTGGTGCAGGATGTTATTAGAAATGTGGAAAACAAGCGAGTCAACACCACTGATCTCTACCAACACAAACACACCAACCAGAAGGAAACTTGCAAACAAGCAAAACTGAACAGACGCCAGGAATGCACTGTGGTTTGCACTATATAATTACAGTCCATTGGCTTAGATTAGCTACAATGTTGTTATAACCTGTGAAACTAGCGTTGAGGGAGAACTTGCATTCAGAAACAGCTAGATGGAGCAAAGCTGAATGGGACAGAACACATAAAATGGGTTAAGTCATATGGATTTGGAACAATGGTGAGTAAGTGATGACTGAATTTTCATTTTTTTGAGCAACTATAACTTTTAAAGTGTTAAATTGCAATTCTCATGGCGCAAAATGGTGAAGTTTAACTATCAGTTTTCTGCATGTGCACATTCACCAACAATTATAAAACAGGGCATTTGAAATGCACAAACACATCCTGAGAGTATGGCCACTTATACTGGTGGCTGTTGAGGGAAATGTCAATTTGCCCTGCTGGCAATATTATAGAGGTTTGCTGTGGGATTTCATATGTTGTGTTAAAAAGATTTGAAGGTGCTGGGAAGGCCCAGTGCTCACTGAATAAAGATAAAGTGCTGTGTGCAGGCGTCTAGAGGAGGTGGATGGGATTGTGTTTTGGCTGCTAAATAGTGACAGATGCTCCTCACCCATTTTAAACAGGATGTACTTTCCATTAACAGGGTAAAACAACAAGTGGTCAGTAAAAGGAGATTCTTAAATTCTCTGCAAACATTGAATTAATTTCATGTTAATGTTATATGAGGTTTGCAATAGTTGCAGCCCTGTTACTAAATTTGATTTGCGTGATTGTCTAGAAATAAACATACAAGTAAAGATAATATGTAATGATAATAATGAAAAAGTACCAGAACAGGTCATTTTAAGTTTAGTCAACTCAAATATTCAAGTTGTCACTTAAGACAACTTCACATTTCAAGTTGACTAAACTTAAAGTTTTAAGGCAGCATGAACACATGCTTTTCTAAGTTGAAATTTTTTTTACAGTGTTGTGAATGTACACAACTGATATAAATGATAAATGATATGAAGTTATAACATATTTTTACATTTCTTTAACTCAAAATAAGCAATTTTCAACTTTTTTGTTAAGATTTAACAAATTTGAAGTTGGTTTTATGCAATTTAAGTTGAAAGGACAAGTTGATTGAACTTCAAATTTAAGGCAGTAATTGTTTTTTTTGTTTGTTTTTTTACAGTGTAGTTTAAACTAAATTAGTAGGGGCCTTGGTTAGTAATACATTTTCCCAAAGAGATTTTTTTTCTTACAATAAATAAGCAGCAAGATTGAGACTGAGAAAATGTAGTCAACAACAATACTTGTAAAAGTTAAGAACAAATGGAATGAGTTTATTTAGCAATGAATTTAATATCAATTGGACATTATTTGGGCCATTATTTGATGTATTTAAAACTAGATACTTTGGTTAATTTCATTTGATATAAAATCCTAATAAGTCATACATCATCAAAAACATGGCATTTGTCCCTTATAAAGATATTAAAAAGAAAAAGTAATAGGTAGTGTACCGTATTTGTGGAAAGTGTCAAGAAGAGCTTGTGTCTTGTTAATGTGTGTACATGTACGTGAGAAGGTGTGGACGGGTAGAGGTTGATGTGGTGTGAAGAGAACTGAAGCAAAAGGTGTGCTGGAAACAGGACTTTAGGAAATTGTGTTGTGTATAGGGATCTCAGGAAAGAGGATTTTGTTCTGCGCTGCTCTTTAATGGAAGAGGGGATTTTCGAGGATGTGGTGATGTGTGTGGGTCCTGAGAGGCCAAAGCTCAGAGCGTAGGCAGGTTTGTTTGCTGTAAGTGGGAAACTCACGGCTTCCTGCAAGAGCTGCTCCAGGGAGTAGATTCTGGGTCGGTTTCCTCTCTCCCTGTCGATAACAATACTGTAGCTGGAGAGAGAGCAGAAAGTACAAAGGAGTTATTTTCAGTGCTGTGTGTAATGCTTGGCCGTCCGTGTCAAACTCCTACGGAAAGCTCACTTTCATTGGCTGTGACTGATTCTCTTCAGCAACACTTCTACTGCTGAACAGAGGGCTTAGAGGAAGTGATGTTGCAGGCTGACTTGTGCAACCAACTAAGGACTGTGGGAAACTAGCGGGTGATGATCACTGTTCGTTTAACTGTGGTAGTGAGAATAATACTATCAAAACAACATCAACAGGATTTTACGATAGGTGCGATACATAGAATTTGCACCTGTTATTCACAAAGTAACTTACTACACATCCCACACCCCGCGCATGTTCCTTGGTTAAATATTTTAGTTTATTACACTGCTCTGTTGAACACTTGATTCAAATGGTTAAAGGGGGGGTCTAATGCTATTTCATGCATTCTGGCTTATTTACACTGTTAAAGAGTTGATTCTCATGCTAAACATGGCCAAAGTATCAAAAAACGAGTTGGACGTATGACGGAGTATTTCTCCTTCAGGATCTGAACAAGTTTTGGAAAGTTTTTTTTGAGTATGGCCCTGTATGACATCATAAAGGGAGGAATTCCTTGTATGGGCACTTCTACCGGATGAGCATGTGCACACACACACACACACACACACACACCAACCAGAGCGAGAGCAAGAGCTATCCATCAACGAGCTTCGATCGGGTTACGGGAGCCGTCGGCGGTGCTGTCATTTTGTTTTTAGACCACAAAATCAGCAATGTAACTAAAGAAGTGTGTTTCTGGTTGTGAGGGAAAGATAACCTTGTTCAGCTTCCCAAATAACCCAGCGTTAAGGAAACAGTGGATGCAGTTTGTTTTTCCGGAGTTCTGCAAGTGTGTTTGTTTGTTCCCGGTCACGAGTCGAAACCGCAAGTTCTGGCTTGACGTAAACGCTGTGAAACGCACAAGAAGTGACGGTCCTCTGTGCTTCAGCATTTCTTTTTGCGAGTTTCACAAAGTTCTTACATCACGCTTCACAAGGTGCTGACGTTGCGCTTCACGGTGCTCTCATGAAGCCATGCATGACAGTTGGCTGGAAGTGATGGTTCATAGTTTAAAAAGTATAAAATATTTCCTCACGCACATCGTTTCACTTCAGAAGACATTGATTGATCAACTAGGGTCGTATGGACTACCACCGAGTTCACTGTGTGTAGTTTTTGAACCGTCAACTTTAGAGGTCCCGTACACTTGCATAATATGGAGATGGAATCATTTTCAAAAAATCTTTGTTTCTGTTCATCGGAAGAAAGTCGTATACATCTGGAATGTCACGAGGGTGAGTAAATTACGAGAAAATTTTTATTTTTGAGTAAAATATCCCTTTAATAGTGGTGTTTTTTTATGTATGATGTAGGGCTGCTCGATTGTGGCAAAAATCATAATCACGATTACTTTTGGTCAATATTGAAATCACGATTATTTAACACAATGTGATCAAAGTCTAATTTCACAGTCATTTTAAATATCAGTTATCGATATTTCAGCAAAAACTAATAGGTTAACTAATGTAAGAAAAACGTCCTCAAAATAATTACATAAGACAAGTAAACAGTCAGCTAGAAAAAAGAAACTAATTAAAAAAAAATGCAAATTAAATAAGCAGTGTTTTAAGTTTTTCAGGAAGATGTACTAACAGTGGTATTCACATAGGTAATAGCCTACAACAGAAAAGTACTAACCAAATGTAAAATAACTGAATAGTCTTACTGTACACATTAAATATAGATTAATTCTTATTAAAGCTACTTAAGTTATTCAGTCAAGAGCAGTGAGTGATTTTCCTTTGTAATTTGTTGTTTGATTATCATTAAATGACAGACTGCAGCAGGTTTATTAGGCTGCTGTCACTTTAAGAGCTAATGCACGGATCCAATATACTGTTACACACGTGTTTTCCTTCTCAACTGTGTACCTTTACTTAAGACATAACCCACCGTGTTTACATGAATACTCTCCAAAAAGGCATTTTGACATTGTGTACGCATTTAGGTGCGCATCTGACTCGAGCGTGCACACAGAAAGCCACCCGGCGAACAGCGTCTCTTTTGCGGCTTAATGCGCTTTTAATAACACTGTTTAATATCAAACACATCCTGCAGTTTAGCAACAGTAGCCTGCATTTTACAACACTCACTTATTTGGCTGATTTGGATGTTAAGGTTGGGCTTTGAGGGAGGAACGAAAGCGCACCGCTGTGAAGGAGATGCATTGGACGGAATGCGGCAGCGGCACAATAATCGCTTTACCTCGATTATCTTGTTTTCATAATCGCTGGAAGCCAAAATCGAAATTGAAAATCAATTATGAATAATCGCACATCCCTAGTATGATGTTAAATAGTATATCTGAACGTTGTCCCTGGCAAGCAGTTTTCTACACTTCAGTGTCAGTTCAGTGACAGTTCAGTGTCTCTCGTATCACTCCTTAATCTCTTCTCATATAATAAAATAACTGAAACTCAATTTAATATTTCATGTCCATTTATGTATTTATTTGATAAGTAGCTGTGTAATAAGCAGGATAATGTACAGTCAATAATGCCAGTCATTAATGCAAAATAAATTCTTATAGGATCACATAAGACCCCTCTGCTTCGTCCTGATCAGCCTAGAGTTTATTTTGTATGAATTTGTGCCATTTTACCATGGTTAAAACAATTCCGCAGATTTTCCTCTAAAATCCAAACATGAAAAAAGTCTGAAAACAGCCAAAACAGCTGAAAAACAGTAAATATGCTGTAAGGGTGTTTGTGAGTTATACACTTACACATCAGGTGAATCTAAAGATTGCACACGGGCAGCATACAGTAGTTCATCTTCTTTGGAGATCAGAACCTTGAGTCCATCGGTCAGAAGCTCTTTGGTCAGAACACAGTTCGGAGGAGCTGCAAGATGAAAAGCATCAACTCAAAATACAGTTTTACATAACAAACGACGACTTCACGTCATGGCGAACAACACCCGTCACCCGTAAAACTACTGTAGTGCACAGTCTTAACCCCTAGAAGTCGACGGTCGCGCCGGCGCGACCAACTCGCTTTTTTTATTAGTGTGAAAGAGACTCAAAGATTTTGGTCATACAGACAAGTGTTATACATTATTCGAATCTGTTAAGTTTCTACTTTTATTTGTGTACACTCACAATAAAAACAAAATGTTGTGCTTTTTGCAAAATGAAGAAAACAAACATGATTCATGATATCCATTCTGATACTCTTCAGAAAATGAACTGTAACTTATTGAATACTTGTCACACAAACATGAGACATATGTCTAAAGAAACAATGAAATGTCAGGTTTTAAATAATGTAAATCAAATCGAAAACAAATATCCTCTGTTTATGTAATCTGTTTGAAAAGAGAGAGATGTCAGTCGTTCACGAGCGCCTCATTATCTGCTAATGTGGCCACGCCCACGGAGAGCACGTTCTACTCAAAGGCTAATTCTGACGTGATCCATGCAAGTATCCCCGCCCGCATCGACTCGAAGAAAGCGTCAAGTTTAGTGAGATTCATGTACTTTATATCGTTTTGAGACGCGGTGAGGAATAATCCTGGAATAATTTAAAATTCAGACCCGTAGGGGTTAAAGTAGGCCACAAATATCAATTTCTTAATGGAAGATTTGTTAAACAGCTGTTCACCTGGAGCAAATCTGCCATTTGATGACACCTTCCTCTCCTCGTCCTCCTCAGAGAAGCTACTGTCCTCACCCAGGTGGAAGCCCTCATCTGCTGCAAAACTCTCCATCAGACGGCTGACCGCTCGGCCTTTAGACTGAACCACAGAAACAGCAGAGGCACTGAATCGCTTAAAGGAAACGGAGGAAAACTCTTTTCTACATTCTCCACGTTCAGCAGAAAATGTTCTCACATGTCAGAGCGTGTGAACATCACCTTTACATGAAGTTACTTCTTGCTCAGCAAGAGAAGACAAGTGTTAAATGTACCAAAAATTGCGAATGCTTGTGTACCTCTCGAAGCCTGGTTCTCCGAGTACTGCCGTTATCATCACTGTCTGCAGACTGGGCCTCGGTCGACAAGTAACTTCTCCTCTACAAGAAGGAAAACTTCTAAGATTAGTTGCAGAGTTCAGTTGTATGCAACTAGTCATAAGTTTGAAAACACCTACTTGTTCATAATTAGTATTTTCCACAGAACAATAGTCTATATGGACCAAGTATAAGGAATCTTGTTTCCGCCACAGAAAACAACGATTTAAAAGATAATTTCGACTTTGTATCACATAATTCTGACAGTTTTTCTCACAATTGTGAGTTTACATCTGGCAATTCTGCCTATAACTCGCAATTCTGACTTTTTTTCTTGCACTTGCGAGTTTATATCTCACAATTCTGACAATCTCACAAATCTTTTCTGAGATATAAACTCGCAATTGCGAATTTTAAAGTCCAATTCTGAGGAAAAAAGTTTATTCAGAATTGCGATTTTATATCTCACAATTCTGACTATAACTCGCAGTTGTGAATTTATATCACGCAATACTGACGAAAAAAAGTCAGAATTGCGAGATATAAACTCCCAGTTGTGAGGAAAAAGTCCGAATTTTGAGAGAAAGTCACAATTACCTTTTTTATTCAGTGGTGGAAATAAGCTTCCATACAAGTCTTTAAAACTATGAAATTACATTAAATGGAAGTATATGAATTATGTAGCAAAAAAAAGTGTTAAAACTAAAGATGTGCTGATCTTTAGTCATTTAATTTTGATTTTCTGCTCATACCTAGTACTGATGAGATACATTTCCTAGTGCATATTTCAAGTGCCTTAAAGTTATTAAAATCAATTAAATGTATATGCTTGACAACTGAATAGCTTTGCAATGCATTAAGAAATTAAATGCCTGAATCTAAGCCTCATGGTTTCTTTTTTTAATCATTACAAAATAACAAAGTAAACAAACTAAACACATTTTATATGGCTCCTATCAATGAAGAACCATTGTCTTATCTTAACAACTTTACTGGTTTCCATTACAATTGCAGCAGTGGTTTCCATTGATTTTTTTTAACAAAATAATCATGTAAACAAACTAAAAGATGTCTTTAGGAATAGCTCTAATCAATTTCACTTAGTGCAGTACTATAGAAGTAAAACTAGACCACTCAAAATTAGTAATATAAATCACAATTCCACTTTGAGTTGGTGTTATAGCTTAAAAATTCACAAAGTTACAGCAAATAAAAAATCACAACTCCGCTTAGTGCTGCACTATCGCCAGGGCTTGACATTAACACCATCAGCAGTGGCGTGTAACGCAGTCACTCCTACTAGCCACTTTGGTGGGTTGAATTTTATATATAATACTGTATATACAGTTTTCAATTGTAGTCTTCTAAAGGCATCTGAAATAATAAACTAAGTGCAATGTAGTGTTGTTAAAAATATAGATTTTTCGATACTGAAATATCTGAAACACTTCCAATACTAATTTTCCGCAGCATAGACACACAATATTAGCGTCTCTTTCTCTCTCTCTCATCTCTCCAACAGCGAGTTTCGGCGTGGGATTGTGCGTATTGAGCATAATTTGACTCATTCCCTCAGATTTTGTGCTCACACCCAAAGTGCACGCACATAAAGCCACCTCTCAGAACTAAATTGAGTTATTTTTCGTTGCTTATTGCGCTTAAACAGTCAAAAACACACAAAATAATGTCAGAATGCCGGTCTTGGCGAAAACGCATGTGTAACAGTGTAATGGATCTGTGCAACAGGTCTTAAAGTGACAGCTGCCAAATTATGAGATATTATTAAAAATACCTATATGGTAGTTTTTCATCATGGTATCGATGTCAAAATTGTGGCCAGTGAAAATGCTGAGGGGCTAGTAACTTTGACATAAAAAAAATGTATGTCAAGCCCTGGTTATACTCTAGTAGTTTCTATGATTTCTGTCCCGTCTTGGCGTTTTGTTGTAATGCAAAGCACAAATTATTAATTTACTGAAGTCATTGAAGGTTAAACTGTTACATGCAAACACGTGCATATCTCTGTATACAAATATTCTCTACCATACCATGTAAAGTACATTTAAAAAAGCAAAATAACGCCAGGCAGAGAGATGGCATGCATGTTTAAATGAGCGTGCAAATTTTCTTTGAAATATATTATGCACCATGCATCCCATGTTTTCTGTTCTCATTTCTTACCGTGGCTCTCAGCATGGAGCTCTTCCTTGTGGCTCTCTTCAGCCTCTCGCTGCTGCTGGGAAATGAGAGAAGGCTGCTACTCTTTCTGTAATGACCTGGCCTGCCTGCGATCCCAGGCCAGCGTTTGTCCTGCAGTCTGGGCCTCCCTGGTCGCCTTCTGACACCTAGAGGTTTGGGGACAGTGACTGGGACGGATCTACAGGGGGCCCGTCGTTTCACCTTCACGTCCCCTTCTGTTACAGCACGAAACTGAGATCCTGAACGGTTTTCACAAAATAGAAAGGGTTAGAATAAGAAACACAGCTGAGGTGTGTCTATCACTGGGCTTTTTGGTGGCTTTTACCATAAAGTTCTTGTCGTTCCCGCTTAATCTTTGCCTTCTGATTGGCTTCCAGTTTGACAACAGAGAAAGGGGAGGGGCCTGTAACAGCCGGCAGATCCCTCAACACCGGAGCTTTGATCTCTTGGCCCTCCTCGCTGCCATAACTGCCTTCTTCTTCATCTTCCTCTGTATCATGTAAATGGCATTTCAGTATGGCTGTTCACATCTGACTTTAATATATATAAATATCCAAACATAATTAATTGGAATCACTATAAAGAAATGGTTGCAGTACAACTACATCTTGAGCTAATTTGGAAATCTTCCTGTGCAAACATTTGTACACCATATGAAATAAAGAGTTGCTGTCAGGGGGTTTCCGAGGCGCTTAAGTAGCAAGCAAACTAGAAATCCATGGGAACAACTTCACATTGTGCTTGATTTCCATCAGTGTAGTAATTGGTATTTAAAGCGTTTACTGACAGAAGTCTGCACACATTTTCATTGAATTACAACAGTTTGCGAATCTAGTTTTTTCATTATTGTGGTATTAACCATTTCATATAAAACCACCCCAAAATGACACATTAAGATTTATTTGGTTGCTTTACAAGTTGATCAGATGATCTCTTCCTGTCTAAGGGTGTGTTCACACTTGTAGTTCGGTTCGCTTGTTTTATTTGGTCTGGACAAAAAAAAACAACAAAAATAAAACATTTAGTCCTGGTCCGCTTAGCATTCACATTGGCATTTTAACACCAAACCTAAAGATACTGCACCTAAAGGCATAGGGATATGTTCACAACCTAATTGGTCGGCTTTTATAACTTATATTTTGCGATGCAACTTACTGAACATCAAAAACAATGCTGTGTGCTAGGCTAAATGCACTTCTTGTACACTATATTGCCAAAAGTATTGGGACACCCATACAAATCATTGAATTCAGGTGTTCCAATCACTTCCATGGCCACAGGTGTATAAAATCAAGCACCTAGACATGCAGACGCTTCTACAAACATTTGTGAAAGAATGGGCCACTCTCAGGAGCTCAGTGAATTCAAGCGTGGTACCGTGATAGGTTGCCACCTGTGCAATAAGTCCATTCGGGACTCTAGAGCAGTGGAGACGTTTTCTCTGGAGTGACGAATCACGCTTCACTGTCTGGCAATCCGATGGATGAGTCTGGGTTTGGCGGTTGCCATGAGAACGGTACATGCCTGACTGCGTTGTGCCAAGTGTAAAGTTTGGTGGAGGGGGGATTATGGTATGGGGTTGTTTTTCAGGGGTTGGGCTTGGCCCCTTAGTACCAGTGAAAGGAACTCTTAATGCTTCAGCATACCAAGACATTTTGGACAATTTCATGCTCCCAACTTTGTGGGAACAGTTTGGGGATGGCCCCTTCCTGTTCCAACATGACTGCGCACCAGTGCACAAAGCAAGGTCCATAAAGACATGGATGAGCGAGTTTGGTGTGGAGGAACTTGACTGGCCTACACAGAGTCCTGACCTCACAAATGCGCTTCTATAAGAATGGTCAAAACTTCCCATAAACACACTCCTAAACCTTGTGGAAAGCCTTCCCAGAAGAGTTGAAGCTGTTATAGCTGCAAAGCGTGGGACAACTCCATATTAAACCCTACGGATTAAGAATGGGATGTCATTAAAGTTCATGTGCATGTGAATGCAGGCGTCCCAAAACTTTTGGCAATGTAGTGTATGTGCGTATCCTAGATATGATGGTATTTTGACCAGCTGTGGACACATGCAGAGCTTTCTCATTAACGATTCTCATTATCGATTAGTCGGGTCTGCCCTCTGTGCATGGTAAGGTTCCACCAGTCACGCCAAATTACAGCACTGAATAATGCATTTTTATGGACAAAATGCATCTAAAAATAGTGAAGGAAACAGAGTGAGCTGATGCAGGAAAGGTACGTGATCCAAGCGCCCAAAACATGAGAATTCTTTATTTTAAGCTTCAAGATAATGCATTAGCGTTTAACATACCCTGTCATGCGCTTTGACAGATGCGTGTGCGTCTGCATCCTCATCGCAAAAGTTTTTTACAGGTTATATCCTCATCTGTAAATGTTACTAATTCACGCGAGTATTTCCATTTTGCATGAAAGTGCATTCTGACAGTCTGCATTAAGCTTCAAACTTCACTGAACGAGCGCCGGTGCGGCGGGCGCGTGCATGCGCGTCAAACAGACAGAACGCACTAGAGAGGGAGACAATTAATATTCAACGCAAAAACTTTAATTTAGCTGAAATATCTGCTGTTCGACGCTGAATTAAGTCAACATGTAATTCAAGTATTTTATGAGAGTGGTAACTGTAAAGAGATAACAGTGTGTAATGTAAATGTAAGACGTTTCTACAGGATAAAGAAATGACAGCAACAGGTTACTGTGTCCATAGCGAATGTGTGTGAGGAATGCAGAACATTCCTCTTATCTGGTAGGAATCACTGAGTTTGTGTTTTTGTGTGTTTTTGTTTTTCTTTAATATCATTTTAAATATAGGGATTTAAACTGTCCTTTAGCTTAGTAACTTTTTTGCACATAATGTATAGCACAGACATACCCTTACGAAAATTAACCATGGTTTTATTATAGTAAAACAATGTTTTTTGGCGTATTGATTACCATTTGTAGAACCACACAAATACCATATACAAACCCGACTCCAAAAAAGTTGGGACACTACAAATTGTGAATAAAAACAGAATGCAATGATGTGGAAGTTTCAAATTTCAATATTTTATTCAGAATACAACATAGATGACATATCAAATGTTTCAACTGAGAAAATGTATCATTTTAAGGGAAAAATAAGTTGATTTTAAATTTCATGGCATCAACACATCTCAAAAAAGTTGGGACAAGGCCATGTTTACCACTGTGTGGCATCCCCTCTTCTTTTTATAACCGTCTGCAAACGTCTGGGGACTGAGGAGACAAGTTGCTCAAGTTTAGGAATAGGAATGTTGTCCCATTCTTGTCTAATACAGGCTTCTAGTTGTTCAACTGTCTTAGGTCTTCTTTGTCGCATCTTCCTCTTTATGATGCGCCAAATGTTTTCTATGGGTGAAAGATCTGGACTGCAGGCTGGCCATTTCAGTACCCGGATCCTTCTTCTACGCAGCCATGATGTTGTAATTGATGCAGTATGTGGTCTGGCATTGTCATGTTGGAAAATGCAAGGTCTTCCCTGAAAGAGACGACGTCTGGATGGGAGCATATGTTGTTCTAGAACTTGGATATACCTTTCAGCATTGATGGTGTCTTTCCAGATGTGTAAACTGCCCATGCCACACGCACTCATGCAACCCCATACCATCAGAGATGCAGGCTTCTGAACTGAGCGCTGATAACAACTTGGGTTGTCCTTGTCCTCTTTAGTCCGGATGACATGGCGTCCCAGTTTTCCAAAAAGAACTTCAAATTTTGATTCGTCTGACCACAGAACAGTTTTCCACTTTGCCACAGTCCATTTTAAATGAGCCTTGGCCCAGAGAAAACGCCTGCGCTTCTGGATCATGTTTAGATATGGCTTCTTTTTTGACCTATAGAGTTTTAGCCGGCAACGGCGAATGGCACGGTGGATTGTGTTCACCGACAATGTTTTCTGGAAGTATTCCTGAGCCCATGTTGTGATTTCCATTACAGTAGCATTCCTGTATGTGATGCAGTGCCGTCTAAGGGCCCGAAGATCACGGGCATCCAGTATGGTTTTCCGGCCTTGACCCTTACGCACAGAGATTGTTCCAGATTCTCTGAATCTTTGGATGATATTATGCACTGTAGATGATGATAACTTCAAACTCTTTGCAATTTTTCTCTGAGAAACTCCTTTCTGATATTGCTCCACTATTTTTCGCCGCAGCATTGGGGGAATTGGTGATCCTCTGCCCATCTTGACTTCTGAGAGACACTGCCACTCTGAGAGGCTCTTTTTATACCCAATCATGTTGCCAATTGACCTAATAAGTTGCAAATTGGTCCTCCAGCTGTTCCTTATATGTACATTTAACTTTTCCGGCCTCTTATTGCTACCTGTCCCAACTTTTTTGGAATGTGTAGCTCTCACTTTCAACATTTGATATGTTATCTTTATTCTATTGTTAATAAAATATAAGTTTATGAGATTTGTAAATTATTCACAATTTGTACAGTGTCCCAACTTTTTTGGAATCGGGTTTGTAGTTAAAACTATGGATTTGAAGCAAAACTATGGTTAATTTGTGGTTACCATTGAATAACTACAATAACCCTGTTATTTATTATTATTATTATTATTTTTGTTTGTTTTGTTCATTGTAAAACCATGGTTAATGTATGTAATGGTAGATATATTCACTATGTGTGTTTTCATAGCACTCAGCTGACACGTTTGTTTGAAGGACAGCATTGGGCAGGATGTGGAATAGTGTGTTTTGTCAATAAATAAAAAAAAATTGTATTTTTATCAGATTAATCGATTCATCGAAAAAATAATCGACCAACTAATTGATTATCAAAATAATCGTTAGTTGCAGCCCTAGACATCATGTCTCGTTTTTGGTTTGTTTAGATGTCTTTGGTCCGTGTTCCGTTCATATTTCAGTCGAACCGCACCAGAGTTTGTTTGAAAGCGGACCAAGACCCATCTTTTCAGCAGTCTTGGTCGGTTTGTTTGGTGCGCACCAGGGTTCAGATGACAGCGTTCACACTTATTCAAATGAACCGCACTAACAGAGCAATCGCACCAGGGTTCGTTTTAATCCAACCAAACATGCCAAGTGTGAACACACCCTAAGCAGACAAACAAATTAGACCAGACCAAAAGTACGAGACTAACACACACGTAAATGCTTCCCCATGTACACACATTACTACCAACTTTTCTCACTGCCGCTAAGGGCACATGCATTCAATTAAGAAATATTCAAGAGATCAACTGCATTTGTGTGTGAGAGAAAGAGAGACAGAGACCAAGACAGATGGCGACACACAGACTGTTGAATAATTGTGAATCATTTGAAAGCTTCATTAAGTTTTTCTTACTTTTCCAAGATAAGACAAACTGGCTGACCCTCACCTTGCTCAGAGGACTCGCTCTCTAGGGGGGACGTCTCCCCGTCCTCGTCCACTTCCTGTCCCCTGCCCTGCGGGATCCTGGCCCCTGGCTGCTGCAAACAAGCTGCTGATCCAGGACTTTTCTTCCTTTCCCTTTTACCTGCCACTGGCTCGTGCCTCTTCCAGCACTCCTGTGTCCCGCTGTCCCCACTCGTGGCTGGAAAAGAGAGCAAGATGCGATCATTTACATGCATACACAACTTTATACTATATCTGAAAACACAGCATGTCCATCGATTGCATTGCAAGGACATGATGGAATTTGCAAAAGATTTCCATAATTTAGTCCGAAAGTTTAGAATTTTGGTTATTCTGACTACTCGAATTCCCAACGGATAACCTACATCTCTCTTGACATCCTGTGGCATGAAGTTGCATTTGTAAGATGATTTCAAGTTAAAAAAGGTTTAAAATAACTTTTGAAAACGCATCTCCACAACCATGCTCTCAATTGAAAAAATAATATCCTGTGCCTCTGATCCTATTGAGATGAATGGTAATGGTAATTAAAAATTTAGATATTTTATAAAAAATATATACTGCCTCAAACACCCGACTCATTCGTAGGTTTGTCAGATAAAAGTAAAAAAAATGTATAAATCCTAAACAATTTTACTAGCAACATTTCGGTCAATGGACCTTCCTCAGGCTTACGAAATAAGCAAAAGTATCAGCAAATTCTCCTTTAGACCATTTATAGCTGATCATGACAAAGGCCACACCTTTAATTACACAGCCAATATAGAATTCAAAATGAGATAAGATTATAATTCTACAAACAAATGAAAAATAACAATCTACAAACAGGATGAACAAAAACATAACAGGTCTACATTACAAAAAAAGTCTAAGCAGTAAATCCTACATGAATACAAATATATAACAATACAAATGTAGATTGTACTGACTTCTATTTTTGAAATGTTATCTTGATATGCTGGGATTTTGTTCTTTATTGTTACATAATCTTAGCTTTGTTAAAGCCAAATGACACATGATATAACATATGGCTGACTCCAAAATCGCCCCCCTATACCCTTAAATAGGGTATTATTTGAGGGGACAGCCATTTGTAGTGGTGTCCGAAACCATAGTGGACGTTATTGAGTGTACTCATTCAATCCCACAATGCACCGCAATAACAAGTGTACAGCTGACGTATGCTCAACACCTGTCCGAATTCACTCACTCGTTTTCATTCACTCCTTCAAGTGTATTAGTGGACTAACGTAGGGAATAGTGAATGAGGGTTTAGGGGGCGATTTCGGATTCAGCCATGGTCATCATGGAAGATGGGTTTTACCTGTATCGCTCAGGCTCTCAGACTCATTGGCTCCGCTGTGCTGTGTGGATTCTCTTTTGGAGTTACTGCGGTACAGGCTCTTAGATGACGAGGAAAACTCTGGGTCCCTTGACGCAGCTCCAGATGTATGTCGTCCACCCGAGACCTTCTGCTTGAGATGAGTTATTTGTTGATCAAGGGTGCTATTCTTCCTATAACACTGTGACTTCATCTAAGAGAGAGCAATAGGAGGAGTAGACATATTGAGGGAATTAGACCAACATCAAGACTTGTTCTGGGCTACTTTTTGATCCTTTTCCAAGCCCCTAAAATCACACTGTTTACACACTATCCTATGCGAGCAAGAGTAACCAAAGGCTGTCTGAAGGGAGCAAGAGAAGAAATGATAAAGACTCATGTTTAGAGGACTGACCTGTGTAGAGCTGAGACGGCCAAACCCTCGATTGGACAATTTTTTCTTCTTCTTCTGAGAGTCTCCACCTCCTCGGTGCTCCTCTGCTAGTGGACTTAGGCCCGCCCCCACCAACCTGTCAATCAAACAACAGTAGAGGCTGTTATACTCAGTAGTGCTGGATATTTTGATTCTTCGCATAATCCATTTATTCATATTTGTTACGTCATTACCGCAGTGTCTCATTGAATCATTCACTCAGCAGATTTGTTCAAAAGTCTTATTATCCTTTAGTAAAACTGATAACTGATTTCTCCAATGACATTTCTCCAAAAATTCTTTTTTTGTCAGCTTTTGAGCTTGAATTTTATCAAACTATACAACAACAACAATAGCATACATAAATTAGGATAATTCTTCGGCCATTTTCTTTCGGTGTAAAACTGAATGAATGACTCTTGCCCCCTATCGTTCAGTCAAAACATCCTCGGCCACAAAAATGTCCCAATTTGTTGCTGCTCCGTCATTCAGATTTCAAACACAGTCTCGTACAGTGATGGGTGTATTTAGCCCAAAAAAAATTTGGTACGACTCGGCTCGCTTTACTTTGGCTTGGTTTGCTTTTCCACCACAGTTTAATATCGCTTCAGTGGGTGGGATTATAGACTGATCATTATAGTTGCGCCGCCACCTCATCTACTGACCCTTTCTTTTTTCAAGTTGCATGCGATGGTCGTTTAAAGCAAGTCGTTTAAAAAAGTTGTGCGAACAAATGATACTGCGGTGTCTGTTGCTGACTATTTAAATTTAGCGGGTTTGGCATCTCGTGTCGCAAATCCAATGATGTTGGTCGTGACGATTCTCTCTGACCAATCAGTGATCTGCAGTGTTTACACATCACATTTTAGTATCGGTATGGCTCGCTTGGGACCTCAGCCAAGGTGGTACTAAAAAAAAGGTACTAGGTACTGTACACAATGGAAAACCTCCCCAAAAGTGAGCCGTACCGAGCCGTACCATGCAGTGGAAACGCGCCAATAGCTTAGTAGGTCCAACCAATGAAATTCTCCTTCAGAAAGCACACGATTTGTTCACTTAAAATACTCATTCAAAATCCCAGAGTCTTTCATGACCGAAACACCCCTACAGCTCAGGCAGCGTCGGTATGAAATGAGGAAACAAGAAAGCGATCAGAACGAAGCTGAGTTGCCTCTCAGTGGGCTCAAATCGCCGCCTGCTCTTCCTCTGATGAGTATCGAAAAAGTGAAGAAGAAAAAAGCATGGTCTCCACACCTCACGCTTGAGCAACTGCGATCAGACAGCCATCCCGCCACTGTTCGAGGGCAGTTGCCGGATAAAAAGCCCTGTGTGAATCATCAGGAGAGATTCCTGCTACAAAAAGGGGCCGGTTGCTTTGAAAAGACAGAGCGAGCCATTTGAGGGCACTGCATGTTTGACGCTATTGTTCTTGGTGAATATCAGAGCCCTCGCAGTTGTATTTCCGTATCAGCGAGGCAGCGCGTCCCCCTCGGCTCTGAATGCAGGCTTGGAGAGAATGCCCTTGAATTTCCCTGGAAACCTGCCCGACAGACCGAAGGCAAGACGGACGGCACACAGACAAAAGATTACCTTCCATCCTCCAGCAAAGAGCCGAGCACTAGTGTGCCGTCAGTCACATGAGCTGTTTAATCGCTGTTAGACATCTCTAGAGAGGCTGTCTTTGTGGAAACCTAATTGAGATTTTGTTTGCTGTAATGTGCTTCTGCTTATGTAGTCCCAGGGGAAAATGCTGTTTTGCTCTGAGGTTGCTTTTTCAAAGCTCAGGAGACATAATGGAGATCTCAGTTGTGTTTCATTTAAGTATCAACTCTGCCTCACACCAAGAACAGTAACTATGAAGATAACGTCATTAGCATCCACACCAATAGACGATAATTTTCTGTTTATTATTAAAAGCACTGGAGTTTTGTCATCTGACGTTTTAAAAGCTTGAGCTATTTTAAAGCCCGGGACACACCAAGCCGACCTCAAAGAACTAGCGGCGATGAAACTTGACTGCATTGTCACCTAGTGTCGGCTAAAAGCTGCGCTTGAACACACCAAAAGGCGACTGCGCCTGCGTGTAAGTAATTATCTGTCCATATCAGCAGGTATCATTAGTCAATTTTCGTCATTCAAAAAGGGAAACCAAAACTAGGACTGCAGATATACAAACCGTAAAAGAGTTATCTCTCTCTCACCGATGGTCCGACGCCAACTCAACACGCTGAATCGGCCCAAAAAACCCAGACGGCGTCCGACTAGAGCCAGCGGTGCAGAATACACCGAAAAACTAAGCCGTCCGATGCTCAAAAACAGCCTGGCATTGCCCAACGGCTGACCGTCGGATTGGTCCCAGTCTTCAGACAGATTAGCTGTCAATTGGCTGTAAAAAAACGTTCTGAAAGCGATTCCAAGAATATAATTCCTGGTTATCGCCATAGTTGTGGTGTGGACTTCCCTATTCTTACACGATCATCAAAACTAGTTATCGTTATAGTTGCAGGCATTTCATTGGTGCAAAATCTTGTGAGTGTGGACAAACGATGGAATCTTGTGGATGGACTTGGACACGCAATTCGCGATACACAAGAGTATCACTAAAATTAATGTGGTAAGCATATCTGGGATAATTCTGTATCTAGAGAATTTTATGAGAAATGATTACGTTCATGTTGAGATTCTAGACTTGGAATCTTGGCAAATCTGAACTCACTTTGGGACATCGTTTAGATCTCTTCTGAAACTCGTGGAAATTACTGAGGTCTTTTTCCCAAGAAAAGTCGATGTCTGTGATCGTCATTTAAACTCACTGGTGTCCTGGGAAATTAAAGAGATCTCTTGTGATTTTTCTTTCCTGCGGGACAAAATCAGATTAGCTGTTTTGTGCTAGGAATGCATCTGTCCATTGATGCTAATATACTAGTGTGTATATGTTGGGTGTTTGTGTGATTGACAGGCAAGGGGACAGAGGCAGCAATGGAGTGTGTGTTCTTTCCCCGTGAGGTAGATCCCACCGCGCAACGAACTGACAAACACAACGTGACATGGCCCCTCCCCCGGTGCACGCTCAAGGCGGCTAATTAAACAGAGCTCTCTCAAACTCACACACACTGTAAGGAATTAGAAGCACAGACACAGTGTCAGACACAAACACACATACACACAGGATGTGAGCTAGAGTTACACTGACCCACTGCCCTCAGTCACAAGAGGCTAAATGGAAAGCAGCAAGTGACAATGTCGTTGCATGGCGTCACCTGCACCAGAGAAAACACTGAACGTCTGTTAATAGCATCTCATTATGCAATGCAGTGTCACACGGTGATACCCACGAGTCCAACACCAGCAGTGACAACAAATACTATCATACAACAAACCAAAACAGCACAATTAGTTATGAGCATTGAAAGGAATTTGAGGATTCAGGTTCCGATCTGATTCCACTTAACCACTTAACCAGTGATTCCCAACAGAGGTTTGTGTACAACAGGGGGTATTTGGCAAAACACAGATTTAGCATTGTTTATAGCTCTATAAAACAGAAAGATATGACTTGTGTGCACATGGTGCCAATTTGTGTGGATGACATTCGTAGCAGAATATATATGTGCATATCTTTAAAGGTTTATAAACATCTCATTACGAAATTATGTATTGCAGTGTATCTGCAGTGAATTGTATGTATAGGTACAATTTAGGAGTTTTGCAAAAGTGTAGGTAGATACACATTTTTTCCAATGAGTCTATGGTCGTTTACACCTGGTATTAAGAGGGATAGTTCACCCAAAAATGAAAATTAGCCCATGATTTACTCACCCTCAAGCCATCCTAGGTGTATATTACTTTCTTCTTTCAGACGAATACAATCAGAGTTATATTAATAAATGTCCTGGCTCTTCCAAGCTTTATAATGGCAGCCCAAAATTTGAAGACCAAAAAGTGCATCCATCCATTATAAAAGTGCTCCACACGGCTCCGGGGGGTTAATAAAGGCCTTCTGAAGCAAATCGATGGGTTTGTGTAAGAAAAATATCCATATTTAACATGTTATGAAGTTAAATATCTCGCTTTCGGCGGACCGCCTTCCGTGTTCAACTTGTACTTATTCAGAAAGTGTAACGCCTCTCGCAGTTCAAAACGATTACGCTACGTCCGACGTCATCGTCGCGCCAGTTGCGCTTTTTTCGTAAGTTGACTATGGAAGGCGGTTCATTTTTCTTACAAAAACCCATCGCTTCGCTTCAGAAATCCTTTATTAACCCCCGGAGCTGTGTGGAGCACTTTTATAATGGATGGATGCACTTATTTGGGCTTAAAATTTGGGGCTGCCATTCACTGCCATTTTAAAGCTTGGATTAGCCAGGCCATATTTTAATATAACTCAGATTGTGTTCATCTGAAAGAAGAAAGTCATATACACCTAGGATGACTTGAAGGTGAGTAAATCGGGGTGATTTTCATTTTTGGGTGAACTATCCCTTTAAGATGCGTTTTGGTCGATCGGATCACAAGTGGACGACGCTTAATACAGGTGTAAACGGGGTCTAAAACGCTTTGAGTTTGTCCACTTTCGACCACTTCCAGAGGTAGTTGAAAACACATTCGACCGGATTGCTTTCGTAGTGTAGACGCTCATGTGGTCGAATGCGTTTGAACGGCCACAAAAGACCGTCTACTCTCCGCCTACTGACCTAACGCGTAAACATCATGGGAAGCGCGCTAGCTGGACGGGATTTGGTTTGAAAAGGAAAAACGTACCAAGCACAATGTTCTCTCACCATCCCTGATTTCTAACACACACTAACAGCGTTCGCCTGGTCTTGCCGCTATCAGAACAGAAAGGAAAGCTGATGCTCTACGTGTGTTTTTCCGTCGTCTCCGGGCACGATCATTCTCCATTAGATCGGAAGATCTGAAAAAGCCCATACATTTACCTGCCCATAGACCCTCACCTCAAAGAAATCAGGACAGAAGTGTTGAAAGTGGACAAAAGAGACGGATTAAAACACCAGGTGTAAACGGGAATGGGTCTCCCTCGTCTACTTGTGATCCGAACGACCAAAACACATCTTAATACCAGGTGTAAACAGAGCCTATGTTGTAAAAGTGAATCGAACTTGTTGAAAAAAAACTGGTTTTCAATCCTAACATACCTGCAAACTAAAATTCTCAGTGACAACCATGTCAGCCAGCCAACCCAAACAATGAAATTAATAAATAATAACATTATAGTATCACTGTACATAAACTACATTTTGGATTAAAAGTGATTTCTGCTTAAGAGTGAGTATGGAGCACTGCCCCAAGCCCAATAGCAGAAAATCTAGTGTGATGTTTAACACAATGAAGATCAGGCTGCTAGCCTGTTAAATGCTACTAGACACACTGCCCTCTTTTATATACAGTAGATAAACACACGCAAACAC
This sequence comes from Coreius guichenoti, assembly GCA_039654105.1. NCBI lineage: Eukaryota > Metazoa > Chordata > Actinopteri > Cypriniformes > Gobionidae > Coreius > Coreius guichenoti. Next base: position 6,497,816 of record CM077171.1, on the reverse strand, counting down.
AGTGCCCTCGGTGAGAGGGCCTGGCTGCCTGCCCGTGCGTCTGGGTGTCACTGTCATATGGAATCACATCGTGGCGGCTGGTTGGCACGAGAGCAGAGGCAGGCGAGCGGAAACAGAGAGGAGGTGACATGACAGCGGGACGGCCGAGAACACAATGAGAAAGAGAGATAGAAAGAGGTTTTAGGGGGTGTTTGGAGTGTCAATAACCCTCTTCAAAACATTGACAGATACAAACCCGATTCCAAAAAAGTTGGGACATTGTACAAATTGATGAATAAAAAAAGGAATGCAATAATTTACAAATCTCATAAACTTATATTTTATTCACAATAGAATATAGATAACATATCAAATGTTGAAAGTGAGACATTTTGAAATGTCATGCCAAATATTGGCTCATTTTGGATTTCATGAGAGCTACACATTCCAAAAAAGTTGGGACAGGTAGCAATAAGAGGCCGGAAAAGTTAAACGTACATATAAGGAACAGCTGGAGGACCAATTTGCAACTTATTAGGTCAATTGGCAACATGATTGGGTATAAAAAGAGCCTCTCAGAGTGGCAGTGTCTCTCAGAAGTCAAGATGGGCAGAGGATCACCAATTCCCCCAATGCTGCAGCGAAAAATAGTGGAGCAATATCAGAAAGGAGTTTCTCAGAGAAAAATTGCAAAGAGTTTGAAGTTATCATCATCTACAGTGCATAATATCATCCAAAGATTCAGAGAATCTGGAACAATCTCTGTGCGTAAGGGTCAAGGCTGGAAAACCATACTGGATGCCCGTGATCTTCGGGCCCTTAGACGGCACTGCATCACATACAGGAATGCTACTGTAATGGAAATCACAACATGGGCTCAGGAATACTTCCAGAAAACATTGTCGGTGAACACAATCCACCGTGCCATTCGCCGTTGCCGGCTAAAACTCTATAGGTCAAAAAAGAAGTCATATCTAAACATGATCCAGAAGCGCAGGCGTTTTCTCTGGGCCAAGGCTCATTTAAAATGGACTGTGGCAAAGTGGAAAACTGTTCTGTGGTCAGACGAATCACAATTTGAAGTTCTTTTTGGAAAACTGGGACTCCATGTCAGCCGGACTAAAGAGGACAAGGACAACCCAAGTTGTTATCAGCGCTCAGTTCAGAAGCCTGCATCTCTGATGGTATGGGGTTGCATGAGTGCGTTTGGCATGGGCAGCTTACACATCTGGAAAGACACCATCAATGCTGAAAGGTATATCCAAGTTCTAGAACAACATATGCTCCCATCCAGAAGGATCCGGGTACTGAAATGGCCAGCCTGCAGTCCAGATCTTTCACCCATAGAAAACATTTGGCGCATCATAAAGAGGAAGATGCGACAAAGAAGACCTAAGACAGTTGAGCAACTAGAAGCCTGTATTAGACAAGAATGGGACAACATTCCTATTCCTAAACTTGAGCAACTTGTCTCCTCAGTCCCCAGACGTTTGCAGACTGTTATAAAAAGAAGAGGGGATGCCACACAGTGGTAAACATGGCCTTGTCCCAACTTTTTTGAGATGTGTTGATGCCATGAAATTTAAAATCAACTTATTTTTCCCTTAAAATTACACATTTTCTCAGTTTAAACATTTGATATGTCATCTATGTTGCATTCTGAATAAAATATTGAAATGGGAAACTTCCACATCATTGCATTCTGTTTTTATTCACAATTTGTACAGTGTCCCAACTTTTTTGGAATCGGGTTTGTACTCTCTAGACCTGCAGGTATCGAGGAACACCGTACAATGACTCATATAGTCAATAAAAACTCCACAGTTCTGCTCCCAAATCTAGTGAACTGCCTTGTTTTCTACTGCTGACTGACTCCTCCAAGGCAGAACACCAACTCACATAGAAGCTCATAAGTGATTGATTTGGAACGCACTGGAAACAACTCTGCACACAAACACAAATATAGCACTCTTCACAAGAAACACATGGGAGGCTCAACTCACAATCGATTCTAATTGAGTTGACATTAGCATGCTGCTAAGCTAAAACCACGAAACTCAATACATGAGGTGTAACAAAAAAGCATAGTGCACATATTAAATATGCAGTCGTTTTTGAATTAGATTAAACTTATTATTGATACAGTTTTGGTATTAAATGAGTTTCTCGAGAGTAGTGTTGTTACCATGATACATCTTTGGGTAATGTTGCGTATTACATGTTCATTACATTAATTATAATATTAGCAACCAGGGCTTGACATAAACTTTTTTGCTAGTGGTTTTCCAAAGTTAACAGCCATTCAGCATTTTTACTATCCACAATACTGACATCGATACCATGGGGAAAAACTCCCATATAGATGTTTAATATTATCTCATATTTTGGCAGCAGGTATATTAGGCTGCTGTCACTTTAAGACCTGACGCACGGATCCATTATACTGTTACACGCGTTTTCTTTCTCAACTGTTTACATTCACTTAAATCATGACTGACTGTGTTTACGTGAATACTCACCAAGACTGGCATTATGACAATATTTTGTGTGTTTTTGACTGTTTAAGCGCAATAAGCAGTGAAAAAGAACTCAATTTAATACTGAGAGGCGGGTTTATGTGTGCGCACTTTGTGGACTTTGGGTGTGAGCACAAAATCTGCGGAAATGAGTCAAACTATACGCAATCCCATGGCGAAATTTAAGCCCTGTAACAGCAACAATATTCATCCGGAGCAAATGAAACGAGTGAGTGAGGGGAGGCGGGTTTGTGTGTTACTCGCTGTCGGAGAGATGAGAAAGAGAGAGAAAGTGCAGATGATATCTATTCTGTGGAAAATGAGTATTGGAAGCATTTCAGATATTTCAGTATCGATATGTATCGAAAAATCTATATTTTTGATAACACTACATTACACTTAGTTACACTTATTGGAAGCGTTTCAGATATTTCAGTATCGATATGTATCGAAAAATCGATATTTTTGACGGGTGTTATCGTCAAGCCCTGGTAGTAACTAATTATAAACATAATATTAAAATAATCTACTAAATACTACACATATTATGTGTTGTTCGTTAATAGTAATTCCATATGTAATTACACATACATACCTCATTGTAAAATGCCTAAGACAGAAAGCAGTTGCCAGCTTATATTCATAAATACACAACAGCACACCCCCACACACACATTAATTAATTGCAGTGTAAGTAAGCATGTCATCGTGAACTCCTCTCCTCCTAGCCCACACTGACCCAAGTGCTAAACGACAGGAACCTGTCACATTCCTGGCAATGAAATAGATTAGAGGAGAATTTACAGTGCTCTAATTACCTCCAACGGCCTGTTGAATCCCCCCTGGCTGCTGCAGGACAGTCATGCCATTCACATCAGCGATTGGCAGACACAGAACAAGTTTATTGACAGGCACACACACACAGTGCATGTACAGAGATTTAAGATAGTGTCTATAAGCCTGAACCATGCAAACATACAGTGGTACCTTCGCAAGGAGACACAGCCAAGTGCAATTCGCTGCCAAATGCATGTAATGCAATTCAGGCCCAGTACTGATTAGGAAAGATAAAGCGTAACTGGACTTCCTCATTGAGGTCAGATGAGTTCTCCCGTTTCCTGTTTATGGTTTAAGGAGTCGTCTGCTGGGTTGTGTTGATATGGGGGAGCTTATCTGCTGTGTGTGAGAAGCAGGCGAAGAGGACAGAAGAACAGGAGTTACTTACTTTACTCTTTTCTGGGGTTCATTAAGGGTCCCGGAGCCAAGACCAGGGACTGATTTCCGTTTGCGTGGTCTACCAGGGCCTCGACGTGCTGGACTGCGAGGAGTCTCCTCTTTCCTAAAGGAAAACAAGGTTACCTTTTGCTGAACTTTTGCCACTAGTGTCACAAAACGTAATTGCAAAAATAAGTGAATATTTTTAGCATGGAATGACATGAAACAACATCTTAGGCACTGTTTACACCTGGTATTAAGATGCGTTTTGGTCAATCGGATCACAAGTAGATGAGGGAAACATTTCTGTTTACACCTGGTGTTTTAATCCGTCTCTTTTGTCCACTTTCAACCACTTCTGTCCTGATTTCTTTGAGGAGAGGGTCTATGGGCGGGAAAATGTATGGGCTTTTTCAGATCTTCTGATCTAATGGATGAAATAAGCTCACGCAATTTACATATGAACACAACCGGAGACGACGGAAAAACACACGGAAAGCATCAGCTTTAGTTTCTAGACCAGCCGAACGCTGTGAGTGTGTGTTAGAAATCAGGAATGGAGAGAAAACATTGTGCTTGGGACGTTTTTCATCTTCAAACCAAACTTCGGCCAACAAAGTTTAAACCCCGTCTGGCTAGCGCGCTTCCCATAATGTTTACGTATTAGGTCAGTAGGCGGAGAGTAGACGGTCTTTAGTGGCTGTTCGAACACATTCGATCACATGAGCGTCTACACTACGAAAGCACTCCGGTCGAATGCGTTTTCCACTACCTCTGGAAGTGTTGGAAAGTGGACAAGCTCAAACCGTTTTAGACCCCGTTTACACCTGTATAAAGCGTCGTCCACTTGTGATCCGATCTTAATACCAGGGTTGTTGACTTTCATAACTATTACTAAGGCAACCAGAACTAGGAACGCCTACTAGTGTTTGCACAGTAATCTGCATGTAAACTGGGATTAAAGAAATTTAAGTTATAATGGAAAAAATTACACAGATCACCTTTAAGCATGTTAAGTTATGTTATGAACTGGTTATGTTGTGCTTACTGGTGATCATGCTTTCTCTGGAGTTTGGCCAGTTCTTTTTGCTTCTCTTTGTAACGCTGTTGCAGCTCTGCCAGCCTCACCCGCATCTCCAACTCCTGCCCATCCATACTATCCATGGCACTTTTCACTGGACACACCTAGAGGAACAAAAACAAACAACCCTTCCCTTAGTTGCTGGTTAGTAGCTCCAGTCTTGTATGACTTCTGGACAGACTTTTGGTTCTAGCCCTGAGTTAATACTTTTCGGTTATTGAAATTTTAATCCTTTTGGATTAAAAAAAGGACTAGCGATAGAAGGCAAGTAAAGTAGGATGCAGATAACATATTTGTTAGATACAGTATATGAAAACAACTGAGCATATGTAACATATATAATGTTACATAATATGAACTGCATGAAAAACATGTATATGTGAGAAAAAAAGCGAAACAAGGGTGTGTTACCGGCTCATGACGAGGTGTCCAGCTGCATTTTCTGCGCAAGTTGAGAGTTCTTCTAGCAGGAAACTGCTTCTCAGCATTTGTGGTGCCACTATCCTGAGAGCCCAATTCAAGGGCGCGAGCTGCTGCCAAAGTAGCAAGACTCTGTAGGTCAAAAATCCATTGATCTTCTCCTTTTGATGAAGAAAAAGAAACACAACAAGAATATATTATGGCCGACATACTGTGGAATATACCATGTAAAAGAGCATGTTGACGATTTAGGTATTTATCTGATATCCTTGCTAGCAGGAAGCAGACAATGTAGGAAAGGCTGAAATGACAGGTCTTGATTTACAAATATCAAATTGTTCTTCATGAATCCAATGCAGATTGCTCTATAAAATATCACAGGATCAAGGGTTTCCTCGTTCAGATAGCACTGTATATTACCAAGACAATTATGGTGATGTGTTTCAACAAATGCTTTTAACAATCAATAAAAAGTAAATATCGTGTTCACAATTTCAATTGTAGCTCGTGACAAGGAAGTTGAACTTCTGGGACTAGTTAAATGGATTGCTCTAACAACCACTATACATCATTTTACATGGGAAGCTTTAAAGAACAAGAGGTTAAATGGTTAATTAGCCTAGCCAATGCTCTGAAGTCAAAACACCAACCGCTTTTGTGACTACAAAACCCCTTTTTCACAAATGTGCCCTGTTTAGTGACCAAAAACACTGTTTGCAGAAAGCTTAAAGGGGGGGTCTAATGCTATTTCATGGATTCTGACTTATTTACACTGTTAAAGAGTTGATTCTCATGCTAAACATGGCCAAAATGTAAATGTTTCTATGCCAAATACACTCCTTCAGGATTCAAATAAGTTTCAGAAAGTTTTTTTTGAGTATGGCCCTGTATGATGTCATAAAGGGAGGAATTCCTTGTATGGGCACTTCTCCCGGATGAGCATGTGCTCACACACACACACACACACACCAACCAGAGCGAGAGCAAGAGCCGCCCATCAACGAGCTTCGTTTGGCTACGGGAGCCGCCGGCGGTGCTGCCATTTTGTTTTTAGACCACGAAATCAACAATGTCACTAAATAAGTGTGTTTCTGGTTGTCAGGGAAAGATAACCTTGTTCAGCTTCCCAAATAACCCAGCGTTAAGGGAACAGTGGATGCAGTTTGTTTTTCCGGAGTTCTGCAAGTGTGTTTGTTTGTTCCCGGTCATGAGTGGAAACCGCAGGCGGTGAGTGAAACTGCATCAAATGTCTGTGTTTTGTTGGATATGCATATAATGTAAACAACACGAACGTATAGTGAATCGAAAGTTATCCAGGGATAATGCCATGATGTATTGTGTGTGTGTGTCATAGGTGTGTGTGTGCACTCGTGACTCTTTAGCTCCGCCCACTGCACGCCTCCATGTGTTCGGCTGTTTTCGGAAAGAATCGGTACAGCGTATCTGTCTTTTATAAATATGATAAAACTAAAGACTCTTCAGAGATATGAAGGATGCAACACTACTCTATAGGTACTCAAGATTAACATGAGACTGGCAGAAACTGTGTGTTATGTACCCTTTAACACACGAACACCACATATATGTACTCTTTAGGATGAAATGAAAGTGTTTTCATTGAAGCAAAACCAGTGCCTTGGTTCATAACATACCTGGAGTTTTATTGCAACTTTGGTGATATCGTTGCAGTTCCAGATCAGCCAGCTCACTCAGCAGTTCCATGCCGTGATAGGTGGAGTTGAGTGGGCTACAGTATCTCTGGGATTGGTAGGAGGAAGGTGGAGAGGGAGGAGGACAGTCTCCACAGAAGGCTGCAGCAATGAGGAGCTCCAGACTCCAGTAACTTGATGTGAGACTCTGGGAGCAGGTATTCGCAGTTGGAGATGAAACATTTGCACAGTCTTCCTTTTGATCTTTCTCGTCAACCACTGCAACCTCTGCGTTTGGCAGCTGTTTGGGTGAACAATCAGAAACGCATGGTTGTTGCGGTAATGGAGGTCCCTGTTCCTTTAGTGTCTCAATGTCTTCTCTCTCTTGAGGAAGTGTATCTTCGCCCGCTTCTTCCTCAAAGGTAACGATTGGTTCTTCTTGATGGATTACTTGCTCAGACGACAGGGTAGGTACCTGTCCTACTTCACAGCCTGAAACTTCAGCAGGTGTGCAAATGATCTCGACATGCTCCTTTACCTCATTAGCCTCTACGGGTGCACAGCATCTCATGGCCATGACCGTCTCCACATCCTCCCCTTGCACAAACGCACCCTCAGGCTGTTCCTCGGCTGGGTTAGTGGCATCAACTTCCATTGTTGGCTCTTGCGGCTCTTGGAGTGGCCTCACCATTGCATGACATTCAAGGCCCTCTCCCAAGTTGGAGAGAGCTGGAGGAGAGTGTTCAACAGGTTCAGTCTGAACATCCTCTAGATCAGCAGGCTCTGCAAGCTGTACGCCTTGAGTGGTGGGGCCATTCCTATATCCCATGTTGATTTCTGGATAGGTATACCCAGGTGGCAAATCTGTGACAGGGAACATAAACAAAGCTCAGTTGTGTCAAGAACAAAGCATTTAAAACTATCAGCAGGAAAACTGGCTTGTTTTACACTTTTGACATGTTTAACAAGCATTGCGCCAGAGGTCTGAACAAGAACGCATTATATTCCACATGACAGTGACACTATGCCTTGATCTTAGTTCCACGTTAAGAAGTGCAGCTGTTAAAGGGGTAATTCTGAGGTAAAACAGGGCTCTCTTTCTGACACTGCTATATCCTTGGCATGCTGTAACAGTTAGTGAGGTGATAATGATGATAAAGAGGGTGTAGGCTGGGGGGTGGGGGTGAGTCTGGACAAGGTGTTTCTTTACTGATGTGATGGCGCTGGGGAGCTGAGCTGGCAGCCATTTTCTGCATCTATCAGCAGCTTAGTCAATCGTGCTCTTGCCTATATAGCCGCCCACACAGAGCCACAGAGTCTAAAAAAAATCCCTGATTGTTTCTGCATGAGGGGCTCAGCATGAATAACAACCAACATGTGGCTCATGTGTTTTTGAGGCAGGATGACTTGAAGCAGGCACCTTAGCTTCAAGACAGCGACAGAAGACAGACAAGACTGTTACAAGTTAAGAAGAGTAAAAGCATTGCATTTTTTATGGCTCGTTTCCACCGAGCGGTACGGTTCAGTACAGTACGCAATTTTTGCTGTTTCCATTGTCAGAAGTTGTGAATGGTACCATACCGTACCACTTTTCTGGCACCCTTCCGTTGGGGTACCTAGCAAAGTAGTCCGGTACTAAAGGGTGGAGCTAGACTGCAGAACATTGACTGGTTGACAGAGAAACGTCACTTGCGTGTGCTTTTTCGGCTGTGTTTTTCCCTGCAGCCTTGGCTCAAACAAAGCATGTCTTCTTCTTGTGACAACAGCCACATGACGGGAAGCAAGAACAAGATCTGCTGTATGTCATCCATTGTTGTTTACGGTGTCGCTTTCTTCATCACGCGAGAATGACGTTGATAGCTACACCATGCCTATCATAAGGGTACTGTTGGCTGTAAAAACGCAAGCCGGATCAGTGTTTATGCCCCCGAATCGTACTGTACTGAACCGCTTGGTGGAAACAAGCCATTAGAGTCTTATATTGATATGTAACAAAGAATAGCTCCTTACCAGGCTCCATGGACTGAGGATAGTCCTGTGGCGGCTGCCCTTCCACCCTCTTTTCCTGGGACTCCACAGTTTTGGGCAGTTGTGATGGGGAAGGGCTGATGGCTGGTGAGCGGGGTGTCGCAGCTACCGGACTTGGGGCGGGGCAAGGAGTAGAAGGTGTGCTTTTAGGGTGAGGCCGCATACAAGGGGATTGGCAGCAAGGCGACAAGTGGGCAGTGGAGCCCCTGGGGGGCGAGGAGGCCCGGTTGGATTGGCCGTAGGCATAGCACTTAGCAGGTTTGGGAGTCCTTGGATCAGACAGGATGTCTTCTAGCTCCATGCTCTGCTCTTCTGGTTTCTTTTGCACCTATACATTAAACAATGACAGAGGTCAGAAGGAAAATCCATGAAGAGAATTCAAGCCTCAAAATGAGATCTGGACAATTTGGTTGGGTAAAGGAAACTGATAAATATTCTGAAGACTGCCAGGTCATGCAATCTGCACATCTAAGTAATTGCAATTTGACACCCCTGTTTTGCTGAATCAGGTTTCAATTAGACCCTAATAGCTCGGACCTATTGATTTTGACCTGCAATCAAAAAGAGTAGTGCTTGGTCCAATCATGCTGCAGTTCACTGTAGACTGCATTAAGTTGTGTATGTCTAGATGTAACTGGACCTTGGAGGAAGTTATGGCTCCTAGGGAGCAGTTGTGGTTTTAAAGGGGTATTTTTGTTTATATAAAACTCATGATTTATTGGCTCCAAATGTTGTTTACTCCCCATGCACACAAAAACTGTCTAGTTCCATGGAAAAGAGCACATCCACTCTCAGTATCAGGTGTCAAGCATTAGCTCATTTGAAAGCCCAGTCGTTTCTAAACCACTCCATTTTGTACAGTCTGATATACAACGGCTATATGAGGGGTTGTGCATTTGTGTGTACCTGGCTGTGGTCGACTCTGGTTCTCTGCTGTAGCTCTATGTTGTTTGCTGCTCTGTGTGATGGAGGTGGTGGCGTGTGATGGCTGGGGTGTTGCTGATGCTGATGCTGAAGCTGCTGGTGTTGCTGGAGAGCATAAAGCTCTTGTTGCCGTAGAAACTGTGAGCGAGGATACACAGCAGGATGCTGCATGTGGGAGTGGGCCCCTCGGGCCCTGTAGACTGGGGGCCACAGTCCCGACTGCTCCATCACATCTAATGAGAGCAATAGAAGTGTTAGTCTTATCACGTGGAAGGCCATGTTAGAGAACAGAATGTTAATATATGGGTCTCACTTAGGATCATCACCTCTACCCAAAGACATACAGTATATACAGTGGTGGCCAAAATTATTAGAACACTTGCCATCTGGGAGTCGTCATATTGGGCCTGGATTTATTATCCAAGAGGACAATGACCTGCAACATTCTTATAACTATTGCCAGAACTACCTGCAACAGAAGGAATCTGCTGGAACATTGAAAATGTTGGACTGGCCCCCTCAAAGTCCAGACCTCAACCCCATCGAGCACATTTGGGGTGAGTTGGAAAATAAACTGGACAGATCTATTGTACATTCAAAGGAAAGCCTTTGGCTTCAGTTGCAGAAGGCATGGGATAATATTAGTGTTGAAGTTCTCAGAGGAAATATATTGACACTATGCCAGAGAGACGTGCGGCTGTAATTGCTGCAAAAGGTGGACATACCAAATATTAAAGTTAAAAGTGGATAAAAACAGTACGACATCTGATATTTAAAAAATCTGAACATCTGAAAAAATATTTTAACATAAAACAAAAATAAAAACAAGCAAGAGAATAAAAACTAAACTGAAGCTTTCAATATGGACAACAATGACTAAAAAATAAATACAAAAATATGAATGAAAATATGAATATGAATGAACACTTTAGGTTCGGATTCTTTAATGTTGGATGGTCTGATTCAATCAATCAGTCAATCAATCACTATCGATGTCAAAAGGAACATCCCAATTAGGCAACAAGAGGCCTTTCTGACATGTCAAAGCCAGCATAGTTCACCAAACATAAAAATTCTGTCATCGTTTACTAACCCTCATGTTGCTCTAAACCTGTATTACTTTCTTTCTTGTGCTGAACACAAAAGATGATACTTTTGAAGAATGTTAAAGAATTTTAAATAATGTTGGTTACTAAATCGTTTGGTTACCATTGACTTCCACTGAATGGACAAAAAAAACTTTTTTCAAAATATCTTTTAAGTTCCACAGAAAAGAGAAAGTCATACAGGTTTGGAACAAGATGATGACAGAATATGCATTTTTTGGAATTTGCATCTCTTCATCATAAAATATATTTCAAAAATTCAATGTCATTCAAAGTATTAAAACTAACTAAAAAAAATTAATAACTATAGTAACTCTGGCCTACACTGAGTTCATGAGAGAGAGAGAGATCCCCGTTAACCAGCACTCCCACGCTCTTTTCGGTGTCTTGCTCCCTGTTCACCACTTTCGTTTTCTCACACTTAACTGCATTCCTCCCTCAATTTTTCTCACACTAGATGTCTCCAACCCAAATGTGCAGCCTTGTGAGCACAGAATGATATATATGCTTTCAATAACAATTATTTGGTTAAAATAGTTCCCATTAGAATAAATATTACACAATCATTTGACAATCTATATTCACTCCCTTGAAAAATCCCCTTCTCTGAAATCCACAGTGGGCCAATGCTACAGCATGTAGTCTAGGCGACTTCTTAGTTCCCATGTCAGGGATAAACTCCTGCCATTCCCCTGGCAGGAACAGAAAGCCAGCCGTGCACATCCACAGTGACACATCTTCAGCCCCTGCCTCCGCAAGTCAAATGTGCTTTTCTACTTCTCCCATTTCACATAGCTTCATTAATGTGCATGTTCAGCTTGATCCCTTCTCACCCACCCCCTGTCCTTGCCCTGACGCATCACGGACCTTTGCTCTGGAACATTAACCCAGCTTAACTAATGTTTCCCAGGGGAAGGCTTTTGTGGATGCACTTCCCCTTTCAGCTGAAATGTCTGTGGAGCATGGAAGGAAGTGTGCTTTCTAATACATGAAAATAATTAGATTTCACAGCCTGTTTGCGGAGCAGAGGCCTGTGTAGACTTACAAGGCTAGAAGGTATTGTTACTTCAGCTTGTTTTGAGCACATATGGCAATAGATTTGAGGGGGATGGTGAGAGCATCCTGACCCAGACCATGTGGGGGTGGAGCAGGTGGTCGACAGGAAACAGTTTGTGTGATTCAGTGCATATTGTGTGCTCTTCACTTGCATGCTTTTGCTCTTAGCAATTTCATAGGCTGTTATTCATAGCTGCTCTTCTATTCATTATGACATTGTGCACACCTGAAGACTAGTCGACTATACTTTAAATGAGCCTATGGCTGTGTCCGAAATCGCACCCTATACCCTTAAATAGGGCATTATTTGAGGGGACAGCCATTTGTAGTGGTGTCCGAAACCATAGTGGATGTTACTGAGTGCACTCATTCAATTCCACAATGCACTGCAATAACGAGTGTACAACCGTTGTACGTTAAACCCCTAGAGAATACCCATAATGCACTGTGATAGTCGTTTGCTGAATGAATTCCCGCAGTTGAATCATCCAGCCATATTCCAAACCATTGAGCCAATGTGGCTACAGCGTAATATAATACAGGTATAAATTCCTTTTTAATTGATTATTAAATTGTTTAATTATGGTTTATACATGCTAGTTTCCATGGCAGTGTTCAAGGTAAATCTTTTCATTACTACTGGAGCTGCCAGTTTGCTAAGTTTCAAATGATTATTAAACAGCAAGCACAAACTATGCAAAAGCGGCAGCCCTCAGTGTACGAATTCACTCACTCGTTTTCATTCACTCCTTCAAGTGGACCATATTAGTGGACTAATGTAGGGAATAGAGAATGAGGGTATAGGGGGGTGATTTCTAACACAGCGTATGTCTGCCTGTGACTAGTCAGAGCATGTTTTAGAAGTGTGCACACTACAAGAGCGTCGGTGATAAACCAAGTGCACACTACACGTCTCAAGCTTAAGTAAACTCTTGAAGTGAACATATAACCTTGAAACCTGAGTGGAAACACTGTTATAGAGCATAATTTTTCAGGCTTGGAAACTTGACAGTAAAATCTTCAGGGGGAAACCCATGAGAGCTGCTATGTGCCTCACAAAAAGAATGAATGCTAAATCTGACAAATGGGTCATTCGCAGCAGGTCAAATAAATGGAGGATATGGAAGGAAAGGAGAATACTAGGCAGAAAGCATCATGTATACCAAGATGGGTAGCTGGGTGGGTGGCAGGCTCGCTGGGCAGCACCACCAGTTGGGTGGAGGGGTCCTGGGGCAGGGGCAGAACTGGCTGAAGAGGGGCAGGCATGGCTGCAGAAAACCCAGGGGGGAGATTCTGGTGGAGAGCTGTGTGGCCAATACCTACAAAAACATTTAGGACAACTTTTAGGATACAACAAAGTTGTACTTTCATGTTTTAAAAAAAGATCGTCTAATGTGTCAGAAATTAACATATAAGCAAAACAAGGTAAAAAGAAGACTAAAATGTATTCTCATTCTATGCACAACATTACTGACCATAGGAGTGACCTGTCATCCAGAGGGAGGGACTTCCTGTGCGTGGCATCCAGTGGTGGTGAGCAGAGTGTGTATGTGCAGCCGGGTCTCCTAATTGGCTTGACTGCATTGAAGTGCCACCTGGCACCATGATATGAGAGGTGAGGTCACCATGGCAACTGTTAGAGGGATGGATGTGTGCAAATTCCACTCTTTCCTTGTTATCCCTGCAAAGCCAGATTGGAGACAGGTGAAAGGTCAGAGGTTGAGCAAGCGTTACAAGTGAAAAAGAAGTGTGTGCGGGGTGGATCATTCACCTGATAAACACGTCTCGTTCTCTCTCTAGGCACCGGTGGTGGCCCATGTGCTCTACACTTGTCCTTTTCCTCTCCTCTTCTCCTGGTGAATCTGAAGGATACATGGAGCGTGGAGTGCCTACAAAATGGTTAATAAATTTACATCAACGATTTTCTCTCATCTGCAACTCTCTGTTATTGGCACTCTGCATGCAAACAGCTGTCGAGCAGCCTTTTTCTACGGTGGCATGTGTGCTCTCTCTCCCTCTGTATCGGCATTTTCAGAAGTAAGAGGGAAAAGCTGTTTCCACTTTGGGTCTTGGCGAGTTCTGCTATTTATTTTTAATCAGTGAAGTCTTCCAGAGGTCATGAATAAACAAACTGCTCTGTTTCCCTGCCTGTTGTTTGTTTAGGAAGGCCCTGACAGATCAAAGGTCAAGCTTACCTTTCATGGTGGAGTGCACCCGCCCCTGTCGACTGCTGGGATGGCTGCCTGATGCTTGGCATGGAGGGTCTCTCTGTCTTGCCACAGCAACTGCAATCCCTACTGGAGGCTGTCGTACCTCCCCCTCTGCATGTGGGGCCTCTCCTATCTCTCGGCCACGTCCCCCACAATCAGCTCGCTCGTTTTCATGGCTTTGGCCTTTCCTTGAGGGTAGGGTCTGCTTGCCTCCCTGAAGAGAGCAACTGGTGCCATTTTGAGTTTTGAGGTTCCCGAGCCCTCCAAAGGGGCTCTTCTGGGAAAGGAGGAGAGGCTGCTGGTTGCTGTACTTCAGAAGGTTTTTCATAGCACTGCTCTCTCCCTGTGAGCTTGTGACCTCCTGCTGGTTTTGAGGAGGAGCTGAATGAAGGGGAGGAGGAGGGGGGCCCATTCCTGCTGTCTGGTGCTGCTGTTGTGTAGGCGGTCTGTTGTTGGTAGCTCCACTGTTAGGTTCCATGTAAGCTTTGTGCTGGTTCTCTTCAGAGTGGATGTGATGAGGTTGCATGTCCCAATGCAAAACTGATGGCTGCTGATGTGGTTGATGATGTGCACTGTTGTTGTAGCCGTAAGGAATTTCCATCTTCTGCTTCATCTCCTGGTTTCCATTAGCTTGGGCCATGTCTGCGCCAGGGGTATCCGGGCCAGCCCTACTGTGCTGTTGGTGACGAATGCGGGCAACCTTCTGTCCATCTCGCTGCATAGAGCAGCTTCCATGTCCTCCTCCACCCATGTGCTGGGCCATGTTCTTCCCAGCAAGAGGTGAGGAAATGGTTGGAGGCCCAGAGTGTGAGCAGTCCCTGTAGGGCTGGGAACTAGTATTGGGTTGATTGGGTAAAGGATGGACAGCTTTTGTCTCTTGAGTCAGTGTTGATCTGAAGATGTCCGTTTCCATACTGTTAATGCAGTCAGCGCTGCGGGAGCGCACAGTCTGGTGTTGATGGGAATGGCTCTGCTGCTGCTGTTGTTGCTGCTGCTGCTGTAGGTGATGGTGGTGGTTGTGGTTGTGCATCCAGTCAGGGGCTTTTTCAGCTTTTCTGTAAGGATGCTGCTGCTGGGTTGGAGGCTGTTGCTGTTGTTTCCTGGGCCAGTTACCATGATGCCCCCCATTGCCAGACTTTTCCATTGCCTTGTCCTTGACACTGTTCCCTCCGCCCCCAACCCCCTGGCACTCAGAGCTGCCCATCTGGAAGGGGCCTCCGGTTTTCTCCCCAAGGTGGCTAACAGATGGTACAAATGTGGCTCCAGTCACTTTGGGGTCTCTGCATCCACCACTATTGATCCCTTTATCATGTAAGGAAGTATTTCCCATGGGGGCTGGCGGTGGAGGGCAGAAAAAGTCAGGGTGATGGTGTGAGTGGCGGTTGTGGTTTGCATGATGGGGGTGGCCAGGATGGAGCTGTAGACAGTGGAAGCCACCTGGATGCCCCCCTCCAGCAGCAGAGGCCATGGGCAGCGGAGGAGGCACTGAGTAGGACAGAGAATGGTGCATTGCCTGACCTCGCTCCAGACAGTCCGTAGGAGGCTGTTCACTGATCCGCATCTCCCCACTTATTGCCTCTTTACCACAGCGCCCGTTAGTGCCACCACCCAAATGTCTGTTTTGGACATTATTGGACCCTACATTACCTCTACCCACCCCATCCCCGCTGCAAGTAGTCATGGAGCCCTTTGCCCCAGTCCCATGGTCCCCATTTAGCATCTTCCCATTGAGCAGACAGGCACTAAGAGGTTTTCCCATGCTTTGTGGATGCTCCTTGTACTCCATAGGCAGAGTGGCTTTATGTCCTCTGCCATTCATCTCTTCCATAGTGACTGGGTGTTGTGGGTGGAGCTGGGATTGATGGGAGTGATGATGGGGTAGTTGGTGGTGATGGCGGTCTTTAGAATCATGTTTACTACTAGACCTGTCCTTATCTTTTGCAGCTGAAACCACACCTCTGTCTAAGCTAGGCTCTTTAAGGCCCTTGTGTAGGCTCACCCCACTTCCTGCATCTCTGTCCCTGCTGCATGAGCCTTGGGGTTGTCCTGATCCTGCCCTTGACATGGGCTGGATGTTGTGATTGGCCGAGATGAGTGGGGGCTGGGACGGAAGGCTTCTTAAATAGAAGTTCTCTGTGAAACAGATCAGATATGGCTGTTAATTATTTAAATTAGTGCTTTTAATCTTTCCTTTAGGGTCCATTTATATGCAACTATGTTGGAACTATCATATTTGGAGACTACAAAAGAGAAGCTGAGTTGCAAATAAAGTAGAAAGGTTTTATGTCATTTTGCCCACCTTTTTGTGTATCATAAAACCGGTGCTGTCCATAGAGGACCCCACTGTTGGCATGGTGATCCAAATGGCTTATGGGAAGAAAGGTGTGGGCTAGACTCCCTGAGAAGCGAGGATACCCTGGGACTGCTGTGGAGAAAAAAGAAAAGAAAAAAGAGGGTGTGCACATCAGTGGAAAGGTCCAGAGAGACAAAGAGAATTGACAAAGAAAAGGCTAAGAGAGAGGCAAAGAGAAGGCTAAGAGAATTGTAGACATAGCAAAAGAAGAAGTGGAAGTAAGAGTTAGAGTGAGAAGGAGAGAGAGCAATAAAGGAAGGAAATCTCTGATAACAAGACAATAATCACTGAGCCACATTTCTGTTTGGCCGTAAACATTTTGGTCCAGATTTAATCCCCCTGTTCCAATGCAGCTGGTGTTCCATATTCATCAATAACCACAGGCTTTGCATGTCATATTTGCCATTCCTATTTGGGTATCCACTGCAAACAAGACGACAAGTTCAGTCTAGGGGATTGAAGTAATGGATGAATTTTGTCTTCTGAACATATGGTTCTCACAGTGCAAATCTCACCAAGTTCCCAGTGCTGAGGTAAGAGATAACACAGTAAAACAATAAGCAAAGAGTCCTCACAGCAGAACATGTGGTGGTTTAAGAAAGAGGCCAAAGATCAACTTTATTTCAGCTGTCTCAACTCTCCAAAATCTGCCACTAACACAACAAAGCCATGAGGACAGAATTTACAAGAAAACCAAACACCTTTCGAGCACAAGCCTTTGAAGCTTAGTAAAGGCAAGAAGACAAGCCATTAACCTTTAAATATGTGATAAATGTTAGCCTTGTTACTGTCTGGGACAATTACAGCGCTCTGATTGATTATGACATTTATAATACTTATTATAAATAACATTATATGTGTAATTGTGTGACTTTTTTTTACATTACATTACTGAGAAACAGAAAACATTTCCTGATCCACCAAACACAGTTAGTCAGTTAACCTGCTGCAACCTGGATGGAATTATGTTTATATGGGAAGGTGGGGTAATGTGACAATTACCAGAGCCTCTCAGTCATTTTTCTGTCCAGTCAGTATTTGGTTTGCTTGCTTTTACTTCTTACAGACAATGCAAGTAAACATTACAGTGTCTTTTACCCTCTAAAAATAAATCTGGAAAAGAATCTGCCCTAAGTGGCCCATGCCCCATCTGTAAAGTCCTTGTTTCTCATTGTTCTCATTGTAAGTCATTGTTTCTCAAGTTCTGTCTGAAGTGAACATTATTCAATGAGAAGACATCAGAATATAGGGTTGCTTGATTATGGCAAATATCATAATCACAATTATTTTGTTCAACATTGTAAATCACAATTATTTAACATTATTAGGAATGGGCGATACGACCAGCATCTTATATGAGTCTTTTTTTGTTGTTGCTGAAAATAAAGTTGCTATGATATCATTTTAGATACCAGTGAAATTTTCTTAATTCTTTATACCAATTTCAGTTCCACAGCAGAAACTACTAGGCTAACTAAAAGTAAACATTCCATAATACAATAAAACCAAAGTAGAAAATTACAAACAATAGGACAAATACAAAAAAGGTACAAATGAAATAAATAATGCTTTAGGTTTTTAGTCTATCATGTTAGTCTATCTAACAGAATATCCAGCTAATAATGAAATGTAAAAAATTAAACACTGCATTAAATGTCTTCACTGTATGAATTAAATATACAGTGGATATAAAAAGTCTATACAACCGTTAAAACATCTGGTATGTTTTGAAGAAAAAAAAATAAAACAAAGATAAATCATATCAGAACTTTTGTGTGCTTAATGTAAAAATTACAACCTCTGCCACTGAAAAACATAGTGACACATTTCAGAGAAAAATAAAAAACTTGGAATAACTAACTGCATAAGTGTGCACAAACCTGAACTAATACTTAATTGAAACCCCTTTTGATTTTATTTCAGCCCTCAGTCTGTTTGGATAGGAGTCTATTGGCTTGACTTGGGAATATTTTCCCACTCTTCTTTGTAAAAACGGTCCAGATTTGTTAAATTGTGAGGGCAACTCCCATGCATGGCCCTCTTCAGGTCCCCCCCCACAGATTTTCAATAGCATTCGGGTCTGGGCTCTGGTTTGGCCATTCCAAAACATTCATCTTTCATTCATCTTTCTGGCTGAAGCCATTCTTTTGTTGATTTAGATGTGTGTTTTGAATCATTATCATGCTGAAAGGTGAAAGTTCTCTTCATTTTCAGTTCTCTAGCACTGTGATTTTCAATCCTGGTCCTGTGGACCCACCTCTCCCTTATTTAACACACCTGATTCAGATCATTAGCTCATTAATTGAGAGCTTATGAACTGAACCGAATGTGTCAGATAAGTGAGACATTCAACGTACAGAGCATTGGGTCCCCAGGACCAGGATTGAAAACCACTGGTCTAGCAGATGGCAGACGGTTCTATGCCTAAATCGACTGTTACCTGGAGCTATTTATGATTCCCTCCACCTTCACTAAAGCCCCAGTTCCAGCTGAAGAAAAGTAGCCCCAAAGCATGAAGCTGCCACCACCATGAGTCACTGTGGGTATTTTGTTCTTTTGCTGATGTGCGGTGTTGTTTTCATGCCAATTTTGGTCAACAAGTTCAATCTTTGTCTCATCAAGACCATAACACATTTTTCCACATGGTTTTGGGAGACTGGATATATATTTTTAAAAAGTTTAGCTGGGCCTGGATGTTTTTTCTAGTTAGAAAAGGCTTGTGTTTTGCCACCCTGCCCCATAGCCCAGACAGATGAAGAATACGGGAGATTGTCACATGCAGGGAGCAACCAGTACTTGCCAGAAAGAGCTCTTTTAATGCTCCTGTAGGCCTTTTGACAGCCTTCCTAACCAGTTTTCTCTTTGTTTTCTTATCATTTGTTGATGGACGCCCTGTTCTTGATAATGTCATGTTGTGCCATACTTTCTCCACTTGTTGATGACTGTCTTCACTGTGCTCCATGGTACAGTACATCTAATATGATCTAAAAAAATGCCTTTTTTGTAGCCCTCATCTGAGCGATACCTTTTAACAATGAGATCCCATTGATGCTTTAAAAGCTCTTTGTAGCCCATTGCTCTTGTAGTAGCATGCAACCAAGATAATGCAAATAGCCTATTTGTTTTCACTTTTCGATTTACACAAGTAGACGCTGAGTTTTGGTTCATTTTTGTGACGCGCTCCAGAAAGAAGTTCATGGAGAACTAGATGAAAGAAAGCGAAACATTTATTTTACAAAAGCATGTTATGTTGTTATTGTGAGTTTACACAAATAAAAGTAGATATTCAGTTTCAAATGATCATACTCTTATCTGTATGACCAAAAATTATATTATTTTAAGTTCTTTCCGCTGTTATCAGGAAACAAATTGCACTGACGCCTCCTTGCAGTGTTGGTGCGAGATGTATATTTGCAATAAATATATGCAACAGCCAAAGAGTATGAAGAAACATTATTGTTGATTATTGTTAATTGAGGAAAAAAAAAAAGAAAGAAAATCAACTCATTTCTAATTTCTCTACATTTCTTTTTAAGTAGAAAAATCAAATGACCAGAAGGTACTATCAAACGTATACTTTGCTTGTCCATATTTCACTCCATCTTGGGATGCAAGCACAGAAAGCCGCCTCATTTACTTGCCTCCTTATGTTCCAAACCAGTACATTTTGGACCCCACTGACTTTCATTGAATGAGCAAAAAGCAGGATATCAAATTATCAAAATATCTTCTTTTGTGTTCCACTCAAGAAAGTCACACAGCAGAGCTGCACGATTCTGGATACATTGAGAATCACGATTTTTTTTGTTTAAAATAGAGAACAATTCTCCCACGATTCTGAATAGACAACGAAATAACACGTAATTTACTAGAGGTTTTGACAAATGATGAATGATTCAATGATTCACTCATAAAGACTTTACTTGATTCATTACTGGATGAATCAGGGTTTATGAACGAAAGTAAGTTGCTTTCAAAAGGTGATTTTGATCACTATACCATAGACATCAGTGTTTATTTCTGAACTATAAACTTTTATCCCGGTACTTCTGTGATCATTTGAATGACTGTAACAGAAATGATACGATGTGGTTGAAAGTACTGTTTAAATGTTCGCTGTGATCGTACTTTTGGTTTGATAGATATAGCCGAATCGTTGTCATTTAGGAATAAGATCGCGTGAGTGTTTGAATTGAGAGCGCAATCTTTTAATGATTAATTGTGCAGCTCTATCATACAGGCTTGGAACGATATGAGTAAACGATTACAAAATTTTAATTTTTGTGAACTATCCCTATTATGCAATTCAGACTGAAGAATATAAAAATCCTTCCAAATCAAATGGAGGCTCGTTTTTCTTTAGATGCACAGAGGAAGGTGATAATTGCAAGCTCCTTTTTTTATTCTTACTGCCTGTCAGCATTAATAAGCACACTCATTTATGTCAATTCATTTAAGAATGGAAAAAAATAAGGCTCTCTTTGAACAATACATTTCTTTTGTGGGTTATGCAAAAGTGTGATACAAGCTTGCGTTATGCAAATCAGTCTTCAGCTGTTTCTCTGTTTTCTTTGTGTTTCTATGTGTGACACTTGGCAGCGTAATCCCGTTTCACAGTGACGTCTGGCTGCGCCCGATAGTGGCTGGTTGCTCGGCGCTAAGCAGAGCCTCTCAGGGCACGTGAGCGGCACCACTGGGCATTGCACTGCATATTCAGCCGTTAATCTGGGCAGGACAAGGGAAGGTGCTGTGCCAGCGGGCTAGATGAGGAAGGTTTTACTGCTTAGTGCTGACATTAATGCTGCTAACACTATTGCACTCACAGAAACGGCAGCTGTCTGCAAGTGATTGACACCAGCTCACTCAGCACATGCAGAACTGTTATTATCTGAGCAAGATGCTACTGCAGCTCACTGCAGGATATTCACAGGCAAAGCCAGAGGGTTTTCTCCAAATCAGCAAAAAAAGACGAGGCTCACTGCAGCTAAACAGCACATAAAGAACATACCAGGACCATAATACATTTGGAAAACTGTTTGGAATTTGGAAAATATAACTTTCATTTGATTTTTGCCATAGAATGGTGCCATGGCTTTATGACAGGTTCAGGCCCCCTGCAGCAACCTGAGATTAAATGCCTTGCTCACAGATCCAATTGTGATTTATTTATGTTTATGGCTGTTGGCTTGAATTAAGGAAGTAAAATTAAAATTGGAATCTGAGGAAGTAGATAATTATAAGATTTAATTTAGGCTTTTATTCACATATAAACAGCAAACATAAACAGAAGCTCAACCGTACTTGCTTGATGCACAAGAATGAACCTCATTGGTTCTTGCTGAAGCTCAAACGTGCTGCGTAAGACGAGAATGAACCTCATTGGTTCTTGTGAAGCTCAAACGTGCTGCGTAACACGAGAATGAACCTCATTGGTTCTTGCTGAAGCTCAAATGTGCTGCGTAACATGAGAATGAACCTCATTGGTTCTTCAGGAAGCTCAAACGTGCTGCATAACAAGAGAATGAACCTCATTGGTTCTTGCTGAAGCTCAAATGTGCTGCGTAACATGGGACTGAACCTCATTGGTTCTTGCTGAAGCTCAAATGTGCTGCATAACAAGAATGAACCTCATTGGTTCTTGCTGAAGCTCAAATGTGCTGCATAACAAGAATGAACCTCATTGGTTCTTGCTGAAGCTCAAACGTGCTGCGTAAGACGAGAATGAACCTCATCGGTTCTTGCTGAAGCTCAAACGTGCTGCGTAACACGAGAATGAACCTCATTGGTTCTTGCTGAAGCTCAAACGTGCTGCGTAACACGAGAATGAACCTCATTGGTTCTTGCTGAAGCCCAATCGTGCTGAGTAACACGAGAATGAACCTCATTGGTTCTTGCTGAAGCCCAATCGTGCTCAGTAACATGAGAATGAACCTCATTGGTTCTTGCTGAAGCCCAATCGTGCTGAGTAACATGAGAATGAACCTCATTGGTTCTTGCTGAAGCCCAATCGTGCTGCGTAACATGAGAATGAACCTCATTGGTTCTTGCTGAAGCCCAATCGTGCTGAGTAACATGAGAATGAACCTCATTGGTTCTTGCTGAAGCCCAATCGTGCTGAGTAACATGAGAATGAACCTCATTGGTTCTTGCTGAAGCCCAATCGTGCTGAGTAACATGAGAATGAACCTCATTGGTTCTTGCTGAAGCCCAATCGTGCTGAGTAACATGAGAATGAACCTCATTGGTTCTTGCTGAAGCCCAATCGTGCTGAGTAACACGAGAATGAACCTCACTGGTTCTCATGCTTGAGCTTCCGTTTACCATATCTGATGTGTGAATTGATGAATGTTTATATGTGAATAAAAGCCTAAATTGAATCTGTCATCATATAAAGCGATCGTGTCTCTTCAGAAAATTTGGACTAAACCACTCGATTCATATGAATTGGTTTTACAATCAATTTAGGAACTTTTTGAAGCAACAAAGTGGCAGTTGCATAGATTCAATGGAGGGACAGAAATCTCTTAAATTAAATGACTAATATCATCATTTGTGTTTCAAAGATTAACGAAAGTCTTAAAGGTTTGGAACAACATGATTGATGACAGAATTGTCATTTTTTGGTGAACTAACCCTTTAATTAATTTGACAGTGTTGAACTTTGTGATTGTGCTAAATTTCTTTAAGTTACAATTCAGTAAATCCTGTCATTCCCATTCAAATTTCACTTTAACAGTCAGTGGGTTGTGGCAAATTCCAACTCATGAATTGAATAAGAGCCAATTTTTTAATTTTGAATTCTATGTAAACCAGCTAAAAGATCACTATCATACGAGCTAATTCCCAGACAATAAAGCTGATTCTTTGAAGAGAGCTGGAACTTCTGCAAACGCTAATGGTACACAATTTGCACATTCCTGTTAATCCTATCTCTCAATCTTCCTGTTCACATGGACAGCCAATCCTTCTCCCAGTGTCTGCTCATGACAGCGCATACAAGCGTGCATCTGTAAATAGCCCAGAGTAAATTGTTTAAGGAGAGACAGAGAGAAGCAGATAAAGCTGGCTGTCGAGATTGCAAATTGAGAAGAAGTGACAGAGTAGTACCGAAATGGCAGAGGGTGAAGAAGAAAGACAGGAGGATGGGAGGAGGTGAATGGTACTCATCAGGACTGCTAATTGAAAGGAAGTGATGGAGCCTGGCAATGGAGGAGGGGGAGGACAGAGAGAAGACATGATTGGATTGAGAGAGATGAAACAAGTGAAGCATGAGGGCTATAAAAAGACAGAAGCCCCTTTTCCACCATCAGGGTGCCTGAGCTGGTGTCCAAACTGCAACTGCTCCCCCATGAAAATTGCTTCATACTGGCCCCAAAAGGGTTTTGAACCAGGAGCCGCAAACATTAGACAACATTAGCAACCATAACAATTTTATAATCAATATAGCTACACTGGAAACGATGTGGCAATACAACACATGTTCGAATGATGGCTCTCCCAGTTTTTTTTCTTTGTCTAAAATTATTTAGATAAATGATGTGTGTGAGAATTGATTGCTATACATTTAAATTCTGAACACTGCATCAAAAGCATCTTGTGATGGCATACCACTGAACCAAATTACATTGACTGTTAAAATGTCATAATTTGAAAGACTCTCAAACAAAGATGGGATTGTTATGTCACTGTTTGTCTCTCAAGCCAGTGGGGAAAAAAGCTGTTTGAGAGATATTTGAGATATTTGAGAGATGTTCGAGAGTTGTTTGAGAGATATTGGAGAGATGTTTAAGAGATATCTGAGGGATATTTGAGAGCAGTTCGAGAGATATTTAAGAGATATTTGAGAGATGTTTGAGAGATGTTTGAGAGATATTTGAGGGATATTTGAGAGATGTTTGAGAGCTGTTTGAGAGCTGTTTGAGAGATGTTTGAGAGATGTTTGAGAGATATTTGAGGGATATTTGAGAGATGTTTGAGAGCTGTTTGAGAGATGTTTGAGAGCTGTTTGAGAGATATTTGAGAGATGTTTAAGAGATGTTTGAGAGATATTTGAGAGATGTTTGAGAGATGTTTGAGAGATATTTGAGAGATGTTTAAGAGATATCTGAGGGATATTTGAGAGCAGATCGAGAGATATTTGAGAGATGTTTGAGAGATGTTTGAGAGATATTTGAGAGATGTTTAAGAGATATCTGAGGGATATTTGAGAGCAGTTCGAGAGATATTTGAGGGATATTTCAGAGATGTTTGAGAGATGTTTAAGAGATATCTGAAGGATATTTGAGAGCAGTTCGAGAGATATTTGAGGGATATTTGAGAGATGTTTGAGAGATATTTGAGAGATGTTTGAGAGATGTTTAAGAGATATCTGAGGGATATTTGAGAGCAGTTCGAGAGATATTTGAGAGATGTTTGAGAGATGTTTGAGAGATGTTTGAGAGATGTTTGAGAGATATTTGAGAGATGTTTGAGAGATGTTTGAGAGATGATGTTTAAGAGATATCTGAGGGATATTTGAGAGCAGTTCGAGGGATATTTGAGAGATGTTTGAGAGATGTTTAAGAGATATCTGAGGGATATTTGAGAGCAGTTCGAGAGATATTTGAGAGATGTTTGAAAGATGTTTGAGAGATATTTGAGAGATGTTTAAGAGATATCTGAGGGATATTTGAGAGATATTTGAGAGATGTTTGAGAGATATTTGAGAGATATTTGAGAGATGTTTGAGATATATTTGAGGGATATTTGAGAGATGTTTAAGAGATATCCGAGGGATATTTGAGAGCAGTTCGAGAGATATTTGAGAGATATTTGAGAGATGTTTGAGAGATGTTTGAGAGATGTTTGAGAGATATTTGAGGGATATTTGAGAGATGTTTGAGAGCTGTTTGAGAGATATTTGAGAGATGTTTGAGAGATGTTTGAGAGATATTTGAGAGATGTTTGAGAGATGTTTGAGAGATATCTGAGGGATATTTGAGAGATATTTGAGAGATGTTTGAGAGATATTTGAGAGATATTTGAGAGATGTTTGAGATATATTTGAGGGATATTTGAGAGATGTTTAAGAGATATCCGAGGGATATTTGAGAGCAGTTCGAGAGATATTTAAGAGATATTTGAGAGATGTTTGAGAGATGTTTGAGAGATATTTGAGGGATATTTGAGAGATGTTTGAGAGCTGTTTGAGAGCTGTTTGAGAGATGTTTAAGAGATGTTTAAGAGATGTTTAAGAGATGTTTAAGAGATATTTGAGAGATGTTTGAGAGATGTTTGAGAGATATTTGAGAGATGTTTAAGAGATATCTGAGGGATATTTGAGAGCAGATCGAGAGATATTTGAGAGATGTTTGAGAGATGTTAGAGATATTTGAGAGATGTTTAAGAGATGTTTGAGAGATGTTTAAGAGATATCTGAGGGATATTTGAGAGCAGTTCGAGAGATATTTAAGAGATATTTGAGAGATGTTCGAGAGATATTTGAGAGATGTTTGAGAGATGTTTGAGAGATGATGTTTAAGAGATATCTGAGGGATATTTGAGAGCAGTTCGAGGGATATTTGAGAGATGTTTGAGAGATGTTTAAGAGATATCTGAGGGATATTTGAGAGCAGTTCGAGAGATATTTGAGAGATGTTTGAAAGATGTTTGAGAGATATTTGAGAGATGTTTAAGAGATATCTGAGGGATATTTGAGAGATATTTGAGAGATGTTTGAGAGATATTTGAGAGATGTTTGAGAGATGTTTGAGAGATGTTTGAGAGATGTTTGAGAGATATTTGAAGGATATTTGAGGGATATTTGAGAGATGTTTAAGAGATATCCGAGGGATATTTGAGAGCAGTTCGAGAGATATTTGAGAGATATTTGAGAGATGTTTGAGAGATGTTTGAGAGATGTTTGAGAGATGATGTTTAAGAGATATCTGAGGGATATTTGAGAGCAGTTCGAGGGATATTTGAGAGATGTTTAAGAGATATCTGAGGGATATTTGAGAGCAGTTCGAGAGATATTTGAGAGATGTTTGAAAGATGTTTGAGAGATATTTGAGAGATGTTTAAGAGATATCTGAGGGATATTTGAGAGATATTTGAGAGATGTTTGAGAGATGTTTGAGAGATATTTGAGAGATGTTTGAGAGATATTTGAGGGATATTTGAGGGATATTTGAGAGATGTTTAAGAGATATCCGAGGGATATTTGAGAGCAGTTCGAGAGATATTTGAGAGATGTTTGAAAGATGTTTGAGAGATATTTGAGAGATGTTTAAGAGATATCTGAGGGATATTTGAGAGATATTTGAGAGATGTTTGAGAGATATTTGAGAGATGTTTGAGAGATATTTGAGGGATATTTGAGGGATATTTGAGAGATGTTTAAGAGATATCCGAGGGATATTTGAGAGCAGTTCGAGAGATATTTAAGAGATGTTTGAGAGATGTTTGAGAGATGATGTTTAAGAGATATCTGAGGGATATTTGAGAGCAGTTCGAGGGATATTTGAGAGATGTTTAAGAGATATCTGAGGGATATTTGAGAGCAGTTCGAGAGATATTTGAGAGATGTTTGAAAGATGTTTGAGAGATATTTGAGAGATGTTTAAGAGATATCTGAGGGATATTTGAGAGATATTTGAGAGATGTTTGAGAGATGTTTGAGAGATATTTGAGAGATATTTGAGGGATATTTGAGGGATATTTGAGAGATGTTTAAGAGATATCCGAGGGATATTTGAGCAGTTCGAGAGACATTTAAGAGATATTTGAGAGATGTTTGAGAGATGTTTGAGAGATGATGTTTAAGAGATATCTGAGGGATATTTGAGAGCTGTTCGAGAGATCTTTGAGAGATGTTTGAGAGATGTCTGCAGATTCCCCGACCAAGCACTGGCTCTGGCACAAGGACCAGCATAATTTAAGTGAAAAAAAAGGGGTAGGAAAGAGAAAGCAGGAAAGCAGAGGATGGCAGCCTCTGTTTGGCACAGTTAAAGCTGTAATTTGGACACAGACCAACTGGCAATGGGCCTGTTAGGCTTTCCTTGTGTTTTCTGTATTTCCCCATCCTACAAAAGAAATGTAACATAGTTGTTGTTCATGGGCTGAAGTTATCAGAATGTATGCTGTTGAATTAATAAAAGCACAGTTATGGCATAACTATTAGAATTTGTGATTTTTTTTTAAATGAAAGATCAAAAAGATAAACAATGCAGATTTATTTTCACAGCCGGTCATATTTTTCTTTGCTCATATTTACCAAGGGTACCAATATTAGTGGAGGGCACTGTATGTTCATTTTAAAAATACAGAAACAAAATTATTTAAAAAACGAAATATTCTGAAAGCATTGAATGAGATCCCATAATAATTTAATATAGCTTTACAGTAGTAAAAAATAAATATATTTTATTATATGATATGATTAACATCATATTTTTAAATATGATGGTTTCATTTAGGGGTGGTCCGATCTACCTTTTTTGCCTCCGATACCGATACCTGGGATTCAGTATTGGCCGATGCCGATACCGATCCGATACTAAAATAATAATTTTAAAAAACAGTGCTGAATTACCTAATAAACTGTATACCTCACTGTGCGGAAGAGACTGGGATCATTCTTTTGTGAAAGGCATCGGGCTTGACTTAAACATTATTTTCCTAACTTTGTAAAACAATATACAGACACAAATGTAGTGAATTATTTATTAAATAATTGTGCACCAGTGCAACAACTGTAAATAAACCAAGAGCTTCCCTAGCTTGGAAGACATTTAAAATAAACAGGAATCAGGCTCTATTCATGACGAATGATTTTGTCATGTGTGACCCATAAATCATGACATTAAACAATATAAAATTCACTTTAAAATTAAAAGACATTTCTTTTAAATTTTAAGTGCAGCTTTTTAATGAAGCAGCAACATATTATATATAGGACAGAACAAGAAAGGATATTAATAATCTTTCATTGCGCAAAAGCTCCGATACAAAGCGGCACAGAGCAATTATGCACATCCTGTGTGCAGAATTATGTGCTTGAAGCAACATGGAATCACCGTGCGGTGCGTTCAAAAAGTTCAAAGCACAAAGGGAAGAGATACTGATGCGTAGTGTAGTATATATGCAATAGTTTATTGAGCCTTTTCTTTTAACAGTTTTAAATTTCAGTTACTGTGCACGTGAAGAACAATTATAGTGCTCTCTACTCCAGTGTTGTGATGTTGTGCTGAAACAGCAATAAACTCCAGCCAGATAAAGTCCTTTTATGTAAAACCATAGACCTTTATCTACCAATCTAGTATAATAATTGGAACATTGAATCATCTTGGAGAGAGGTTCATTGTGTTGACTGTCATATCCAAACGCGGCACGCAGTTTGAAAGCTGAATGGAGAATAACTGACAGCCGCAGCAGAGGGAAGGATTCACGTGAACTTGAATTTAACGACTAAAATA
Organism: Coreius guichenoti; assembly: GCA_039654105.1. Taxonomy (NCBI): domain Eukaryota; kingdom Metazoa; phylum Chordata; class Actinopteri; order Cypriniformes; family Gobionidae; genus Coreius; species Coreius guichenoti. The sequence goes on along the minus strand of CM077171.1, from coordinate 6,468,824 downwards.
TTCATCTGTACTTCACAAACTATGGAACGGCTTCAGAAAACTTGGAATATAGTGCACGAAACCTTTATGGTGCTTTATAATGTTTTGTGCCTTTTGTGTGGTATAACAATAACAGAATAGTATAGCCAACACACAATATCAGATTTGGATCAGGTCTCCTCTGGCCGATACCCGATCCAGGAAAAAAATGGCAGTATCAGAGCGATACCGATACTGAATATCGGATCAGCACACCCCTGGTTTCATTATAAATATGGTGATTATCTCTAAGGTTAACACCCAAATTGATATATAATATTTACCATCTGAATCTAACCATGTCATGTCAACATATGGAAAAGTCAGCAGCTGTTTATTATCTATGTTAATTATTGTGCCTTTCAGCCCAACAGCAGGGGTACCCCAAATGCCATACTTTTACATATTCTTCTGTTATTGAAGAACTGTTGCTTTAATTACCTTGAACAAAACTGAAAATCATTAAGACCTTCGTCTCAAAATATAGACAATTTCATCGATTTGCTACATAAGTCTACTACATTTTAAAAAAAAAACATTAAATATTACATCAAAATAAAAACTAATTAGCGTAGAATCAACTTTGCGTTGCTGTCCGGGAATGTGTCAAGGATCAGCCAAATTTTCACGTGCATCATCGAAAGCGGTTGTTAAGAAAAGTGCTGAGCTGAATTTTTGTGCCATCTAGTGGTTTGAAAGAATAAATTCAAATGCGCCTTTAGCCCGTTGTACCCTATCAGTTGTCACAATGAATCAGGTGAGGACCATATTTTATAAAAAACACAATATAATTAGAAATAAATTGTTATTATAAACAATTCACACAAAGCACAAGGAATTTTAGGATGTCTCGAAGGGCTATTGCAGATACACTTATGCTGATGCTGGTGGGAGACTCGGTCCCACAGGGTGCAGAGGATAGGCTGGGTAATTGTGCTTCTCATTTTGATCACTTGCTTTTTTATGCAAACTAGAGAAAAGACAATTTGCAATTATCTTAAATAGGAGAGAGCTGAATGATGCTGATGGCAAGCCAGGATTCAATCATTTTCACACTACGTTCTGCACAATTAAACTGCAATACAGATAATGGCTTGCTATCATAATCCCACTCATAATCAGCCTTATTACTTAGTAACATAACCATTATCATCATTCTTATTAAAACTGTCCAGCTTATTTGAGAAAATGATCAATGTGCCACTGGCCAAAGGAACAGACCACAAACTGACATTTTTGGGTTTTCGTCTCTTCATGGCCTTGTATCATTGCGTAGTGCATCACGTATGGGCAATTTTCTGGGTAGTCATCCCTCTACCAGTCCTAACCCCAGCCGGAACACCAATTTTTAAGTGCAATATACATCAGACTTTGCAAAAATCACAATCTTTACTGGCTGGCTTTGTGTAATTGTGTAAAATCAGGGTGCACAGGTTTTAATTGGTCAGTGATAGTTTACCAGGCATCTATATTACGACAAACAAGACAGAACAAATGTCTGGATTTGCTGTGATTTGGCGTGATTTATCTGTCCCTAAATCTCAAAATTGAACTTTGGCTAGCTGCTTTACCAAAGTCAGATAGCCTCTACCTTTTTAGTTAGTGGTCCATGGCCAGAAAAAGCTTCAAAGTGGACCTGAATTTAATGCCGATAGATAGGCTCAATAAGAAAAGTCGCCTCCACAAGCCTCCTCCTAGTGTGAACTTCAAATGGAACAGGGATGTATTCAACCATACCAGAAGGGAGAAAAAAAGTGAAAATAGACTGGGGTATAGTGATAACTGGCATGGGGATAGTGCAGCACTCAGAGGCTGAGTTTGCGGATTACACAAACAACACACGGATGAACTCCTAATGGTTTATGACTGTTTGGCACATTTGGATGTGGCCCGGAGGGGATGTATGTGTGAATAAGTGCCGAGTGGCATTGGGCATGCCTGGGCATCTCTTACTCTTGCTGTCTCTCTCTATATTCTTCTCTCTGCGGAGTTGTGCTAGTCTGTCATCTGTAGGGATCTGGAGCCATTGCTGGAGGAGGCCAGCTCTTGATTTGGCAGGCTGGGGGCTGGGAGTGGCTCAAGCTCAGGCCAAGCTAGTATAAGGCGCGGTGGGAAAAGCCACATTAGCTTTTACATGACAACTGCGATGCTGTTGACCGTTAAGCTTGTTCTTTCTCGAATGTTTTGTGTGCATGTTGCGCGCATAAATTCTTGTTGATGCACATCACAGACCACAAGATTCTTTGGCTGAACTTTTGTCCCCTTTCTGCACTGTTGAAAAAAACACTGGGGCGGTACATTTCACAGAGCAGAAAAAGAGAGAGAACTGCTCCCTTTTAATGAGAAGGTCCAGAGGCACAAATAAATAGATTGACACATATTCAGACAGACAGACAAATGAGCAGGTGAGTGAAACTGAGCCAACTTACCTTCATGTGAGTGGGGGAACCAGATCTGAGAGGCGCTGGAGTGAGGACCCCCACGATAAGGAGGAGAGGAGGGAGAAGATGGAGGTCTAGAGGGGTGTGGTGGGTGTGAAGGTGGGGAGCCTAGACTGCTGGCCAGGAACGTCCCCATGAAGGAGGCTGAGGAATTGCCCATCAGTCCACTGCCTGTGTTGAGAGGGGAAGGAGGGTGGAGCAGTTAGGTGTGTTGACTGGCATGTGAACACTGGGTTGTGGCATTACAGTGGGCATATCTGAGCATTTGGGTTCAAAGACTTAGTTTTAATTGGTCGACTTAACTAGCTTATTAGCTCATATTGTCTATGCACTCTTGGCTTAGTTTTGGAGCTTGCTCAGAATTTGATTATCAGCATAAAGTCTAGTCCACTGTTTCCCAACCCTGTTCCTAGAGGCGCACCATCACTGCACATTTTCAAACTCTTCCTAATCCAACACACCTGATTCAACTCATGAGCTCAATAGCAGAGACTAAGATATAAGAGAGACATCCAAAATGTACTGTTGGTGTGCCTCCATGACCAGGGTAAGGAAAGACTGTTATGTATTCTGGCCTAGAACCACCAACTTGGACAGGAAAGGCCCATCAGACCAACATTTTCATTAACCAACAAAGTTCACTTTTGTACTTTCTGTTTAGTGGCACATAAATCTGAAATTGACAGGAAAGTAGAACAGTTGCACTCGATATCTTCTTTACCTAATTGTTACAAAGTGCCTCAAACAAAGATCTCTCTTTTTTGCAGCTTTCTATTTAAAGGTAAAAGGTCTTTAATATGCCTCAAATGGTGTGTGTGTGTGTGTGTGTGTGTCTGAAGCTGAGTCTAGTTATTGAGTAACTTTCTAAGCAACAAATATCAACCTGACTTGCCTGTGCCTTGGGAGCATGTCTGGTCAGCTCGGAGGTTAGCTGGTAATGTCTGCCAGATTCATTCATTCTCCACAACCAAGAGTGGACACCACCCATCCAGCATACACACATACATAATCCAGTTTAGCCCTGAGACATCAGAGTCCGAACTGGTATACGTCAAGCCATCACTCGACAGATATCTCATCTCACAGACGAATGCACATCCTATCTTTTTCTCCTTTCTTTTTCTCTCTCTTGTGAATTCCCTTCCCAATTGTCCTCCCCCTTTCTCCATTACCCTTTTTTTAGTCGTTCACTCTCATGCCCTTAGTCTTGCCCTGAACCCTGCTGTCTTTTTCTCTTCATTTCAATCATCAGCCTTCTCCGCTGTGGTACCCTCTTCTGTCCTGCTGTTATTTTCCACCATCCTGCATCCTGCAGCTGCATTTCGACCTCAGGATTACAGTATCAGTTTGACAAAGTCTCCATGTTTAGTTTTTTTCTGTGGGTCCAAAGAATGTGCAAAAAACATTCTCAAGCACTGATTTGAAGAGAATATTAGCATGATGAGGTCCTCGCAAGCCTGACCTAAACAAGCTAACTCTTTATACAGAATTTACAACCTTAGTAAATCAGCATTTTAACCTTTGACTCTACATCTTCAGTCTGACATCGTAAATCCTGTAGTCTTGGCCTTAGACTGCATCATAATTACACAAGGACATTTTATGGTGACTTCAAATGTGGTGAGTACTTTCTGAGCTCTCACTGTGAACCTGTTTGCCTCTATTTGTAATAGCTGCTAGAATTATATCAACCCTAGCATTTGCCTGTACTTAGCTAGACAAATATGAATAATTGACTAGTCAGAGCAATACAGAGATACAAAAAGACACATTGATTAAGCATGGTTTTAATTGTACTCCCAGTTTGATGGTGTGATAAAGAGGTTTTTACCTCTATAAATGTATCCACAGTATCAGACATACACTATATTGCCAAAAGTATTGGGACACCCCTCCAAATCATTGAATTCAGGTGTTCCAAATCACTTCCATGGCCAAATGTGTATAAAATCAAGCACCTAGGCATGCAGACGCTTCTACAAACATTTGTGAAAGAATGGGTCGCTCTCAGGAGCTCAGTGAATTCAAGCATGGTACCGTGATAGCATACCACCTGTGCAATAAGTCCATTCGGGATATTTCCTCACTACTAAATATTCCACGGTCAACTTTTAGTGCTATTATAACAAAGTGGAAGCAATTGGGAACAACGGCAACTCAGCCACGAAATGGTAGGCCACGTAAAATCACAGAGCGGGGTCAGCGCATGCTGAGAGCTTCATGGAATGGGTTTCCATGGCCGAGCAGTTGCATCCAAGCCTTACATCACCAAGTGGAATGCAAAGTGTGGGATGCAGTGGTGTAAAGCACGCCGCCACTGGACTCAGTGGAGACGTGTTCTCTGAAGTGACCAATCACGCTTCTCTGTCTGGCAATCCGATGGACGAGTCTGGGTTTGGCAGTTGCCATGAGAACGGTACTTGCCTGACTGCATTGTGCCAAGTGTAAAGTTTGGTGGAGGGGGGATTATGGTGTGGGGTTGTTTTTCAGGGTTTGGGCTTGGCCCCTTAATTCCAGTGAAAGGAACTCTTAATGCTTCAGCATACCAAGACATTTGGGACAATTTCATGCTCCCAACTTTGTGGGAACAGTTTGGGGATGGCCCCTTCCTGTTCCAACATGACTGCGCACCAGTGCACAAAGCAAGGTCCATAAAGACATGGATGAGTGTGGAGGAACTTGACTGGCCTGCACAGAGTCCTGACCTCAACCCGATAGAACACCTTTGGGATGAATTAGAGCGGAGACTGCGAGCCAGGCCTTCTCGTCCAACATCAGTGCCTGACCTCACAAATGTGCTTCTAGTAGAATGAAAAAAAATTCCCATAAACACACTCCTAAACCTTGTGGAAAGCCTTCCCAGAAAAGTTGAAGTTATAGCTGCAAAGGGTGGGACAATTCCATATTAAACCCTACAGATTAAGAATTGACCAGAATGACCTACAAATTGGACCAGAATTTTTGCAGATAGTGAAAAGTATCACTCTGGAATATAATCGTTTCATTATAACCTTCATTCAGTGATGAAATAATGTACAATACACAACGGAAATATTGACCGCCAGTGTCAACTACAAATATTTGCAGGCTTAAAAAAATGTTCATGTGTGTCTGATCTCACAAATACACCAGGTTATGAGCTAATATTTTACTCATACAGCCAAACACACAAAATTGAACAGGCAAGGCTCCAAACAAAACACATGGACAGTGCAAGTCTGAGGTTACCAGATGCCTCCCTCTGAGTCCAAGCCATCCATGCAACAGAGCAAAACATGGCCACTCAGATGTCAGAGGCAATCAAGTGTGATCACAGGAGAAAAGACAAAAACACTAATGTACACATTCAAATATGCAGTTTATCCCATGACAGATACGCGCCCCGGAAGCTGTAGGTGGAGGGAAATGGAAGTGGCCTTCTTAGGAACTAGGAGGAGGAGTATTGTAATTACAAACTTTGGACAGCCACCCACTCTTTTTTTTCTGCCCTCCATGGTATCCAACTAGACAACTGTGGGATGTACCAAGACATGGGGCAGATCAAAGACAGGACAGAGATGATGGGTAGAGGTGTAAACACGCGACCAGGGGTGGCTGCCAACCAAAGTGGGCGCTAGAGTGGATCTAGGGCGTGAGAACACAGACCAGGGCTTGGACAGTGTTTATTTAGCAGGTCATTAAAAGGTAGACGTGGCTCTCCTCATAATCTCTTTTCTCTGACCTAATAATGTTTACATCAATACCAGTCTGGTGCTTCCATGAAGGCTTAAGAAAAATCAGATCATGTGCCTTCTAATCTGTGCCGATCCCTTACAGCAATGGAGATTAATCCTATTATATTATTTTAAAAAGCACGGTTGGACTGCCACACATAAATACACTCATCCACGAATCCTTGGGATCCACACATACACCCACAGGCATGTCAGAGCCAGCGGGGTCCTGGCACAACCTGTGTGTACACACTGGATCTCATGTGCTGCCATAGCGGATGCCATGGCCGTGCCACCCGTTAACGGAGGCAGGAAGATTCATTCAGCTCCCAGTCAGCTCAGAGGGAGGCGTTTGATGGTGCTGTTGTCATGGGAATGGCAAGAACTGGAGAGATGAGTGAGAACAGCATGGCCTCATCCAAACCAGACGCTCTGTGGGCTGAGCCGGTCTGGGGTGTTGGTAACTTGCTCTTTTACACTGATCTGATGAAAGTTGAGCAGTTTGTATTCTATTGGTGGAGTTAAGCCTTAGAGGGCAATAACTGATCGCAGGCCTGTGTCAAACGCAGTCAGTAACACTTAGACATGACATCGTCAGTTTGGACTCGCTCTTGGATTGCTCATATTAACCATGCAATCGTACCACATCACTGTTGAAAGCAGAGACCAAATTTTTTTTTAACTTGAATTACTGCTTATCCCTCTGTAGAGTCTAAAAGAGTCTAGAAGTGGTTAACACAAGATACTACTGAAACAGTTCTGAGCAATTCAGGACAGTATGCTGACTGACATCAAACCTACAATGATCCAAACAACTCCAAATAATGGAATAACTAACAATAAGAGAGCAAATCGTACATAAATCACTTAATCGTCCTTACGGTAGTACATGGAAGTGCCTAGTGAGAGGTAAGGGTCCTAGAGAAAAAGCTGCCCTGGTTTAGTAACCATTGCATTCCATGCAAACCACACACACTACGGTCACAGTCATCAGAAGAGAAGCAAAAAAGTATATTGGCAGTGAGGAAACAGTCTCACTTTGACTTACCAAGTAAAAACATCCTGTAAGGGTCAATTGAGTCCTCTGTTCTTTATCTTTTATAGAAAACAGATGTTATATGTGGAGTTCAAGAAAGCAGAACCTTAGACTCTCATAAGAGCCTCAACACCTTATACAATCCTCATGTACTGACGGCTAACACCGCAAGCGCTCCTCCAATCTCCCTTGCCTCAGACAGACTGGGGCGCACAACTGGCTCTCGCCCCGTGACTCAGAAAACACTTCCTCGCTGTAAAAAAGGAGCAGGAATTTCAAATGGCTACTAAACTGGGGAGGATTTCCTTATAAGAGTCGAAGCCATCTTGAAAACATTAGAAGAATTGGTAGCCAAACATTCCTATTGGTTTGTAGACAACTGGGATGGCGCTCCCGTTTCACAATGCTGGAGGGACGTATAAAGCGGGAAGTGAAGGGACCCTCAGGGACCAAGCTGGATGAATGTGTGTGTGACTTGGTGAGTGGGTGAGCATGTAAAATGGAGGGGGTTGGCCAGACAGCGGTCCCACTTTGACCAGCACCAAAGTGAGTCAAACTGAAGTGATTCCAGGACTTGTGTGGGAAGAGGACGAACGCACGGGAAAAGAGAGAAAGGGGACCGGTTGTACATGCTCCTAACACTCCACACTCAGTGCATTCTTGTCAACTGAGTATGGATGTGGTCCGTCTGTGGGTGTTGGCAAAGGAGAAGAGAGAGAGAGAGAGAGAGAGAGAGAGAGAGAGAGAGAGAGAGAGAGAGAGAGAGAGAGAGAGAGAGAGAGAGAGAGAGAGAGAGAGAGAGAGAGAGAGAGAGAGAGAAGGGAAGGGTATATACTTAGAGAAGTGTAGGATAAAGTAAAAAAAGTGATAAAAACGATAAGGACAGAGGAAGTGGTGTGTCTGTGTGTGTGAAGTGGCAGCCAGTGTTTGTACAGTGGCTTGGTGGTTAGCCACAAAACTCAAAATCAAAGAGGGTTACAACTATTTCTTTGTCCAAGATTTCTTGTCTAATGTAAACAGAACTGACAAATAGCTTTAAACAAAACTAATGAGACTTTTTAACCTTAATTATTTGCTTTCATTGAGCCAACAAGATGGGGATAAATCCAACTAAACCTCAGTGAGTCAACACAAGTCTCTCTCTTTGTTAAAATCTCTTCAAATAGCAAGTGCATCTGCTTAATATTAATATTCAAACATTTCAAAACATGGTGCATCAGGACACGTAATAGCAGGTTTGCCTGTGATGCCTAACACAACTGGTTCTCACGTGTAGAGTTGTAATATGCAGACGAATAAATACGATTCAAGAGTTATAGTGGTGGGGAAGATTTCCAATAAATAATACGTTTGATTTGTTCCTCAAACAACTTGTATGAACCTCTGGGATGGTGTGAGGTGTGAAAGCAATCCGACCCAACGGACCAGCGAACCAAATGGTATCATAATTCATAACGGGAAATGTGCTATATAAAAAGCAGTCGTTTCTGATTCTGTGAGTGACCACATTAGTTATCACAGTTGAAAACCAAAGACCATGGTCACAAATGCGATAATTTTTTGATAATGTGCGAATTTCACAGTCGCATTGGTGCGAGTGCATAATGCTTTCGCGCTTTGGCTGGCGCTGAGCCAGAGACGGGTTCGCTCAGCGCTTGATGACAACTATTCAGTGTTTTCAACCACATAAGGTTTATTTTACATTTCAAACATTTAAATACACAAGTACTAGCAAAACAATTTTATAGTTTGTAAAATACACAGTAATGTCTATGGAGGCGGCAATTACAATCCATTGACAACGTGATACATTCATATCAGATACACATTGTGTAAGTAACTATAAAGTTTACTCTATTCTTCTCCCACTTTACCGGCCACTTACTTTCATGTATTTCAGGAGAAGTGGATGAATTGACGTGTTGTCAATACGACAGATCCGATTCTCTGAACTGCAGCGCAAACTAACATGGCGACGCCCATCGCGCATTATAGATCAACTAACATGATCAATTATATTTTTCAACAACAAAACACGTTCACTTGCATGTATTTGAGAATCAGAATATCAGGTAGTTGATGACATAGCCAACAAGTTTGTAAATATTTGGAATAAAAAAGGAAAAACTAAATAAAAGCGATACATCTGCAGTACAGCGCTATTGTGGCATTGTGGCGGGACAAAACAAATGATCTATAGGTGTGAAAACGCCCTAAATCACGTGTGTCAAACTCCGCTCCTGGAGGGCCACTGTCCTGCAGAGTTTAGCTCCAACCAGCTCCAAAACACCTGCCTGAACGTTTCCAGTAATCCTGAAGACCTTGATTAGCTGGTCCAGGTGTGTTTAATTAGGGTTGGAGCTAAACTTTGCACGACAGTCGCCCTCCGGGAACTGAGTTTGACACCCCTGCTTTAAATAATGGAGATGGTTTGAGCTTGAAAAGCAAGGGAAGAAGCGAGACCAAACAGCCACCAGCTAAACACATATGAATCGAGTGTGACAAATGAAATAATATACAAAAACAGCTGTCAGTCTGATAAAGGCATTGTAGGTGCATGTGTGTTCATACCTGCTAGGTCAGCCTCACCCTAGGGGTGCACTATGTTTCAGCCTCAAAAGAATCCATCATTTCTAAAGGTCTATTTGCACATGGATCGCTCATTGATAGGGGCTCGAACCTCAGACAAACAGGCTAATGGATGGCTGTCTGAATGCTCTGCAGAGGACACTTTTTATGGGAACAGTAAATAACAGGGACGGAGTGAGCAATGCCATGGCAGGAAATCTAGCCTCTCTCAAACAATGACAGCTTTCAAGAAGAGCATGTATTTTGCGTACTGTGATTGTTTGTGTACGTTGAGTCTATTTGGTTCATTCCACAAATGCAGTGGCATTTCCATCTGAAACTTATATAAAAATGAAGTGTAATATATCAGCATGGCCATAGCAAGAGGCTGTGCTGATTTTTAGTACTTTAATAAGATCTTGTTTTTAACAGTTCTATAAACAAGAACTTAATATTGAGTAACTTAGGTTTCAGATCAAATTTAGCCAGTTCATTTGTATATTTTTGTGCAAAATATAATTTTTTTAATTAAAGGCACAATATGTAAGATTTTTGAATTAAAATAAATATTAAAATATGAACAACTTTCAACACACTCAAATGTGTGTAATATGATAAAACAGCACTGCGTTACCTTACATACACATGAGCGGAAGAGCTCGTCTGTGTCATAATAAAAGCTCCACTGCTCTGGAGCCGCGTGTCGCGCTCGTCTCTCATTAGCAATCGCTCCAGAGCCTCGTTCCGCTCCAGCCCTGCTTCATACTACAGTAACGTTAATAAATCTTTAATACATTAGCTCATCCATGAATATGATTTCTGCCCGAGTCCTGTCGGATTCTTTTCCACCGGCTGTAGAGGTCAAGACAAAAACTCCCATGATTTATATATATATATATATATATATATATATATATATATATATATATATATATATATATATATATATATATATATATACACACACTCACCTAAAGGATTATTAGGAACACCATACTAATACTGTGTTTGACCCCCTTTCGCCTTCAGAACTGACTTAATTCTACGTGGCATTGATTCAACAAGGTGCTGAAAGCATTCTTTAGAAATGTTGGCCCATATTGATAGGATAGCATCTTGCAGTTGATGGAGATTTGTGGGATGCACATCCAGGGCACGAAGCTCCCGTTCCACCCCATCCCAAAGATGCTCTATTGGGTTGAGATCTGGTGACTGTGGGGGCCATTTTAGTACAGTGAACTCATTGTCATGTTCAAGAAACCAATTTGAAATGATTCGAGCTTTGTGACATGGTGCATTATCCTGCTGGAAGTAGCCATCAGAGGATGGGTACATGGTGGTCATAAAGGGATGGACATGGTCAGAAACAATGCTCAGGTAGGCCGTGGCATTTAAACGATGCCCAATTGGCACTAAGGGGCCTAAAGTGTGCCAAGAAAACATCCCCCACACCCTTACACCACCACCACCAGCCTGCACAGTGGTAACAAGGCATGATGGATCCATGTTCTCATTCTGTTTACGCCAAATTCTGACTCTACCATCTGAATGTCTCAACAGAAATCGAGACTCATCAGACCAGGCAACATTTTTCCAGTCTTCAACTGTCCAATTTTGGTGAGCTCGTGCAAATTGTAGCCTCTTTTTCCTATTTGTAGTGGAGATGAGTGGTACCCGGTGGGGTCTTCTGCTGTTGTAGCCCATCCGCCTCAAGGTTGTGCGTGTTGTGGCTTCACAAATGCTTTGCTGCATACCTCGGTTGTAACGAGTGGTTATTTCAGTCAAAGTTGCTCTTCTATCAGCTTGAATCAGTCGGCCCATTCTCCTCTGACCTCTAGCATCAACAAGGCATTTTCGTCCACAGGACTGCCGCACACTGGATGTTTTTCCCTTTTCACACCATTCTTTGTAAACTCTAGAAATGGTTGTGCGTGAAAATCCCAGTAACTGAGCAGATTGTGAAATACTCAGACCGGCCCGTCTGGCACCAACAACCATGCCACGCTCAAAATTGCTTAAATCACCTTTCTTTCCCATTCTGACATTCAGTTTGGAGTTCAGGAGATTGTCTTGACCAGGACCACACCCCTAAATGCATTGAAGCAACTGCCATGTGATTGGTTGATTAGATAATTGCATTAATGAGAAATTGAACAGGTGTTCCTAATAATCCTTTAGGTGAGTGTATATATATATATATATATATATATATATATATATATAGAATAAGCGACCTCTAGAGGTGAAAATTACATATTGTGCCTTTAAGTCAACATATTGCTTATTTCTTATTTATTTAAGAATATGTCAAATATACTTTATTGTATGGAAAACAATCTTTTGTACATGTGTTTTTGTGTGAGTATTGAAAGAGGGTAGACTGGAAAAAAACGGCGAGTATGAGAACAGCTAAGTGGTAATGCTGTGGGGGGGGGGCAGGATGCTGAGTCATGCCTTGTTACCAAGGTGTTCCAAATTTGGAATAGAAGATGAAGTTAATCCTGGTCGATTTCTCTCTCTCACACACACACACACACACACACACACACACACAGGGACAGTTCATCCAAAAATGAAATCGTGAAATGAAAACAACTATTTTGTTAATTAACTACTTACATTTACACCTGAAAACTGCTTATTGCTAAATTTGCTAACATGTTTACATGCAGTGTATTCTTAACCCCCCATATACACGCAACGCCCATTTATCAAAAACACTGTTTATGCATTTACATGATCACTTTACATGATCACCCAGATGTGCTTTAGAATCCCTCAAATGGTGTAAGGAAAACAGCATTTATGTTTACATTGATGCCTCAGTGCATGCAAATAAACTACTGTCAGTAAGCTGATGTTAATTCTGTAACCGCTTTGATAGATTCAGAGAATAATTTGTTAGAATGATTTAACACTGAGTTTGTAAGCCTTTTTAACAATCATTCTTTGATCAGACAACTTTTTTTTTTTTTACACAGCTTGCAAACTGGAAAGAAAGATGTGTCTGCTTATTCTCATCACTGCTGAAGAACAGTCACTGGAAATACTGTATGAGCTGTTTGGACTACTTTTACTTTTTACTTTCCGTCCTTTTCGAAGCTGATAGATTTTTAGTGAACGTGTCTATGTCGTGTGAAAAATAGCATGGATGTTTTGTTAAATAACTCCTCATGTTCCAAGGAAGTACAAGACATACATGCTTTGATAAGAAGATGAATAGATGATAAAAGCATTTTCATTTTTGGATGAACCATCCCTTTTAAGTGGAGCAGCCATTGGCCAGGATTTTTAGCGATTCAGCCAACTAAACCCATGTCAGTTCAGTCTCAGCCTCCCGAAAGCTTTCCTCCATACATCACCTCACAGGAGCCGTGATTCACGCCAGATTCCTGCCATTTGGCACAGAGAGGAGTGGACTCCCGCTACACACTGTTTTCTCTCCAAACACCTCATGTTGTTCTTTCATCCCACTCTCACTTTATTAAAATCCACTCTTCTCAACCAGTGAGCATCCTGTCTACACTGAGAGCGAGAAACACAGCGCCACAAAACTGGAAAGATCCTATTATTATCAATGGAGCCATCTACACCAGTAGCACAATCTATCCCTAAAGACATATTCGGATGGAACTAGTTTTCCCTTGGGAAGGTACACGTGTGTTTCAGAGACATGTTATTCCTGTCATCATTCAGGGCTCCACATTAAGCCTTTTCATGTGCTTGTCCTTCGGACAAGTAAATCGTTCATTCACTTGTCCAGAAAAAATAGGATTTTTTTTTGTGTGTTGTAAATATAATTTATTCTGAAGCAATATTCTCATCAGTACTCTAATCAGCTTTGACAGCTTTAAATCTGCATATTTATGATATTTTAACCTTTATAAAGGGCATTTCCCCCTAATCTTTTTAAATATACGCTTCATCTTTCATTTTAAATTCTTAAATATGATCAATAAATTAAATTAGAATAAGACACTATAGGGATGTTACCAATCAAATTAAATAATTTACACTGGAAAAATTACAACTGCAATAAATAATGTTATGAGATTGTTTTAAATATTTTTTTTATATATACAAATAAGAAATGTTGGAAAGAATGATACTTTTAAACACGAAACTAAACCACCAGTAGGTGACCGTCTTAATGAGTGAGTCATTGAGTCATTCATTCAAACGATTTATTCAAATGGCTGATTCGTTCAGGAATGAGGCAGTTGTTTATGAATGAGTCATTGAATCTTTGACTCAACCGATTCAAACCAAAACGCTGAATCATTCAGTAATGAAACACGGCTGAGTGTTGCTGTGACATGCGCTATCGATCTTTGTTTGGAACTATTTTCACTGCTGAAACAGAACAAAAACAGTCAATATTGCGTCTAAAATGTAATGAATTAATAATAATTACTTGTTTATTGAACTGTTGTATGAAATCAGTGTCACATTTTCAATCGTGATGGTATTCAGCACTCTTATAACATAACTGTATCATATGTTATAAATTTAAAAACTTAAAAATTTTTATTTTGCCGCAGTATGTTAACAGTTTTTTTTGTGTGAGCTGCACTCATTTGTTTCCATTTCTCCTCGAGAGGCTCCGCGAGCCTCAACCGCGCAACCTTGTTACCGTCAGTACATTATACATTATATTATTATTATTATTCACTATCAATCGCCACTAAATGAATGTAGAATCACTCTCACATTTTGTTGATTCCCTAGTTATTGACATTTTAATCAGGCTAAATGAAATTCTCTTTCATTTGCCCCGTAAAAAAAATCCACTTGTCCCGGACAAGCGTTAATGTCAAGCACTGGGATGTCTGGATGTTAATTATTGTAATTCAAACAGTGTTTGGAAAACCTTTAACATGGAATTTTCAGCATCAAATAATATTTCTATCCTCACTGAAAATGCTGTGAGAAGTACAAAAATCACAGCCAAGATAAAAATATCTGTTAGTACTTGATGTTACTTTGTCTTTTCTCTCTTATTCACACTACTAAAGCATATGAAATGCACCAGCTCAGAAAAGATTCTAATATGGAGAAATAAAAATAGTTAGAGCCTCTCACCTCAACATTATTCATCTAGAGCGTTTCAAAATTCAGAGTTTCATTGACACATTTTAGATGGTGTTCCGCCTCATCCACCACGTCCTCAAACTCTCACACACATATAAAGAGCAGCCCACAGCTGCGTCAGCCCGTCTCCCTACAATCCAATCTCCGCTCTTTTCCCATGATGCTTCCCATTGGCACAACAGAGAGAAAATCCGATTTCTTCCCCTACAGGGCCTGTGCACTGGTGCTGATATGGAAAATAATTCCAGAGAGCTACTCAGACCCATCAAGCTTATTTCAGGCTCTCTGACTAATGAGATGCACTCTTTCTCACTACTGGACTCAGATGGCAACATATTAGACACTGATATGCATTCAAGATGTTAAAAGTGCAGGTACTGTAATATGTATTCAACACTGATATAAAAAAAAAAATAACACCAACAGTCCTTCTGCAGTATACGGACACACAGTTGGTGGTACAAAATATCTGACATTTCTCAAAACCTTAAATCTGTGCATTTGATCTTGCATTATACAGTTTGATAAAAAAAAAAAAAACATTATAATAAGAGTTTAATAAGAATTTATTTCTTTGTTAGTTGTTTTGCTGGATTATCAAAGTAATAAAACTTCACATATTGGTAGTTTTACTGGATATTGGACTGCATATGCATCTTTACATGTAGGGGAAATTTACAGCAATTACAAACATTTACATATAGTCTCTATGGTCCTGTTGCCCTCATGTGGTCCAATCACAAGTGGTCAGTTGAGATGCACCTGTAACATGCACCTCCTGTGATAACTTCTGATTGGATTTCAAGGTGGTTTTGTTCATTTAGGCAGTGTCTAACTGCATGTTGATAAAACATAGAAATGTTAAATAGGGCTATATAAAATGTTGCTTTTCAAGCATGAGCCATTGTTGTTTTTTTAAGTCGAGCAGCTGTATTAACTTTAGGCATTCTTCACATGGTCTGTGTTGCATTGCATGTTGGCAAACTTTAGAAGTTGAAGTGTGAAGCAATTTTTTTGTTGGATAGTTATTTACTGAGCTGCCGCACATAATGGGTAAAGTTTAAAACATTTGTTTTAGCACAGTGGATTGACAGGTAAGCAGACAGCCTTTACTGTTATCCAGGGTGTTTTGAGTTAATGGATTGCTCGAAACAGATGTTAATATCAAGCGTAAAAGGGGTCTTAGAGAATGTACATCTTGGAAATTTAAGTGAATACCCCAGCTTTAATAATACATATGACCAAATCACAAGAAAAAGCACAGTTAGCAGTAGGGGTGTAACGATACGTCACTATACCGAGATATCGCGATAAAAAAATGCGACTATACGTATCGTTGAAGTAAACGATATAGAGTTAGTTTTATCCAAGACTCAGCTTACTGCATTTATAAGGTTTAATCCATCCAAAAATGCAAATGTTGTCATCATGTACTCACCCTCATGTCGTTTCAAATCTATAAGATTTTCGTTCAACTTTCAAACACAAAGGAAGATACTTATGAAATCTGAGATATTTGTCCCTCCATTTAAAGTTTTATTTATTTAAATTTATTTTGCCGTAAAATATCGCAAAAGTATCGTATCGTGAGTTCAGTATCGCGATTTGTATCGAATCGTGACTTGAGTGTATCGTTACACCCCTAGGGCCAGCTTGCGCCATCGCAAACCCTCTTTTGACATTAAGAAACTACTGTCAGGATTTACTAAAGACACGCAGTGATAAATTAGGGCTGAAAAGGAGTGGACAGGGTTATTTTTGCATCTGACCTTATTGCATATGCATTTGTAGGAGTTTCCCTTTTAGACGCAAAATTCATGGGAAGAGAGTATTTAAATAAATCATGCGAGGTGATTTACTAAGGTTTGCGCTCGTCAGTTTACTGGTGTTTGCGCCGTTATTTACCGGCCAAAAAAAGCACGTCTTAAACCAGACGCTAACGGGTAGATTGCGCTGGTCATTATGGAAATGATCCGGCTGCGTCTGTGTTCTTTAATTTGTGCGTCGTCAGTAGATCATGTGCAAAACTTTCCACTCCCATCTGCGCTTTTTTGGAATTGCGCTCTCACGCTAATGCTGGGTACACACAAAAAGATTTTTAAACTCTAATAAGAGTTTCAAAATGTGAGAGACCACAAACTAACAAATTGAAATCATAGATTTAACCGTTTTGTTCCTCTAGTGTGTGGAGTGCCGCGATGTGATCAGGAAAGCACACCACACACTAACAGATTCCATTCACAAATAACAGAGTCCCGCCTGAGAACACGGGAAATCTCGCAAAATCTCTCGCATCAAAACATCTCAAACGTGAGGAATCTGATAAAATAATCTGTAGAACCATCAAGATAATCTGGATTTTACCTAGGATTGTCAGAAGGGGAGAAATCGGCCCAAAATCGCCCCGATTATCTTTTCGTGTGTACCCAGCATAATTTGCCGTTTAGTAAATCTGGCCCCAAGTTAGCAGATATCCAAGACTTCTTGGAATCCTTAAAAACGAAGTGAAAACTTTTTTGGGTAATGTGAGGATAAGAGTGTTATACTTAGGTAAAAGTTATGGTAACTACTACAATCCTTTGTTGAAGACTCTCACGCTTATCCTAAACAATCATAGCTCTGGTGGACAGAAATGAAGAGTGTAAACTCTTTCTCACAGGCATGACTTTAAGCTGGATGCCGCATGGCTGTAGGTGGTGTGGGTTCTCAGTTGGGGTTCCAAGAACACAGAGATCTGTGTGTCTCTGATCCATTGTTAAGAGCCGCCATCTGTTTTGAACTGAGCCGGGCTTGACTCATCGTGTTCAATACTGAAAGAGCTCCCATATCCAGCCACTTATTCCATCCAAACGGGATTTCACATGACTAGCTTGGAAAAAGCACGGGGAATTTTAACGGATCTGGTTTGTTTCGGCCGCTGTTGCTCAATCCCTTGGTTTCTCATTGCATGTAGGAGGAGGGGGGGAGAGAATTAATGTCATGTTTAAAAGGCCAGAGTCTCTGAGTAGAGGTACAGCAACTGAGTGGAAGCCCCTTGGAAATACTGTTACTGTTTTTCTCAGTTTAATAATAAAATAGACGTAGTAGTGTAATGTCCAGATTGCATACTTATTTCTCTTCCAATAAATTGACCGCATAAACCAAATGTGTGTGAGAAAAGTGCAGTGTAGTATATTTGTGTGTGTAACTCAAGACTTTGACTACATACACTGACGCCACTCTGGGGGCTGTTAAAGTGTGTAAGTGTGTTTTAAGAGGGCTTCAAACCCATGGCCCACACATTTGCCCTTGCCACATCAAAAGGTCCCCATGCAGTCAAAAACTGGGTGGTCTTTTTCAGCTGTGCAGCCAATAAGCGCAAGAAAACAGGTAACTACTGACGACCAGAGGGTTTAGGTTGCCGTGCGTATGTAACTAAGTGGGATCAAGCCAGACTGAGTGGGTGAATCTCACAAATCATGTCTGGGTCATGAGATTTTCATGTCAATTAAAGGGATAGTTCACCCAAAAATGAAAATTAGCCCATGATTTACTCACCCTCAAGCCATCCTAGGTGTATATGACTTTCTTCTTTCAGACGAATATAATCTTAAAGTTATATTAAATAATGTCCTGGCTCTTCCTAGCTTTATAATGGCAGCCCAAAATTTGTAGCCCAAAAAAGTGCATCCATCCAGTATAAAAGGGCTCCACACGGCTCAAGGGGGTTAATAAAGGCCTTCTGAAGCAAATCGATGGGTTTGTGTAAGATAAATATCCATATTTGACATGTTATAAAGTTAAATATCATTTAGGACATTTTTTAATATAGCTCCGATTGTGTTCGTCTGAAAGAAGAAAGTCATATACACCTAGGATGGATGGAGGGTGAGTAAATCATGGGGTAATTTTCATTTTTGGGTGAACAATCCCTTTAAGCACATTTTCTTATCAAATTGTGTCAAACACTGTGTCCTAACCACTCAATATATATCATCCATTAAAATCTTAAACGTCCGGGTTAAAAGTTCTAACTATTAGAACTTTGTTGATTAATTGGTTTCTACTTTTGTGTTCTCAATGGTCCAAAATCCGACTCACGCAATCAAGATCCGAATTGGGATACATCCAAACGTGTCAACGAGATTCAAGATCTCTCTTAAAACAAGCCTTAATATTTCATATAAATGTACATATCAAAACAAGACAAAAATACGGATTGAAAAATGTAGGCTTCATTTTCTATATTTTCTTTTCCGTTTGATTTTGGGGCAACATGTGATTGAGAAATTGTATGTAACAAACACACTCACACAGACAGCTTAGTTATTATACTGTATGTAAGTATCTCCAGAGAGGCTGCTGTATGGATAATGTATGATACATGGAGCGGCGCTACATAAATCTACTCCACACTACTCCAGTGAGCTCTTCCGTCTTCAAGGCTGATTTACTCTTCAATGTCTTTATGTTTCCTCTTCCCACTTCTTTCATGTGTCTTTTTGTTCCACAACTCCATTGCTCAGTTTTTCTTTTCTCTTCATCATTCCTTTGTCAATCTTTCGCTCCGTCTGGCATTCCTGTCCTCCCATCTCACCTCCCTTCTCCTCCTCCTCCTTATAATCACCCTTTAACTTTTAAAGTCCTTTCCTTCACAAATGCCTCTCTCGTTGTCTTTGGCCCTGTTGGCTCGTTTATCAGTTTGAGAGAGGCTTTGCTACACTGCGTTGTTGTAGCCACATAAATCCCAGTCCCAGTACGACAAAGAACTGTAACGTCCTGCTTTAGTTTGTCCTCCTACACTTCACTTATAATGTTAGTCAAGGTTTCTTGCAAGGTCTATAATACCTGGAGAGCTATCCATTAGCATTCCCATTCATCTCAATGGCTGTTGCTCAACTGCTGACCCATGAAAGTATGTCACCTGCAAGATGCCATCTTTGCACGTGTATGTGTGTCACTGGTGAAACATCTACTATAATATAATGAAATGTCATAATAAAATAAGAAATTATTTCATGAGAATATATGGCCCTGTCCCAAATGGCACCCTAAACACTTGCAGTCTTCCTACGAGTTCGCACTTTAGTGACGTAATACCGTTTTGACTGTCGGGAAGAATTTTGCTGTGGAGCTCGCTTCAGTGTGGACTCAAAAAGTGCGCTTTGAGGGTGCATATCGACTCGCAAGCACCCTTCTGAATCCTAAAATTGACAAATGGGATACCCTACGGTCTCATGGACTTAGCGGACACGCGCACACGGCGGCCATTGTATGTCCACAAGCCCAAAAGTGCATGAAGTGTGCCATATGGGACAGGGCCTATGACTTTCTGAATGTCTGTCAATGAAGAAATGGCTTTTTGGCTGCATAATTTTGTGTAGTTACGGCATTGCCTGGCCATTGCTAACCAGGCAAACCTTGAGCTTTTGGCTTCTTGCACCTGAAACAACCATAACATTTTACATGATCAATTTCCACACAATCTCTCTGATTCTCACAATGTCCCGCAGCTCAAACAGGTGGTGCTAGCGACGCCAGGATCATTGGTTTGATTCCCAGGGAACGCATGATAACGTGCCTAGTAATTCGCTTTGGATAAAACATCTGCCAAATCCATAAATGCAAATTACACAGGCTGTTTTGCTACTGTACATTTAAGACTTCCATATGTATATTACCTCTGGCTAACCTTCACGTCCCGGTGTAGTTCACACTGTCGTCACTGGACTCTTATTTTGTGAAGAGCAAGCAGGGAAAGTCAATGATACGTACTAGGCTAAGCACAGAAGAAGGATGTTAAAACTTTATGTTCCTGGGATGCTAGGTCGTGTTCCTTCACTGAGGACACCCCGCCTCTATCTTTTCTCCTCTACCCATTGTCTTGAGATCAACTAAAGGTCAACCGGCTCACACAGCAGAATTTGAACATGAGCTGCTTCTGCCAGATCCTGCCTTAAACTCGAGTTACGCTGCCTATGGACAGATGCTGGTCATCCATGGAATGCCACGCCAGAGTCTGTTTAACATCTACCCTAGCTGGGCCTTCAATGGGGGATGAGCAAAATTAGGAGTATTTCCTGCAATGTTTAGAAGATATAGAAGGTCATGACTGCTGACAGAGGAGCAGTTGAAGAGAAGCAAAGCAGTGCTGCTTGTAAAATCGGCTCCAGTGCTTTTGGTTGAGCCTGTGAGAATTTAAAGGGCCAAAGAACATGATAGAAATGCCTTGACTGGTCTTGGGTTGGATAAAATTGAATAATTGGCTCCTTTTCAATTCCTAAGTTTGAATTTTATTTGAATTGACCTATCGGTAAGCCTTAGTTACTGTTGCTAACTCGGACAAACAAACGGAGTTGCTAACTGTCTTACAATGACAGCTGTCGGTGAGAAAACCTCGTCCCAAGATGTTTTTGGACACAGAAGGACCACCTCTCATCGAGGAGCATTCAAGTGGAACTTAAATATGCCATGGAGGGATATATAAAAGATTTTCAAATAAATATGGTGGGTAACAAGATTAATTTGGAAGCGAGGGTTTACAGATCACAATGCAAGCGGGAGAAGCCTCATGTTACGGTCGTCACGATCGCAGATGACAACATCCAGGATCAACACCGTTCATGTACCGCAGGGTAAGATTAAATTAATTTAACCACTTTAATATGGAGAGGCACTGAAATGTAGACCTTCGTTTATGTGCTTTTGACCTACACTGTGCATTACGTGAGAACAGTTAGCTATTTAGGTTTGTACGTTAGCATGGACTCACTAACTTTAATCGTAACTTAAGAGCTTGGCAACCAGAAAATCCTCTCAGGATACCTGGAATCAGTTTGTTTTACCATTTTTGTAGCATAAACACCATCAAACCAATAAGAGCTTCGGATCTTCCAATGTTTCTCTATGGCACTGAAACCTAAAGATGTCCGAGTTCCTGCCCCTGTGCAACTGATACTCAACTGCCATTGGCTCATCTGCGTTCGAGGGGAGGGGCTTACAGATAGGTCAATTGGACATGATATAATCACGTTGCCCTGATATACTCATGGCGAAGTTCTTTTTCGTTCTTCGCGTAGGGGTAAAAAGAAGTTCGAAATACGTGAGCAGCGATATACTGTTAGCAAACGCCGCCCACACTGCTGAGAGTGGCCATTAGATGAATATGTAAATATGTACTGTGCGCTTTCCTCTCAATAACAAAATACTCACACAACAAGCATTTTTTTAGAAAAGCTTAAGTAAAGCATCTGATTATAGCAACGTGGATATGTTTGCACAAGCTCTGCAAATCGGCACTCCAGTAAAGTCACGTCACGTTTATTTATATAGCACTTTATACAATTGATTGCTTAAAAGCACACAGCTTTACAGTATTAAACATGAAAAACAGTGTCAGAAGTACAACTTCAGTTTCTACTCTAAAGCGGCTCTCCAGTGTGTTCATGTTTTTACTCATGGAGGTCTGACCTCAATGGACTGAACAGGAGAAATGAACTGGTGAAGATTTCCACGTCAAAGAAGGTGGAGCCTCCGCACCGATTACGTTATTGCCACAGACCAATGGAGCGAACTTTTCCTGAAAAAATCCCAAAACAAACACAAAACAAATTCGTTTTGGTCTGATTTTGTTTCGAAATGTCACATCAGTTCATCCTTCGAGTTCGCTTGAAGTATATCAAAGCCTTTATCAAGCTCCTCTTTGTGTTTACAGGTTTACGCATATCTACTGTGACGTCAAAGCGCACAGTCCTAGCATGGACTCGCACTGTGTGTCTTGTGTGATCTTTTTAGCAATTGTTATTGTATATACAGAGTTTCTTTTTGAGAATGAACAGATTTATGTCCCTTGAGACAGTGCGAAATCAAAACACAGATGCTGTACATCTGGACTCTGTGCTTAAAGACAGAGGTTGCTACTTCAATCAAAGCATCAACATTTGAAAAACAACACAAACAAACTTTGTCCCAGCAACCAGTCCCATGTAGCAATTGTTGTCTGGCCCAGATCAGGGCTGGTTATGGCTTATTTGGCTGAGATTTGGGCCACTTATGGTTCATGTGTGGCTCATGTCTGTAGTTCAGATCTGGCCTATTCAAAGGCCATCATTCTTTGCTGTATGTGGGCCAGGGAAAACTGGTTGTGCGGCTCGGAGCTGGGCCAGACAAGACAACAATTGCTATGTGGGGTGATGCAGTTTGTCACATTGTGTTGGGTAGCTTCATAACCCAGTTGAGTCAACTATCAAATGCACTATTCTTGAATGTTTGTTCACTCTCAAGTCAGATTAATTTCAGTAAACCAGTTCATCCAACCACTCATTTTCCAAACCACTTGTAGGATCACGGGGATGCTGGAGACCATCTCAGCACTTCGAGCTGTAGGCAGAAATCAGTTCATTGAGACAACTGATTCCAATTCCAGTTCATTTTGGAAACCAATTCACCTAGTTACCATGTCATTGTATCACATGGGCTTGAACGCACCTCCCAGCACATAGATTAGGGTGCCATTTTGACCGTCACATGAACACCATTGCATGCACACTCACGGAAGGGCTATTTTACCATATATTTTTTACCATTTACCATCTATCCATCCATCCATCCACACGCTGAGGTGCAAACTCTATAAAACAAAAAAAAAACATTTCTTTAATTCTCTTAACAAGGGCACAACACAGCCTAGAATAACATTTTCTCACAGAGCTGGCACCATTTATCTAAAATGAAACTCAGTTTCCCTCCTCAGACATTACAGTAAATGCAGAGCTTTGAAGGTGTGGCTTAGCATGTATTAGCTGAGCCTCTTTTTACATGGAGGCCTTATTCCCATAAAATATGTCATCTGGCCTGGTTGAGTGTTGACAGAGGGGTTGGAAGGAAAGCAAGAGTGCTGGTGTGGATCCTGGGAATATCAGATGGAGAGCAGGATGAGCAGTGAGGGGGATGTAGCATTTCGACAAGCTTTCTCACGCAGCAAAGCAGAACAACATGTTTCAGCAGCCTTTCATGTCAAGTCAAAAGTGTCTGTGGAGCAGCAGTATGAGGGTTCAGGGTAATATAAGGCTACGGAGCAAAACTAGTCATTCTAAGATGTCCTGACATAAAAAGAGAGCTCTAATGGTACATGGACACCACCTCTAAATCACCCAGGCCTAAACTTTAACAAGGAGCTACTGGTATAAGCCTAATTTATATAACAGATAGCTCTGGTTCCGGGTGCTGACTGATCAATACGGACTTCCAGTCCTGCCAAAATACAACAACAGTTGTAAGAAGAAACTCCTGTTCATTTAGTTACTATATATATGTCCCTGTGCAAAGTCACTGGGAGTTGCAATATAAATTCCAGAACATTTCAGGAACCAAAAATTGTTTGCTGAGAACCTCATCAGGGACTATATCTTCTGGCGTAAGGATGGCACTTAAATGAAATCTACCTAAAATCTTACCAAAGGAAAGAGCAGTGAACAAATAAAAAGGGATGAGTGAAGCTGCACATATACTTTCCAGGACAAACCCAATTCAGTTTATTACAAGTTAATAATTTTCACTTAATACTGCAGTGCTTTTTTGTCAGTCTGTGACAATAAATGAAAGAGAAACGTCATGAGGCAGGCATTTAGTTTGTCACCCCCATTTCTATTTCTTAATCGGTGAGTGTGACAGACATCTGACAGAGGGGGCAAGATTTCAGCAAAAGCAGAACAGGTTTACTCGCGGGCCAATCTCAATCACACAGCACCGTTACTACACAGCGCTGAGAGATCCAGCGAGAAAGCGTTTGAATTCGCTGCAGAATTAATAACATTGCTGCAAGATTTAGTGAGAAGCGTTCAAATTCGTCACATAATTCTGTTATAAACCACATATATCAGATTAAACAGCGCTGGAAAACAGGAGAAACATTGTGCCATGAACGAACAATTTATAGAAGGCTTTTCAGTTTACAAATCACCAACATTTACCATGGATTTAATATAGTAACACTACCTGTAACCATGGTATTGTGGCAGAAATAGTCTAATTTTTTAACATTATTCGTCTCAGAGTTTGTACAACCTTTTGAGAGTGAAATTCAAGCACTTTTCAAGGGATTTCAAGTGCTCCACACTTTTTCCAGCACTTCAAAGCCCTAAATATTATCCGATTTTAATTTTATTTTTAATGAAATGATTTGTAAAACTAAAAGTTTAAATATATAGGAAAACTACATCTTTTATTTTAAAAAAAGACATGAAATGACCACTATAACCAGTAGATGGCAGCAGAGGAGTGATTATTGCCTTATTAGCCATTTCCACTCCCTAATATATTGGAAAAGTAGGAAGTCACAAAGTCTCATGAAAAACAAAAACATTTATTCAAATTGTGACTGAATTACACAGAAACAAGTAAAGAGCGCTCTTTTTATAATCACTGAAGCTGTCGGTCAGTGGAAGAATGGACCATTTAATAAGAGTAGAATACAAATTTTCCCTATAAAAAAAAAGTTTTTTTCATGTTACTGTTAAAAGTTAATTTTATCTGTGTCTCAGTTCAAGCTCAGTGCTTTACTGTTAAATTTCCAATAAACAATGTAATATTATTAGTAACTGCACTTATTAATGCAAAACAATAGTATTATAATAATATTTTAAGATTAAATTCACTTTATGATAAATTTTCCCCCAGTGCTGGCGCCACCATCTGCAGAACTGCTCTCAAATGTTTCTAAAAGTCTGGAGCCCCGTACACAGCATCTTTACAAAGCTGGTGTGAATCATTTACAGACGAGAGAGCACCGCCCCATACACACATGCACAGGATTTTCATAAAGCCCTCATAAAACTGCCCTCATAAAATCGTCACAATACTGCGAATGATAACAGTGCTGCATTATGAGCCAAAGACAAAGACATCAAATGTGACAAATAAAAAAAGATTAGGCCTATTCTTTTAAGCCTATCAGTCAGCAGAGCTTCAGACTAAGAACATGACTAGGCATCCACTGGCTCTTAAAATGAAGCATTTAGAAGGCAAGTGATTGTTTTAAGGCCATCAATTCATTTAGCGTTAGCGGCTATGCATGTGAACATAGCCAGCAATTTAATACAATTCAAACAATACCACAGACAGAATACAAGAGCATGTTTCATGAGTCAGTTCAGGCTACATAGATAGCCTTACTTAGATAGACTTATTATCAATTATCAAACAAACAATATATTTACTTATAAAGCCCACTTCTGCCAAAATAAAGTCTTTGGATAATCTTCAAATGAAGGATTTCATTGATAAATGTAATTAATTGTGAATTGAGATTAATTTGATTAATTAATTGGCATATCATGTAAACATGACTGACAGCCCTGATGTTTTTAGTTATAAATGTATGCTTTTTTTTACGTCCCCCACCTTAAACTTTCACTTCCAAACAAAGTTATTTATTCTAGTCAGTTCAACCATAAAATTAGGTCGAAATAAGCTAAATAATATCCTGAACTATTTACACTATATATAGATAAGACCGTGCAGAGCCTCTGAAGCCCTTCCTTTGAAACTGCATTGATTTGGACCTTCAACCGTTGGTTGCCATTGTAGTCCATTATGTGGAGAAAAATCCTGGAATGTTTTCCTCAAAAAACTTAATTTCTTTTCGACTGAAGAAAGAAAGACATGAACATCTTGGATGAGATGGGGGTGAGTAAATTATCAGGAAATTTTCATTTTGAAGTGAACTAATCCTTTAAACTTGAAGTCTGGCGCACCTAAAGGACACATCATGGTTCATTTCAATGTCACATGATCGAAAATGACTTGTGGTTCAGTGAGTGAGTCATTTGTTACAGTGATTCAAAGTGAACAGTCATCCAATGAAAACGAAAGAGCTCATAAGAGTCATTTATTCGTGAACTGGAAAATGCACGGTTCGTTGTTGCATGCAATGTATACAACACAAATTTGACAAAACATCATTAAATCTGTCACCAAATGGTGATTGGATTTTTAATTATTGTCACTAAGATTTATATTTTGTCACCGTTGCAGCCCTGATTGGGGACTGTATTGCAAGTTCACAACATACCGTATGACCATTACACTCACACACACACACACACACACTCACTATACTGTACAGGCACACTGATTTACACAGCACATGACGCACACTCTCCCCAGATGGAGCGTGCTGGAACGGCCGCCCGTCCCGCCGGGAAACCGTGAGTTGGCGGGGTGTTCTGGCACGCTCATAAAATCACTCACAGTTATGGCAGTGTTTCAGAGCGGCACGTCTTCAAACACACACACACACACACACACTGTCACATAAAAACAAACGTTACATGTTCAGGTGAGAGACACAGATGTCACATATTGCAAAACACACGCAACTCGCCTTCATACATTACATTTGCGTTTATTCATTTGGCAGATCGTTTTATCCAAAGCACCTTACAGTGTATTTTAAGCTACACATTTTTTATCCCTGGGAATCAAGCCCATTGCTAGCGTCATGCTCTAACAGGAAGTAGTTTTGGAGGTGACACATATACACAATATATATATCATTCAATGATACAAATAAGTAAATCGGTAGATATTTTGCTATACTGTTTATTCTGAGGTTGATATAATTCCCAAGGCTCAACAATAAGGATGGCTACCGGCCCGAGCCTGCGTGAGAGGTTTAGACATTTGCTTACCAATGAAAATCTTAAATTTGTTGATCTTGTGCATCCATTTTTATACCTTGGTTTACTATGATGTATTCTACTATACACTCATAACAATTGGCATTGATGCTTCCATGAAGGATCTGTAACATTCATGGAACGGTCCATGTTCTTTGGGGAAGCCAAAATGGTTTTTTTTTTTTTAAACCTTTATTTTTTAGAGTGTTATTATGCTATAATGTTAAGAACTGTTCAATGAAAAATTCTTGGCAATGGTTCTTCTATGGCATCACTGCAAAAATCCCGTTTTTGCAACCTTTGTTTTTCAGAGTGTAGTATTGTAATACAGTTTTCCACTTTTAAACAGGTGTGTCATTACATTCGTTCTTTACAACAGTTTTAAATGTGGCTCATCCAGTTAGACCTATCCATTTTATAATGTAAGGTTTTACATTTTTGTGTTACTGTGCGTTCACATCGCCGCCGGCGAGAGCGTCAAAGTGGCTGGAAGTCATTCATTTTCAATGTGAGCCGGCAGCGAGCTCCAGCGAGCAGCGGCGCGGTGCGCCTTAGACGATTTGGGTGTCGAGGAGAGTTGAAATCAGGTCAACTTTATGGTAATGAGCTATGACGTGGTTCGGCGGAAACCAATCGGAATGTAGAAGTGCTCCGCTTGAGAGGATCCCAGAGAACGCAGTCCTGTAAACTTTGGTTCAGACCACATCAGTTCCCTAGCAAAATGGAGGAGAGGTTGATCATTGCTGTGGCGGGTTTGATAAGAAGGCGCGCAACACTATTTATAGGCAACATTTTTGTGCTAGAATGCTTGTTTTTCTGGGGGGAATGCAATTAATTTGCTCAAAACAACACTTGAGTTGACCAATAGCCTTAAGGCTACACTTCAACCAGGACAGTTATTGTAATGTAGGCTGCACACAAATTAATATTAATGTTAATTAAAGACCAAGGCTAGCAAACGTCTCCTATAAACTGCATGTTGAAATTAGACTAGCACTTAATGAACACAAAAGCCACACCACACAATGGCTTTTAATGGGTTTACTTCGTTAGCAAACATGTAACTATAATTGTTAAGTTCTTCCCATCGATCAATTTTTTTTTACTTTCACATTTAAAAGATTTCATGAGGTTAACTTATACCCTACTTGTGGTCAGTCTGCACAAATACCGATCAACATCTTGTTTGCTTTGCTGCCCCTTTAAATAAAGTTTAAAAAAATGACCAAGCATTCGATCTACGTCAGCGCGTCCATGAATCTTTCAACAGAGTTGTTGGCAGGGCAGCCAGAGCGAATTTTGACGCTCTCGTCGGCGGCAGTGTGAACACACAGTTACATGAAGTGTATGTTTTTGCAGTGATGCTAGATTTATCAGTCATTTTTATCTTAGCATTTGATTTGCATCCATCAAGTTCCTCATAAAAGAAAAAAAAAAATAGGAAGGGCCTTTAAATATATAAACCATTTAATTATCCGAAATGGTCATTAGAACTATACTGTAATGTATTAAACAACACATATACATCTGCATCTTCAACGTAAACAAGTAGTATAGTGTCCAATCCATCTTAAGTAAGATTTTTAATTGAATTGAATACAGTGCCCAGTTCATTACTTTAAGAGACACGTTTCAACTAAAAGGCTGAATAGAAATTAAAGTAACTGTGGCCATGTGGTAAACGGATGATAAAGAATTGAAGGACTTTATATGAGTGTTCATTAGGAGGAATGGCCATCTGTCTCACTTAAAAACATTGCCGGAGACGAGATAAACTGAAGTCTGTGTGTGTGTATATGGACAAACTTGCACGGCAGCAAGCTCAAACACATCCCACCTGTCAATATCTCCTGAAACATTTATGCATATACACATTTATACTTAAATAGTTTCTTTAAAAGCACCAAACCTGTCGGAGGACCATGGCCTAACCGTTAGCATGCATGTTCCAGACATACATAAGACAAAGGGCACTTAGCAGTTTAGGGTACGTTTACATGACAATGATGTACTAAAAACTGAAATTTTTTTCCTTTGTGTTTTTCGCGTACAAGCGACAACATTGTCAAAATGATCCCCGTTCACATACTAAACAACTAAAAACACTGTATTACTCATGCCAGGCCAGTAGATGGCGATGTTACTTTGTAAAGAAATTCGCCTAAGACGTTTTTGTAGTTTACATGGACACGATTACAGTATCAATTTTAAAAACCTGCACTTTGAAACACGTTTTAAAAAGTTTGCATTTTCAAGCCCTCAAAACGCCGTTTTCGTGTAAATGAATGGCCCAAATGCATAAAAAGTTTTCCATTTTTTGTTGAAAACAGTCGTGTAAACGGCCCCTTAGACTGAAGGACAGTGTGTAGCAAAACTGTGCATACAGTTTTCATACGGACTGTGTATACAGCGGCGCATGTGCAAAGTGAATGTTGAGACAGAAGAGTGTACTAGGTGGCAATACGCAGTTGTGATGTACATTCGAAGAAAAGTGCAGAAAGAGTGAGTTTTAAAGGGTCATAACACACAGTTTCTGCCAGTCTCATGTTAATCTTGAGTACCTATAGAGTAGTGTTGCATCCTTCATATCTCTGAAGAGTCTTTAGTTTTATCATATTTATAAAAGACAGATACGCTGTACCGATTCTTTCCGAAAACAGCCGAGCTCGTGGAGGCGTGCAGTGGGCGGAGCTAAAGAGAGCACACACACACACACACACACACACACACACACAATACATCATGGAATTATCCCTGGATAACTTTTGATTCACTATACGTTCGCGTTGTTCACATTATATTCACTTACGCACCGATTGCCAACAAAACACACACATTTGATGCAGTTTCACTCACCGCCTGCGGTTTCCACTCATGACTGGGAACAAACACACACATTTGCAGAACTCCGGAAAAACAAACTGCATCCACTGTTTCCTTAACGCTGGGTTATTTGGGAAGCTGAACAAGGTTATCTTTCCCTCACAACCAGAAACACACTTCTTTAGTAACATTGTTGATTTCATGGTCTAAAAACAAAATGCCTGCGCTGCCGACGGCTCCCGTAACCTGAACGAAGCTCGTTGATGTGTGTGTGTGTGTGTCCGCTCATCCGGGAGAAGTGCCCATATAAGGAATTCCTCCCTTTATGACGTCATACAGGGCCATACTCGAAAAAAATTTTACGAAACTTGTTCGAATCCTGAAGGAGTGTATTTGGCACAGAAATACTCCGTCATACGTCCAACTCGTTTTTTTAAATGTTGGCCATGTTTAGCATGAGAATCAACTCTTTAACAGTGTAAATAAGTCAGAATGCATGAAATAGCATTAGACCCCCCATTTAAGAACAGTAAACAAAGCAGCATACCATTCTCCATCATTTTTGTTTTGGTTCTTGTTCTAAACTTTGCATGCAATGGCGGATCCGCTACTTTTGTTCTTCTATCCTTCCGAGCGAATCTCCTGTAAATGACCCTCTTACGCCTGGCAGAGTATATGCTTTGTTAACTCTGACCCATGGTAAGCTGCCATCTAACGGAGATGTGACTTCAAAAATGTGTCATTTTCCACTATTTTTCTTTATGCATCACCACTTGACCAAAGCCAGTGGAATTTGTTTCAACAATAATCACACCATGTTGCCATAGAGCAGGACTGTGAACACTTAACCAGGCGTTAAGTGACTTGCTCAAGGACACAATGGTTATCGCTCATGGCTCGCTTCTCACAGTGAGTGCCCCAAAAATGTGTTTCAGCCAAGGCGGCACCACATTTGTCGACTAAAGCAAGGCAATCCCAGAATGCATTGTGACAAACTTGGTAAAAATGTTCATACAAGATGGCAGCTGTAGAGAGCAATGTTGAAGTTAAATGTATTTTATTTAAAATCCTAACTATATTTTTTTGTTATTACACATTAAAATGCTAAACTATTTTATCCAATAATTGTGTGCTTGTTAAATTAAGTTGTTAGCAACACATAAACATCTCCATTGCAATCAAGTGTGTGCACTTACATGCAGTTATAATCAAGCTATAGTGGGTTTTTTGAGCTTCATTCTGTCATCTATCAGGTCAACATAACATCATACGTAACTAAATATTTGAAGGATTATACGCATTATGGGCTCTATCATACACCCGGTGCAATGTGACGCCAGGCGTGACGCAAGTGTTTTTTGCTAGTTTCAGCCCGACGGCGTTATCATTTTCACGTCCAGCTCCACGTTGTTTAAATATCAAATGCACTGGCGCCCATCTGTTCACCCATGGGCGTCTGGTCTGAAAACCAGGTGTGTTCAGGAGCATTGTTGGCGTGTTGCTATTTTGAGGAACTGAAAACGACTGCGCCATTGACCAACACAAACCTGCTCTAAAGTCAATAGTGCAGTATTTTTTGTGTTATTTAAAGTGTGTGTTAGTAATATGAGCCTATAGGTGGTGCACAACGCGCGTACACTCTGCTTATTACACACACAGGGATGCGCAGCAGCACACACACATTTTTAAATATTAAAAATAAAAGGATTCCTCTCTGGAGAAGCGTTCAGTCTTTCCTCCATGTAAATAGTGAATCCGCCATGGCGCGAACTGGCTTTTAAAGGGAATGGGAGATGAGACTCTGATTGGTTTATTGCACGTTACGCCCAAAACACACCCATGACTCATTAAGAGACTAGGGACAACCCTATTGGACCATGCGCCTGGAGCGCAGACCGTTTTTTCCATCGTTAAACTAGCAAAAGTGGATTCGGACACGCCCTAAGTGCACCTGCGCCATGAGCTTCAGACCATGAGCTCAGATCTGTAAAATAAGGCCCTATATCTACATTCATATTATCTAGGTTGGTCTTTTAGCCTGTGTTAAAGTGAATGTAAACGATCTTAATGAGATTTTGAAGTTGTGGAATGACTCAGGATCCTGTAATCTGTCAGTAAAGCCAATGATTGCAGGTAATACACCGGTTTTACTACACTTTACTAGTGAGGTCCTAATTCACACTAAAGTTACAGCCTTCCTATAAATGTAGAGACAAGCATTTTCTGCAGGGAACAAGGACATTGTAACTACTGATCACTAAATTTGATGGAATATCATAAAGTTTCACGGGGTGAAGCATTTCATTCTGAGGTGTGTGTTAATTCTGCTTGATTTACATCAGCGCTGACTCGACTCTCAAATAATAAACAGACCCAGACAGAATCTGAAGACTGCGCGTGCAGAAAATATCAAGATATACTTTTCTTGTCAATATTGCACACCCCTATACATGGGTTAAGCTTAGGTTTAGAGGACGGTTCAAGGTTCACCTACACTCTAAATAAAAAATGCTGGGTTGTTTCAACCCAAATTTGGGTCAAATGTAGACAAACCCAGCCGTTGGGTTAAATTTTTAACCCAACGGTCGTTGTCCATATTTGACCCAAATTTGGGTTGAAACAACCCAGCATTTTTTATTGTGTAGTTCCTCTGTTATTGTTATTACACGGTTCTGTGGAATACTTGATTCTGATTGGTCAATCGCTCCATCCAGCGATTATCCCACGATAACAACTGGTAAAAACTGATAACATAGGCTCATCCGGGTAACTGAAGTGAGCGCTTTACTCTTGCTAGGAATGTTTTTTCTCTGTGGAAGTTTTGCGTTTGGTGAGCTAATAAAATGTTAGCACAGGCTAATTTCGAACAAGTGAAACAAGTGAAAAATGTGGTCGATTTTGAGGTTTTCACAAAAATTAGTTCATTAAGCCCTCGTCTAATGATCCCAGTGCTCCAAATAGCAATTAGACATCTAATTATTTGTACGTTTTCTGAGAGAAGTACCTTTCCTTTGTCCATGAAAAATTCAGTTTTCTCTGCTCGATTCTCGACGACTGCCGCTTCCCCTCAGCACAAGTTTGGTATCGTTTTAAAGTGCAGCATTCCAACTTTGTGAATATTCATAGCGAATTCTTGATGGCATGAGTCTGAACCAAGGAAATGTGATTTTCAAACTCATGCTCATGTAAACAAAAAGATCTTACTCGCGCTGACTGACAGATCCAAAGCATGCACACAAAGCAGCGTGCAATCCTGATATATTTAACAGAATTACATATTTTCAAAATATCTGTCTTGGCGAGTATTCACGCAAACATTATCTGTTATGTCTTAAGTGAACGTTTGGTGAAAAACATGTGATGTGTAACGTTATATTGGATCCGTGCATTACAGTAAGTCTTCATATATAGGCTGTCTGTTTCATTAATGTTAATCAAACAATTGTGGTATCATGGTGAAAAATGTTGAATATATATTTTTCCTATAGATGGTTTTGGTTTTGACTTGGTGTGTGCCAATTGTGACCCTGGACCACAAAACCAGTCATAATTCTCACGGGTATATTTGTGGCAATAGCCAACAATACATTGTATGGTTCAAAATGATCCATTTTTCTTTTATGCCAAAAATCATTAGGATAATAAGTAAAGATCATGTTCCATGAAGATATTTAGTAAATTTTCTACCGTAAATATATCAAAAATGTATTATTATTATTAATATGCATTGCTAAGGACTTCATTTGGACAACTTTAAAGGCGATTTTCTCAATAATCAGATTTTTTTGCACCCTCAGATTCCAGATTTTCAAATAGTTGTATCTCGGCTCCTATCCTAACAAACCATACATCAATGGAAAGCTCATTTATTCAGCTTTCAGATGATGTATAAATCTCCATTTCAAAAAATTGACCCTTATGACTGGTTTTGTGGTCCAGGGTCACATGTGGTTATTACCAGGGATTTTAAGGTATGGTTGCTGGTGATTTTGTTTGGGAACCTTCAGAAAACAGAAACGATTTGTCTCAAAATTGACTTTTTTTGCTCATAATTTGCTCATTGTGACTCAGTTATTTAATTATGTCATCTGGGTATCGCAGACTTGCTGTTGTTACATACAAATGATTGTTTTGTACACTGTAATGGATTATAAGATAAAAAACAGGTAAGATTTTAAAACGGTTTAATCTCAAATCAATATCTCTTATCCCCATAATTATTTATGTGGTGAAATACCGTGTAATAAGTGGTGTGACTGTACCATATCCCTTAAATGTCTGTCTAGTTTGAACTTGCTGCTTGCTTTCTCTGCAGAAGCTTTGAGTTTAAAGAGCTAATAATTTCAGATCAATATTTCTTATCTAATTATTTACTTATGTGGCAAGTAGCCATGTAATAAGCGGGATAATGTACATCCAGCCGGTTGTTATCACAGAATAAACCTGTTCAGAGTGATCCAAGATCCTGATTGCCCTGTCGGCATTATCGAACTGGCATTATCATATGTACATTATCCCTACAGGTGGAACAGAGCTGTAAAATAAGATGCTATATAAATATCTTTAAGAGATCGTAAAAGTCTTCTTTATTTTCTACTTCTGATATATGAGGTTTACCATGCAGGTTTAAACCACATTTCAAGTGATAAAATAAAACACTACAATGTTTGAGAAAATGAAACCATCATGGTGTCCCATTTTGAGTGTCATCTTTTTAAGAAACATTTAATGTGGGAATTTGTTTGTGTTGGAAGTTGTGTTTACAATGATTTCTTCTGAGGAAGGCCTAGTAAACTTCATATATGTGACCCTGGGCCACAAACCAGTCATAAGGGTCAATTTTTTAAATAAATAAGCTTTCCATTGATATATGGTTTGTTAGGATAGGACAATATTTGGCCGAGATACAACTATTTGAAAATCTGGAATCTGAGGGTGCAAAAAAATCTAAATATTGAGAAAATCGCCTTTAAAGTTGTCCAAATGAAGTCCTTAGCAACTCATATTACTAATAATAATACATTTTTAATATATTTACGGTAGGAAATTTACAAAATATCTTCATGGAACATGATCTTTACTTATTATCCTAATGATTTTTGGCATAAAAGAAAAATGGATAATTTTGACCCATACAATGTATTGTGTGCTATTGCCACAAATATACCCGTGAGACTTATGACTGGTTTTGTGCTCCAGGGTCACATAATCATAACTGTTTTTGGACTTACGTCTGTGAAATGGTCTGTACTTTTATTCTGTGTAAAAGTGTTTTCAAAATTATCTGCGTAAATGACTTTTTAAATGATTCTACTTCAGATAAACCCGCCTCTTAACACATGAAAAATGTCAGTCGGTTGGATATTTCTGTCCAAGTGGGCGGTTCTTGGCCAGAATAAGCTGCGATATGGACCCAGCTTTAGCCATTCAGTCAAAGGTCTGGCTACACAAGACTAAGCTGACAACAAGCTGAAAAGTGAGGAGATGAAACAGCCTGTGAAGGAACAAAACCCTGTAGACACACGCAAATAGATACACACACACGCCCATCTTTACAAAGGAACGGCCAGAGGCTCTCAGGCACTTGAGCAGCTACTGACACACCGCCAGAGAAATAGGAAGACACATCAGAGCATTCAGGCAGCCTGTAATCATAGCCTGACCTCTCTGCAATTATCACCATCTCACAGGAAACAGCACGCCGTCCTAAGACTAATACATAACTCGCAACTCACAGCCAAACAACACACCAACACACACAGACCTGAACGCAAGCGTCTGTCCCTCCCAAACCCAGGCTATGTTTGGAGAGGAATAACTGACTACTTGCTGAATACTGAATAACTATTAGTTAAAAAAAACAAAAAAAACAAAACAAAACCCTAACGCTCAAAATAATGAATTGGTTTGAGTAGGGTAAACTTAAAATAAACAAATTAGTTCAGTCAAATTAACTTTTGAGTATTTAGAATACTTTCTTTTTTGAGTACTTAAAATGTGTCTGTTTTGAGAAATTTAGAGTTTTATATACTTGTTTCTTTTAATTTAGACAATCTTAAATTGAACTGAAACTGGGCTGAGATTTCCATTTCCCAGCATGCTTTGACATGACACTCGAAAGGAGAAGTAAATGTTAAAATTAAGTGTTATATAATGTTTTTTTTTGTGCAAGATTAATGTTAAGTGGGAGATTTAGTATTAGGGTTGGGCGATGTCTACCAAATTGGCATCAGACGATGTCTACAGTGAAACATCGCGATGGACGATGACATCGGGGGGTTGCGTTTGGGCGTTAAGCTCCGTTAATGTGAAGCGCGTTTGGCTTTAGATAAAACTACTAGAGGATATAGCTCTGAAATATCATTACCACAAACGATCCTGACCCTGTTGAAAAAAACAGCATATGCTGGTTAGGTATGTTTTGAAGTATGGCAGCTGGTTTGAGCTGGTCAAGTGCTGGTCCTAAGAAACTAGCTCCAGCTCAGGACCAGCATAAACCAGCTCAAACCAGCTGCCATGCTTCAAAACATACCTGACCAGCATATGCTGGTTTTTTCAACAGGGGAGTGCTTAGTTGTGATCCGCACCGCTGTTTTGAAGCTCCGCTTACTTCAACTAGAAACAGGAAAATGGTGCTACCGTTCTGTCTCACGGTCCGGATGGAAACATGCGGTCTGCCATTTGAATATATTTAGTTTGTGTAAAACATCTAGTAGCCTATAACTCGTTTGGCGTTTTTCGCACAATAAAATCTGTAGTGTTTAAATTGTGTTCATTGAACTGTTTTGAATGTAATTTGTATTGTGATCGGGAACAATTTCATTATTTGCGGGGGGGCGGGGAAATCACGATGCCGGCTCAACATCGTGATGTATGTCAGCCATTGGCGATGGACGATGTTTTGCTATGCTAATTTACAACAGTTTCTGTTATGCTGGGTTTTTTTGGGGGGGGATTTCCATCATGGCGACGAGTGGAGCATGAGCTTAGTTTGACAACAGATATATGATACATGTTTTATATTGCTGTATTATACAAGTGCTATGCTAATGCTAATACTATTAAAGCATTGTATTACCAATTATCAAGTTAGCATTTACTAAATTAGCTAGTTAAAGCTAGCCAAGATGACTAAAAAGTTGAGATTAAATAATTTTAAGTTAAATGTATGAATTATCTTACTCATATTTCAAGAGTTTATTTAAGAGTACAAAATATAAATCTGCCAGTTCTGCTTGTGTAAACTTTGAATTTCTTAACTTTTTTTGTCATTTTTTGAATTTTTTTTATGTAACTGATTACCTCAAATTTTTTGAGTTTTTCCAACTTATTCGGGTTTACAGTGTAAGCAATATGTAATGATAAATGTTTCAAAAAAGCAGTTAGTGGTGCCTGAAACACACACAGTAATATAGCATTTTAATTCAGTTTGATGAAAACAGTAAAATCAGGGAAAAAAATTAAGTTCTT
This sequence comes from Coreius guichenoti, assembly GCA_039654105.1. Classification (NCBI taxonomy): domain Eukaryota; kingdom Metazoa; phylum Chordata; class Actinopteri; order Cypriniformes; family Gobionidae; genus Coreius; species Coreius guichenoti. Next base: position 6,431,008 of record CM077171.1, on the reverse strand, counting down.
AAGATAAAGTCTAAGAATCGCATATGAATATTGCTAAATGCAAATCTTGAGGGAAAAAATTGGAATAAAATCATTTTGAAAATAATTACATATTTTTTATAATTTTTTTTACAAAATGTATTATTATTACATAGATGTAAATAAAGACTTTTTAACTAAAAATTATTTTTAACTATATTTTTGGTAGCAGGGTTAACAAGCCGTTAACCTAAAATAACACTAACATTTTTGAGAAAATAATCATGGTGTCACATTTTAAGCATCATAATTCTCAGTTAAGAGTTAAAAAAATTATTAGGGGAAAGTTTAGAAAAAGTGAGAAAAATAATTAGTAGAAGAAAGAAAGATTTTTTTGCAGAAAACTCCCAAACACCTAATAGTACTAATATGGATTAAATGTTATAATGCTTAATTACAACAATTCATTTCATACAACCCAATAGATTCAAAAGATAAAATAATTCGTAAGAACGTTCTTTGGGAATATGTTCGAAACTTTTTTTTTCATAAGTTAGAAAATAAGAAGAAATGTGTATTCTGTGCATAGTATACATACTGTAGTATGTTGTCACACAAATAATATTAGTATGTTGAATGCTAGTCCAAACATAACCCAAGTGTAGAGTCAAATATGCTATATAATGTCAAAATATAATGTTTGCTCGACACCCATTTTCCTCTTTTCACATCGTCCCTCTAAACAGAGAGGCAGAAAATGGAGACAATCGGCCGCTTTACCAAGCACGACAGAGAAAATGGCAGCAAAGTGTGAAAAGATGAAAGAATAAAAGCGCCATTATTGCTGTACAGAAATGACGCCTGTGGAGGAAAGAGATCCTGTTGAAAGAATGCAGGCTAATAGAGACTATGAAATGAAACGCACTAGCACCATTACCCATTGTGCTGCTGTGCTTCGGTGTCACTTCAAAGCATTCCCAGCTATTAATCAGATGCTATCCTACACCCCCCATTCCCAAATCAACCTCCCCCATCCACAAGCATTATAACCACCTCCACCGCCCAGAAATACACAACAGAGTCATTATTACTACACTTAGTTCACACCTCGCTCAGAAACACACCCTTATCACACCGTCAGCACCAATTAATTCACCTGCCACTTCGGCCGGAGAGAGAGAGAGAGAGAGAGAGAGAGAGAGAGAGAGAGAGAGAGCTTTATTTGCTTTATTTTCAGGGCTCAACATTAAGGATTTCTCTGCTGGTCTGAGTCAGTGCTTATACTTGTCCTGACAGTATTTTCACTGGATCTACTATAAAAATAGTTTTTATATGTGTCAGAAATATATATTTATAGTTTCTAGCAGGGCTGTAACCACCATAGACATTAATCAGATAAGGACAAATTCTGTATTTGCTTCAATCTCTTTAAAGGTGCAGTGTGTAGTATTTATGAGGATCTATTGACAGAAGTGCAATATAATATATATAACTATGTTTTCAGTGGTGTATAAAGACCTTACATAATGAACCGTTATGTTTTTATTACCTTAGAATGAGGCATTTCTCTCTACATACACCGCGGGTCCCCTTACAGTGAAGTCGCCGTTTTGCGCCGCCATGTTTCTACAGTGGCCCTAAATGGACAAACTGATCTACAGAGCGCTAGCTACTCTCTGCTGTCTCAGACGACGACATCTTTGTCCTGTGTCGGCCACCGTAGCTTCTCTATGTGCTTCGAAAGGGAGGGGTGAGCGGTGGGCGGTTGCAATTCACAACCTCACCACTAGATGCCGCTAAAATTTACACACTGCACCTTTAAATCCTTTAATTATTTAATTTGTTTGAACTGCAGCCAGCAACTTATTCAGACTGACGGCAGAAGGTCTGGACTCCAGCTTAGCTTTCATTGGCCAAGGGCCGCTCAGAGGCTGACTGACATGTAAAGCAACGAAAATGTAAAGTCGATGTCCCTGCAATAATCAAGAATGCGGTGCAAGTTTACAGCAACAATGGTGCAGTGTTGGTTGGTCCTGATAAGCGCTTATTGTCACAGTTGTAAACAAGACGACTTTCTTTTTCCATAAGGGGGCTTGGCATCATGACGGCTTTTTCCAACGTGACACACACGTCTCCCGGAAATCCTGGAGAATTCAACCAATCAGATGATGACATTGAAACTCCTGAAGTGTTTCCCCTTTCGCTTAGAAGTAAAAAGAAGTTGGAAATACCTTTGTAGTTACTGTTAGTGAACATCCAGACGCCGCTCACACTGCTGAGAGCGCCGTTTAGATGAATATGTAAATATGTGCTGCACGCTTTCATCTCAATAACAAAATAAACTAGGGCTGTCAAAATTAGTGTTAACACATGCGATAAATTTTTTTCAGTTTAGCGCGTTAAAAAATATTTAACGCAATTAACGCAGCATCTGTTTTTTTCTATTATCCTTTGGCTAGCGTTACATTATATGATCACGCTCTTATTGATGCAAATGCTTTTAAACCATTCAAGCGCAAGAAGAAGAGAACGCGCTATCTGTGAATGTCCTGACACACACACTCGACGCACAGAAAAATGCGGCATTAATGTCGTTAATGTTTTAAAAAAAATCCATTTCATAGAGACATCCGCAGCAGTATTATGGCTCGTTTGCGGTACGGTTCAGTACAGTATAGGTCAGTACGATTCAGGACGGTAAACCTTGATCCAGCTTGCGTTTCCACCGCCAACAGCACCCTTTTACTTGATAGGCGTGGTGTAGCGATCGACATAATTCTCGCGCGAAGAAGAAGAGAGTGTCACCGTAAACAACAATGGACGACATACAGCAGATCTTGTTCTGTCAGGACCACTATCGTCAAAGATGATTGATAGACAATTAGCATACAGTTCGGATTGGCGGTATGGTTCTGTTCTGGGCAAGAACTCCCTGTGCATCCATGCAGCCTAGCATGGATAAGAGCAGGGAGAGCAGCGATAACCCCTTTAGGGTAAACAGAACAGAACCAACATAATGTATTGCAGATATCATTAATGTCGATATTGAATGTACAAAATAATTCGGGAATTTAGTCTGATTCAAGGGGAATCAGAATACCAAATCCTGACTGGATGAGAGGAGGAGCTGGGGATGGAGGAGGGTAAATGATCTCAGGAGAAACGTGATAGCTGCTGATAGTACTGAAGAAGCTTATATATGTATGCTGTGATAGACATCCTATAGGTAGACGTGATCAGCTGACAGTCAGCTGATGCGAGCTTGACTAACGTGACCTGCCAGAACTGACGCTACGCTTGATTTCTTGTCACAAGAAGAAGACACGCTTTGTTTGAGCCAAGCCTGCAGGTAAAAATACAGTCGAAAAAGCACACGCAAGTGACGATTCTCTGTCAACCAATCAACGTTCTGCATTGAGTCTAGCTCCACCCTTTAGTACCGGACTACTGTGCTAGGTACCCCAACGGAAGGGTGCCAAAAAAGTGGTACGGTACGGTATTAGGGTACCATTTACAACTTCTGACAAAAATTACGTACCGTATTGAACATTACTAAACTGTAAAGCTCAGTGGAAACGAGCCATTAGTATCAGTGATACTGGCCTTCATTCATAAAAAGATGACATTACAACAAATATTTAAAGTATACTGTCTTTAACTTGTTTCTATATTAATTTGGAGAGTAACTGAAATTATTACAATATTAAAATATTAAAAAACTGTGATTGTGCGATTAATTAGTTATTTTTTTAAATCGATTGACAGCACTAAAATAAACACAACAAACAACAAAAATGACAGCGGCGAGAAAACAGCAGTTCAGAAAGCATCTGATCGTAGCGATGTGGATATGTTTGCACCAGCTCTGCAATTCACTGCATCATTCGACAGATGAGATTATTAAAATTACATTGTCCAACTATGTGAGTTTGAATTAATCCCTTTTTTTGCATGACACATTGACATTACAATCCTTCACATAAAAATCAGTCTACAGGCTTTCATAGACAACTTTAAAAAAAATTAGCTTATATTATTGAACGTAACACTAACTGATGCTTTCCTTAAACTGTGACACGTTTTCACAAATTTCACATTTTTATTAATTATAGTCATTTTATTATTATAATTTTTTACTTGTTTGATTATCTGTATTTTAATATTATTACATTTCATGGTCATTATTTCTAGATTTTTATTATGAACTTATTGTATATTGTTATTTATCACCATTATTATTTAATCTGCAGTGATGTTTTGGCAGTATTGTAAAATGTGTAAAATAATCATAGCAATAAAGACAGCGATATGGACAGTGAGAGAGGTGGTGTTGACACCTGGCTCTGTGCCTGGACCCGCAGCCGTTTAATGAAAACACCTGCCACAGTGAGTTCGAGGGGGGGTTGGGGGTGTTGATCAGTCCAGACAGGCCCGCCGTGGGCCGCTCCCGCCACGATACACCCTCAGAGCCATAAATCCAGCCTGGATCTCCCCACGGCCTCCAGAGAGGAATCATCATCACTCCTGCCCCATAGCACGGGATTAACTCCTGGACCGCAGCTGTCTCTTTAATATTAGATAGATGTTATACAATTCTAATCCCTTGCGCTAACCTCTCTAACCATCTCCACTCTGAACGATGTGCTTTTCACACAGATCCTGGAAGCTCGGAGTCTCAGACCAAACCAGTTTAAAATCCACTGCAGAAACCTTACTAGATGGCTATATTTTCTGAAGAAACTGTAGCTCACTGGAGGGGTTTAAAAACCACTCGACTAATTGAATAATGTGACTGTTGACTTCTGTAGAGCTGCTTATGGCTGAATTTAATTGTATTCTGACACCTTTCTATCAGAACCAGCATTAACTTCTTGAGCAATTTGAGCTACAGTAGCTCGTCTGTTTGATCGGACCACACGGGCCAGCCTTCGCTCCCCACGTGCATCAATGAGCCTTGGCCGCCCATGACCCTGTCGCCGGTTCACCACTGTTCCTTCCTTGGACCACTTTTGATAGATACTGACCACTGCAGACCGGGAACACCCCACAAGAGCTGCAGTTTTGGAGATGCTCTGACCCAGTCGTCTAGCCATCACAATTTGGCCCTTGTCAAACTCGCTCAAATCCTTACGCTTGCCCATTTTTCCTGCTTCTAACCATAGACTGTAAAAAAATATGGACGTAGTGTCCATGACGTCACCTGTAGGTTTCTGAAGAGCAGTTTTGAAGCGTAAAGTAGGGTCGAGCTGGCCGTTGCCATCTTGGCAGCGCGTCACCACGCGTCACACCCGGATAACAGAAAATGGGCCAAGAGGCAGGACGTGGCTGGAGCTTAGGTGACGTGATGACTAACAGACAGCAGACAAACGGCAATCCACCTGTCACTCAAGTGGCCACGCCCTTAATTATGCAGAACTTTAAGGCTTTATATAATGTAAACGAATGAGTTATAAAAAATTCCCCCCCTTCACAGTTGTCATGAAGGGCAAAATTAGCTGTATAGACCAAAACCACAATTTGTACCAGGCTGTAAACATGTTTTTTTCTGCTGTAAAGTTGGACATTTTAACATGGAGCTCAATGAGATTCTGCTCCCTTTTGGAGCCTATCTCTAGCGGCCAGTCGATGAATTGCAGTTTAAGTCACTTCCGTATTGGCTTCAAGATAAACTGGGGGAGGTTGCCGCTTGCTTCTAACATATCAACTTTGAGGACAAAATGTTCACTTGCTGCCTAATATAACCCACCCACTAACAGGTGCCGTGATGAAGAGATAATCAGTGTTATTCGCTTCACCTGTCAGTGGTCATAATGTTGTGCCTGATCTGTGTGTATATATACAGTGGGGAGAACAAGTATTTGATACACTGCCAATTTTGCAGGTTTTCCTACTTACAAAGCATGTAGAAGTCTGTAATTTTTATCATAGGTACTCTTCAACTGTGAGACACAGAATCTAAAACAAAAATCCAGATAAATAAAATAATTCATTTGCATTTTATTGCATGACATAAGTATTTGATCACCTACCAACCAGTAAGAATTCCGGCTCTCACAGACCTGTTAGTTTTTCTTTAAGAAGCCCTCCTGTTCTCCACTCATTACCTGTATTAACTGCACCTGTTTGAACTCGTTACCTGTATAAAAGACACCTGTCCACACATTCAATCAAACAGACTCCAAACTCTCCACAATGGCCAAGACCAGAGAGCTGTGTAAGGACATCAGGGATAAAATTGTAGACCTGCACAAGGCTGGGATGGGCTACAGGACAATAGGCAAGCAGCTTGGTGAGAAGGCAACAACTGTTGGCGCAATTATTAGAAAATGGAAGAAGTTCAAGATGACCGTCAATCTCCCTCGGTCTGGGGCACCATGCAAGATCTCACCTCGTGGGGCATCAATGATCATGAGGAAGGTGAGGGATCAGCCCAGAACTACACGGCAGGACCTGGTCAATGACCTGAAGAGAGCTGGGACCACAGTCTCAAAGAAAACCATTAGTAACACACTACGCCGTCATGGATTAAAATCCTGCAGCGCACGCAAGGTCCCCCTGCTCAAGCCAGTGCATGTCCAGGCCCGTCTGAAGTTTGCCAATGACCATCTGGATGATCCAGAGGAGGAATGGGAGAAGGTCATGTGGTCTGATGAGACAAAAATAGAGCTTTTTGGTCTAAACTACACTCGCCGTGTTTGGAGGAAGAAGAAGGACGAGTACAACCCCAAGATCACCATCCCAACTGTGAAGCATGGAGGTGGAAACATCATTCTTTGGGGATGCTTTTCTGCAAAGGGGACAGGACGACTGCACCGTATTGAGGGGAGGATGGATGGGGCCATGTATCGCGAGATTTTGGCCAACAACCTCCTTCCCTCAGTAAGAGCATTGAAGATGGGTCGTGGCTGGGTCTTCCAGCATGACAACGACCCGAAACACACAGCCAGGGCAACTAAGGAGTGGCTCCGTAAGAAGCATCTCAAGGTCCTGGCCTCTCCAGACCTGAACCCAATAGAAAATCTTTGGAGGGAGCTGAAAGTCCGTATTGCCCAGCGACAGCCCCGAAACCTGAAGGATCTGGAGAAGATCTGTATGGAGGAGTGGGCCAAAATCCCTGCTGCAGTGTGTGCAAACCTGGTCAAGAACTACAGGAAACGTATGATCTCTGTAATTGCAAACAAAGGTTTCTGTACCAAATATTAAGTTCTGCTTTTCTGATGTATCAAATACTTATGTCATGCAATAAAATGCAAATTAATTACTTAAAAATCATACAATGTGATTTTCTGGATTTTTGTTTTAGATTCCGTCTCTCACAGTTGAAGTGTACCTATGATAAAAATTACAGACCTCTACATGCTTTGTAAGTGGGCAAACCTGCAAAATCGGCAGTGTATCAAATACTTGTTCTCCCCACTGTGTATTATATATATATATACATATATATATATATATATACATATATATACACATATATATATACATATATATACATATATATATATATATATATATAAAAAAAAACAGTTAGGTCCGGTCGAACGATTTATTCATTAAATTAATTAAATTCTGATTGGATTCTGTTAGTAATAGGCACTTACCTAAAGCTAAAAGAAGTTTTGCGCCTCTGACAAGTGCTTTCGACCTTCTTTTTGATCTGAATGGTGTGCTGAAAACACGAGTTTTGCCTTGTCCCACCGCCTAGAACGCAACTGAATGCTTCAAGCGCCTCCATACTTGAAAAACTGCTGAAAACTACTTTTAAACAGGAAATGACGGAATATTTAAGTTCATATTTACAGCGGGTCTATTCGCACGGGATTAGTATTACCTGAGGTAATTTTTCCGGACCTTTTTACAGAAGGTAAAAGTCGCCGTAATCTTTACTGACATCGTCCGATGATGGCACATTCGGACGGGACTAAAATCACAGAGAAGCTAAAGTAAAGTAATAATTACTTTACCCCACCTCTCCATGTTAAACTAATCCCATCCGAATAGGGCTTTAGATGTGATTTTATAGATATGTACTCTTTATGTACAGAAATGGACATATTTAGACAGATTGTGAGCCCTGTTTTGTCTACAGAACGTCACAAAACGTTTCAAAACAATACTGTCGCTCGTTAGGCGATAACAACAATCCTCCTCAGGCTGGACCTGGACAACGCTCGCTTCGGCCACGCCTTCGAAGGACGCAGCCTCTGAATTGACACTGAAGTGCTTGTGATATTCTGGTCTCTAGATATGGCTCGGATCTCTCTTTCCATGAAAGTCTGGAAGGTTTATTGCCAGGTTTAAAGCCATGTTTTATCATCAGCCAGGTGGTTGAAACCCGATTGGTTGGAAAAGTAATAGTACACTTCTCCTCAATAGGCCGCATGATTTGAGACATCATTCATGCCTGGAGCACAAACAGTTACACACCAGAGTTAATGCTTACGGTTTAGGGTTTGTTCACATCACTACTGTGAGTAATAGCAATAGTGACGCTCACCTTTGCACCAGTAATTGGTTCTGACTGAATGTCTTTAGAATGGAAACAAATAATATTTCACAAGTGACTGCAAACATGTGAATAAGGATATATCTCAATACATCTGGCAGAAGTAATCTTACTGATTAGAGCGAGAGAGAGAGAGAGAGAGAGAGAGAGAGAGAGAGAGAGAGAGAGAGAGAAAGACAGAGATAAAGAGGAGGCAGTGTACTCTAGTGGTCAAAGTGAGGCACTCTGAGGACAAAAGCTATGCACATTACCATACTACTCATACTATTTCTGTATACTAGAGAGAATTATGCATAGATGGATACAGATGACCTATAACATTTACTAAAATGCAGGGCCATAACCACCATAGACATTGAGGGGGACAATAATTAGAAATGGCCAAATTGTCCTGTCCCCCCCAATATTTGAAATTCTTGCACTTCATTACGCAGCGCTCTGTATGTTTGGTAGGATGACAAAAAAGGCTTAAAAGTAAAATTTTTAGTCTGGTCTGCCTCAGCACTGTAACAGAGCTCATCAATGTCAAAATGATTGGGATGGCCAATCAAATCAAAGTAGGCGGAGTTTACCGGTCACAGAAGCAGGGCGCGAATTCCATGGTTACGGCCTTGCTAAAATGTACAGTAAACGGACATGAGTTTGACATGAGCGTGAAGCATTATATACACTAAAAGATAAATGGTGTAAAAATGTTCACATTTAGAAGCAATTACAAAGAAACGGCAAGTAACACATTGAATTAAACTTGTCATTATAAAGTAAAACTTGCAAATAAAATGTTTTACAAGAAAATACTATTTCAGTCTTTCTACTTTATAAATTGGGTCCCACTTTATATTACGTGGCCTTAACTACTATGTACTTACATCATAAACATAAGTACAATGTACAACTTACTTACACGTGTGGTGGTATGGGTAAGTTTAAGGGTAAAGTTAGGGACAGGTGTGGTGGTATGGGTAAGTTTAAGGGTAAAGTTAGGGTCAGGTGTGGTGGTATGGGTAAGTTTAAGGGTAAAGTTAGGGTCAGGTGTGGTGGTATGGGTAAGTTTAAGGGTAGAATTAGGGTCAGGTGTGGTGGTATGGGTAAGTTTAAGGGTAGAGTTAGGGTCAGGTGTGGTGGTATGGGTAAGTTTAAGGGTAAAGTTAGGGTCAGGTGTGGTGGTATGGGTAAGTTTAAGGGTAGAGTTAGGGTCAGGTGTGGTGGTATGGGTAAGTTTAAGCGTAAAGTTAGGGTCAGGTGTGCTGGTATGGGTAAGTTTAAGGGTAAAGTTAGGGTCAGGTGTGCTGGTATGGGTAAGTTTAAGGGTAAAGTTAGGGACAGGTGTGGTGGTATGGGTAAGTTTAAGGGTAAAGTTAGGGTCAGGTGTGCTGGTATGGGTAAGTTTAAGGGTAAAGTTAGGGTCAGGTGTGGTGGTATGGGTAAGTTTAAGGGTAGAGTTAGGGTCAGGTGTGGTGGTATGGGTAAGTTTAAGGGTAAAGTTAGGGTCAGGTGTGGTGGTATGGGTAAGTTTAAGGGTAGAATTAGGGTCAGGTGTGGTGGTATGGGTAAGTTTAAGGGTAGAGTTAGGGTCAGGTGTGGTGGTATGGGTAAGTTTAAGGATAAAGTTAGGGTCAGGTGTGGTGGTATGGGTAGGTTTAAGGGTAAAGTTAGGGTCAGGTGTGGTGGTATGGGTAAGTTTAAGGGTAGGGTTAGGGACAGGTGTGGTGGTGTGGGTAAGTTTAAGGGTAAAGTTAGGGTCAGGTGTGGTGGTATGGGTAAGTTTAAGGGTAAAGTTAGGGTCAGGTGTGGTGGTATGGGTAAGTTTAAGGGTAAAGTTAGGGTCAGGTGTGGTGGTATGGGTAAGTTTAAGGGTAGAATTAGGGTCAGGTGTGGTGGTATGGGTAAGTTTAAGGGTAGAGTTAGGGTCAGGTGTGGTGGTATGGGTAAGTTTAAGGGTAGAGTTAGGGTCAGGTGTGGTGGTATGGGTAAGTTTAAGGATAAAGTTAGGGTCAGGTGTGGTGGTATGGGTAGGTTTAAGGGTAAAGTTAGGGTCAGGTGTGGTGGTATGGGTAAGTTTAAGGGTAGGGTTAGGGACAGGTGTGGTGGTGTGGGTAAGTTTAAGGGTAAAGTTAGGGTCAGGTGTGGTGGTATGGGTAAGTTTAAGGGTAAAGTTAGGGACAGGTGTGGTGGTGTGGGTAAGTTTAAGGGTAAAGTTAGGGTCAGGTGTGGTGGTATGGGTAAGTTTAAGGGTAAAGTTAGGGTCAGGTGTGGTGGTATGGGTAAGTTTAAGGGTAAAGTTAGGGTCAGGTGTGGTGGTATGGGTAAGTTTAAGGGTAGAATTAGGGTCAGGTGTGGTGGTATGGGTAAGTTTAAGGGTAGAGTTAGGGTCAGGTGTGGTGGTATGGGTAAGTTTAAGGGTAGAGTTAGGGTCAGGTGTGGTGGTATGGGTAAGTTTAAGGATAAAGTTAGGGTCAGGTGTGGTGGTATGGGTAGGTTTAAGGGTAAAGTTAGGGTCAGGTGTGGTGGTATGGGTAAGTTTAAGGGTAGGGTTAGGGACAGGTGTGGTGGTGTGGGTAAGTTTAAGGGTAAAGTTAGGGTCAGGTGTGGTGGTATGGGTAAGTTTAAGGGTAAAGTTAGGGACAGGTGTGGTGGTATGGGTAAGTTTAAGGGTAAGGTTAGGTGTAAGGGAAGTGTCAACACTTTCAGAGCACCAGTATTGATCTGATGTGCCTAAGTTTCATAACTAGATTTTTTCTCTTAAATCAGAATGTCAAAAATAAACACACAAATATAATAAAACACAGGGTGTGACAGTGCGCTCTACACACACAACAAGTCGCTGTGTGTTTGAGGCTGCGTTCAGCCTCCCTCCAGACTGATTAAACTGGAGTTTCTGATGCTAATCTTTGTTTTTGCACAAAAGGGTCGACACATCCTTCAGAAGAACGTGGCATGTATATTTAACGGCACACAACTCTCGCTCAGTGAAGTCCGTCACTCTGACAAAACGCATCCAATTAGCGACAGACAAATTCTCATTCTTGTGTATGAACTGACATGCAAGCAACACAGGTTTGCCTTGATAAACACAAAGCAATAAGGGTGTCTTGCTTCTGAATAGCCATATAATTAAAATAACGCTTGTATGAAGAGTTATGGAGTGTTAGAATTATGACAGACAACATAATCAGCTATACATTTACTGTATGCGTTTGCGTCCATAATCAGGGTTTATGCAGGTTTCATAAAGGTACATTTTAAGAGCATAATTTTTTGCAGTGCATGCAATTAAATTTAGGGCCCTATGAAATCAAAAAAGTTTTTGTTTATTCTGTTTTTTAATTTTCTGGACTCTGCTTTAATGGTTAAATTAAATTTCGTTCATCTTTGGAACACAAATGAAGATATTTTTGATGAAATCTGAGCGATTTCTGTCCCTCCATTGACAGTCTAAGCAACTACCAATTTAACGCTTCAAAAAGCTCATAAAGACCGTAAAACTAATCCATACGAATCAAGTGGTTTATTCCAAATTTTCTGAAGATACTCGATCGCTTTATATGAAGAACGAAAGACATTAAGGCGAGTAAATGATGACAGAATTGTCATTTTTGGATGAACTATCCCTTTAAGTGAACTGACCTACTTTTGATTTATTAATCCAAAATTTGACAAATTCTGTGACATTCTGCATTATACAGTAAATTCAATTTTTATGAATGGACTCTGCAATTTCGACCACGTTTTCTGTACTGCAGAAATCATAGGGCCCTAATTTAATGCCATTATATTACATTTAAGACTTTCTGCTCCAATTTAAGACATTTTTAAGGCCTTAAATTGTGGAAGGTCAAATTCCAAAAAGGTCAAAAATTAAGACTTTTTAAGACTTTAAGAACCGCGGAAACCCTAATAATGTGAAATATGTCTAAGTGAAATGGGTACACTGTAAACCCGAATAAGTTGGCAAAACTCAAAAAAATTGAGGCAATCAGTTGCCTTAAATTTTTTAAGTTACGAAATGTAAGTTAAAGTAAGTTTTTATTTTGTATTTTAATTGCTCTGAACTTGAACTATTTGAGTAAGCTAATTCATAGATTTAACTTAAAAATATCATGTAATCTCAAATTTTTAGTAGTGGAAACTTGACTAGCTTTAACTAGCTAATTCAATAAATGCCACCTTGCTAACTGGTTACACAATGCTTTGGTAGCATTAGCATAGCATTTGCTGAATGAGGACAGCAATATAAAACATTTATCATAAATCTGTTCTCAAACCAAGCTCATTCTCCACTCGTCACATGATGGAAACCCTACAAAAAACCAACATAACAGAAACTCTTCTAAACTAACATAGCAAAACATTAAACACTACTAAATCTCCCACTAAAAAAAACATAATATAACACTTAATTTTGGCATTTACTCTCCCTTTTGAGTGTCATGGCAAAGCATGCTGGGAAATAGAAATCCCAGCCCAGTTTCAGTTGAATTTAAGTTAGTCTAAATTAAAAGAAACAAGTTCATAAAACTTCAAATTACTTAAAATGTGTCCGTTTTGAGAACTCAAAAGAAAAAGAAAGTGCTAAATACTCATAAAAGTTCATTTGACTAAACTAATCTGTTTAATTTGAGTTGGCTCTACTCAAACCAATTCATTATTTTGAGCGTTAGGGCTTACAGTGATTATCCATTGGGATTTGATTGGATGTTAAGCATGTCAAGATGTGCTGTTTTTTCCCCAAGCCCATGTGCCGCTGGTAATGTTAGCAAAAAAACAGCAATAAAAGATTATGAAAACAAACTGATGAATTGTGCAGACTCACACCAGAATCACTTAAAAAAAAAATAATAGTGCAGCATCTCTCAGTTTATATAAATATATGCGTTACGTCCAATTACACGTACACAATATTGAATTTTCTATTTTTATTTGTAATGTAGATCTGTCAAGATTTTTTTTGTTTGCTTTTACAAGCTGAGGGTTGCATCAAAAGTATTTTCTGAAGTAATCGACATCACATGACTGATGCTGTCTAGAGGTTAACTTGCACTGACCCAGAACATTGCTTTAACATTTATGATTTTATTAAAAATAGATCAGTATATTGGTCTGGCCGATATTTCGGTGGAAAACCATGACTGCTTGATCAAATACAAGTGTTAGTTTTCCTTTGTGTAAGTTATAAAATCTACCAACTACTTTGGCAATACATTTTTAAATAATTTAATTGTAACAATTTACAATAAGGTTAACATGTTAACATGAACTAATGCATTTATTATCTTAGTTAATTCTAACATTTACTCATACATTATTAAAATCAAAAGTTGTATTTGTTAACATTATTTAATGGACCTGAGCTAACATATAACCAACTTTACAAAGATGAATAAATAAATACTGTAACAAATGTCTTGCTCATTGTTAGTTAATGGATTAACTTGATTGTAAAGTGTTACTAAAAGGCAGACGGACACATGATTGAGGTCGGTACCAGCCACCAAACACACAGACCCACAATCCACCTCCACCCAAAACACAACATGCTTTCCTCTGCTCTTTTCTCTGAAAGATTACAATAATACAATTGAAATTAAAAACAAGTAATCTGGATTTTCAGCTTGAGCCGTTATTAATGTCTAACAGCTGTCACCTGCAGCACAAGCACACGCGGCGGTTGGCCCGAGGCCGCCTGATGAGAGACAGACGGAAAGAGAGAGAGAGAGAGAGAGAGAGAGAGAGAGAGAGAGAGAGAGAGAGAGAGAGAGAGAGACGGTCCCCTTCACCTGCAGCTCCTCTAAACTTATCTTTTGCTCGTCTTGTTTAATGGTGTATTCTTCAAAAGCTGCTGCGGTTTAAGGGAAGTGGGAGCTTCCTCTGATGAAGTGTAAAATACACGGCGGGTTTGAAAATGCGATACGGGTTATGTGATACAGGAAGGATTGCCCGCCCAGCTTGTCTTCTTTGTGTAAGGTCGCTGTGCTCGCCTGACCTGCAGTGTGAGGGGACGCCACGGCTGCATGGCACAGTGCCACACACACACTTTAACATGTGGTTTACAGGGAATCTCCGTAGACGTAATGCTTTTATACTGTACAAACTGTATATTCTCTCCCCTTACACTAACCCTACCCATCACACACAACTTTCTGCATTTTTACATTTTCAAAAACACTCATTCTGTATGATTTATAAGCTTGTTTCCTCAATTTAGGTCACAATGGTGACCGAGTCCCCATGAGTCTGTGTGTATTCAGTCCCACCGGGATAGAAAAACATGAACACACACACATACACACACACATCAGAAAACACTACAGCTAAATCTACACCAGGAAAGCAAATAGCTGCTAATCGGGTCAAAAAAATTAAGCACACAAATGATGCACAAAAACATATATATGAGGCATATTGTAATGGTTGGGTCAACCAGGAACAGGCTGAAGACTCGGAAGATCAAAATACAAACATAAACTTTAATAATGATGATCAGGAACAGACAGAAAGGCAGGGAAACATACTCGAACAGTGACTAGACAAAGACTGAAGGTGAGGGTGCAGCTTAAGTAGAAAACAGAAACAAGATGATTAACTAGACACAGCTGAACACAACTTAACTAACGAGGGTAACCTAGGAAACAGACAAGTGGCAGGAAACTAAGACAAAGGAACACGTGACAGAATCAAAACAACCGGAAGACCAAACAAGCAGACAGACATGTGACACATATATCATTTGTGGATAATTTCTGAACTCAGCACAAAAAGAGTTTGTTAGCTTATACTACAGTTACCACTAGGGGTGGGACATTATATCGATAGGGCAATTTATCGCTGTCTTTCTCCGTGAGATACGAGAATCGATATGCTGGCAGCAAATATCGATATTTTAATTAATAACATAAGGCGCTCTAAATAGATTTCCCTGCTCCCAGCGTCACTACTTCATGGCTCCTCGAGGTGGCGCTCAACACGTGAATGAGGGAAACGTGAACATAAGTTAACTAGCCTAAGAAAAAGAGGTTTTTAACGGGATGGCGGACAGCAGTGAGTAAAATAATAGATGCCCCAGCCACGTTTAAAGGGATAGTTCATTAATCTGTCATTAATTCCTCACCCTCATGTCATTCCAAACCCGTAAGACCTTCAGAACACAAATTAAGATATTTTTGATGAAATCTGAGAGCTCTCTGATCCCTCCATAGACAGCAATTTAATTACCACTTTCAAGGCCCAGAAAGGCAGTAAAGACACCATTAAAATAGTCCATGTGACTCCAGCGGTTCAACCTTAATGTTATGAAGCGACGAGAATGTTTTTTGCACACGATAAGTAAACAAAAATAACGACTTCATTCATCACTCTCTTCTCGTCTGTGTCAGTCTCTTACGCTGTTGACGTAGTAAATACAGTGCAGCGCTTCCGAGTTACGTCAGAGCTACGCCAGAACACCGGCTTACCATTGGCCGATGCTGTTCACGTGAGCACCACGACACATGTGTGATGCTGACGCAGGAGCTGGCCAACGTAAACTGCGTAGGAGACTGATAAAATTGTTGAATAAAGTCGTTATTAGGGCCCAAGCCCTGAAAGGGCGAAGGCCCTATTGTTTTCCTAAGGATTATTATTATTTTTGTTTGTTTTTTGCGCACAAAAAGTATTCTCATTGCTTCATAACATTAAGGTTAAACCACTGGAGTCACATGGAGACTATTTTAACGATGTTTTTACTACCTTTCTGGACCTTAAAAGTGTTAATTATATTGCTGTCTACAGAGGGTCTGAGAGCTCTTGGATTTTGTCAAAAATATCTTCATTTTTGTTCCGAAGATTTGGAACGACGAATGAATGACTAACCCTTTAAGGCCAAAGTCTGAAAAACCTTTTCATGGGCATTTTGTTTTCATAATTAGACAGATATCGTGATGTATCATTATAGGATTGTCTATCAATATACTGATTATTGCAGAATTGCTGTATCGTAAAATTATCAGTATCGTGAGCCATGTATCGTATCGTATCGTATCGTGAGGTACCCCACCCCTAGTTACCACACCTCAAAACATTGTTCAGGTGATGTATTTCAAGACATTTGTCAGGTTTTTCTCATTAAAACACTATTGTGTGTAGGACTTGCGCATCTTATCATGTACGCATGGCGCAGGTCCATTTAGGGCGTTTCCAAATCCACTTTTGCTAGTTTAACGACGGAAAAAAACGGTCGGCGCTCCAGGCGCATGGTCCAAAAGGGTTGTCTTGTCTCTTAATGAGTCATGGGTGTGCTTTGGGGCGTAACGTGTAATAAACCAATCAGAGTCTCATCTTCCATTCCCTTTAAAAGCCAGTTGCGCTCGTGCCATGGCGGATTCGCTATTTACATGGAGGAAAGACTGAACGCTTCTCCAGAGAGGAATCCTTTTATTTTTAATATTTAAAAATGTGTGTGTGCTGCTGCGCGTCCCTGTGTGTGTAATAAGCAGAGTGTACGCACGTTGTACACCGCCTATAGGCTCATATTACTAACACACCCTTTAAATAACACAAAAAATACTGCACTATTGACTTTAGACCAGGTTTGTGTTGGTCAATGGCGCAGTCGTTTTCAGTTCCTCAATATAGCAACGCTCCAACAATGCAACGTAAACAACGTGGCGCTGGATGTGAAAATGATAACTGCGTCGGGCTGAAACTAGCAAAAAACACTTGCGTCGCGCCTGGCGTCACATTGCGCCGGGTGTATGATAGGGCCCGAGAATCTCCATGTCTGTTCTCTAGTCAAGTCATCAACAAACACACACACACAAAACGCTCTTGTCGTGAGAAGTTTTGCTGAATCAAGCCAGGTGGTTGAAGAGGAGAGGTTGAAATAGTAAGATGGGTTAAATTAGAAAAGACATGAGGAGCAAGTTAATGTATATTTTGCTGAAAGATTAATACGAAGACATTAGGTGTGTTGCGCAGACCGATCGGTGTATGACAGCAAAGTACCGCAAGAGCGATTCGCCTGCTCTCTAATTGCTCTCGCGGTACTTAGATGTCATACACCGATCGGTCTGATCGGCACCACTTCAAGTCAAACACACCTATTTTGATTAACGTGCACTGATGAATCACTCACAATAAGAGCATTACGCATTTTGATGTCATGCTTTTAAAGCAGGATAAGAATAGAAACTGTTTCTAACAATATCAATAAAGCCCTTGATGTGGGCCCTAAAACTGCTATCTCAGATTGTTTGGAAGTGAGACTTTACGACTAGCCAACCTCATATCTGCCTACAAACCCCTTCATCAGGTCTGCCATAAACACCAGACACATATTCACAACACCACTAAACACCTGTGCCTGCCTTTCCTTTCCCATACCCCCTCTTCTGAGACATTCACACACGATGAGCTCTTTAATAAAATCTCTCAGTAGAGTTATTTATTCCCCTCTGGAAAGTGGTAAGCATCAGTCAGCAGGGTTAACCTGTAAACAGAGCTGGGTTGCTGGGATATCCAGGCCGGATATAAGAATGAGGGGACAGACAGGGACATTCTGCCCCTCCAAGACAATAAAAGAGGGAGGGAGGGAGGGTGTGTTTTTATCTTTGAGCAACATGCTGTAAAACACACACAAAGCTGTGATGGGAAACAATGGTCCTGGTGTGTGAGTGTGTGTTTGTAGTGTGTTGGGGGTTGCAGGAAGGAAGCCAACTCAACTCAACCCCCCCAGACAAGACGTGGTAAGAAGAACTGGAGAAGCAAAGGTTTGGAGGAAATGGAGACCAAATGTCTTATGCAACATCAAGCCTCAATAACAATAACATGATACTGCTTTCATTTATAAAACTGTATTTCAATTATATTTTTTATTCAAAATGTATTTAGAACATCTGCTATTTGTATCCAATTGAAGCCAAAAGATCCATGATTCAACTCCACAAACCACAGTCATTATAGGGTTACAATTAAGGCACGTAAAGAATAGAAACAGCTAGATTTTTTCAGTTTCTTAAGAAAATGTGAGAGGGGTTTGCAGTTGCTTGGGTATACACAAGCGAAATCGAAGAACGAACTGGTGTAACGTCATTTCTAACCAAATCAGGCCAAAATGAAGCTCGTTTCGGGAGTTTGAAACAGCTTGCTGAAGCGAACTTTCCGGAAAAGCTGGTAAACACCTTCAAACTACCATTGGTCAGTGGTGATGGTGTAATAGGTGGGTGTGGCTCTGAGGCTCCGCCTTCTCTGACATGGAAATTCTCTGGTTCGTTTCTTCTGTTCAGTCCGTCGAGGTTAGATGCGAGTAAAAACATGAACACACTGGAGAGCCGCTTTATAGTAGAAAATGAAGTTCTAATTCTAATTGAAAGCGACACTGACAGTTTTTTAATACTGTAATGCTCCTGCTTTTAAACCATCTATTGTATGAAGTAGAGCTGCACGATTAATCGTTAAAAGATCGCGATCTCGATTCAAACACCCACGCGATCTTATTTCTAAATGACAACGATTCCGCTATGTCTATTACACGTTTCCCATCAAGCATCAGCGGAGCATGAACAGCGCGTGTTTTGTCGCTGCCTGTGAATGAGAGTCAGCCATCACGCTTCCGATGTGAACGCTCTCATTAATTGATATGTGAAACTGTTTAAAGCAAAGACTTTAGGGCTTTAGTTAACCTTTAAAAGTACAATCATCACACTGCAACACTCAAATCTGCGTTCGAGAGCAGCTGCCATGTAAATGTACAGTGAGTACAGATGAAGCAGCTTTTCAAACCACACATCGTTATTTGTGTATTACAAACATTTAAAATAACACAGTATAAAAATGTAGGCTACTGGGATAAAAGTTTATAGTTTGGATATAAACACTGATGTCTACGGTTGTGATCAAAATAAGAGTAAATCATCTTTTTAAAGTCTTTTGGCCTGTATTGTATTGCTTATCGTTACGCCAGGAGGTGGCGACGAGTGTTTAAAAACAGTGTTTGTCATTGAATCATTCATTATAAAGATTTATTCACAAACCCTGATTCATCCCATAAACAAGTCTTTATGAATGAGACATTGACTTCATTCAAATTATTTTTTAAATGATTTCGTTCAATTTAATATATTTTTTAAACAGATTAAAGCAATGAACGAATTTGTCAGAACATCTAGTTTGCATGTTTTGTTAGTTGTCTTTTTTCTTCAGAACTGTAGAAGAATCGCGATCTCCATTTTACACACGTGATTGTGATTCTCAATTTATCCAGGATCGTGCAGCTCTAGTATAAAGTGCTGTTTTCTCACTGCTGTCATTTTTGTTTGTTGTGTTTATTTTGTTATTGAGATGAAAGCGTGCAGCACTTATTTACATATTGCTAATGTGTGGTTAGGTGATAGGTGCTAATAGGTGGT
Organism: Coreius guichenoti; assembly: GCA_039654105.1. Lineage (NCBI taxonomy): Eukaryota > Metazoa > Chordata > Actinopteri > Cypriniformes > Gobionidae > Coreius > Coreius guichenoti. The sequence goes on along the minus strand of CM077171.1, from coordinate 6,411,163 downwards.
TGCTTATTGGCTCAGGTCAAAACAGTCTACAAAAATCTTAAAAATAAAGGTCTTTATTGTAACTTATAACATCCATGGAACCTTTCCATTGAACAAAAAGGTTCTTCATAGTGGAACAGGGTTCTTAGCTCATTTAAATATTCTTCACACCAAGAAAAAAAATGATCTTTTAAGAACTTTTCTCTAAAAGGTTCATTGGGGAACCAAAAATGGTTCTTCTATGGCACCACTGTGAAAACCCCCTTTTGGAAGTTTTATTTTTAAAAAAATACCTCAAAGTCTCTATGATATATGTACATTTTGCCGCTAGAGGTCGCTTATTTAAAACAAAGGCGTAGCTTGATGACGCCTTGACTTCGCGGAATCATGGGAGTTGTTGTCTTCACCTCTACAGCCGGTGGAAAAGAATCCGACGGGACTCGAGCAGAAATCCTATTCATGGATGAGCTAATGTATTAAAGATTTATTAACGTTACTGTAGTGTGAAGCAGGGCTGGAGCGGAACGAGGCTCTGGAGCGATTGCTAATGAGAGACGAGCGCGACACGCGGCTCCAGAGCAGTGGAGCTTTTATTATGACACAGACACTTCCGCTTCTTCTGCTCATGTGTATGTGGGGGAACGCAGCGTTGTTTTATCATATTACACACATTTGAGTGTGTTGAAAGTCATGTTATAAGACACTTGTTCACACTGCAGTAAGAGATCGATATTAGGCATGGTAAAACATGGTACTCGCAGTAAATCAAGAAAATGGGATAATAAGACTAACTGTGTTGAGCTGTATAACAGTGATTAGTTTTCTGTCGATGAATGTGTCCAAACAGTTGCTCGCCTGTCTAATAAAACACATCATATATTAAAGCGTCATTGGTGTTTCCATGGTTTCTACAAAATAAAACCGGAAATCGAGGGTAACGCGGATATGATGTCATTGATAGGCGTCCTGGTTAAAATTGGTTATTTCTCTGGATTTAAACATTCTTGGAAACATTTGGGATAATGTAAGTACACAAGTCGGATATTTTAATCCAAAAATCTTACATATTGTGCCTTTAATGTAGGTCTATGAGAATCCAAATCCTTAACCATAAGCATGTGTAAAAGTGAAGCTTGTAGTAGCAATGCTAGAGGAACGTCTCAGCACCAAATGCAGAGGTTTTTAAAGTTTTAAAGCTCAACTTAGATTAATTGGATGTCTTGTCCTGTAACAAGCAAGGTGCTATACCGCAAAAAATGCACAGAGATGAGTGCAAAAGTGCAACTTCAGTCCCAGAACAAGCAACAAACCAAAAGGAAACAACCAAAATAACCGAGTGAGGAGAACTGAAATCGAGAGCTTTCTCAGAAATGTGCCCACATTCTCAAGTCTTTGAGGAACATCGCTGTTTCAAAGCCAAGAGAGCGTTGCGACAGCAGCCTCCGTCTCTACAAGCCTCCGAGTCCAACAGCAGCCGAATAATAAAGCCTCTGAAAGACACCACAGAAGGTCTTTCACTGAGCCTGGATCCCAACCTGCATCTGAATGCATTTGTACATCAATTCCCTGAAATATTCATGTTCTTTGTAAAGAATTCATGCGAGGCCGTGAGGGAGGCAGTCCCTGGAGGGACACAGCGAATCCAGCTACACCCCCTTCATGCCTGCGGGACGCTATTGACCGGTCCGTTCGCTTAACGAGAAAAAAACTGTTTTGGTGGCCATCCAGCTTGGTTTGCATAACCATGGTGCTTTTCTTAGCTTAGCCTGATTAAATAAATAGTGGTATTTGTCAAGTTACATATGCATTAGTGATGGACTAATAGGGGATTTAGGTGTGTGATTTTTTTTATTTAACTACTTAATATTTAGTTATAATTTCTGGAAGATGCAGACATAATTATATGTAAGCCATTTGTCGGTTAATTAACACTCTGGCATCTGTTGTTTGCCAAATTCACTATAATATATGAAAACAAAAAATGTGCATTATGCATTAACAAGCCAGAATGACCACTTCTGTAAATTAGCACAGTTGTCATCCGCTGATCAAAATATCAAGTATCGACCTGTATGCACATATACCCGGTTTAAAATCCTTTTACACATTTACAAACTTGAGTGTTTTTACACAAACAAAGTGTAAAAACTTGTGCTTTTCATCAAACTTAAACGAAGTCTATCATCCAGGTCTAAAATAAAGGTGCAGTGGTGGTGTTGCAGTAATAACACGGTTGAAAGTCGCCACATGAATCAAGCAGGAGACGGTAATATTCCAGACAAAGCTATAAAACGCTGAGCTCTGTGAATTTTATCTCTAGGTACAATCCCTCACCTGTCTCAATCATTGAACAGTGATGACAGTTAAGGGCACGGCTGCATGGTGGCGCAAGCTGTGGGTGTACGACCAAAAGACATTGTCATATCCGGTTAACGGCACACCTGCACCCTTTAGCTAACATTAGCCTAAATACTCATTCCCCAAGACCAAATGGACTCATTTACAACTATAAATATCAGAGTGTATGGAAACTGCTGGAACAATGCCTTACTGCAGATATTTTCATTTTAAAAGGAACAGAATATGTACAAACAGTGTCTTTTCAATAAATTCTAACACATTTTAGCAGCCTAAATTGGGTTATAATAATCAAATAGCCTAATTCTAAATTCATAGTCAATGAATGGGTTTTGAAAATCTGTTTGTTCCCAAAATAGTCTAAACGCAAGTCAGTAAATGGATTCATGTGCTTGAGAACGTCAAGGCCTGCAGCCATGCACAACAATAACATTCTTCATTTAATTGATTACAATGTACAATTTTCTATGGTTGGTGAATTACTTGTGCATTATTGATCAATTGGGCATAAATACATATTTTGGATGTAGATCTTGTTCAAGAATGGTGCAAATTATTGAGAAAACTGTATTTGACTATCAACAACCTTATTCCTCATTCCTACAGTAACACTGCACAACTGTATTCTGGAAAAATTAATTAATTAGGCTTGTAAGATTAGTAGGCTACTCAAATGAATGCACTACAAATGCAAAATAATTTAGACCTAAACATTTTTTATAAAAAATTAAAAGATACCACATGCATTCTGTTCTGAAACCGTAATTTGAAGCACAATTTATATAATTTTACAATACCTTACAGATAATACTAGCTGCCATATGCTCAATATATCCCCATACACACCCTGTCACAATTCATATTAAATCGAGATATTCTGTTCACAATGGATGGAATTCATATACACAAGGATTTTTAGTCTGAACTCGAAGATATAAGCATAACAATCAAAAAAAAGACAATAAATGATAGTCTATCCATCTATACAGGCAATTCAATGGTTTTGTAATGGTTGGTGAATTACTTGTACATTATTGATCAATTGTGCAAGAATACATATTTTGTGAATCTTGTTCAAAAATGGTGCAAATTATTAAGAAAACTGTGTTTGACTATCAACAACCTTATTCCTCATTCCTACAGTACTGTATTCTGGAAAAAAAATATATTAATTAGGCTATTAAGATTAAACATTAAGACCCTCCTTAGTAGGCTACTCAAAAATGAATGCACTACAAATGCAAAAATATTTTTTATGTATTAAAAGATACCTGTGCATTATGTTCGTAAACCGTAATTTGAAGCCCAATTTATATAATTTTACAATACCTTACCTCACAGATAATACTAGCTGCCATATGCTCAATATATCCCCATACACACCCTGTCACAATTCCTATCAAACCGAGATATTCTGTTCACAATGGATGGAATTCATATACACAAGGATTTTTAGTCTGAACTCTTAAGATATGAGCACAACAACCAAAAAAAAAGACAAGAAATGATAGTCTATCCATCTATACAGGCGATTCAATGGTTTTGTAATGGTTTACATTGGTTATTTGTAGCTATAAATATCAGGAATTTGTTTTTAGTGTATAATTGATATCTAAATTAAAGTATTGTGGTGTTACATTAGAGAGGTTGTTCAAAGCAAGACTACTAGACATGAATAATCAATCAAATACAGGCCTAATATAAACATAAACATTCGCTATTCTCTGTTTCAAACCATCGCAGTTTCCGAAGAAAAGCCACCGAATGAGAGGAAACACAACGAACCTGAATGCGCCGCCATCGGTAAATGGGATGGATAATATTTCCCGGGTGGAAAATGAGGCGCGTGTTGCACGGAGCCGTGGCCTGATGAGGAGACGCGCGAGGCGGCGCGATGCACTAGCGTGGCCCGCTCTGAGAGGAGGTGCGCCGGAGCGGAGAAATCACGACCCTCCATTCCCAAACAAAACACAAGATATAATCCAAAAACCACGCGGAAATCAGATGAAACCTATGTACTGTAATCCGTCTGCGTTTGTTCTAGCGGAAGGGTCGCCTTTCCTGCTCAGGTTGAAGTCCTCGATCATCTTTTCTACAAAGAAAGAAAGAAAAAAGGAAGAAGAGACGTTATATCTCCACACCACCACTACAGCTGATCTGCTTCATGCTCTCAGTGTTCCTCACATTAAAGAAAACTGCAATATACATCGACTTAAATATACATTCACTTAAAAGGAAGAACTGCAATGGTTTTTTTTAATGCACGTCCATTGAATTGATGTGAAAAGGCCAGAGATGGCAGTGATTGAATGGTGTATGGATATGCGAGATAAATATGGCTTGTCCAGGACACACAAAAAATATATATATTTTAAATGGTGTCTTCATGTTTTATAAGCACACATATGATGGCAAACAAACAATATGCAATTGTTTCCAGCAATTTGATGTCTCTCTTTTGTTTTGTTTTTTGTTGTAGACCATTTACACATGAATGAACTCTAACACTCTTAAAATGCTGGGTTGTTTCAACCCAAATTTGGGTCAAATATGGACAAACCCAGTCGTTGGGTTACATTTTTAAATTCAATTTTTAACCCAGCGGTTGGGTTTGTCCATATTTGACCCAAAATTGGGTTAAAACAACCCAGCATTTTATAGAGTGAAGTGAATCATATGTGCAAATGAAAAATAAATTTATGATATAGGTTTGCATATATGCCTTTGATTTAACACTCTAAAAAATGCTGGGTTGTTTCAACCCAAATTTGGGTCAAATATGGACAAATCCAACTCTTGGGTTACATTTTTAAATTAAAAAGTTTAACCCAAGAGTTGGATTTGTCCATATTTGACCCAAATTTGGGTTGAAACAACCCAGAATTTTTAAGAGTGAATCATTTTAAAAATGTTAATTGTGTTATTTTTTATACTCTATATTTTATATAATGTCAATGTTTTATTTTAGGATAATTGCACTCTGAATAAACATGGCATCACTTTTGATATAGCCTTACATTAGCCATTATGATCAAAATAAAAATGCAACAATATAAAAACTATACCATGCCAAAGAACCAGCTCCCTTTGGTTTTTAATATACACTGAAAAACATAAGTGTGTGTGTATGTGTGGCTATGTATAGCGATTTTATTTTCTCTGTTTGAGCTTTTATTTATAGCAATTAAATGTAACATAACCATCTGATATTGTACTAATATTCATCTGCGTTTTATTAAACGAGCCTCTGTTGTGCTGTTGTCTCTGGTAGGATTGCACGTTTGGAGAAAATGCAGAATGAATTAATAACTGAAATGGTTTCCTTAATTGCCATACGCATACCACTATCAATTGCAGCTTTTTCAGAAAATGTACACATGAAATAAAGCCCGTGTTTGGCGTTGTGGAAGGCCATGCATCCAAACCAAGCGTGTCCCAGGAGCTTTTGTCTCCCTGTGAGTGACTGACCGACTCTCCGTCAGCCATTACCGCGCGCGCAGCAACAACAGCCGTCCATTTCGAGCACACACACAACATTCAGCCACACACATCGCATGCTTGCTTTTAATCTGAGCCTTTACATGCTATTGAAGACGTGAATGCTTTGTATCGACAGTTGAAACGTGAATGTTGTTGAATATTTGCATAATCCGGACGCGAATGCAGCGGTTGTATTTGTCTCGTGCATGACAACGCACGAACTAAAATGCGTTAAAATCTGTCTTTATTTGTCAAGGTGACCAAAAAGCATAACGCATCTGGCTATCTTGTGTTCGTTGAAGTCAGAAGCTCACAAAAGACATATTTTCATATAGCTAATAATGTTATTCGGCCGGGAGAAGCACGCGCTGCTCAACACCGGCAGTCAAACATATATTCCGAAATAAATCGTTATTTTATTCATTAAAATTAAGCATTGATCAGCGAAGTAATACACCGATCTGAAAATGATAATAAAGGACAATCTGGATGATGCACGTTTCATTTTTTTTTTATATTTCTTTGTCATGTTTCAAAAGCAGGGACTGCGATGCATGAAAATATTTTTAATTTAACAATACCAAATTGTACATTTTGTAGATTTGAGACATATTAAGCATATCCATGTTACTGTTTTTAAATTTAGCCTAATATTAATTTGTACCCGGCTACAGAATTCATGAAATATTACTTGTATATTTGTTATTTATTTTATATTGAGTATTAAAAATATCAATTTCGCAAAATTATTTATTAAACAAATGCATTGTAAATTGTAATGTTTAAATGCTGCGTATAAATGGCACGGTGATCGATTGTATGGATTTATTAGTTATTTTTATATATATTTTTGTTATATTTTTATTTATAAGTTTTCCATTTCCCCTTGATGTTGCACAATAATTACTAGTCGCTAGTTAACATTATTTTCTTTATTTATTATTTTTTAATTGATTTTATTCGTCGTAAGGCGACAATTACATGACATATAAAATAAATAAATTACTTACTGGTATGTTATATCCTTGCATAACAATAAATAATGTTAATTAGAAATCAAGGAAGAAAAAAAATATTCAGGTCAATGATGTCCCATAATTTTAAAAAGCATATTTCAGTGGTTCAATCCTTAGTCCCCCTCATGCGATTGAAGCGGTTGTCGCTCGCCGGTCTCTCGGCTTCTTTAGGCCACTGGAGTCGCGAATCGAGTCTCCAAACGGCGATTCTCTTGTCCGGCGCCGATCGTGCCTCTCAACTCCGGGAGAGTAAACATGTACGCTCATTGGTCAGATTCGTGAATGATAATGAGCTGGCGTCTCTCGCCCGGGGACACTCCGCGTTCTGATTGGTCTAAATCAGTAACCAATGGGAATTCGATATGGTGAGAGAGCGCAGTGAGGCGAGCGGCAAATTCAAGCAAAATAAAATAATAAAGACTAGTTACAACGGCTAAAAGCCTCAAACATAACCTGGAGCAACCCTTCCTTACTACACTGTGTAATGTGTAGCCACAACGTCGAGCAGGTATGTGTGTATCTAATGTATTTCTTTTTTTAAATTTCTTTCTTCAATCAACACGTGATGAATTAAAATGAACACTATTAAAGGGGTGTCTTTGAAAGTTGGTGTATAAGTGCAGTACCTTAAGTGTATAAATAACTGCGATTGCACTGAATGTATATCTGTTTAACGCTAATAGCCTGTGTTAGACCTCGGTTTATGAACATGTTTTAAAAAAAGGCTCCGTTTAGAGGAGGATTTGATTGGCTGGCCCGTTGCCAGCGTATTGTCACTCACGGAGTGTAAACAAGACTCTGATTGGCTGCTCGCCAGTCCGCATTGGGTTATTTGAAAAAAAGAAATAACTGGATCTCCGGTTTCAAGGCGTCCCAGGGTTAGATGATGAAAACAGATAAGAAGGGACCGTTTCAAGGCGCTCCAAAAGGCGGAGCCTCGCTTTGTGGCAAGTAGAGAAATAGCCCTAAATGTTCGTTATTTTGAAGGATTAAAATGCGTCCTGTGGGATACCTTCAGATCTGAGGCGGATAAACGAGATACAGTGACAAGGCGGATTTCTGAACACATTGGTAAGACATTGGTAAGAGTTTGGGTCATTTTTACTCGGATCTCATTTAATCTAATTGAGCGGATATTTTCTAAACGCGATAGACAACTGAATAAAACTACCCGATAGAATTAAAGGGTACATTAAGATATGTCACGGCTATAGAAACATAAAAATACATACATACACATAAAAATACATACATTTTAAATACTGTATAAATAAATGTAACGTATAAGAACCACTGGAACACATATAATTTAGGCTACATTTTCATTTTGGCTTTGTAATGGTTATGATTTCCAAAATTGAATTTATTCCCATTCACAGCCCTTTCTAATAAAATTAAAATGAATACATTTTTAGAAAGGAGAATTTATGAGATTAGGGAGAATCAATGAATTAGTAAATTATGAATAATTTACTGCCATTTTGTGAATAACATGTAATCATGTAATCCATAAAAAAGTAACTGTAATCTGATTATGCACATTTTAAAACGTACTATAATCTAATTACAAGAACTACATTTTTGGAATCTGATTACCTAATCCAGATTACATGTAATCAACACTGTATAATGTGTATATATATTTATTTATTTATAACAACAATTAATAAGTAATGTAACAAATGTATTGCTCAGTTAGTAAATTCTATAACATTTCTCTCAAACCTGTGGTTGTCCGGTGGTGTGTGTATAATGTATAGAAACATGTAATGCATTTTAATGTATTTTTCTCTCCATGTCGTTGTAACCATGTCGGCATGAATTTTAGTAAAAATATGTGTGTACAGAATGAGCGATTTATGGAAAGAAGAACATATGAAGAGGATTGTGCCCAATCAGTGATGCTCTGTGATTGACAGTCCACTTTTATCTGTCCAGCTCAAGGGAAGCAAGAACCATTTCTCTGAGGACAAACTGGACATTTGTAATTCTGTTTTTGCATCCACTGTAGAAAACACTAAAACATGTAAAAATATAACAAAACACCAGCTCATACGAGGTAAATTAGCCCCCGACACCCCCCATTGATGTTTTGAGTGTATGTAATAATATGCAAAGCATTAAAGGTTCACCCAAAAATGAAAATTAGCCCAATTATTACTCACCCTCAAGCCATCCTAGGTGTATATGACTTTCTTCTTTCAGGTGAATACAATCGGAGTTATATTAAAAAATGTCCTGGCAAATCCAAGCTTTATAATGGCTGCCCAAAATTTGTAGCCCAAAAAAGTGCATCCATCCATTATAAAAGTGCTCCACACGGCTCTGGGGGTTAATAAAGGCCTTCTGAAGCGAATCCATACGTTTGTGTAAGAAAAATATCCATATTTAAAACGTTATAAAGTCAAATATCTAGCTTCCGGCGGACCGCCTTTCGTATTCAATTTACAGAAAAAGTATAACTGGCGCAACGATGACGTCAGACGTAGTAGTGTAAGCATTTTGACCTGCGAGAGGCGTTACACTTTCTGCATAAGTTGAATACGGACGGTGGTCTGGAGGAAGCTAGATATTTTACTTTATAACGTGTTAAATATGGATATTTTTCTCACACAAACGCATGGATTCGCTTCAGAAGGCCTTTATTAACCCCCTGGAGCCGTGTGGAGCACTTTTATAATGGATAGATGCACTTTTGGGGCTTCAAATTTTGGGCTGCCATTATAAAGCTTGGATTAGCCAGGACATTTATTAATATAACTCTGATTGTGTTCGTCTGAAAGAAGAAAGTCATATACACCTAGGATGGCTTGAGGGGGAGTAAATCATGGGGAAATTTTCATTTTTGGGTGAACTATCCCTTTAAAGGCAATATAATGAACAAATCAAATAAAATATCCTGTTTTGTCTGCCTTTGCTTAGCCTGCTTCTTTTTGTATGTGTTTTAGTGTAATTAGTTTTTGCTGATGATGAGCCTTCTAAAAAAATCAATCAACATTCAGAGAACAATGTGCATGTGTCCCATTTCAGGCCGGTTGTGTTCGGATGCAATGGACAGGACTGCATAGGCCCAAACACCTCACTCATCTGATAAAGACTGCAATAAAGCATATTGGAGAAAAACTGGATTTGCTGATAATGCCACTTCAAAGCAATATTTACATCCAAATTAGACTTTTTTTCAAGTATTTAGGGTTTGGTTGCTGAATTGAAAGTGCATTGATCTGCTCTTCATTAAAAATATGGTTGATGAAATAATGGTTTGTCACAAAATGTATTATTTATTTGGTGTGATATCGCAGAGATGGGAAATCTGTGTGTAGTTATTATCATATGTAACTGTATATGCAATAAATACTTCATTTGATGCTTTTTTTTTTGTCCTCATTGATTCTCAATATTGGGATAACCTGGCAATAAGATGCTAGAGATAAATTTTAACATAGACAAACCATTCGGCAAGAAATATATCTGCTTGCATTAATAAACAATAGTGAGACTGATCTGTATATCATATGACAGATCAGTTTTACTAGTGCTGATCATCTGAGGACTTGATGAATCCTAATATTCTCTCTGTAACTTTAAATTTACCAACCCCCAAATACTAACGTCAGCTGTCTCAGTTAACCCCTTCCCTGCCATTTGAGTATCTCTATGTGTTAATTGTTATATGTTTTCCACACTAATGAGAATGAATTAAATGTCAGCATGTACATTTTATATAAAAGATTTATGCATTTTAACTTGCCATTTTGGACAAAACCCTTCCATATCTTATGAGAATTTAATGAAACACAAACATGAAGCATTATCCATCTGAAATGTGACCCTGGAGCACAAAATAGTCATAATTCTCACAGGTATATTTGTGGCAATAGCCAACAATACATTGTATGGGTCAAAATGATCCATTTTTCTTTTATGCCAAAAATCATTATGATATTAAGTAAAGATCATGTTCCATGAAGATATTTTGTAAATTTCCTACCGTAAATATATCAATGTATTATTATTAGTAATATGAGTTGCTAAGGACTTCATTTGGACAACTTTAAAGGCGATTTTCTCAATATTTAGATTTTTTTTGCATCCTCAGATTCCAGATTTTCAAATAGTTGTATCTCAGCTCCTATCCTAACAAACCATACATCAATGGAAAGCTTATTTATTCAGCTTTCAGATGATGTATAAATCTCAATTTCAAAAAATTTACCCTTATGACTGGTTTTGTGGTCCAGGGTCACAAATGGTACAACAATAAATAGCAACAGATTGCAAACACATTTTACTATACAATACAGTATAATACATATCCAGGATTTCAATACACCATACAGTATAAGTAAAGTTTGTGTTGTTGGACCAGTGTTTAATTCCTATATAACAGTATATAAGCTAACATCCTAATAAATTATACCTAAAAATTTAATTAATTTAGGCCAGTGGTTCTCAATTCCAGTCCTTGCCTCCTGCAGATTGGCGCTTGGGACCGGAATTAAGAACCTCTGATTTATTTTTGCTTTGTTTTTTGGAAGGCAATGCTCACAAAAAATGGTTTCATTACCCATATTCTTCAAAATATCTTCTTTTATGTTCCACAGAAGAAATTCAGTTAATACAGATTTGGATGGACATGAAGGTGAGTAAATGATGACAGAATTTTCATTTTTGGGTGAACTATCCCTTTTAACTCATTTAATTAATGCAATATTTTATGTAAGAAATGTATTGTTAAAGGTGTGCTCAGTAATTTTTGTTTGTTATGTGCCAATCAATAAGGCAATTATTGGGGACATACTGACACCTAAAGATGTGGATGCAGCATCATGCACAATCAAAAGTGCCCAATAACGAGAGATAAACTGGGTATTAATTGGCCAGCGTATGTCTGCCCACATGAGGCAAACCCCTCTATGTGCAATAACATCCTTCGATCCCTAAAGCGGTGTTCCCAACCCTGTTCTGAAGGCACACCACCGGTACACATTTCAAACTCTTCTCAAGCTTGTTAGTAGTGACTCCAAGACCTGAAATGAATGGGTCAGATAAGGCTGGCCACACACTTGAAGATTTTAAGCCTGATTTTGAGCCCGATTTGCATCCCTAAGCGATCGTGGAGTGGCTTCATTGGATGCTTGTCGCAAATGACTTTTTGTCCAAAAAAATCCTCAATTGTGTGGTGTCATTATGATTATTTTACTGCTCCCGATCGCATCGGAGCCCGCACTATCCCAAATCATAAATATGAAAGCCAATGAGAGCGAGCAAACTTCACCAACTGGATGTTGCGTGCTTCTACTGCTGAAACTTGGCAGCCACAAACATGCCATGAAAGTGGGGTATTGAGAAAGATCACCCATATTCTTTTTTTTCTCCTTTGTTTTTCTTCCGTAAAACAAAACTCACGCCAGGAGAACCAGCTGACGGCGTCAATCGTCCTCCATCTGTTTTTCTCCTCAAGTCACGTTTGAATTGCCCTTATCTCTGTGGTCTCCCACAGTTTTAAAATTGATTAAGATTTGAAAATCGTCTAGTGTGTCCCAGGCCTAAGGGAGACATCAAAATAGTGTACTATTGCTTTACCTCCAGGAACATGGTTGGGAAACTCTGCCCTAAAGCAGTGGTTTTCATAAAGCCGGGTGCACACTGTGCGATTTATAATAGTCCTTTACGAGTGTTCCTTGTCAGACTGTAAGATCTAAGTTGTCATTAATGTCAGACTGTACGATAGTCAAGGCACGTTAAAAATGGACGCACGCAAGAAAACTCGTCCAGAGTTTTATATCATCAATCAATGAGCTGCATTACACACGGGATTGAAATGGCTACAAAGAAATCTCTAACGTTCATTTTGTCTTGAAAAACGAAAACAATTTGATGGTCGTCCTAGGAGAAGTCACACTGCAGGACTGTGCGCCAAATATTCTGACACTGCCAGAATTTCGTCTGAGGTAAAAATTTGATTGTAACGGTCATTAATCTGTTGTCGGTCAACATGTCAAACTTCAGATTTTGGCCTAGGATCAGAGGAATCTTTTAGGATTTGTTAAATTTGTCTCAGACAGCCAAATCGTGGCCAAAATCGCACATTGTGCACCCGGCTTAACCCTGACCACTCTGCCTCCTTTATTTAACACACCTGTTTCAGATCATCAGCTCATTAGTAAAAAGAGTAATGAACTGTGTCAGAAAAGAAAGACATATAAAATGTGCAGAGCAGTGGGTCCCCAGGACCAGACAGGGGGTCTTAAAAAGTCTTAATTCACCCTTATACAAATTAAGGCCTTGAATCATGCCTGTCTTAGACCAGCGGTTCCCAAACCAGTCATGGAGGACCCTCAGCACATTTTGTCTCATCTAACGCACCTGATTCAACTCATATCATGGGGATCAAATCCTGTTCTTGTAGAGCCACTTTCCAGCAGTGTTTCGGTTCAGCCCTTTTAATTAAACACGCCTGACTAAGCTATTCAACATCTCTAGAAACTTCCAGGCAAGTGTGTAGGAGCTACACTCTACAGGAAAGTGGCCCTCCAGGAGCAGGTTTGGACACTCTTGGTTCAGACTACAAGACTTGAATTGGGTGTGTCCAGTAACGGAGACATGCAATTCAGGGCTGGAGGGTCTCCAAGACAGGTTTGGGGAACCACTGCCCTTGACAGACAGACCTTCGCAGCCATTTCTGTGGCTGTATAATCCAATTGGGGAGTGGCAGTCTTTTCTGCACTGTGAGCAACAAAAGGTAGAGGACCGCATGTGTCTTCTTGCAGGACATTAATGTAAAAAACTTTTAAAAGTGCTTTTTCATAGTACAGCTCGGTATGGCTCAGTACGGCTCACTTTTTGGCACTTTTCCACTGCATTGTACAGCTCGGTACAGTTTGCTTAAATAGTACCACCTTGGTTGAGGTTCCAAGCGTACCGATACTAAAATGTGACGTGTAAACACTACAGATCACCGATTGGCCAGAGAGAATCGTCATTACCAGCCACCACTAGCGTCACTACCATTATATGCTTTTGTGACAGTGATATAGCGATTGAGACCAACACATTGCTAAATACAAGATTAGCTTACCCTCATGCGCCATCGAGCAATTCAAGTGATGTTGTTGCTTGCGCTTGGTTGTACGAGTTCCCAAGACTCATTTTTTTTTTGCAGTATTTTGTTTTGCTGCCTTCAGCCTCCTTTGAAACAAACTTCTTCAGCTTGCAGTTAAAAACAACCACATGCCGAGAAGTAGAGGCGGCACAATTATATCGATCATTCTATAATCCCATCCACTTTAAAGCGGTTCTAACTGCAGTGGAAAAGCAAACCGAGCCAAAGGGAGCCATGCCGAACCGAGTCGTACCATGCAGTGGAAAAGCAAAGTGAGCCGAGCCGTACCAAGCGGTACCATGCGGTGGAAAGTTACTTTCACTCAATTGAGTTATATTTCTGATACACAAAGTATTGAGTTGAGTTTATGAGTAAAGTTGTGTTGGTAATGTTACTTAACACCGTGTCTACACCGGACGCGACAAAGCAACAGTTGCAAATCCATTTGTCCTTCCTATGAGAAGTATTGCGAGCGCTTGAGGTACGTCATAAATAGAACGAGGCATCAGTTTACTGTCAGGGATTTGTTGTGTTGCGTTGTGCCACATCCAGTTTAGACAACATCACTGATTATAATGAGTTATATTGTCTTTTGTCGCGTCGCACCGCTCGCGTCCAGTGTAGACACGGTGTAAGGGTGCATGTTGAAAACATAGTCTAACTGATCAAACACAAATTCATTGAGTTCAAATACGCAAAATTCTAGTTGCTTCAATTATTTTTTAGTTAAACCAAGGCAATATTTTTACAGTGTGTGGAAACATGCATGTTTTATTCAAAGTTGTTAATATAAAGACATAAAAAAAGTGTTGGGACAACAATAGACCGTTTAGTTTGAAGTCACCATTATGGTGATCAGTGTTTACTTTAGTTTTATTTTATTTTTTTAATATTTTTATTTTATTTTAGTAAAACATGCTTGAGAAATTTATCACAAATAAAACAATTGACTCCAAGCACAACTACGCAATACACTTACAAACTCTTTAACACATTTTTAAAGGGTGAAGATGTCAACTATCCAATACGCTTACAAAACACATTTTTATTAATATTTAAATAAAGTCTGAAGATGTCAAGTTTCCTAGGCTGGACATTGTTCACAACTGTATAAAATGAAAGTACAAAATATCATTCAAAGTGGAGAATGCTTTTAATTACCAAAGAAACACAAATCAACAATAAATTTGTATTGTGTAGCTCAAAATGCTGGCTCTATCTGACTGAATCTGAGCTGATGAGGTATGAGCATTAGTAACTTTATAATCTAAGATGTAAGTCTGCTGTCTGCCCGCACAACCATCACTCTTAAGTCATCACAGCATGCCCATTTCCCCCTAAATCACCACTGCCTAAATCTGAACAAAAGAGACAAATGGTAAGAAAGCCACATATGTGATTCTGAGGTTGCTCCGTGCCTTTCTGGCTGCCTGAGGAAGGCCCAAAAGGGCTCCACTGGGAAAACTTTGGCTAGTGAGCTGTGACACATATTCATTTACACCTCCGTTTGAGTCTGTTGTGCTTGTGCTGACCCGTAGTCTACATTTCCATCTTAAGTCTAAGCCTCTTTCTGTATATCGTTCTTGCGTTTGTTGGTGAAATTATATGTAGCACAGCTGCTTTCCCTTCCAGAATAATGTATAGTTTCTAAATTTAAAAAAGTGAGGGAAACGTTTTTCACCTTTTACAAAGGGCTCATGCTATAGCACTGCATATGAAGGCTTAGTTTCCCTAAAGACAGATCATTATTGTGTTTTATTGGTGCAGATATTAGTGAGGGGGCATTGCTGTAGTTGTGCGGTATGGGGGGTGAAGGGTGGTCTCTGCAGAGTTACAGTATTCCTGCAGCAACTTCCTAAATCATTAACAATTCAACCTTTTACTTGTACAGTGTGTTTGCGAACTAGATTTGGCAAGTCAAAAGACAAGTAGCTGTGTCACTAACTTAATACATTTACCAGTAGTGTGACAGCTCAGTTGTTTATAAAACAGTAGCATTTCCACTAATGAGCTTTTCTCCGGTAGCAGTGTAGCTCGACAAAATGCCAAATCATTGTTTTTAATGTCGCAAATGCAGCCGAGCAAGATGAGCAAGATGCAACATGTTCACCTAAACACTCTCATAAGTAATTTTAAAAGTCTGATTAATTCAAGGGAATCAGTTTACAGCAAATTTGCAGATTCAAAATAACTATTCAGTGAGTGTGTGTTTTAGTTATTGCTGCCACCCTAATTTAGATTCATTGAAAACATTGTTTTCATTGTTTTTTTTTGTTTTTTTTTACCAGATAACAATGGTTCTGATTACATTATAAATAAATTAAAAAAATGTTTGCATATGTCTGAAAAAAACACCTATTTTGGCTGATTGTTGATTGCTCTAATGTTTTATTTCAGCTGTTGTTTTAGGCTATTGTTGTAGGTGATGCAGCCTTCCTTGAAAATAGTAGTAATGCAGTAATGATGTTCAGTGCTAATGTTATAAAGGTTACAGCAATATAGCAAATATAATGACCTTAATGAAAATAATGAATGACTTGACATTCAGCCTCCATGTCCTAGTCAAAAGTATGTAAAACGCCGGAGATTTGTTCAGTGCGCGAGCTGAACTCTGCACTCTTGTGAATACTCTCATAAACTGATGAACATAAACAGATTTAGTGATTGTGCTCTTGAGAGCGTTGAAACTAATATAAATAGCTTTTTCCAATGCATTTTTGCAGCGTTGAGCAATGTAGCCAATCACAAACATATCTGATGATTTCTTGAACGCAATGGCCAATCAGACGTGTTTAAGTTAGAATCCCCTCACCACTCAAAACGAGTTTTTGTCCAGTGCTGAGATCGTTATAATTTAACTTAAAAAACTGTAGACATGTAGGCTAAATAAGATATTCATTGTATAGTCAGCTTAATCGATTAGCAGAACTTTGTGAGATCACGATGAATTAAGATGAGTGACAGCTCAGTGATTATAAAGGGAGCGCTTTTATGCACGCTTTCTAGCCGATTTTGAAGAAAATGTTTTGTATGTTTCGTATGTTTTGCTGCATTTGGTAAGGCATTGGTTAGACTATTTATTATTCGCACTGGCTGCCATGCCAAATCACGCATATGCTTGCCTGTTCAAATTATAGTGGTTTGTGAACATAACCACTTTAATAACAAGAGTGCTTATGCTGGGATGTGTAGGTTGTTGATAGTCGACACATAACTATTTCATGACATTCTATTTAAATGTGTTTTTAAGGAGGAATCACATCTAGCCGTACCCTAGAGTTGGTTCACCCTCCGCCTATGAAGTTACTTTCATTGTCCACAAAGTCTTTGGCATATACAAAATAATCAGACATCAACACAACAGTATAAAAACAACAACAACAAAATACATAAGAACAGTACAAAAGATCTAAAACTCAATATTATACTTCAACATACACGCACGCACACACACACACACACAAATACACCGATCAGGCATAACATTATGATCACTGACAGGTGAAGTGAATAACACTGATTATCTCTTCATCACGGCACCTGTTAGTGGGTGGGATATATTAGGCAGCAAGTGAACATTTTGTCCTCAAAGTTGATGTGTTAGAAGCAGGAAAAATGGGCAAGCGTAAGGATTTGAGCGAGTTTGACAAGGGCCAAATTGTGATGGCTAGACGACTGGGTCAGAGCATCTCCAAAACTGCAGCTCTTGTGGGGTGTTCCCGGTCTGCAGTGGTCAGTATCTATCAAAAGTGCTCCAAGGAAGGAACAGTGGTGAACCGGCGACAGGGTCAAGGCTCATTGATGCACGTGGGGAGCGAAGGCTGGCCCGTGTGGTCCGATCAAACAGACAAGCTACTGTAGCTCAAATTGCTCAAGAAGTTAATGCTGGTTCTGATAGAAAGGTGTCAGAATACACAGTGCATCACAGTTTGTTGCGTATGGGGCTGCATAGCCGCAGACCAGTCAGGGTGCCCATGCTGACCCCTGTCCACCACCGAAAGCACCAATGGCCTGGTCTGATGAATCATGTTTTCTTTTACATCACGTGGATGGCCGGGTGCGTGTGCGTTGCTTACCTGGGGAACACATGGCACCACGATGCACTATGGGAAGAAGGCAAGCCGGCGGAGGCAGTGTGATGCTTTGGGCAATGTTCTGCTGGGAAACCTTGGGTCCTGCCATCCATGTGGATGTTACTTTGACACGTACCACCTACCTAAGCATTGTTGCAGACCATGTACACCCTTTTATGGAAACGGTATTCCCTGGTGGCTGTGGCCTCTTTCAGCAGGATAATGCGCCCTGCCACAAAGCAAAAATGGTTCAGAATGGTTTGAGGAGCACGAGTTTGAGGTGTTGACTTGGCCTCCAAATTCCCCAGATCTCAATCCAATCGAGCATCTGTGGGATGTGCTGAACAAACAAGTCCGATCCATGGAGGCCAGGACTTAAAGGATCTGCTGCTAACATCTTGGTGCCAGATACCACAGCACACCTTCAGGGGTCTAGTGGAGTCCATGCCTCGACGGGTCAGGGCCGTTTTGGCAGCAAAAGGCTTCATAGTTCAGCATCTAATGTTCTAATGGCAATTGACACAAAGCGAAAAAGTCATCCACAGTCTAATGAAAACTCTCATTCAGACTCTAGATTTTCTACATATTAGTCCCAATACTGTTTCACACTGACATACGGCACATTACAGATGTAAAACTAAATGTTCATTCATGTTGACTGAAAAAAAAAAATAAAAAAAATCAATCAGAGAATTTACAATGCTGAATCACAAAAAAATGTATGGCTAAGAATAACACTAAACAGACCTTTCTATTCATCTCAGGTTCAGCTTTGTATATTGAAGCAAATGACTTTGTCCCATTCAGATCAACAACCGACAGACCACAAAAATCAACCATCAATAGACACCATTGTATAGAGCAGAAGGCCTGATGCAATAATGACTTCTTCATATCCTCCTGAGTAAATGGGCTACTGTATGGCCTCATGATGAAATATGAGAATATATGAAGACGGGAAGAATCCACGTCAGCTTGATCTAACCTAGTCCCACATCTTGCCCCCTAATCAACATATGCTGTACAACATACAGCTCTGGAAAAAATTAAGAGACCACTTAACATTGAGAAATCAATGTTAAGTGGTCTCTTAATTTTTTTCCAGAGCTGTATATTACAATGTTATGTCATTCGGCTATAAGCACATCAAATTAATTAAGCTATTATGCCATTTATTTGCAAATAGTTTGTTTATCTTTATCTCTCTCATGTTGAAAGATTATTGAGTGGTGGTTGTTGTAATGAAAAGAGCTGCGTGAATGTTCATTATAATTTCTGTCTGTGTTACAGTTTTAGAAGAACATGATGGTGAGTAAATGACAGAATTTTCATTTTTGGTCGTCCTTTAACATTTAGACCTACACTCTCAGAAAAAAAAGGTACAAAAGCTGTCACTGGGGCGGTACCTTTTCAAAAGGTGCACTTTTGTACCTAAAGGGTGCACATTGGTACCTTAAAGATACATATTAGTACCTAAAGTGTAAGTATT
Organism: Coreius guichenoti; assembly: GCA_039654105.1. Taxonomy (NCBI): domain Eukaryota; kingdom Metazoa; phylum Chordata; class Actinopteri; order Cypriniformes; family Gobionidae; genus Coreius; species Coreius guichenoti. The sequence goes on along the minus strand of CM077171.1, from coordinate 6,391,663 downwards.
AGTACATAAAAGGAACAAAAGTGTACCTTTTGAAAAGGTACCGCCCCAGTGACAGCTTTTGTACCTTTTTTCTGAGAGTGTATATGACCAACTAAAGAACCCATATGCAAAAATCCATTTAAGAACCTTGATTTTTAAAGGTGCAGTGTGTAATATTTAGGAGGATCTATTGACAGAAATGCAATATAATATACATAACTATGTTTTCAGTGGTGTATAAAGACCTTACATAATGAACCGTTATGTTTTTATTACCTTAGAATGAGGCATCTCTATCTACATACACACGGTCCCCTTACAGTGAAGTCGCCGTTTTGCACCGCCATGTTTCTACAGTGGCCCTAAACAGACAAACTACAGAGCGCTAGCTACTCTTTGCTGTCTCAGACGACGACATCTTTGTCCTGTGTCGGCCACCGTAGCTTCTCTATGTGCTTCGAAAGGGAGGGGTGAGCGGTGGGCGGTTGCAATTCGCAGCCTCACCACTAGATGCCGCTAAAATTTACACACTGCACCTTTAAGAGTGTACTTTTATCTTTAATGTACTTTATAACCTTCTGCAGTTAAAGGGCTAGTTCACCCAAAAATGAAGATGCTTTATTAAATAATTTACTCACCCTCATGCCGTTCCAAACCCACACTGTTAAAAAAAATAAATAAATAAAAAACGATTAAACTGAAAATTAAAATTAAAGTAAAATATCCTAATTTAAATGAAGTGCCAAAACTTTTACAGAAAAACACCTGGTTATTTTACAGATATTTCCTGAATTATTACAATCAAACACCACTGTAAAATGTAAATCTCTTGCAGTCAACCGTTAGCTAACGATAGCACACATGCATGAGCTAATGTATCTATATGTCACTGCATTGGTAAATACACAGTTGCTGCCTCTTAAATAAAGCAACATGCAGCATAACATCAGTGTTTTCTGGCCCATCCTGGACTGAAGCACAGTCTCTACTTCTCCAGCACATTGGTGACCCACAAAACTCAGAAAACAGAAACCCTTTAAATCCCAACAGGACATTAAACACAAGATCTCAGCATCTTCACTTATTACAATCCAGACTTTATTTCTTTTATACTAAAGTTCTTATTGAGAATTAACAGAGGTTTTGATGATCTTTTATTGAAATAATTAAAAAAAAAAAAAAAGTTTGTAGTCATCATTATGGTGATCAGTGTTTGCTTTAGTTGGACTCTAGTTTTTCTCTGGCTGATGTAACTGTAACTGTCTCTGATACACATTTGTTATGGCAAAATCATGTAGTGGCCTGATTCTCGGATTTAAATTAATTAATATTATAACATGAGTTGTTAATTTCACAATGTTTATCAATTAGTCAATATTTTGAAAGATTTTATAAAGTCCATATGCAGAAAATATTTTGACTCACACAGACATCAAGAATCAGCGTATGAATCTCAACAATGGTGACAAAATATTCAGATCAATTCTGAACGCCACAAAACAAGCTACTGAAATCACAAAAAAGCTGTTTCTTGATGTCTCTGTGCATCCAAAAGACACAGCTCAAAACATTTTCTGTATTATGACTTTTAAAAAAATTCAGAATATCCAATTGTCATAACACTGATGCCATAATATCACAAGACTGCTGTATATAATGTGAGATTAACTGCTTATATACTCAGAGATTAGACTATGGCTGAGATCAGAGAATCAGGCCACTGATGATGACTATACCATCACCAATAAATAACCAACATCATATGATCGGATTTTCTGTAACAAACATGTATCAGAAACACACAGTTACAGCAGAGAAAAAATAATGTTAAAAAGTCAAAGGTCAAGAGCCCAACTAAAGCAAACACTGATCACCATAATGGTGACTTTAAACTTTATTATTTTCAAAAAACATCAACATCTAAACCTCTGTTAATTCTCATTCACATTAATGCTCATTGTTTCTGCCTTAAATTAATACATTGTTTAAATTAATACATTGTTAGCTAACTGTGTGATTTGTATATGTACATTTCTGAAATGCATAACTTGGACACAGTCACCTCTGATAACAGATCGCTCAAAACTGTAATGTAGACGCATGCATTTTCCGTAAAGATGCTTTGAAAATATATGTATTGTGAAAAGCGCTATACAAATAAATGTGAATTTAATTTTTTATAAATTTTTTTTTTTTTTTTTTTTAAGTGAAGGTGTTTGATCTTAATAGTTCAGGAAATACCTGTACAATAACATGAAATTTATTAGAATTTCTGTAAAAAAAAATGTTTGCACTTTTTAAAATTATGATATTTTACTTTAAATATTACGGTTTTTGTTTTGCAGCTGTTGCTGCCAGACATTTGACCGTTTTTTTTAATGATTTTACAAAGTGAGCAAGGGTGCCAACTTGCGCCATCTGGTGGCGATTTCGTGAATTATTATCACCTTTGTTTTTGTTATTTTATTTTACATACATTTGTATGTATTTAAGAAAACAGAAAAATACTGTATAAATAATAGTAATTTTTCTGTAAAAAAAAAAAAAAAAGAAGAAAATTACTGTAATTTGTCATTAATAGCTAAAATAACAGCCAAGTTAATACAGATTTATATATAATGTGATCATATCTCTTCACAAGATTTGAATTAAACCTCTCGATTCATATGAATTCATTTTATGACACCTTTATTACTATTTTTGAATTGTCAAAGTTTTGGTTACCTGGACTTTCAATGGAGTAACAGAAATTTCATTAAAAATATCTTAATTATCTTGTGTTTCGAACCAATAACCAAACACTATGGGTTTGGAATGACATGAGGGTGAGTAAATAATGACAGACATTTCCTTTTTTGGGTGTACTATCCCTTTAAAACCCAGTACATCTTCTTTCATACCAAAAAGGCTATACAAAGATGGTGTTATGAATGGGAGAAACTGCAACACACAATATGGCGGAATAAATCCCGCCTAAAGTCATTGCATCACTGGAGCTGCATTAGCTGCTCCAGCCTGAAAAAAATAAGCTTTTTTAAACTCATAACAAACAGCATTCATGGGGATAGTCCATGTCAGACATACATGCGAGTTCAGCAAGCAGTTTTTGGGATGTCAGGATTCCCCCGTTCAAGTAGATAGGACTTGGTCTTGGGAGCCTGGAAAAGCCGCAGAGTAAACAGACTTTCATACTGCAGGAGTAGTTGAAACTGTCATATCTGTAGATGTGGATGTCCTTCCAGACAGTGGAGGAATCTAGCTGACCATTACGCCCAAATCAATGTACAATTTAAATATAGACCGAACGAAATGAGAGGATGGCCGGTTTTGGAGTTTTCTCACTATTATTTGTGTTGACCGACATGGGGTCCACCCTGCAGAGGAATGCCGCCCGTGGCACGAGCGTGAGATTAAGACCATACTAAGAAGAAGAACAAAACCGGCAAAGCAGACTTTTTCTGTGGTATCTTGATGTGATTTTGTTGTGCGCCATCTATGGAGGCGTGACAGGGCTGGGGAGACATGGCAGGGGAAGCTGAATGAAAAATCGCTGTGGAGATGAGAGTACGCAGGGTGTCTCCTCGGCCGTTGTTTCCTGTCCGGAAAAATCCATTCATCATTTTCACGTCTGTGTGTCACAGCTTACTTTGGCAATGAGAGAGACTGTGGTAATGATGACATGAAGGATTGATGAGGTGCGTTTGGGGGGTTGGATGGTCAAACCATATGTGGACAGTGAAGCTGGAAGGAGAAGAGGAAAAGAATCATCAGTGCACTGAAGGTTATGATGAGATCCTCTCCATATTTACATCAGATGCTTTCTTGGTCACCTTAAAGGATTAGTTCACTTCAAAATGAAAATTTCCTGATCATTTACTCACCCCCATCTCATCCAAGATGTTCATGACTTTCTTTTTTCAGTCGAAAAGAAATTACGTTTTTTGAGGAAAACATTCCAGGATTTTTCTCCACATAATGGACTTCAATGGCAACCAACGGTTGAAGGTCCAAATCAATGCAGTTTCAAAGGAAGGGCTTCAGAGGCTCTGAACGATCCCAGCTGAGGAATAGGGTCTTATCTAGCCAAACCATTGGCCATTTTCTAAAATAAATAAACATTTATATACTTTTTAACCACAAATGCGTGACTTCGGTGTTGTTCTTCTTCACGCCGTATGACCCCATCACGTTGGAAAGGTGACGCGTGATGTGGGTGGAAGTACCGACCCAGTGCCGAAAAACTCCATCTCATGTCCTCCTCCAACTTTAAAATCGTACGACGGGCGTTTGATTTAGTCTTTGCACGTTCGTTTTAACACTGGATCGGTACTTCCACCTACATCACGGGCGTGACCTTTACAACGTGATGACGTCATACGCCGTGAAGAAGAACAACACTGAAGTCGCGCATTTGTGGTTAAAAAGTATATAAATGTTTATTTTTTTTTAAGAAAACGACCAATGGTTTGGCTAGATAAGACCCTATTCCTCGTTTGGGATCATGCAGAGACTCTGAAGCCCTTCCTTTGAAACTGCATTGATTTGGACCTTCAACCGTTGGTTGCCATTGAAGTCCAATATGTGGAGAAAAATCCTGGAATGTTTTCCTCAAAAAACTTAATTTCTTTTCGACTGAAGAAAGAAAGACATGAACATCTTGGATGAGATGGAGGTGAGTAAATTATCAGGAAATTTTCATTTTGAAGTGAACTAATCCTTTAGGCCCGTTCACACCAAGAATGATAACTATAACTATATTAGCGTCCACACCAGCGGACTATATCGTTCTGTTTGTTCTAAGCGCCTGCTTGTCCATGACTTTAAATGCTCGAGCTCGTTACAGCTGGATGGATTCTGATTGGCTGACAATGTTTTTATCTTTCATCAGCTGGATAAAATCGTTCTGAAAGTGATTCCAGCGATATCGTTTCTCTGTGCCGTTATCGTTATAGCTGTGGTGTGAACTCTGCTATTCTTTAATATTGAGAATGATTTTTAGAACTATATTTTTATCGTTATCTTTATAGTTATCGTCCTTGGTGTGAACGGGTCTTTAGAATTTGTATTTTTCTGTGTGTCCAATACTTCAATACTTTATATTTAATTTATCATATGATGAAAAAAAAACGTATGTTCTTTTGTCTTTTTTGAAGCATGACAGTAAAACAAATCACTGAGCATCTCAGATTATCTGCCTAAAATCAAATTTTATGTTGCGTAAAAGAAAGTATGGATTTGAACTGACATGAGGATGAATATGTGATTTTTCTTTTTAGGGTAACTAATGCTTAAATCAGCATTTGAATGTGATATGCGACACGTGGCAGTTCCCTGCATCTGATTCATGCATCACTAGACTTTTTTCCCCACCTTCATCAAGATATATGGGATTCCATTTGCTAAACATCTGGATCCGGCCACAGCTGTCACCCCACACACCTGCTCAGATTCAACTGAGGCGTAAAGAAAAGCTTTGTGCATCCTCCCCGCTGGGGGACACTGTCCTTTGTACACACTTTTTAATTATAATACAATCAAAGAATGGTAGATGGAAGAAATGCTAAAAAGAATATGTATATTTATTTGTAGTTTTAAATACACACAGTGACTAACCTAACCTAGTAAATAACTAGCCTAAACTTACTAAACTTACCTTTTATTTTTATTTTAGGCACTGATTTTTCTATCAGGAAACTGCAAATCTAGTTATACCATTTTCCTAACAAGCCAAAGGCACTTCCGGTTTAGGGAAGTTTCACTCAAAAAAACAGAAACAAAATCATGTCAAATCATAAGGTTGCCCTACAAATAATCCTTATCTGTCAGTTTGATTGAATGAGCTGTAAGATTACCTTCATTTTCTATTTTCAGATGCAGGAGAATAACGGTATTTGGTATTTTGGTATTTTAATGTGACGTGGTGTCACATGAATGTCTATTCAGTCGCTGAATAATTTTCCTCCTGATTATTTTCTGATTTATCCTTTGTATTCCGCTGTAACAGTAGGAAAAAAGACAACATATACTACGCGTTTGTGTTCTGCTCTCCCGATTTAATTTATGATATATCCCATGAATGATCAACTGGAATGCACTAAGGAGAATCTCTCGTTTCTCTCCCCAAATCCTCACGTCTCTTTCCAGGTTTGTTTTCACACGGATGCTTTAAAATGTTAACAATGTTAACCTATTAACAGTGTTTACTGGAATGTTTCTAAAGCAGGTAGATCTGTCAAAATGACAGAAATCACTTTTAAATATTATCACTCAATGTTCCAGTTAATGAACAACATACAATGCATATATATATATATATATATATATATATAACTACGGTAATATTTAACATTTTCGTAATATTGCTGTGGAAGCTTTATTATAATCTATATAATAGCTTTTGTGGTTATTCATGGTCTGTTGTAGGAATTTGTTAATGCTTTTACACTTTTAAATTTTCTTTTGACGTTCGATGGTTGAAGGGTGAGTAGAATAACGTCTCTTGCGCTCTGTAAGTGAACGGCGCCTTGTGGTGCCATCCCAAAGAGGCACAAAATCACTTTCACGGACTTTTACCTTGACTGTTCCCTGCTGGTGGAACGACCTGCCTAATTCAACCATTTTCAAGAAACGGCTAAAGACACATCTTTTTTCGTTACATTTGTCCCATTAATACTAACACTTTCTATTCTATTTGTATTATACACCGATCAGGCATAGCATTATGACTGACAGGTGAAGTGAATAACACTGATTATCTCTTCATCACTGCACCTGTTAGTGGGTGGGATATATTAGGCAGCAAGTGAATATTTTGTCCTCAAAGTTGATGTGTTAGAAGCAGGAAAAATGGGCAAGCGTAAGGATTTGAGCGAGTTTGACAGAATTGTGATGGCTAGACGACTGGGTTAGAGCATCTCCAAAACTGCAGCTCGTGTGGGGTGTTCCCGGTCTGCAGTGGTCAGTATCTATCAAAAGTGCTCCAAGGAAGGAACAGTGGTGAACCGGCGACAGGGTCATGGGCGGCCAAGGCTCATTGATGCACGTGGGGAGCGAAGGCTGGCCCGTGTGGTCCGATCAAACAGACAAGCTACTGTAGCTCAAATTGCTCAAGAAGTTAATGCTGGTTCTGATAGAAAGGTGTCAGAATACACAGCGCATCACAGTTTGTTGCGTATGGGGCTACATAGCTGCAGACCAGTCAGGGTGCCCATGCTGACCCCTGTCCACCACCGAAAGCACCAACAGTGGGCACGTTAGCATCAGAACTGGACCACGGAGCAATGGAAGAAGGTGGCCCGGTGTGATGAATCACGTTTTCTTTTACATCACGTGGATGACTGGGTGCGTGTGCGTCACTTACCTGGGGAACACATGGCACCAGGATGCACTATGGGAAGAAGGCAAGCCGGCGGAGGCAGTGTGATGCTTTGGGCAATGTTCTGCTGGAAAACCTTGGGTCCTGCCATCCATGTGGATGTTACTTTGACACGTACCACCTACCTAAGCATTGTTGCAGACCATGTACACCCTTTCATGGAAACGGTATTCCCTGGTGGCTGTGGCCTCTTTCAGCAGGATAATGTGCCCTGCCGCAAAGCAAAAATGGTTCAGGAATGGTTTGAGGAGCACAACAACGAGTTTGAGGTGTTGACTTGGCCTCCAAATTCCCCAGATCTCAATCCAATCGAGCATCTGTGGGATGTGCTGAACAAACAAGTCCGATCCATGGAGGCCCCACCTCGCAACTTACAGGACTTAAAGGATCTGCTGCTAACATCTTGGTGCCAGATACCACAGCACACCTTCAGGGGTCTAGTGGAGTCCATGCCTCGACGGGTCAGGGCCGTTTTGGCAGCAAAAGGGGGACCAACACAATATTAGGAAGGTGTATGTGTTTTTTTCTATATAAAAAAGGGGGAGCTAGCAACTTGCTAGCACTTACATATTTTTGCTCTATTGTTGGTTCAGCTGCTTCTATTGTTCTCATCATTTGTAAGTCGCTTTAGACAAAAGCATCTGCTAAATGATTAAATGTAAACATTAATTGCTGTGGTGGCCTAAATTGACTTTGCATGCTCAGAATTTGTGTCAGATTTAAATGACAGTACAGTGTGCTGATCTCCCTCTAGTGGTTGAAACGGAAAATTACCATTGACATAATCCCATACATTAAAGGTAATAAAGGTTAATACCTACACAGCACATCTGTGCCGAATGGCCAAATAATGAGCACTAAGAGCATTCAATTGGACCTTCTCCGAAAAGATTGAGGAATCTCTCTTTTCGGTCTTCTGGGCATTTGAGTGTGTGGTTGTAGCTCAGTAACTCAGTAGCTGATCAGAACCAGGTGCACGGCTTTTTCCATGTGCTTTCCATTTGAGCAGATGAAAATGGGGCTCAATTAAAACCAAACACATAGCCTGTCAGCTGTGGAAAGAGTTGAGCTTTGTCAAAGTAGATTCCCGCTCTTGAGAGGAAAGAAAAACACAAGTAAAATGATTACCTGAGCTCTGTGAAGACACACTAGGAAACAAAACATGTCTTTTCTTCTCACATTTGTAGTCTCACAGTCAAAATCAAATCAAGTCACCTTTATTTATATAGCGCTTTTTACAATGGCAATTGTTTCAAAGCAGCTTCACAGTGGTAACAGGAAAATAATGCAACAGAATTTGATTCGGCTGTACAGCCGCTCTGGTGAAAACGGTGATGTCATCCAGCTCATTTCAATTATCATATAGTGTCAATGCGGGCAGATCAGTAATATAGTTGAAATTTAAGTGTCCCCAACTGAGCAAGCCAAAAGCCAAAGGCGACGGTGGCAAGGAACCAAAACTCCTTCAGGGCCAGAATGGAGAAAAAAACCTTGGGAGAAACCAGGCTCAGTCGGGGTGCCAGTTCTCCTCTGGCCGACGAACAAATAGTGTATGATTATGATTCTGGCAACATTACAGGTCAGAAGTCATATTAGATAAATAGATATTCGTAGGATTATTCGAAAGATTGGAGTTGTCACGCCGGGGACGGGTTTAATTAGGATGTCGTGTCGATGCGGCATTTACAGGGGGAAGTTTAATTGGCACGGTCTCTACAGACACTTCAGGGATATGGTCGTCATGTCCAGGCTAAGGTCCACCATCTGGTCTGGATACGGCCCAGATCCGGCCGACTGCAGTAAACCTCGGGATAAACAGAGAGACTAACATTAGCGTAGATGCCATTCTTCTTATGATGTAACGAGTACATCAGGTGTTATGGGAAGTGTTCCCGGTTCCGGCTGACCTAGTTAATGCAGCCTAAAACAATCATTTAACTGATTTGAATAATAGAAATTAAAAATGTTTTATGTGTATGCCATAGTAAAGAGATGTGTTTTTAGTCTAGATTTAAACTGACAGAGTGTGTCTGCTTCCCGAACAATGCTAGGAAGACTGTTCCAGAGTTTAGGTGCTAAATAGGAATAGGATCGACCGCCTGCCGTTGATTTTGATATTCTAGGTATTATCAACTGGCCAGAATTTTGAGACCGCAATAGACGTGATGGAGTATAATGTGTTAAGAGCTCGCTCAAGTACTGGGGAGCTAAACCATTTAGTGCTTTGTAAGTAATCAGCAAGATTTTAAAATGTATACGATGTTTAATAGGGAGCCAATGCAGTGTTGCCAGAACCGGGCTAATATGGTCATACTTCCTGGTTCTAGTAAGAACTCGAGCTGCTGCGTTTTGGACCAGCTGCAGTTTATTTATTAAGCGAGCAGGGCAACCACCCAGTAGAGCATTACAATAATCTAGCCTTGAGGTCATGAACCTCATGACAGTCATTTGCAAATCAATTAAAGCGCCTCATAACAAGGACAGAGTCACATCTGTTCATAAATACCATGAATGTAAAAATGTTTCAATGTCTTACTTGACCTTATTGGACTTTTTTCTTTTCTTTTTGAACTTTTATCACATTCACTATTGAACATCTAGTATATAGTTTTGACATGTTAACTTGAATGTCACTCATGTCTAAGCTTTCCTGAGCAGATGTGCTACATGTCCACACATCACAATACATCTGAATCAGGAGATGTGTGGGTCATTGGAGCACAAAGAACACTAGACCAATAGAGATTCAGCCAAAATTAACATTTTTTTAAGAAAAACCACACAAAAACGCATTATTTACACCTGTTTGCATCTGTAAGTTACACATTTTTCCTGTGTGTTAATGTCAATGTTTATGACATGTTGACTGTCCGTCTTCTGGACACTGGATAACTCTACACCTCACCCTAATTTCTGTGCTCTTTCTGTAAACACCAGTGAACTGTGAAGACTGTTTTTAGCCAGAATGAGATCATAGGGTCACGGGCTGAGGGGGAAGGTCACGTTGGTTTCTTGCAGTCAAACACAACATGGCATTGTGTCCGGCTTCAGCGCGTGAGTGAGCGTACGTGTGTTGAAGGCACAGTCCAACATGTGAGGATATCTTACCATAGATGCCATTTTATGAAGTATACTTAGGCCACATCCACACGAAGCCAGAGCTTTCCCTATCCAATCTTTTTTTCCCTCGTCTCAAGAAATATCTGCGTACACACAAAACCACTGAAACCGACTCAAAACAATGTAGTATACATGCCAGACCAGTATGTGGCGCTGTAATTCAGCCACAGAGATACACTAAAAACGGAGAAGAAGACTTGGAGCATGCGCGAGACGTGGTGTGATGACATCACCGTTTCACAAAATATACGGATTGGCTGTACACATTAAAACGCAAGGGTGTCGGATTCAGATTTATCCACTCTGGGACCCGGTTTAAAAAAAAAAAACGGTTTCAGGCTCCCAAAACGCCGGATCCGTCTGGACGAAACGCTGATACGATACAACATTTTTCCATATACAGCTAAACGTGTCTCCGTGTGGACGGGGCCTTAAAGGCACAATATGTAATTTTTTGCCACTAGAGGTCGCTTATTCAAAACAAAGGTGTAGCTTGGTGACAAACAGTTGCTCACCTGTCTAATAAAACAAATAATATATTAAAGTGTCTTTGGTGTTTCCATGGTTTCTACAAAATAAAACCGGAAATCGAGGGTAACACGGGTATGATGTCACTGATAGGCGACGCACGGGCTGTGTCCTGGTTAAAATTGCTTATTTCTTGGAAACATTTGGGATAATGTAAGTACACATATATAAGTCAATAAAACTTATGTAACACTGTTCTAGTGGGTTTTGGATAGTTTAATCCAAAAATCTTACATACTGTGCCTTTAAGTAAAGTTAAAGTATATTTTTAAGTATACTTTATGTAGTAAGTATACTAATATCAATGTACTTGTAGTAAACTTTTAAGTGTACTGTTTCAATACTACTTGCGACTAAATTGGCCCACTTTCTGGTGTATAAGTGTACTATAAGTGTAACAGTAGTGAAGTTTGAGTACACAATTAGTTTTCAAGTGAACATAACATCATACTTATAGTTTACTATTTATATATTATTTTTACACTTTAAGGGCCAGATTTACTAAGCATTGATGGGAGTAGAAAGTTCTGCGCGTGATCTACTGGCGACACGCAAATTAGAGAACACAGACGCAACTGGATAATTTCCATAATGACCAACGCAATCTACCAGGAGCAGCGCAAATTAGCGTCTGGTTTAAGACATGCTTTTTTTTGGAGGTAAATAATGGCGCAAACACCAGTAAATTGACAAACGCAAACCTTAGTAAATCACTTGCATGATTCATTTAAATACTCTCCTCCCATACGTTTTGCGTCTGAAAGGGAAACAAATGCATATGCAATAAGGTTAGCTGCAAAAATAACCCTGTCCACGCTTTTCAGCACTAATTTATCACTGCGTGTCTGACAGGTTTTTAATGGCAAAAGAGGGTTTGTGCTGGCACAAGCTGTTAGTAAATCTGACCCTAAGTATACTACTATGGTCCTATTTAAGTATTCATTTTTTATACTTGAAATATACCTTTAACTGTCCATTTTATTCAAATTTCATGCATCCTTTTTTTTTATCAACACTTGAATCTGGGCCATTTTCATCAAAAAAAGCAACATTTTAAACAAAAGGCTGAGAAAATTGCTTTTTTGTCAAAGTCTATGTCTGGATCGGATTTAGAGCGATGATCAAAACACAGATGGAGTAGATCGAGTCCATCAACACCCCAAAGCTTCACAGTCCTATAGCTCGTCCTGGGGCGACATTTCATTCAATAACTTTAGGCAGTTTATATGCTGTTTAATGTTTGATGATCGCGTTATTTTACAGGCGCGTAAGCAATACTTCTATCGCTTGTTTCTGCTTCTTCGCGTGTGTTTTGATCTGCAGATTCAGTACTCTTTCAGGAGATGTGTAATAGCACCTCCTACTGTATAACAGTGAAATTCAGTCAATGGCGAGGAAAGAGTAAAGTGATTTTAAGTAAATTCCTATGTACACTATCAGTGGACTAGCCTACAGATACTCAGAATTAGGGACATATCTGTTTTCTCTATAAATCAATATTTTCAAACAATATAAGTTTATAAGAAATACATTTCATCCCCCGGCTCTTAATGCGTCGTGTTTCCTTTTGGAGCATCAGTGAATGTTTCAAACTTTTTCAATAGTTGTGTTTGAGTCCCTCAATCGTCCTCAGATCTCCAAATCATACAGTCACTGCTGGAAAGGGTTCAAATATGCAGAAGATGCTGGAAAACTGAAGAGTTTTTCAGGACCTGGAGGATCTTTCTGAAGAACGTTGGGCAGTTTAACGGCTCAGGACAAACAAGAGACTCAAGAACAACCATCACAAAACACACACACAGCCGTGGATCATCCAGGGAACGACACACAGGATTAAGAATCAAGGGTTCATACACTTTTGAACGGGGTCATTTTAATAAATTCAGCTGTTTTTTTTGTCTTGTGGACTATATGTAAACATCTTTTATGCAAAATATCTTATTCAGGACAGTACTAAATAAAAATAACATGCATTTTTATATGATCTCTCTTATTTTTTTTAAAATTATTCACATTTTCACAGATTCTGCAAAAGGTTCACATACTTTTTCTTGCAACTGTATGTGAAACTATGTGAAAAAGTATATATAATAGGCTACTCAATCAAAAGAGTAAACACAACTACAAGCCAAGTATACTTAGAATACTTAATTATACTTTTAAGTATATCTCGATCAAAAGATTGAGTACAAGTATAGGCCAAATATACTTAGACTTTTCTGTCAGTATAAGTCAAGTATACTTAAGTGCAATTTTAAGTATATTTCTGAGAAGTACAAAAAAAGTAAACTGAAAGTATACTTTCTTTTTTTTATAAGTATAGTAATAGCACACTTGAGTAAACTTCTTTTTCGTAAGGGTGTGGATACTGAAGAGGCGATGTCTGCCACCTCACACACCTGGAAGGGCTCAGATGCTCTCAGCTCCAGCTGTGCCAGATGCAAACATCTGTTCTGTGAGTGATGTGATGTGTCACTTTGAAAGAAACACACTCACACACACACACACAAAGGAAAATCACTAATGAATTTACACAGCAATCATACAGTGCTCTCGTAGAGAAGATGGCATCCCAACGGAATGGAAGGAATCTTTAATATTTAAATTGTTTCTTTCAGACAAACTGAGACTTTTGTTGAAGTAAGAAAAGTCCCCAGTAACCTCACCTGTCTCCAGACGTTCAGAAGAGATCAAGAATGCCTCATATGTGCTCAGATTTGTCTCGGGAAAACATGAAGACCATTATTTTCAGTGATGATTCTCAATAATGTACAAGAAAAAATCCCATGATATTTAGCAGTTCCAGTAAGATATCATTATTATATCAGTAATATATTTTTCACATTTTATCACTGTATTTATGTATTTACTTACTTAATGTAATGAGAATGGGGATGATATAGAATATATTTTATTGCACAAAACTGCAATTTTTTTCCTTTTGATATCGGGGTAAAATATTACCAGGACATGTTCTTGGCCATTTTCATGAGATTCAACTGACAAGATATCAATGAATGCAATCTAAAGTAAGATTTTAATATGAACTCAAACATCAAATTCTTCCAAGACCAAATGTTCTGAGTCGTATCCAGTAGTTGATACTTACATTAACTGAGACCTCCATTAAAGGCACAATATGTAATTTTTCGTCACTTATTCAAAACAAAGGCGTAGTTTGATGACGGCGTGATTTTGCAGAGCTTTTATTCTGCCACAGACGAGCGCTTCCTCTTCTTCCGCTCATGTGTATGTGTGGCGCTGTTTTATCATATTTCACACATTTGAGTGTGCTGATATGTTATAATGCTACTCTGTGCGTTCACTCGGTGGCTACTATGAGACACTTGTTCACACTGCAGTGAGCTAGATCGATATTAGGCATGGTAAAACATGGTACTTGCAGTAAATCAAGAAAACCAGATTTACTAACTGTGTTGAGCTGTATAACAATGATTAGTTTTCTGTCCATGAATGTCTCCAAACAGTTGCTCACCTGTCTAATAAAACACATCATATATTAAAGCGTCATTGGTGTTTCCATGGTTTCTACAAAATAAAACCGGAAATCGAGGGTAACGCAGGTATTATGTCATTGGGTGGTCGGGGGTCCTTGGCCCCCCCTTGGACGTCTCTGTGCCCCCCTCCGGACCGAGGGAGAAGGACTTCATAATAGCGTGTAAGTTTCTCACTCAGACCACTGCCGCTGCTGCTTCTGCTACTGATCGCTTTTAGAGGGAAAAACTGCCCAACACTGCTGGTCTAGGATCTGTAATCCTTGTAATCCTCTGTAAGAATTCGTAATAATAGCATATTATTAGCGAAAAGGAGTTAGCAAAAGATCCAGTGCGTATCTGTATTTGCGCTCGTCAAATGATTCAATTTCCAACGTGTTTCCGCTTCGGTGAGTAACGTAGCCAATCACAGACATGTTTGTTGATTTCTTGAACGCAATGGCCAATCACAGGTGTTTATGTTAGAATCCACTCACCGCTCGAGTTTTTTCCTGTGCTGAGTTCTGCACGTGCGCTAATCCTCTCTAACAAACTGTGGACATTATGTAAATAAGAGATTCATTGCGCTTCACTGATTAATTTAACAGAACTGTGTGAGATCCGTTCATTGAATGAGTGACAGCTTTCAGTGATTATAAAGGGAGGGCTCTTTGCACGCTGTCTATGCGATATAAAACATAATTAATAGGCCTATAATATATCCAGAATTTAAGTAAAACTTTTTCCATTCTTGACAAGCGGCCACATAAACACGCCTCAATACCAACCCATCCGCATATAAATGCAGGATTCACTCTCGAAATTGTGATGACTGAAAGTGATAAATATTTATGCATCGAAATCAGGCTCATATAAATGTCAGGAAACACGATTCCTGGCTGCATGTCAATATCCATGGATCACTGGATCTTTGGGAGGTTGTAAGGAACACTATATGGAGTCCAACCTTTAGTTTAAACTGATAACTGTTTGTTTTACTCGCGTTTCCCCTATTAACTCCAGTCATGCAGCAGCTCTTCTGCCACTCAGTCCGGCTGAGGGGGCCTGTTCCGGCGGGAAAGTGACGTCAGTGCATATTCAGTTCATGTTGTAATTACCGTAATTATGAGATTTCAACTTATAAAAAGCACTCACGTCCTCTTAGAGCTCGTAATTACAGCTTGTAAGATGGGAATTTTCTGAGAGCTCCTACTTGTACCACCTGACACCACCTGAAAAGCATAATTCCCAGTCCGAGGACGTGAACAGCTCCAAAAATAACGTCACGTGTTGTCATCACGAGACTATGATAATCACGACATGGCGTGAACGCAGCATTTATACACAGTGACTTATTATTTACAAAACAAGGACAGGTGTGCACTAATTAGAAACAATGGTAACAAACAAGGACGCAAATTCAGGCAATTAGAACAATGAAAATGAAAAAAAAAACATAACTGTTACACTGTGATACAGTAAAAATATACAGCAAACAAAAGACACAGTGAGTGTGTGTGTTTCTAGACTGCTATGCTCAGACACATTTGAAAAGAAAAACTCAATAGAAATCACTAAGTTTTAGGAATTCTGAAGCAAAGAGAAAGCATAAAGAAGAAAAGGAACCAATCAATAACTGCCCCCTTGATGACATGCGTTTACAAGGAGAAATGGTTCATACTTATCTTAGTAGGCATTCGGTCAGCACTCGCCGCGTGTGCTCTGAAAACACCAGCATTAAGCGAGCACATTCACTTATTAAATGCCAATGAAAATAAAGGGAGAGAGCTATTACACTCCAAAACAACAGGGGAGAAAACGAACAGAGCGTGACGGAGAGCGAAAACTAACACCGCTTGAAGGACTTCATAAGGTCTTGTGGCTCTCTAATATACGGCGGTTGTAAATTCTCTAGTTAGTGTCCTCGAGGTCAGACGTTTAATGTGTTGCTTCAGATGATAGCGAGAGCGTTTTACTGAAAGATCAAATGTTTATTGTCGCAACAAACACTAACCAGACTGTGTGCTTTCTTACATAACTCAAACTACTCAAAAACAACAGTGAAGTGTAAATACAGCATTAGCTCAGACTTCTGTCTGCTATACCCTTTCTGACTGTCTACCAGACGTCTGCTGTTTCATGGACACTACTCTTGTCTGACCTCAAGAACAGGTTTTTAGCCGGCCAGCACATAATGGGTAGCTGGCTAAAAACAAATCCGCTGATATTTCTAGCAACAAAAGCTCAATGTCATCAACTATAACGTTACACACTATTGTAATCTGTTCTGGATTGGTCAGATGACACCTGCAGGCCTATAAAACATCACCTGTTATCACTTCTCTTGTCAGTCTTGTTGCTCGCTTGCTGTGTTTGCCTTTGATCTCGATCCTGTTAGTTGGTATTTGGAGCGTATTAGTGATTTGAGAGTGTTTTGTGTGATTGACTAGTTCAGACATTTTGTGATAACTGGTTCCTGCATATGACCTTGATTTTGGAAATGCCCTATATTGATTTGTTCACTTGTCTTTATAAATATTCCAGTTGTATATATGAGCAATATCGCACGGCTACGAGTGTGATATTGCGTTTATACAACAGTTTGACAGCACAAGTGTGTAAATAAATCAGAAACAACAGCGGAGTGTCTTTAAAAACACTCTTTTGTGCAGAACTACTTCCTTCCGCCACGGATTCAAATCTCAAGTTGACAGTTTGACAGTCGAGCCCAAGCCTCCGTTACTAATTCAGAAACGTCACTTTAGAGCTAGTAACGAAGGAACGTTGAGTCGCTTCATTGTATTATGAGAGAGAGATCGACTAAACGAGTGTATTACCTGCATAGCATTCATTCTTCAGGTCAATGTCCATAATATCCATTATAAAAAATCAGTTTGAATGTCCGCTGAGAAAAGCGATAGTTTTCCTTAACTTTTAAAAGTCAAGGTTTTTTTCTAAAGGCAGCGCTAAAACAACTTCCTTGATCTGACCAGAGACTCACTCATAAAGACAGTCTTTGCTGCCATCTAATGGTGTAATAATGTAACTTTCACTGAAGTCCATTTCACGATCACTAACGGACCCTTTCTCAATATCAAATATGATTTATTATTTATATAAAATCATATTTATTGAACAACAATAGCCATTATAAAAGACAACAGGAAATAAACACAAGCAAACAATTCAGTCAAACGTACAAAAGCAGCACTCTAGTAGGCCATACAGGACTTAAGTTAAATATAGCCTAAATATAAAGTTATGAAACTTAATTTTCCCCTTAACCCAAATCGGTTTGCTCTGGAACAAGTAATAGATTAATCAGACCAAAGATTGCCTGTTTGATATACCCCAAATGAATTATATCTCATGTTTAACCACTATCTACATAAGACTTAGAAGCAAATTCCCGAAGGACTGGCTGAGATGAAGCGACTCTCGGCGGGTACACGAACGCTGAACGACCGCTGGCGGCCTGGAGCTCGCGTCTGCGAAAGCGTCTAAACAAATTGTCAAATAGGTGCTATGTTTGTATATGAGTCACATATTTGAGGTCTAAATAACTACATTCTCACCTAAAAAATTACATTCTGTGACACAACAACAGTAGTATTTGTAAAAAAAATATGGTGTATTTGCTCGACCGCAAGCAAAGTGATACAAACGGTGAAACGGTTCCAGTGCTGATACTGGGTGAATATCGCACGGCTGGAAAAGGCTCTCAGCCAATCAGATTCAAGAACCAGAAAGAATTGTTGTATCAAATTATAATACTTAGAAAGTAGGGAGTTGGATGCCATTTCTGTTTGGAACTTTATTTATTGTTTATGCTTAAGGAGTTACAGAAGTGAATTAGGTTTAGTTAGAGGGAAATAATCTCCATTGACACCAATAATTTACCAGTAATATTTTATGGGGCACACAGAGGTATTTCACTAGGCTCATTCCCCTAATAAAAAGACGAAATGCTCCTGAGTCCATGATAAGACCGAGACCATTAAAATATAGTCTTGGACTTGGACTTGCAGGGCTCTAATTTCGGCGCAGGTATTGCGCATAATTTTAATCATTCCCTCAGGTCTTGCACTTATTAACATTCATTCACTTTAGCATTGTAGGTTGTATGTGTCATTGACTAAAACAATCTTTTGAAGTAAATTATTTCATGCTTTATGCATGAAAAATATTTGTAAGACTTGCTTTTGAATCTTATGAAGTATGAAATAACAGCTATTAGTAATACACTCATAGTAATTATAGCTAAAAAACCTACCCCCAACCCCAAACCTTACCCTATACCTACTCTTCCATAAAATTAAAATTTAGTTTCATATTTAAAATACTTTAAAAACTGAGGAAAACAAACAGGATGACTTGAGGCATCTGGTGATCTATGCTATACAATCTGTATGTCTTACCACTAGGTGGCGATAGTGAAGCTTAAAAAGCGAGGAAAATAAAGCAGAAGAAGAGCAGTACTCGTGATGACATCAGCGGATCCAGAGGAAGGGGCTCTGATGACATCACGAATGGCCGTTTCATTATAGGGGGCGTAACTTGAGGTAGGGGGTGTAATTTGTAGGGGCGAGGTTTGTAGAACACACTTGGAGAGTTTCGGGAGTTGGGACAGTTGATGGAATTGTCACTTGCACAATCGGGCCATTGTTGCATTGTCACTAAAGTGATCTTATACACAATAAAGTGATCACGTCTTTTAAGTCTTACCAATTTAAACATTCAAGAGATTTTAAACTATTCAGTACTCGAGAGATGATTTTCCCTGCGCACATACATAAAGCCGCCTCACAAACAGCTCGAAAGTAAGTTATTTTTCGCGGATTATAGCGTTTTAACGGTCAAAAACACACAAAAATGATTTCCGGTCTTGGCAAGTGTCCTTGTAAACACAGTCAGTTATGTCTTAAATAAACATAAACAGTAAATTGAGAAAGAATACGCATGTGTAACAGTATAATGGATCCATGCTCTAGCTCTTAAAGCTGCAGTTTGTAACTTTTATTAATTATTAAATTATTAAATTATTTTTGAGCAAGTACATAACCAGCCAGCGTTTAAAACGATCTCCTTACCTTAGCCCGATTCACAACGATAAGCTTGTAATAATGTGTTATAATTTGAGTGGTACTGGTGGGTTTCCGTGGGAAATTCGAGCATGGCGCCGTTCGTCTTTGCGTCATTACGTCACGTCTGTGTACATAAAGGAGTCCGGCTAGTAGTAGGCTATCGGATGTGAGGATGCTGCAGGTGGCGGATCATTTACAGCCTTTTCTCACAGCAGCTGGAATAATTAAACATCATTTTGATGGCGGATTGTAATCCAGAAAGGACCAAACAACAATCATTAGGGATAACTGGAGATTCACCCGTAGTCAAAAGCAAAAGATTAGACTGTACAGAAACTGAAATCTACAGGTAACGCTAATACACACTAAATACACAGTCACACAATGCTGATGTTGTTAACATTAACCATTTGAGAACAAACAATAATAATAATTTGCACGGTTTGATGTGATGTGAGCTAAGCGATCGTTAGATTTAATCACCGTTGGTAGCGCGATTTATTGTAATGCTTTTTTTCTCAGTTGGTCAGAACAAAAGTGGCAGACGTTACTTACTTGTTTGGATGACATTTTCCGGTGAAACTTATTAATTTGGTCATACTTCCAAGACGTAGAATCTGTGATTCTGAAGTACAGTATCCACACCAGTGCGGTGAATGAATGACAGCCACACACACTCCTCAAAACATCAGATTCATCCGCGCTGAGGAGCCGTGCCGACGCACAACCCACGTAAAGATGATAATTCAGCAAATAACTGCAATTGCAGGTTTCAAACAGAGATGGCGACAAAGAGGCAAAACTTACGGACAGCAGCTTTAAAGTGACAGGAGCCTAATATGTGTCTGTCATTAATGCTGACAAAACAACAAAAGATAGCTTTAATTGAAAGGAATCAGAATTAATAGCCTGTGTATTTAAATTATATAGGACTAAAAGACTATTCAGTGTTATTTTACAGTTTCTGTAGTATTTCTGAATACTAGTGTTAGACCTACCCAAAACATTTCTCTTTATTTCATTTGTCTTATTCTACTGTATTTCTTTGTGCTACTTTTGTCAATTTAATTCAAAGATTGAAATCAAGCTTCCTTGTGTTGTGTAAACTCTTGAGCAACAAAATGAGCCCATTGTAAAAACACAAATACAATGAGTGAGCAAACCTTTTGTCTGCGTAGTGCATTGTGACACTTCTATTGTTCCTCTCAGGCCGATTTGATTATTCCGAGTACATAAATCAGAATCAAGACAAGCTCCTTCACTATCAATCTTCATCCCGTCACTGATTTTGACCAAGTTATCGATTTGGCTGAATGTCAGGAGAGTTTTGAAATTCTAGCCTTGAGGAACTACTTTACCCATGTCTTGAACAGCATTCCTCTTTTTGTCTGCTAGCGTCCTTTATGCAGTTCATGTCGAAGCTGAATAGCTCGAGCATATGAGGACTGCTCAAGGTCCCACTGCCATGGGTTTCTCTACAAGCAGCATTGTTTGTTTCAGACGAGAAATCAAGGGTACAAAACCTGTTAGAAATGTGAGGGGTAAGAGCAATCAAACTCCCTGGAAATGTTTTGTATTCGCTGGCAGGAAAGAACGCAGAGAAATATAACAGAGACGCTGTGTTTGTATGTGTTTTGCTCTCGGCATGAGCCTCTCACTTATTAAAATACCGACTGCAGTGACTGTTACCGCTACATGATGAATGTATTTAATAAAGGCTTCACACTGCCTGCATTTGCCTCCATTTAAAGTTGCTTTCATTACGGCACACTTTTATTATGATACCCTCACCGTGCCAGTAAAGACAAGGAGTGTCATGATACACGTGTCTGACACGCTGCACTGTTAGCAGTCTTTTTAAAAGAACAATACATGTCAATGCCAATGGGTTTTGATGTGTTTTTGGCCATTTTTCTTCCCTTTCTGGACTGTTCTAGGGTGATAACATCTCTACAAAACCTGCTCATAGACCTCTTTTTGGAAGACAAACCAAGATTCTGACGAATGCCCATCCATGTGGCTTCAGCTGTAATGTGGCCGTGCTTTGGGGGCCTATGTTTTATTAATTTGGAAATGAGCTCAGCTATTGATGGGGTTGGCAGCCCATGGGTTCAATTAGGATAATATGGGGAGTGGAGGAGATTATGGGCTGCTATTTAAGTGGGGGTATATCTCTTCCTGACAGTTATAGTCCAAATGGAACAAATTGCACCTTGTCTGCCGCCAGTGTGCAGCACAGGAATGAGCACATGGTTCCTACACAGATATGGGACACGCCCGATCTGCCCTGCATCTGAACATGAGCCTTTAATAGAGATGCAACGATGTATCGGCCAATTTTTGATCAATTTGCAACCATCGGCATATCGGCTATAGCATGAGAAAGGCCGATATAACAAATGGTTTATTAATTAACTGCGTGAAGGCACTGAGCTGTATAATGTCTGCTGCATAATCCAAGATTATAATGTAATATTCCTGCTGCGCTGCTGTCTGCGTTTTAATGTTAATCAAACAACAAAAGACCAACAAAAATAAAATAAAATCGCTCACTACTCTTGGCTAAATAACTTTCATGAGGATTCATTTCCACGATGTGGAAAACACAGACAGAATCCAGTCATAAAAACGGAATTTAGTGCATAACGCGGAATGTCACGGAATTTGTCAAAGTTTTGATGAATAAATAAAACGTAGGTCAGTACACTTAAATCAAATCACGATATATACTAGTGTCTGTGAATATTAAGCCGCAAAAAGACTGTTTAAATATGAATCCTGCATGTTTCTGTGTGTCTCTGTGTGAATGAATGGCGCACGGTTTCATTTACCTCACACACACACTGAAACTTGCAGTGTTTTTCAGCCTCTGCCGCCTCAATATATGAGGATATGAATGCAGGAACCTCATGTCCAGTAACTTCATGAGCATTTTACCGTGTCATTCGACAAAATCTTTTGTCATATCATAAACACACACACAGAAACTTCACGGAGGTCTTCACGGAAACCTGTGACAGAAATGTAATACAGTAAAATTTAGCTACGTCTCAATGTAATAATAATATATGTATATATATATTTAATGTATACAGTGAAGAGTATGCAGTGTTATTTAACATTTGTTTACTTTATTTCTGTACCTGGAAACTGTTAAACCTACCTAAAATTTCATAGGTTTCATAAAAAACCTAACCTACCTTTATTTCATATGTATCTTTGTTCTGTTGTATTTATGTTGGTGAATGTTAAATGGATCCAGTCTGTTCATTAGAAATTATTTGATAATGCAGCAATAAGCTAGCTAGTAGGCTATAAGTTAATGTATGTTTTTTTTTTACTTTGCTGATTTAAAACATGATCAAAACACTATCTATTTTAATGACAAAATTTTAAGAGGGCAAGTGACAAATATTGGTATCGGTATCGGAATCGGCCAATAATTGTTTGTTAAAATCGGTATCGGCCCCAAAAAATCCTATCGGTGCATCCCTAGCCTTTACGGATACTTGAGTTCAGCAACGAACCTTCTTTTCAAGAGCCTCTTTTGACTGAGTTCTTAAAGTCCCTCTGTGTTATAACATTTATAAATTCTTCCGTTTCTCAACTGGTGGGTCGTTTTGAGTGGGTCGCGGAGTGTGCAGTCAAAGAAACAACAACAAACATAATTTTATGTTTTTCTGATGTGAGACTTTTATTTTGAAAGACGTGCGTGAAAGCTGTTGACTCTTTTGTCAGACGCAGTTTAAGTAAAAAGTGCCTGAGAGAAACGCATTGCTTCCGTTATATTGTGCTCGTAGCGGCGTAGTGCGCACTTTTCAACTGCACGCACAAATGTGGCGGCGCGTGCTGTGTATCATTTAGGCTGGCCACACACTTGAAGATTTTAAGCCCGATTTTGGGGCCGATTTACACCGCCAACGATTTGAGGGTGTGGCCCGATTCAAGGCTTCTCGCAACCGACTTTTTGTCCAAAAAATCCTCAATTGTGTGGTGTCATTACGATAATTTTACTGCTCCTGATCGAGTCGGAGCCCACACAATCCCATATCGTAATTATTAAACTTGTTTGATATTTACAACTCTTAATCGGGCTGCCTCTGATGTGATACCTGCGATAGCCAATGAGAGCGAGCAAACTTCACCTACCGGATGTTGAGTGCTTTATAGCTGAAACTTGTATTGAGAAAGAAGATCACCCATATTCTTTTTTTCTCCTTTGCTTTTCTTCCCGTAAAACAAAACTCACGCCAGGAGAACCAGCTGACGACATCAATCGTCCTCCATCTGTTTTTCTTCTCAAGTCACGTTTGATCTCGCGGGTCTCCGTGAGATCTCGCCTCACTGTGGAAATGGAACTAGAATCGACGTGTGTGTGGTCTCGCGGTCCGGACGAATCTTCTAGTGTGTGCATTCGGAGGATTATAATGCTAAAAATCGGTTGAAACTGCCCTTATCTCTGTGGTTTCCCACAGTTTTAAAATCGATTAAGATTTGAAAATCGTCTAGTGTGTCCCACTCCCAGGCCTTAATTAACGAAAAAGAAAATGAGCCTGCAACTTCGTAGTTATGTTGTCAATTAGTCATGAAATTACCAAAAATTACCAATAAAATATGTAACTTGTACTTTGTGTGTTAGCTGGGAAGGATTTGGATGCAGATGGTGTTTATTTTATTCATCAGGAGCAGTTTCCATATCTTTCATTAACTGTTCATGTATTAGTATTGTGTATTTACTATGGTTACTTTTAAATGACTGTGGTGGCTCATACCAACTTACGAACTTTATTGTATTAACTAAAACTATTTTGGGACTGCTATTTAATAGCCTTACCTTATACTATTTATTCATCATTCATATTCTTACAATTTATGTGTATGTTAAGTAAAGTAGAACGGTACACGTGTAATCTTTTAAAAGCAAATTTATTATAATTTGTATTGGCTAATTATATATATATATATAAGTCAAATTCCTAAAAAAAAAGTGGGTTGCGGCTTAATGACCATGGGAAAATGTAGGTCCCATGGCCAAACCAGTTGAGAACCACTGCTGTATTGGTTTCTGGATGATTTAAAGCACCTCAAGATGGGTCTGATTCCCAGGGAATGCATGAACTGATTAAAATGTATACTTTAAACTTGCCTGCTAAATGCAAAATGTACAGTAAAAACCCTAGTAGTTGGTAGTTGGTTTACTTAGATGGTCTTGTAATGTCAGACATTGACATTTAATTTTTTTTTAACATTTATTCATTTAGAAGACACTTTTATCCAAAGTAACGTTTAGGAACAGCTTCTTCTGGTGGCGTCTTACTAGCCAACTTGAAACAAGTCGATATTTGTTCAAGGATTTCACACCTACCGACTGTTTTTTCTCTCTTCTGAAACCTGCCCTGTTTTGTCAGATTTGTCACACTTGCTTATTGATTATGTACAGTATGTACCCTCTGACTTCTCTCTCCGATCCAAATGAGAACAAGAAGCTATAAGCTAAATAAGAACGGAAGCACCATGAGAACGTAAGCAATTATAATGGACAATAAATTGTTCCAAAACGGCTCTTTTTAGTGGAAAATGTGTATAGACTTTATGATCAGAATTTTTGTCAGAAATTTTTTTCACAGGCTGTCTAGGCCCTATGCGAAATCTGTATTTTCCCACATTGTAAGCTTTGCATTTTAAATTTCTTGATTCTGTTGTTTAATTTTTCATTAAAAGGACTGTCTATTCAAATGGATTTTATGACATGAACTGTCAGCTAGTCTTAAAGAACTAGAGAAAAAAAGAGGGCACTGTAAGAAAACAAAAATCCATAGATAAACAGAAAAGGACATTATGTCCTGCCAGGAGACAAGTTTACAGATATAACACATACATTGGGTAAAAACAGTACCCAAGCAGAAAGCTGACCCGCCACCATCAGCGCACCTCACGAGCCAAAATAAAGCAGACATGTCAAAACAACCATGTGTTTCCGGAGAAATAAAGCACATCAGTCAGTTCAGCAAGCTCATGACTCAAACCCAGCTAGGAAAACAATGCTGAAACCAATAGAGGTGTTTTTAAACTCTATATGGGACTCTTAAAGATTTCATCCAAAAATGAAATGTCATCATTTACTCATCCCCCTCATGTTGTCCCAAACATGTATGACTTACTGGTTTCCAAACAGAAAGAACCATAAAAGTGCTACGTTCAAAATCTTCCTTAGTCATAGCTTTGTGTGAGGACCAAGTGGAAATTTTTGTCATTATTGACTGATTTGATTCACGTTTGCATTTATTTGCATGGCATGACATGTTGTACCAAATTTGAAGTCAATGACATTGAAGATGAAAATTTCC
This sequence comes from Coreius guichenoti, assembly GCA_039654105.1. Lineage (NCBI taxonomy): Eukaryota > Metazoa > Chordata > Actinopteri > Cypriniformes > Gobionidae > Coreius > Coreius guichenoti. The sequence goes on along the minus strand of CM077171.1, from coordinate 6,365,736 downwards.
TTTTAGGTGAGATTTCTGGATTTGGGTCACACGTACAGCATTTATTTGGTGAAAATGCATATTGTCTCTGCAACACATTGTGTGAAATCGAATAGATCCCATATTAAATGCAGACCGTGAGACAGACACAGTGTGGCAGCTATACAGAGAAACTCTATAAGGATCGAATCCAATATTTGGTTTATGTAAGGTAACTAGAGGAGACATTGAGCCAGTCTAACAGCTGTGTTAGTAGCCTCTCTTCCTTTGGTGTCCCTTAAGTTTTCACCATCTGTGAGACTTCATGCTGGTGGTGACTGGGCGGATGACCAATCTTTCAACAGAGGGGTTCAAGGGTTTGTTTTTGGAGAGGGTTATAAAAGACGAGATGAGAAAGAATAGAGAGAGTCTTAGAATTGCACTCGACCTTAAAGGATTAGTTGACTTCAAAATGAAAATTTCCTGATAACTGATTTACTCACCCCCATCTCATCCAAGATGTTCATGTCTTTCTTTCTTCAGTCAAAAAGAAATTAAGTTTTTTGAGGAAAACATTCCAGGATTTTTCTCCACATAATGGACTTCAATGACAACCAATGGGTTGAAGGTCCAAATCAATGCAGTTTCAAAAGAAGGGCTTCAGAGGCTCTGCACGATCCCAGCCGAGGAATAGGGTCTTATCTAGCCAAACCATCGGTCGTTTTCTAAAAAAATAAACATTTATATACTTTTTAACCAGAAATTTTCGACTTTGGTGTTCTTCTTCATCACAACGTATGATGTCATCACGTTGGAAAGGTCACAGCCGTGACGTAGGTGGAAGAATTGTTCAGCTTCCCAAATAACCCAGCGTTAAGGAAACAGTGGATGCAGTTTGTTTTTCCGGAGTTCTGCAAATGTGTGTGTTTGTTCCCGGTCATGAGTGGAAACCGCAGGCGGTGAGTGAAACTGCATCAAATGTGTGTGTTTTGTTGGGAATCGGCACGTAAGTGCATATAATGTAAACAACATGAACGTATAGTGAATCAAAGTTATCCAGGGATAATGCCATGATATGTGTGTGTGTGTGTGTGCTCTCTTTAGCTCCGCCCACTGCACGCCTCCACGTGCTCGGCTGTTTTTCGGAAAGAATCGGTACAGCGTATCTGTCTTTTATAAATATGATAAAACTAAAGACTCTTCGGAGATATGAAGGATGCAACACTACTCTATAGGTACTGGGACTGGCAGAAACTGTGTGTGTTATGTACCCTTTAACATTTTCTATTCTAATCACATTACATCCCTTTTCCATTAAAATTACAAAAAAATACAGTGAACCCGCTTTAGTGTCTTATGAGTTTCAGCCTTGTTGGAGGGTTACTATAACCTCCAGTTAGCCAATGTAAGGTATTGTGTATGATTCTGCGAGACGCCCTAAACAGTTCCCAGAAGTGTTCATTAGATGTGGGAATATAGTTATCCCAATCAGAACATCCACCCATTAATGTGTCCATCTAGCAGTAGACTGCATCTGCAGCTCTCTCCCCTGTGGTTTTCCAGGGTATTCCTCTCCTCTCTGTATGGAGTCCTACTGAGGTAATAAGGCTTTAATGACAGGAGTGGCCAGTCATTAGCTGGAGTGTTGGGGTGGAAGAGGCCGTAGAGAGCTTTTTTCCACTGATGGAGCAGATGTTAGTGTTGGCTTACGATTGAAGACCAGCAGCTCCAGTGCCAGCTTCACACCAGGCCACAGCTTCCCAACAGCTACCTAAACAGCCTGCTCCGCCACGGACTGAAGAAAAGAGCCAACACAGTCTGGGATCACTTCAGCTGAGAATCCAGTTTACTGGCATATATACAGTACCATGATTTGGGAAGTAAAGGTCTGTTTACTAGAGCTAAACTCTTAAATGCTCTGCATAGGGAGAACAAATCAATTCTTGTTTTGACTTTAAAGTCGGCATGAAATTAAAATTCACCCTATCTATTTACAAAATGCATGTTATAGATCTTGTTATGAACAATTCATCCATGCATGTGTTTAATTTTTTAAGGGTTTTTTTAGCGCTGAAACCCTATCGCAATTGTTAAATTTTCCAAGGAACAGCATTCTCCCCTAAAACTGATCGGGCAGACCAAACCGTAAGTCGTAGAGACTTGAAACTTTGAGGGCTGGTAGTACTCACACCGCCTACAAAGTCACCAAGGCTCGTCCCAATCGGCCTGACGGGGGCGCTACAGCGGTCAAAAGTATGAAATGGCTCATAACTCCTCAACCGTTAGGCGTAGACTCAAGTGTCTTATATCGTTGGAATCCTTGACTCAAGACGGACATGCCTCGGTTTTGCTCATTTTTTCGAGAATTTTGGATTTTTTGAAAAGCCTACTTTTGCGAACTAGTCCTAGGTTTTTGGCCCGATCGGAACCAAACAGTGTTAATTTTGACAGCAAATTTTGATTTAGTTTTAGTCATAGTTTTTTGACTAAAATGCCATTTAGTTTTAGTAATATTTTAGTCACCTGAATTGTTTTTAGTTTTAGTCTAGTTTTAGTCGACTAAATATCATAAGATTTTAGTCGACTAAATCTACAGTAGATTTAGTCAACTAAAATCTAATGAGTTTAGTTAAATTGTAATGCATTAATTGAGCATTTAAGCATTACATAACCGACAGTTACTTGAATACATGTCAAAACTGACATTTTGACATAATTGTGTTTTTGACCGTTCAAGCGCAAAAATACACAAAAGAGAGCTCAATTCACGTTTGTTTTTTAAAAACATCTATATAGTTTTTATAATTTTGTATTTCTGTTTTAGTTAGTATATCAGGTTAAGCTAAAGCTTCAAATAAGTTTGTTTATTTATATTTTTTAATTTCAGTTAACATTTATTTAATTTCAAGTAATAAAGATTTTTTTAATGGTTTTAGTTAACTGTTATAACCCTGATACTTTATTGAATAATGTGTCAAATACTGTTTTTAGTCTTTCCTCCTGACTATGAATTAAATGGGAATGAAATTAAATACAGTTTAAAAACATATAATTAATGCGTGACTTTTAATTATAAACAAGATCGAAATAAACCGTGACTCTTATTTTGAAATGTCTGCGCCTTACTATTGCAGTTGCTCATTCAAGTTCAGATGAGGGAGATAAAATATGCATTGTTACAACCTTCTAAAACATATTACTATATAAACATCGTAAAGTAAACATTGTCATTATTCCTCACCATTAGTTCATAAACAATAACCTGGCATAAATGTGTGTTATTCATTGATTGAGCCGCTTTGAAGCGCTGTTGCGTGAGTCTGAAGAATGCACAACAGCGCCGCGTTTTCCCGCGGTTAGATCCGCACGTTACAATTCAAATGTGCGCATTCATTACACAGGACATCAGTATTGACTGGATCTCTTCCCTAATCGTCCCTTCCTAACATTTTCGTCTCGTTTTTACTTATTGACGAAAATGACAGTCGATTTTCGTCATAGTTTTTGTCAACCAAAACTTATTTAGTTATCATCTCGTTTTCATCAGTGAAAAAATTATTACGAAATTAACACAGGAACCAAACCAAAATATATATATGCTATTTGTAAATTATTGATATATAACATAACTATATTTAATGTCAAATAATGATCTTTTAACATTTTATTGCTAACACTTGTGGCATAAACTTTTAATTGGGTTGATATAATCCCTCTATATTTGTGACAATATCTTGCAACTGACCATGCTTGAGTTACACACAGACTTCAACATTCAGCATGCAAAACACAACAATGGTAACAAGGTTTTTTTTTGTTTGTTTGTTTTTTAATTAATAAGACCATTACAATTTTATTTGCTGTCGTTATAAATAAAATGGTAAAATAAAGCCATAAAACAAAGCAATTAATTTATTCATGCCGCAATGCACTCTGGGAGTACTCTTCCTCAGATCACAGATAGAAATAAGTTGACAAAACTTAAATGGTTTAAGTAAGAACAACTTGATGCAATTAAGTTATGCTTACTTAATTGAATTAAGGCAACGAGTTTGCACAATTGAAGTAAACTGAACAAATTTGTTTTTACGGTGCATGTGTCAAACACAACTATGCATTTATTTTTGGCCATATGACAGAGATCTGATTTGTCGTATTTCTGTTTTGCATAAAACTGAAGAATATTCGGCACATCCTATACTGTATTATAAAATGATCTGATATTAACTTCTGCATGGATTTTATTGAAAAGAGCTTAGGCTCATGTAACCAGAAGTTTTAAGATATATCAATATGCTTTTAAGTTTTTCTTGCCTCATGGGTTTACATTATCTTAACAAGCAAAGCAATTCAATATTACATTAAATAAAATATTTGGGCAACAGATTATCACAAATGTTTTATGTTTATTGAACACAATATACAGTCATTGGGTTCGGTGTACGCACTGAAAACGTTGAGGTACCATCGTAGTAGTTTCGTGCGCGCGCGAACGTCATGGCAACGTACAACACAAAGTACCTCACGCGGGAAACACTTAACGTAACGCGTAAATGTGTGTAACTGACGTAAATCAAGCAAGCTAGTATGCATAGGCCACGAAGTGTTGGCGAAATAACACATTAGCGGACCGGAGGATAAACTTCTTGCAGAAAATAAATTCAAGCACTTTCAAGGACCTGTATCTATGTATATTTATTTTCAAACATAGATACAGGGCCTTGACATTTTTTTTTTCAGATTCACAAACTTCAAGGACCCATGGGACTAACAGACGTATGCAAGACAAACAAACTAACAACTACAATGCACAAAAACCCGATTATGACTTCATGAAAGTGAATGAAGTGAAACATTTAGAACCCATTTTACTTATGGATATTCAACAACAAAAACTGTAGGGTGGGGCTCGATCAAAATGGAGTTAATGGATGGTGAAAAGTGCAGGTGGTGCTTCACTACAGAGCCAAATGACGTACAGCTCCTCCTTTCTGGACGTCATGGGTTGAGCTTGACTTAGTCCACCTCTGTGGATCTAATGGGTGGAGGGATAGAGTTATAGGTCGGATTAGGGTGTGGTTGGATCTTCTAGCTCCACCCATTACGCCCAAATTACATCCAGAGAGGGAGAGCTGGACTCCACCCTCCACCCATGGCTCTGCAGTGAGCAGCCTCTCGAAAAGTGCCTCTATATGATGTGGTTGGATGGGAGGGGTTGAAAAATACGAGGGATTTGTGACATTGGCTAAAAACAGTCGTTTCAGAGGTGTCGTCTTTGAAATATCGTGCATTGATGTTCACTGCAAGAGCAAGAAAGTAAATTACAGGTCGAATCGCATGCTGATTTCATGTTGACTTGAAACAGTGACGATCTGAATATGCATGCATGTCTTGTAAACTTCTATAGTCATACATTCTGGCTGCAGTCTCTCATTTCAGGAGCGGGACAAGGACCAAAAGGCCTTGAGTGTAACCCAGATTTTAATGGTGGATGGTAAAAATAAAACAACGTATGTGCACCAGACACCAGAACAAGGACAGCTGATTTAACTCTTTCCTTCCTCCCTGCACAATCCACTTTACCATAACACACGTTATTGCAGCATTAGACAAATTTTAATTCATTTATCATAAGTGATTCTTATTCACTTGCTTAATATTACAAATCAAGTAAGAGTTAGGTTACACTTTATTCGATGGTCCACTTTACACATTCTACTGATTATAAGTAACTTTGCAACTACAGGTCAACTAGCTCTCATTAGAGTATTAGCAGACTGTTAGGTTAGGGTTCGGGTTAGTAGAATAAGTTGACATGTAGTTGCAAAGTTACTTATAGTTAGTAGAATATATGTTGGGAGCATTAAAATAAAGTGTTAGCAGATATTAAGCAGACAGTCTACTAATACTCTGACTGATAGCTGACATGTAGTTGCAAAGTTACTTATAGTTAGTAGAATATCTAAAGTGGACCGAAATAAAGTGCAACCAACAGTCTTGACTTGAAAGGACAACTGTTATGCAAAATGTCACTTGCACATTGAATTTTAAGAATTCTGCTGCCATCTACTGGTAACCATTATGATGCTTTTAGAAGGGCATGGAAGTACATGTGATAAAACTCTTCATTTATACCATTAAAGTTGAGACTAAAGTAGGCTAACACTTTATTTTATGGTGACGTAGTTACACGTTACTACATGTACTTACTAGGGACGTGCAGTTCCTCAGGGGCTCAAATGTAAAAAGGGGCAATGTAAAAAAATATATATATGTGTGTGTGTGTGTGTTTGAATTACAATCATGTGACACTGAAGGCTGCAGTAATGATGCTGAAAATTCAGCTTTGCATCACAGAAATAAATTATATTTTAAAGTATATGAATAGAAAAGGATAATAAAGAATAATATATTACTGTTTTTTTCTTTATTTTTATCAAACAAATGCAGGCTTGATGAGCATAAGAGACTTCTTTCATAATAGCTACTGCATAATTATCAAAAATGGTAATATAATAAAGTCTTTACACGTCACCATTTCGCTAGCATAGCATACACTTCACATAATAGGCCTGTAGGTGGCACTTGGGCTTCATTACCTATCATAGTTTCATTAAAAAACTATGTGCTGCAGTGCTTTACACATTTATAAAATGAGACAAACCGCAGATCCAGATCGCTCCACAAATGTAAGTTCATCTGTCCATGTAACGTTAATTTTCAACCGATTTATGAATAAGAACGGAAAATTACCGCTCCACTTGTGCCAGATCACGATTGGTTGGTGTATTATACATGACAAACGTGCACTAATGAATTATGTAATAGTTTAAAATATATATGAGTTTTAAATTAAATTGGCACACTAGCTTTGATTATTGATGAAAAAAAGTTTTAAAGGTTTATTTTTTCCTTCCGTCGACCCATAGGCACTCGTTGAAAGAACCATATATGGCTCGAGAGCCTTATGAACTCACGCAACCCATAGCAACGCGTTATGGCAACGGCTCAGACTTACAGATACGTAAAAATAAACAGGCTTTTGAGCGATTGTTACTGTTTTGTACACATTGTCATGTTAATTATAATTTAAATGCATTTTATTTTATTTATTGACCCCAGAGGAGCACTTTTGATTCATTTTGAAGCACCTGAGCACCCAAAGACCCCTCTCCCCTCTGCACGTGCCTGGTACTTACTATAGCAATAAGAGTAAATTATAACTAGTAACTAAACCAAACCCTAACCGTAACTTTATAGTAAGCGGATGCTCAATTATCTAAAACTTCCCAAAGACTTGCACTGAAGGAGGAACCCGAGTCATTTCTAGAGACTTTGAGGCCCTGTTTACACCTGGTATTGAGATGCGTTTTGGTCGATTGGATCACAAGTAGACGAGAGAGACACCTGGTGTTTTAATCCGTCTTTTTTGTCCACTTTCAACCACTTCTGTCCTGATTTCTTCGAGGGGGAGGGTCTATGGGCGGGTAAATATATGGGTTTTTTCAGATCTTTCGATCTAACGGACAAAATTTACATATGAACGCGACCGGAGATGATGGAAAAACATACAGAGAGCATCAGCTTTCGTTTCTTCTCTGACAAACACAAGACCAGCCGAACGCTGTGAGTGTGTGTCTGAAATCAGGAATTTGGAGGTGAGAGAACATTGTGCTTGGTATGTTTCTCATCTTCAACCCAAACTTGGGTCTTCAGCCGACAAAGTTTAAATCCCATCTGGCTAGCTCGCTTCCCAAATTTGTTTACGCGTTAGGTCAATAGGAGAGTAGACGGTCTTTTAGGCCGTTCGACCACATGAGCGTTTACACTACGAAAGCAATCCGGTCGAATGTGTTTTCCACTACCTCTGGAAGTGGTGGAAAGTGGACAAGCTCAAACCGTTTTAGACCCCGTTTACACCTGTATTTAGCATCGTCCACTTGTGATCCGATCGACCAAAACCAGGTGTAAACGGCCTTAGATGGGCTCACTTGGCCATTAAGAGAAAACGCAAAACCCCTTCAAACCACCAAGCAAACATATAGCAACACCCTGACAACTTACTTGCATTTTTTTGTCAGAAAATGTACAAATCTAGTGAGCATTATATCTGAGTTGCTCAGTCTTCTAAAAACAAACTGATCCGGGGTCATTTTGGACACATCTATCACGCGCTTGCAGGGAAGGAAGGAAGGAAGGCCTGTGTTTTCTGCAGGAGCTGTAATGAGGACGCAGAGACGGGGAGCAGTGCTTACCAGAGGCAAATTAATATATGTAATCTGTTATGCAGCGCAATGTGACAAGACAAGGACATGTAGTGCTCTAATTAAAGTGACCTTTTCCCACAACTCCTTGAAGCACAGGTCATCTCTCATTAATGCCTGGTCTGGCACTGAGCTATAATTCACTACACATCCAGAAAAAGGCAGATTCCCCCCCCCTTGCCTCTGTCGCCTATTGAGTGCAGCCATGCATAAAAGAACGCAACAGTGACCGCCCAATTTTTTCCATAAATAAACATTTGATTCAAAGCAAAGTGCTATTTGAAAATCAGACAGAAAGACAAAGATACGTGACTGTAAAGTCTTTTAATAGGAAATGACTAGAAGTCATAGATTATAATGCCATATATTCAGAGTTTATAGCATAATAAGCAAATAGCATACTCGGCTGTTTGGATTTAAATAGGCAAATGTTTAAGAGTCTGACTGGATCATTATTGCAGTGATTATTATGTTTCTAGTATGTTATATGTTTGGCAACAGTTCTTCTAACCCTAATTGATGGAGTGTGAAGCTTTTCATTTCTTAAACAACCATGTAGGAAGACACATCATGGCCATATTCCAGGAAGGCAATGTCAAGATTCATCAGGCTGATATTGTGAAAGAATGAAGAATCATTTTCACACATTAATTGGCATCTCTGAGTCCAGACCTTAAATTCACTGGAAGTCTTTGGGATGTGCTGGAGGAGACTTTACACAGTGCTGGACTCTTGCATTGGCAATACAAGATCTTGACCAAAAATTGATGCACCTCTTGATGGAGATTACATCACAGCATTTATTTCCTGGGTAAGTAATTCTCAATGCTTTAAGGTAGTGAACTTTAACTGTTGAGCGAAATCGAGTACTGCAGTGATGACGTATTTTTATAGGTCAACCCTTAAGTTCACATCACATTCCTTCAACATTTTTCCATTGGATTATTATTGCAGAAAATAAGCTCTGTGACCAACAAAAGTTTAGAATTAGACGTTTTGCACCAAGACGATCTTCACAAATGAACACAAATTATGTTTTATGAAGCCTAAAAACCCATCACCAGAAGTAAAAAGCTAAAGTTGGGCTATAAACAAACTTCAACCTGATCAGATGACTTCCACGTCAACACCATTAACCTTCAGACAGCTCTTTCAGTCTTTATTTAAAACCTAAGTTGAAAGTTTTGAGCTAGAATGAGGCTGTGAAAGCACCTAGTGAATAGATTTCCTATTGACGCTTAATGTCCCCAACAACCTTTATAAATCACAAGGGGCTCTTACTGATGTGTTTTATATTGTAGAACAAAATGTGAGGTTACACTTTATTTTAAGATGACATATATACACCGATCAGGCATAACATTATGACAGGTGAAATGAATAACATTATGAACCGGCGACAGGGTCATGGGCGGCCAAGGCTCATTGATGCACGTGGGGAGCGAAGGCTGGCCCGTGTGGTCCGATCAAACAGACGAGCTACTGTAGCTCAAATTGCTCAAGAAGTTAATGCTGGTTCTGATAGAAAGGTGTCAGAATACACAGTGCATCGCAGTTTGTTGTGTATGGGGCTGCATAGCCGCAGACCAGTCAGGGTGCCCATGCTGACCCGTCCACCGCCGCCGAAAGTGCCAACAGTGGGCACGTGAGCATCAGAACTGGACCACGGAGCAATGGAAGAAGGTGGCCTGGTCTGATGAATCACGTTTTCTTTTACATCACGTGGATGGCCGGGTGCGTGTGCGTCGCTTACCTGGGGAACACATGGCACCAGGATGCACTGTGGGAAGAAGGCAAGCCGGCGGAGGAAGTGTGATGCTTTGGGCAATGTTCTGCTGGGAAACCTTGGGTCCTGCCATCCATGTGGATGTTACTTTGACACATACCACCTACCACCTACCTAAGCATTGTTGCAGACCATGTACACCCTTTCATGGAAACGGTATTCCCTGGTGGCTGTGGCCTCTTTCAGCAGGATAATGTGCCCTGCCACAAAGCAAAAATGGTTCAGGAATGGTTTGAGGAGCACAACAACGAGTTTGAGGTGTTGACTTGGCCTCCAGATTCCCCAGATCTCAATCCAATCGAGCATCTGTGGGATGTGCTGAATAAAATCGATCCATGGAGGCCCCACCTCGCAACTTACAGGACTTAAAGGATCTGCTGCTATCTGGTGCCAGATACCACAGCACACCTTCAGGGGTCTAGTGGAGTCCATGCCTCGGGTCAGGGCTGTTTTGGCAGAAAAAGGGGGACCAACGTAATATAGGAAGGACATTGTACTTACTCAAATTAGTACTGAGTAATATTAATTAACTACATGTACTTACTATAGAGTTACGATTAAGGTTTGGTTTAGGGTTAGTTACATAAATTATGCATAATTTACTGTTATTACCAGTGTTGGGCAGTAGCTAGCTACAAGTGCAAAGCAATTTTGCACTTTGACAGCCAGTTTGAGATATAGGCTATATTTGAGTATTGTGTGTATCGGATAGTTTACAATATCAAATGATTCGGACAATTTTTGCCATTGAAAAGTGTCCCAATCAACCTGAATTCACCCTATACTCTCTGAAATCATAATTGCATTGCATTATGTTGTTTTAAACCCCAAATATTTTAACATTATTCATTAACAATTATTCAGTTATTTGTAACAATGTCATTGTAAAAGAAAAAGAAAAGTAGTTTCAATGTAGCTAGCTACTTTTTGATAGTAATTTGTAGTGTAGCTAACTACTTTTTCAGAAGGGTAGCTTGAATGTAACTTAACTACTTTAACTTACGAGTAGCTTGTAAAGCTAATTTCAGAGTAGCTTGCCCAACACTGGTTATTACTATAGTAAGTACAAGCAGTTTTGTGTACCCATGTCACCTTAAAATAAAGTGTTAGCAAATGTGACAATATCTTTAGCTTGTGTTCACCACAAACCTTATTTCAGGCATTTAACCAAAAACCCATTGACTTCAGGACGATGGAACCGGAAGTGCTAAAATGCCAACTAAACTTTACCAGGTTAAGAACTCATTTATTACCAGCGATTAGTCATTTCCATGATAACAGCGACTCTTCTGATTGGTCGATCTCAGTTCTGGACGTTTGTTAATTGCAAAAATAAGCAATTTCTCAGGAGTTAGTCACACAAGTTCAACACAGTTTTGCTTAAGAACATCCATCTTTATTTAGAAATGTAGATGATCTGAATGTAAAATGTAAATGTACATCTTTCAATACAAAAAGGTATAGTAAAATAAACAACAATCTTTAAAACGCAATCTGAGTTCGAACAGCACACAAGAAAACCTCGGCAGGGTCTCGAAGGCCTGACGCCTGGATGAGCAACCAGCTTTAGCGATGGTTGGGAGGCAAGAGATCCTGCAGAACGGTGTCAAGATTAGCAGGAAATCACCCAGATCTGCACAGCCTTTGAGCGTGTCGACTGGCTTCTTTATGCATTCGTTACAGCACTGCAAACTAATCAACAGAATATCCTGGCACGTTTATATGCCTCCCATCTGAATTTGCTATATGTGGTCCACATCAATATTTGATCAACAGAAATTCCCAAGTGCAAATCCCCACTAAAATGTTCCTTTATTCTCAATACAGCTGTACTCAGAAGAAAAATACACAGTGTGAAAGTCACAAAAGTTTGCATCATAGTCAAGCCGTTATTGCTTACAATGAATACTTTTGTGCTCTAGTTAGTCAAAGAGCTTACAGTACCAGGGCATGTTTTCCATCCTGTGACATATCAACTTAAAATGAGCTCTAGGAGAGAGAGAGATCTAGAAAGTAGGAGCAGGTTTGAATGAGGATGGAGATGAAGACGTTTTACCCTGTCGCTACTGGGGTTTGACGGTCCCTGAAAGTCATCTGTGCTTGGACTGAGTTCGGCTCTGTAAGCTGTGGAAATGGGCTTCCCTCAGGACACGGTTGATGTGCTGGTAGGACAGCAGGTCCATGGGGCCCGACTGCTTGGAGGCACTGTGGGGACTGCGGGGGCCGGGGCCACTGTGGGGCCCGATGACGTCCACTCCACAATGGCTGCCACCGCTGCTGCCGGCGGCGTGATCCGGACTGCTGATCCAGCTGCTCTCGCTGCTGGAAGACTGTGAAGAACCGCCAGAGCAGGTTAGTAACATCCCACCTCACCTCAGAGACCCAGGAATCTCACAGAGTTGTTTAAGCCACAAGTACCCAAGTTCAAATGCTTTGGGGTTTCATGTAGGGATGGGCATTTAAAAAAATATTGTACATATTCAAATATTCGTTTATTTAAGTGAAGTTTAACGAAAGAGACGTTATTTTGTCACCAAGCTTATGATTAGCAAATATAGACAAGCTTATATTATATCTTTTTCTTTTAGTTGAAAACATTAAACAATGTGTGTAAACAAAATGTACAGAACAAAAGCGATACATCTTAAAAATCTCTGCTAATAAAGCAGATCGCGCCAGTTATCGTGCAGAACGTACATATACACTCAAGTCAGAATATGGTTATTGTGTTTATATTGTTTCACATGTTCATGGTTAGAAAAACAATATTATCCACATGCTCAGGTGACATTGGTGCCTCAGTCTGATAACAATAAAGCCAGGTGCAGAGAAAACGCGCTCCGCTGACAGACATTACAGGAACACAAAGATAATGTGTGCTAAGCGAAGTTTCTTGTGTGTGTGTGTGTGTGTGAGTGTGTGTCTGTGTGTGTGTGTGTGTGTGCGTCTGTGTGTGTGCGTGCGTGTCTGTGAGCGTATGTCTGTGTGAGTGACGCCGGTTTCACACTGCACGCGCAAGCAGTGCGCGCCCGTTGTGCTTTCACACTGGCAGCGTTTGTCACGAGCAGCTGAACCGCGGCTTGTGTATTGCAAATAGAGACGAATATCGTCCATTGTGCTACCTTTTCTAGTGTTCTCCTCCTACCCCTGTCTGTCTCGTGCTTTGATTTATGATGGGCAGCATATCTGCTGCAAATGCGACTGTGGGCAATTTGGGCAAAAACTTCTGGCAGTGTTGTGTTTTCATGTATTTTATGATTTTTTTTTTTTCACAGCGCTGGATGTCATATGGTGATTGTGAAACACACGGAACACTTCACTACATAATGTCAATTTTGATCAAGAACAATGCACTGTGGCTTTAATTCAGCGTGAGCAGCGCAGCAAAAATAGACTCGGCGGCGAAACGATCGCGGCACTGCCGCTTCTGCTCTGCGACGCGCTGACGCGCCGCCTCTGCGTGCGGTGTGAATGCTCTAATCTGTTAACATGGGTGCCGAAGAAAATACGCGCTGCTTACACTCTGCTAACACGTGCAGTGCGAAACCGGCCTGAGTGTGTGTCTGTCTGTGTGAGTGCATGTCTGTGTGAGTGTGTGTCTGCATATCTGTGTGTGAGTGCATGTCTGCGTGTGAGTGTGCGTGTCTGCATGTCTGTTTGTGAGTGTGTCTGTGTGTTAGTATGTCTGTGTGAGTGTGGTGTGTGTGTGTGCGAGTATCTGTGTGCATGTGTGAGTGTGCGAGTGTCTGTGTGTGTGTGTCTGTGTTTTAGTGTGTCTGTGTGCGAATTTGTGTCTGAGTGCGTCTGTGTGTGTGTGAGAGAGTGCATGTCTTTGTTAGTGTGGCTGTGAGTGTGTGTCTGTGTGTGAGTGAGTGTGCGTGCGTGCATGCGTGTTTGTCTGTGTGTGTGTCTGTGTGTGAGTGTTAGTGTGTCTGAGCTTGTGTGTGTATGTGTGTTAGTCTGTCTGTGAGTTTGTGTGTGTGTGTCTGTGTGTGAGTGTGTGTTAGTGTGTCTGAGCTTGTGTGTGTGCTTCAATGAAAACAGCACATTAATATAGAACAATGATTAAACTGAAGCTGTGCATTAAACGGTTTTAACACGCACCTTCCAGCCAATCAGAATCAAGTGTTCAGACAGACCAAGGTATAAATATTTAATATTGCATCCTAAATTTAAAGATTTAATTAATTATTAGCCCCACTCACAACCCCCTGCAGCTCCTATGACCTATAGAAGATCGATACGCCATGGCTCATAGCTGTAATCACACCATGAACGAAAACTATAACTACACTCACCTAAAGGATTATTAGGAACACCATACTAATACTGTGTTTGACCCCCTTTCGCCTTCAGAACTGCCTTAATTCTACGTGGCATTGATTCAACAAGGTGCTGAAAGCATTCTTTAGAAATGTTGGCCCATATTGATAGGATAGCATCTTGCAGTTGATGGAGATTTGTGGGATGCACATCCAGGGCACGAAGCTCCCGTTCCACCACATCCCAAAGATGCTCTATTGGGTTGAGATCTGGTGACTGTGGGGGCCATTTTAGTACAGTGAACTCATTGTCATGTTCAAGAAACCAATTTTAAATGATTCGAGCTTTGTGACATGGTGCATTATCCTGCTGGAAGTAGCCATCAGAGGATGGGTACATGGTGGTCATAAAGGGATGGACATGGTCAGAAACAATGCTCAGGTAGGCCGTGGCATTTAAACGATGCCCAATTGGCACTAAGGGGCCTAAAGTGTGCCAAGAAAACATCCCCCACACCATTACACCACCACCACCAGCCTGCACAGTGGTAACAAGGCATGATGGATCCATGTTCTCATTCTGTTTACGCCAAATTCTGACTCTACCATCTGAATGTCTCAACAGAAATCGAGACTCATCAGACCAGGCAACATTTTTCCAGTCTTCAACTGTCCAATTTTGGTGAGCTCGTGCAAATTGTAGCCTCTTTTTCCTATTTGTAGTGGAGATGAGTGGTACCCAGTGGGGTCTTCTGCTGTTGTAGCCCATCCGCCTCAAGGTTGTGCGTGTTGTGGCTTCACAAATGCTTTGCTGCATACCTCGGTTGTAACGAGTGGTTATTTCAGTCAAAGTTGCTCTTCTATCAGCTTGAATCAGTCGGCCCATTCTCCTCTGACCTCTAGCATCAACAAGGCATTTTCGCCCACAGGACTGCCGCATACTGGATGTTTTTCCCTTTTCACACCATTCTTTGTAAACTCTAGAAATGGTTGTGCGTGAAAATCCCAGTAACTGAGCAGATTGTGAAATACTCAGACCGGCCCGTCTGGCACCAACAACCATGCCACGCTCAAAATTGCTTAAATCACCTTTCTTTCCCATTCTGACATTCAGTTTGGAGTTCAGGAGATTGTCTTGACCAGGACCACACCCCTAAATGCATTGAAGCAACTGCCATGTGATTGGTTGATTAGATAATTGCATTAATGAGAAATTGAACAGGTGTTCCTAATAATCCTTTAGGTGAGTGTATATTAGCGTCCACACCAATGCACAATATCGTTCTGTTCATTTTAAGTGCGTGTCGCAGTTTTGTCACCTGTCACTTTAAATGCTCAGGATGGGTTCTGATTGGCTGTCAATGTTTTTATCAGCTGGAAAAAGTAGTGATTCCAACTATATCGTTCTTCTGTGCTGTTATCATTATATTTGTGGTGTGAACTCTGCTATTCTTTTACATTTAGAGCGGTTTTTAGAACTATATCACCTTGGTGTGGATGTTTCATCTTGATGAACTGTATGTTTGAAAGCATGGCGCAGTCTGGGACATCATATTCTGACCGTCGCAGTGTCCGTGGAAATGTTGCTACTCAAAGTCTAGTGTGACGTGTTGTTGAGTGCCCTTCATACCTCAGACTCCCATGATTCTCTGCCCGTCTCAGAGCTCTGGAGGGCTGAACTCAGTCTTTTGGCCTGAGGCATCTGAGCATCTTCTTCATCACCTTCAGCGCGCTGACGTTTCCTTTGGGACATCATTACAGCTTACAGATTATCAGCACTTACACATTAGTACTTGAGCCGTTGTATTATACATACTTTACATAGTAATGTATATTAAAATATGTGACCCTGGACCACAAAACCAGTCATAAGTCGCACGTGTATATTTGTGGCAATAGCCAACAATACATTGTATGGGTAAAGATCATGTTCCATGAAGATATTTTGTAAATTTCCTACCATAAATATATC
Organism: Coreius guichenoti; assembly: GCA_039654105.1. Taxonomy (NCBI): domain Eukaryota; kingdom Metazoa; phylum Chordata; class Actinopteri; order Cypriniformes; family Gobionidae; genus Coreius; species Coreius guichenoti. The sequence continues at coordinate 6,349,494 of CM077171.1, read as the reverse complement.
AAAAATGTATTATTAGTAGTAATATGCATTGCTAAGGACTTCATTTGGACAACTTTAAAGGCGATTTTCTCAATATTTAGATTTTTTGCACCCTCAGATTCCAGATTTTCAAATAGTTGTATCTCGGCTCCTATCCTAACAAACCATACATCAATGGAAAGCTCATTTATTCAGCTTTCAGATGATGTATAAATCTCAATTTCAAAAAAATGACCCTTATGACTGGTTTTGTACAGTGTTGGGTATTAAGTTACTCTAAAAAAGTATTTAATTATTTATTACTAATTACTTTCTAAATCCTATTTCATCCTCGACTAGTTAAGCGATTCAAAGATAGACATGAAACGGCTCTTTTAATTCATTCAAATAAATAATATAAAACTACATAAATTATTCTTATTAACTGACCAAAGTACTACAAATGTGAGAAGGATACATAAAAACATGCATTTTAAAGTTAGACTTTAAATTTTTATGTTAATTCCACTATTGTATTATATATAATTGTTCTACAGTCTATACACAGTATTTAGTTCAATTACATCAGAAGTAACTGTAATTAAATTACAGAAAAAATAGGAGTAATCCCTTACTTTACTTTTTCAAGGGGAAAGTAATTAATAACTTAGTAACTTAGTAACACTGGTCACAGATATAATATTTCATAGCATGTTAAGTTTCTTTTTATTCTGATATGTATGCTACAATCTAGCACATTTCATCTGTCTGTGTTTGTGTTTATCAAGACCAAAAAACGGCCCCTCTGGGATTAATAGATATATTATTTAGATGAAGTAATAATAATGCAGAATCTGTGGACTCACCTGTTTTCTGTCAGCATGTCTGTGACTGTGAGAGGAGGATGATCTCGTGTTTTCTTGAGCTCAGCTCTGGTCAACAGCCTGCTGTGTCATGCTACACTTCAACACTAACACACACACCTCTGCTTGCGGCTTAACACACACATATACACAACATCTTCGGCTTGATGAAGTACAAAGCAGTAAATTACATGTAAGAAAACAAGTGAAGGTCGTATTTGATGAACTCCGCCGTCATAAATGTGTGAGACTTGAACTCATCCGGCTAGTCTCTATCATAGCTGTGTGCTAACTGACACTTCACTAGCTGTGAGATCTCGCGGTATTTTCTACTGATTTGACGCTGTATTCCACTCGCAGTCGTACTTTCATACACGTAGCGGATATAATAAGGTTCTCTGTGAATAAAAGCCGGCTATTTGTCTATTTGACGAGCCTGCGCGACACAAAACAAACCACCGCGGCTGCTGTTATTTACATGCCACTGCGCATGCGCGAAACTCAAGCCTGTAAAACACGAGGGCGGCGCGGGATTGGCTGATCGTGCGATGACATCACGTCCGATGTCCACAAGCGCTAATTTACTACCACTCTAACTGTCTACTGTTTATATAATTCTATTTTTGTTGTTAAATTCTGTTTTGAGTTGTAACTGTGTATTTGCTTTTATATATGTTCAATATGAAGAAAAAAATTATTCCACTCGCCTCACAAGAACAAATTTGTATTTTAGCATGTCAAGCAGTTATACTGATATATAAAGATGTTTTTCAAAAAATAGCGGTCGAGTACACCGTATGACGCACGTGATCACAGCTGACGCAGTTTTCATTGTAACGCTAAACAGTGTTTTCCTAGCAACTGCCTTCTGCGTTTGGAATTTATGAATCCTACTATGGCTGTTTAGGCAGAGGCCTAGCTTATGAATATGAATTAGAGCCGACTGACGTTGCTTGGTAACCTTTCTGGGGCGTCCAGTTACGTAACCTATCTAACGGTAATATTCAGAAGTTAGCTGACTAGGGGCCGCTAACGGTCGGCTCAGAGCCATGGCTCCTATGGAGGACGAAACCTGCAAAAACAATAAATAAATAAATACGCAAATAAATAAACAAATAAATCCACAACATTCTATATATATATATATATATATATATTTGTGATCAGGCATAACATTATGAGCACTGACAGGTGAAGAATAACACTGATTATCTCTTCATCATGGCACCTGTTAGTGGGTGGGATATATTAGGCAGCAAGTGAACATTTTGTCCTCAAAGTTGATGTGTTAGAAGCAGGAAAAATGGGCAAGCGTAAGGATTTGAGCGAGTTTGACAAGGGCAAATTTGTGATGGCTAGACGACTAGGTTAGAGGATCTCCAAAAACCACAGCTCTTGTGGGGTGTTCCCAGTCTGCAGTGGTCAGTATTTAGTGGTCCAAGGAAGGAACAATGGTGAACCGGCGACAGGGTCATGGGCGGCCAAGGCTCACTGATGCACGTGGGGAGCGAAGGCTGGCCCGTGTGATCCGATCAAACAGACGAGCTACTGTAGCTCAAATTGCTCAAGAAGTTAATGCTGGTTCTGATAGAAAGGTGTCAGAATACACAGTGCATCGCAGTTTGTTGTGTATGGGGCTGCATAGCCACAGGCCAATCAGGGTGCCCATGCTGACCCCTGTCCACCGCCGAAAGCCCCAACAATAGGCACGTGAGCATCAGAACTGGACCACAGAGCAACAGAAGAAGGTGGCTTGGTCTGAGGAATCATGTTTTCTTTTACATCACGTGGATGGCCGGGTGCGTGTGCGTCGCTTACCTGGGGAACACATGGCACCAGGATGCACTATGGGAAGAAGGGAAGCCGGCGGAGGCAGTGTGATACTTTGGGCAATGTTCTGCTGGGAAACCTTGGGTCCTGCCATCCATGTGGATGTTACTTTGACACGTACCACCTTCCTACACATTGTTGCAGACCATGTACACCCTTTTATGGAAACGGTATTCCCTGGTGGCTGTGGCCTTTTGATGTTGGGGGAATTTTTTTTAAAGGAAATGCTAAACTGAAAGTTGACTTTTAACTGTTTATTCATTTTTGAATGTAGCTCCGTATTTATTTTTCCTAATCAGGGGGTGTCAACCACAGATATATATACGTATACATATCTATGGCGTCAACAGCCATCAGCCAATGGTGGCATACAGACCGCCTTCTGATGTTTGATTGACACCCTCCTTAGCATGTTGCGCCAAGGAAATATAAATACGGAGCTACATTCAAAAATGAATAAATGGTTAAAAGGAAAAAAGTCAACTTTCAATTTAGCATTTCATTTAACATTATTTTAGATTTCCCCCAACATTTATTTAATTATTTAATTATTATTATTTATGCAGCAATATGTGGATTTATGTATTTGTTCATTTATTTGCATATTTGTTTTATTGTTTTTTGCAGGTTTCGTCCTGGGCCTGCCGTTTAACCAATGAGTAACGCCTACCAGCTTTGCGTCACCTAATTAATATTCATGAGCAATGCCTTGCCCATAGTAGGAATATGAAATGCTCGTGCCGGAAGTGTGTGTGTGTGTTTAGCGCAGCACAGCCGCCTCCGCAGATGACACACACACACACACACACAGAGAGGAGGAGGTGACGGGGATTAGCTGAGCTGCGCCTCATCATTAAACCAACATATCAGGAGAAAATGGGAAATACGGACTCGAAGCTAAATTTCAGGAAGGCGGTGATACAGCTGACCACAAAAACACAGGTTTGTGTCGCTGCTGTTATCCGAGGCGGTTATTAGGAGCGTGTTTGTTTCCAGATGGAGCTGCGCCGACCGCCAGACCTCAGACTATTATTATTCTTCTTATTATTATTATTTACACACAGCCTTACTTCAGTGTTTATGTGTGTGTATGTGTATGGATGCGCTGGTCACTGGTCTTTCATTCAGAATAATGATGCTTGTGTTTGCTCCTAATAATAAGACAGGTGTCATGTGTTTATATGTCAATATCTGCATTCTGTCGCTCATTCAAACTTCGTAATATATATATATATATATATATATAATTAGAATTTAATTTTATTGTAACACTGTATTGTGTTTTTTTTAAATAAATAAAACCGTTTATCATTTTTTTTTTTCAGTTTAAGCATAAACCTTACCTAATAAAGCTAAATATTAATTTCTTATTTCTATCGATTTTAGGTGTTTTTTTGTTTTGTTTTATGTTGGAATTGTTTTTTTGTTTTTTTATTTTTTGTTTTTTGAGGGGGTAATAAGATGACGTATGTATGTTAGACCCCGCCCCTATACTGACGTGATGTATTAAGTTTTTTTTTAACTGTCAGTCATCCAAAAGATATTTTAATATTAAGGCAAAATACCCAAGGGGAATAGGATAAAAATGTAACTACTAGATATCACCATACTTCCCCAGTTGATTGATTATATTAAGAATCGCATACAAGTTTTCAGAAATATTATGTTTAAATATGCAAATGAGGCGTTATCTAATTAGATATGCACTAATTTGCATACAATTCCAGAACAGAAAACTAAACTTAAGATAAAACTAGGCTCAAAGGTTTTTTTTACAGAGGGAGTTTTGGAAATAAAGCAGAAATGACTGTCAACAGCCAATAAATACATTTTCACCATGTTTTAAGGAATAAAATGTTGTTTACAATCAGGCAAATTAACAATTTGAACATAATGTTCAATATGAACAACCCCTCTGAATTTTAACCCTTAAACAGGCACGACTGGAAAATGATCAGCAAAAAATAATTTCATGTCACTTTTCATTTCATCTGGACTTCAGTAAAACATATCCAAAGGAATTTTTTTAATATTTGATGTAGTTTGGATTTTATGAGTTGTAACTCCCAGTTCACGTTGCCTGTTTAGGGTATAAAAAAAGGATTATCCACAGTATTGACAGTGAATGGTGTTTCAAGGTAACCTGGGCTCCCCGTATTGGTCATTGCATTATTCGAATTCCGGGGTGACGAGTGAGGGGTCGGTTGTGGGTGGTGGGAGGGCCAGTAGAAATCTCGTTCCAGGACCGGGGCCCTTAGGGAAGACCCTTATAGGCCCTCCAGGCCTCTGGGCCCACTGTACACAGTCCCCCTTTTCAATCTATGTATTTTGATTAAAAAAAAAAAAAAAAAAGTGCAAATGTTAATATTCACATGAAACTGATATTATTATTTTTTGTTGACTACATCTTTGCATTTATAGTGCATTTGGCACAGAAATACTCCATCATACGTCCAACTCGTTTTTTGATACTTTGTCCATGTTTAGCATGAGAATCAACTCTTTAACAGTGTGAAATAGCATTAGACCCCCCCTTTAGTATATTATATTAATATATTATTATTATCACATGAGCAAGAGTGCTGTTATACTGAGTTTTTGGTGATATTCAATACAACGGCATTGTTTTGAGTGTGATATTACTGTAATAATATAATGTATTATATATATTATTATGAAGTATATTATTATGAACATATCATGATTAATAATAGATTAAATAATCCACATAATTTAAAATGCTAATAAAAACATAGAATCATGTAAACTGAAATCATATTTCTTTTTCTGTCCTCAACAACAACGCTGTATTAGACCCCCCCTTTAAAATAGCCTTTCGATGAGAATATCACACCACGGGTCGCCGCTGTCACTACTTGACGTGTCAAAGCTTTACTTTTTTTATCTGGCAATGTGAAATGATCACCTGTTTCTTGTTCTCAGCCCGATTGCATTGTTATTTTCAACAGTTAATCAAATATTGATGTGGTTTATGAACTCATTGTTTGGCTCAGCCCAGCTGTTGCTCCAGTCTGGTTTGTGTGTGTGTGTATTAAACCTGTATGGTCCTCGCCCTCCCCTCCAGCCCGTTGAGGCCACAGACGACGCCTTCTGGGATCAGTTCTGGGCGGACACGGCGACCAGCGTGCAGGATGTGTTTGCCCTGGTGCCGGCCGCTGAGATCCGAGCTGTGCGCGAGGAGTCGCCCTCCAATCTGGCAACACTGTGCTACAAGGTAACAACAGTCTGTAACATTAACACTGTGCCTCATTAATAACGGGCAGTGAGAATCTGAAGTCGATGGTGGGACAGGAAAACAGCTGGCGCTTTCCCCTTCCTGTCTCAATCCTTGCGCTTCCTGTTTGAGACTGCCCATCAGAAAGAAAACATGATTAGGAGTCTTCATGGTCTTCAGGCTCACATGCAGGCAGACGAGAGAGAAGTGTTACTGTGTGTCCTGACTCTGTTTAGTTTCACAGTGGCTCCAAAAAAGTATTTGACACTTGTGTGAATGTCTGAATAACACAAGATAACAAAGGGAATTTATTTTATCGAATGATAGTACAAACACACATTATGAAAAAAATATTTCACAAAAAGAAGCTTTATTAATAAATGGTTTAGTATACATTGCTTTTTAAAAGTTAGGGGTCAGATTACTGAATAAAATACTTTTATTTAGCATTTGGATGTTTTAAATTGATGACAGTAAAGACATTTGCAATGTCACAAAAGGTTTATTTTTCAAATAAATATCTATTCATCAAAGAATCCTGGAAAATAAAATGTATCACTGTTTCCGCAGAAATCTGAACCATTGATAACAATCATAAATGTTTCTTGAGCATCAAATCATCATATTAGAATGATTTCTGAAGGATCATGTGACACTGAAGACTGGAGTAAAATTAAGCTTTGATCACAGGAATAAATTATATTTTAACATATATTCACATAGAAAACAGCTGTTTTAGATTGCAATAATATTTTACAATATTACCGTTTTTACTGTATTTTGATCAAATAAGCATAAGAAATTTCTTTTAAAAAACATTAAAAAATATTACAGACCCCAAACCATTGAATGGTAGTGTTCAAATCAACACAAAAATAATGCGCCGCTTTGTCAAACGTTAATGAATGATAGTCATAGTTAAAGGTGCAGTGTGTCAATTTTAGCAGCATCTAGTGGTGAGGTTGTGAATTGCAATCACACACGGCTCACCCGTCCCTTTCGAAGCACATAGAGAAGCTACGGTGGCCGACACAGGACAAAGATGTCGTCGTCTGAGACAGCAGAGAGTAGCTAGTGCTCTGTAGAGCAGTTTGTCCATTTAGGGCCACTGTAGAAACATGGCGGCATGAAACATGACTTCACTGTAAGGGGACCCGCGGTGTATGTAGAGAGAGATGCCTCATTCTAAGGTAATAAAAACATAACGGTTCATTATGTAAGGTCTTTATACACCACTGAAAACATAGTTATGTATATTATATTGCATTTCTGTCAATAGATCCTCCTAAATACTACACACTGCACCTTTAATGTGATGAATTTCACCTGTGCTTGCCTGGACATCCACTAAGTGCCGTTTACATGACACCGCTTTCAAATAAAAATGAAAAAATTCGATGTGTTTTGGCCGTTCATTTACACGACAACAGCGTTTTGGGGGCCTGAAAGCACAAACTTTTGAAGACGGGTTTCAGAGTGCACGTTTTTGAAAACAATAGCATTATCGCGAATTTATGTATTGTGTGTTACGTGTTCAATCTATAGGCACGTAGTGTTTCTTTACAAAGTAACATCGCCATCTACTGGCCTGGCATGAATAATACAGCGTTTTTAGTCGTTTCCATGGATCCGTGTGAACGGGGATCGTTTTGATAACGTTGTCGTCTGTACGCGGAAAATGCTAATTATTTTTTTCTTAAATAAAAAAAGCCTGTGCAAAATTATTTTGAAGATATTGCTTCAGGGTTATTTTTATTAACTAAAACTAAAACTAATTCTGAAATAATTAAGCTGAAATAAAAAATGATCTAAACCTAAATAGCAATATTAAAAATCATTAATAATAATTAAATAATTATTAAATAAATAGCACACAGTGAAATGACTAAAAATTTAACTAAAATGTACTAAACTAAAAATATAAAAATAAAAGCTAATTCAAAATGTCAATATTAGAGTAGAAAGTAAAATAACACAGTATTGTTTGATATTTAGTTATCTAATACAGTGACATTCTGATTTTGGCACCTTTGTATGTTTGTGGGTGTGTGGGTGTAGCGGGTGAATGTATTTATACTGGCTTCTATATATTCTGAGATGTGTGTGTGTGTGTCGTCACAGGCGGTGGAGAAGTTGGTTCAGGGCGCTGAGTCCGGCTGTCCGACAGAGAAGGAGAAGCAGATGGTGCTGAACTGCAGTCGAATGCTCACTCGAATCCTGCCCTACATCTTTGAGGACCAGGACTGGAGAGGCTTCTTCTGGTCCACCATCCCTGGCGCTGGCAGAGCGGGGGTGATGCTCTAAATAATAACCATTTAGTGCTATCAACAACTCAATTGAATCCACAGAAACTGATATTCATCCATGTAACTTCAAACCTGTGTTTAAGTGCTTTCAGAAATAGCAGTGTAGCATTATGAAACGCTCTCAAATGAATGTACTTCAGCATACAGTACATTCACACAAGCACATTTATGCATTTTCGTTGTGTCCTAGTTGTGGTTATTTGCTCTAGGAGAACTCCATCTTACATATCAGATTGTAAATATTATCATCAAATAATTGTTATAAAGAGATACATTATAATCATAGATTATAGGTAATAAAAAGTACATTATAATCAGGGCTTGACATTAACACCCGCCAGCCCGCCAAATGCGGATGCATTTCAGCTGTGGCGTGTAACGCAGTCACTCCTACGTGCCGCTTTGGTAGGTTCAATTTTATTTATAATACATTTTTCAATTGTAGTCTTTTAAAAAGGCATCTGAAATAATAAACTAAGTGCAATGTAGTGTTGTCAAAAAAATAGATTTTTCGACATAAAGCCGCCTGTTAGTACTGACCTGCTTATTGCGCTTAAACAGTCAAATACACACAAAATAATGTCAAAATGCCAATCTTGGCGAGTCTTAATGTAAACACAGTCAGTTATGTTTTAAGTGAATGTAAACCGTTGAGAAAGAAAACGCATGTGTAACAGTGTAATGGATCCGTGCGTCAGCGGCCTAATATTCCTGCTGCCAAATCATGAGATAATATTACAATTATCTATATGGCAGTTTTTCCCCATGGTATCGATGTCAAAATTGTGGCCAGTGAAAATGGTGAGTGGCTAGTAACTTTGGAAAACCACTAGCCACAGAGGCTGGTGAGCAGAAAAGTTCATGTCAAGCCCTGGTTATAAGTGATAAGTAAAGCAAACCAGTTGAAGTACAGTATTATTTTGAGTGATGTTTTTTTTTCTCTGGATAGATGGATGATATGGAGGATGAGGATGAAGGGGCCCGGCCGCTGGCGGAGTCTCTCTTACTGGCTCTGGCTGACTTGCTCTTCTGTCCAGACTTCACCGTTCACAGCCACAAGAAAGGAAGACCTGTGAGTTCACCACTGTCTGTCTGACAAAATGCATTGTAGCCCATCATCTGTACAAGTTGTGTTTTTAGACTGTGAGGATTTCCAGTCAGGATTTAGACCGTATCATAGTACTGAGACTGCTCTCATTAGAGTTACAAATGATTTACTCTTATCATCCGATCGTGGTTGTATCTCTCTGTTAGCGTTACTCGATTTAAGCGCTGCATTCGATACTATCGACCACAACATTCTTTTGAATAGACTCGAAAATTATGTTGGCATTAGTGGAATTTCATTGGCATGGTTTAAATCATACTTATCTGACCGTTATCAGTTTGTAGCAGTAAATGAAGATATGTCACACCGAACACAAGTTCAGTATGGAGTACCGCAGGGCTCAGTGCTAGGACTGTTGCTTTTCACCCTGTACATGCTACCACTGGGAGATATCATTAGGAAGCATGGCGTTAATTTTCATTGTTATGCTGACGATACTCAGCTCTATATTTCTTCACGCCCTGACGAAACTTACCAATTCACAAGATTAACGGAATGCATAGCTGATATAAAAAATTGGATGACTAGTAATTTCCTGCAACTTAATTCAGAAAAAAATGAATTTTTAATCATTGGACAAAAAAACTCCACAAGTAGTAACCTAGAATACTGTCTAACACTCGATGGCTGCTCTGTCAAGTCCTCGTCGTCAGTTAGGAACCTGGGTGTGCTCTTTGATACCAATCTCTCATTTGAAAGCCACGTTTCTAGCATCTGTAAAACTGCATTCTACCATCTTAAAAATATACCTAAATTGCGGCACATGCTTTCAATGCAAAATGCTGAACAGTTAGTTCATGCGTTCATGACCTCAAGACTAGATTATTGTAATGCTCTACTGGGTGGTTGCCCTGCTCGCTTAATAAATAAACTGCAGCTTGTCCAAAACGCAGCAGCTCGAGTTCTTACTAGAACCAGGAAGTATGACCATATTAGCCCGGTTCTGGCAACACTGCATTGGCTCCCTATTAAACATTGTATACATTTTAAAATCTTGCTGATTACTTACAAAGCACTAAATGGTTTAGCTCCAGTTTGTAGCAGTAAATGAAGAGATGTCACACCGAACACAAATTCAGTATGGAGTACCGCAGGGCTCAGTGCTAGGACCGTTGCTTTTCACCCTGTACATGCTACCACTGGGAGATATTATTAGGAAGCATGGCGTTAATTTTCATTGTTATGCTGACGATACTCAGCTCTTTATTTCTTCACGCCCTGACGAAACTTACCAATTCACAAGATTAACAGAATGCATAACTGATATAAAAAATTGGATGACTAGTAATTTCCTGCAACTTAATTTTAGAAAAAACTGAATTTTTAATCATTGGACAAAAAAACTCCACAAGTAGTAACCTAGAATACTGTCTAACACTCGATGGCTGCTCTGTCAAGTCCTCGTCGTCAGTCAGGAACCTGCCTACAAAATTTCAATTAAACGCCGTTCGCGCTACGTTTCATGTACAAGTATGAAATTCGGTACGCACATGTAACAGCCCAATACCTACAAAAAAAGGAAGTGAGATATTTAGAATTTTCTCTGCAAATTTTTTGCAGTTTTTGCCATTTCCAGATGTCGTACTTTAACAAACTCCTCCTAGAGATTTTATCTTCGGGCATACTAGAAAGTTACAAGCCGGTGAGTTTGATCAAGGTTGGAGCTAAATTCTGCAAGAAAATGTGTGTTGAGTGTGAGGATGCTCTTATTGTGACCAGTCTTTAGAAATCACACCAGATGGGTGTGATGTCGAGTTAGGTATTAAAATCTTATATAAAATAAATGTTTCAGTGTTAAACATATTTACTCTAGTCCAAACGGCATCATACGGTGTGAATATGTCAGTGATGTAATGAAATTCCCTCAGTTAATTTGTCTCAGTCTGCCTGTGTGCAGTTAGATCTCAGATTGAGTTTCTGTCATGTACAGGAGTCGGTTGAGGACATGCAGTCACTGGACAGCTGTGAATACATCTGGGAGGCCGGGGTGGGCTTCGCTCAGTCCCCCCCACTCAACTACATCCACGATCTCAACAGGTGAGACGTGAGCTGGACTCCATTCCCAGGGCCACACGTGTGTTTATTTGAGTTTCCATGGTGCCCTTTTAATCAGTAACCATACAAGACGTCTAATAGCCCGGACCTGTTTTTCCACCCAAACGGATGATCAGATTAGCCAAACTGAGTGGTCTACGTACCCTCCAGTATTCCTCCTCTGTGTGTGCTGTGTTTGTAGGTCTGAGCTGCTGAGGTTACTGCTCACCTGTTTCTCAGAGGCCATGTACCTGCCGCCAACAGCAGAAAACAGTATTCTCAACCCCTGGGTCACCTTCTTCTGTTCCGCTGAAAACAGGTCTGGCTCCATGTGACACACAAATGGCAAACCACTGCACAAACATAACACTCCCCAATTAAACACCCACAGCCTTACGAGTGATGTTTGCTAAGTCAAGCCTCTAACCCTAAGCATTAAACTGCTGTAAACTTCATTGTGGATTCTTTTGATCTGGGCTTGTAAGAAACCAGGCAGGTGAGTTTGATCAAGGTTTGAGCTAAACTCTGATTGTTGTGCAAGGATGCTCTTATTGTGACCAGTCTTTAGAAAGCAGACCAAATAGAACGAAATGGGTTTGATGTCAAGTTAGGTATTAAAATTTTGTATAAAATAAATGTTTCTTTGTTAAACATATTTAATGTTTAACAAACGGTATTATGCGGTGTGAATATGTCAGTGATGTAATGAAATGCCCAAAAAACACAGATGCAGCCAGATCAGGGCAAATTAGCATAGCATGCCAAGTGTGAAATGACTTAAGACATGCTTTTTTCAGTGTTAATATATGCAAATACCAGTAAATTGACTACCGCAGCTGCAAAAAATAACTGTGTCCATTCCTTTTCATTGCTAATTTTTCACTGCTTGTCTTTAGTAAATCCTGACTGTTTCTTTTTTAACAGCAAAAGAGGGTTTGCGCTGACGCAAATATGGCTCCTTATGAAATCTGACGACAACTGTCTCATAAATTTTGTTTCTAAACGCTCGAATCATGACAAAAAACTGCATTTTTCAGCCTGGACAAAGCTAATGCTTATGCACAGTCCTAAGCGCGCGTCTCAGAACACTGCCTGTTTCTATAGCAACCGGAGCTGGCAGCTGTAGTGACGCGATGACTTTACTCATCAACGATTGGCTCTTTCATTTAGAAGGAAGGGGGTTATTATTCGCCTAATTGGGCACTGCACTTTCTCCCATTCATAAGTAATCGGAGTGCACCGTCTTCCTATATATAAAGTCTTTGCTTTGGCTCAGGCATTTCAGAACCACCAAACCAACATTTGAGATTCTGTGATGCAATTGGTCCACTGGTTAGACCAGTGTTTTACATAGCAATACCTAGCAACACCCTAACAACCATTCAGAACTCTGGTAACTACATAGCAATACCTAGCAACACCCTAACAACCATCCAGAACTCTCTAGTAACTGCATAGCAATACCTAGCAACACCCTAACAACCATTCAGAACTCTGGTAACTACATAGCAATACCTAGCAACACCCTAACAACCATCCAGAACTCTCTAGTAACTGTATAGCAATACCTAGCAGCACCCCAACAACCATCCAGAACTCTCTAGTAACTGCATAGCAATACCTAGCAACACCCTAACCATCCAGAACACCTTAATAACTGCATAGCAATACCTAGCAACACCCTAACAACCATTCAGAACTCTCTAGTAACTGCATAGCAATACCTACCTAGCAACACCCTAACAACCATCCAGAACTCTCTAGTAACTGCATAGCAATACCTAGCAACACCCTAACAACCATTCAGAACTCTGGTAACTACATAGCAATACCTAGCAACACCCTAACAACCATCCAGAACTCTCTAGTAACTGTATAGCAATACCTAGCAACACCCCAACAACCATCCAGAACTCTCTAGTAACTGCATAGCAATACCTAGCAACACCCTAACCATCCAGAACACCTTGATAACTGCATAGCAATACCTAGCAACACCCTAACAACCATTCAGAACTCTCTAGTAACTGCATAGCAATACCTACCTAGCAACACCCTAACAACCATCCAGAACTCTCTAGTAACTACATAACAATACCTAGCAACACCCTAACAACCATCCAGAACGCTCTAGTAACTGCATAGGAATACCTAGCAACACCCTAACAACTATCCAGAACTCTCTAGCAACTGCATAACAATACAAAGCAACACCCTAACAACCATCCAGAACTCTCTAGTAACTGCATATCAATACCTAGCAACGCCCCAACAACCATCCAGAACTCTCTAGTAACTGCATAGCAATACTTAGCAACACCCCAACAACCATCTAGAACTCTATAGTAACAGCATAGCAACACCCTAACAACCATCCAGAACTCTCTAGTAACTGCATAGCAATACCTAGCAACATCCTAACAACCATCCAGAACTCTCTAGTAACTGCATAGCAATACCTAGCAACACCCTAACAACCATATAGAACACCTTAGCAACCACATAGCATTGCCATGGTGTGGAGTTTTGTACGGACAAACATCCCGTACATTGTCTTCAACAGTATAAAAGTGTAGTAAACATTGGCAGTCTGTCTTTCTCACAGACACGCTCTGCCTCTCTTCACCTCCCTGCTGAATGTGGTGTGCGCTTACGACCCGGTGGGTTACGGTATCCCCTACAACCACCTGCTCTTCTCCGACTACCGTGAGCAGCTGGTGGAGCAGGCCGTGCAGATCCTCATAGTGACCCTGGAGCATGAGGGCGGACAGCCGTACCGCCCACCCTCCCCCTCCAGCATGGAAGAGCAGGATGTAAGCGCACCACATCCCATAATGCACACAACATCCACTCAGAGTCAACCAAAGTCAAAGGATCTGCTAAAAAATGAGGGTAGGCCATCTGAATAAAAGAACATGGTCTACTGATTATTGTGTGAGCTATGCCTTCTTTTTTTCTAGTCTGTTGGTCCAAATAACCTCTTCGTGAATTACCTGTCCAGAATTCATCGGGAGGAGGTATGGAGAAACTTCATCTTAGGATATGTCTAGAATGTAATTAGTTATTTTGATGTTTGAGCTGTTTTTCCTTGTGTCTGCAGGATTACGACTTTGTGCTGAAAGGTTTGGCACGTCTGCTGACCAACCCACTCACTCAAACATACCTGCCCAACTCAACCAAAAAGATCCAGTTTCACCAGGAACTGCTGGTCCTTTTCTGGAAACTCTGTGACTTCAACAAAGTAAGAGACTGGGCACTTCAATACAGTCAGCTCCAAAACATGCGGCAAATAATTCACACTGTGTTTTCTGTTACAGAAATTCCTGTTCTTTGTGCTGAAGAGCAGTGATGTGTTGGACATATTAGTGCCTATTCTGTTTTACCTGAATGATGCCCGAGCCGACCAGTGTAAGTGTGCTGAATGGAAGTTTTTGAAGGGATGGTTCACCCAAAAATGAAAATAGTGCCATCATTTACTAACCCTCATGTCGTTCCAAACCTGTAAGACTTTCGTTCATCTTCGGAACACAAATGAGAGATAAATATTTATCTCATCCTTCATGCATTAAAAAGTATAAAATGACTACGTAAAACTAATCCATATGAATCGAGTGGTTTAATCCAAGTCTTCTGAAGAGACACGACCGCTTTATATGATGAACAGATTTAATTTAGGCTTTTATTCACATGTCAAGTCACCTTTATTTATATAGCGCTTTTTACAATGGCAATTGTTTCAAAGCAGCTTCACAGTGGTAACAGGAAAATAATGCAACAGAATTTGATTCGGCTGTACAGCCGCTCTGGTGAAAACGGTGATGTCATCCAGCTCATTTCAATTATCATATAGTGTCAATGCGGGCAGATCAGTAATATAGTTGAAATTTAAGTGTCCCCAACTGAGCAAGCCAAAAGCCAAAGGCGACGGTGGCAAGGAACCAAAACTCCATCAGGTGGCATAATGGATAAAAAAAAAACCTTGGGAGAAACCAGGCTCAGTCGGGGTGCCAGTTCTCCTCTGGCCGACGAACAAATAGTGTATGATTATGATTCTGGCAACATTACAGGTCAGAAGTCATATTAGATCAATAGATATTCGTAGGATTATTCGAAAGATTGGAGTCGTCACGCCGGGGACGGGTTTAATGAGGATGTCGTGTCGATGCAGCATTTACGGGGGGAGTTTAATTGACACGGTCTCTACAGACACTTCAGGGATGCGGTCGTCATGTCCAGGCTAAGGTCCACCATCTGGTCCGGATATGGCCCGGATCCGGCCGACTGCAGTAAACCTCGGGATCAACAGAGAGACTAACATTAGCGTAGATGCCATTCTTCTTATGATGTAACGAGTACATCAGGTGTTATGGGAAGTGTTCCCGGTTCCGGCTGACCTAGTTAATGCAGCCTAAAACAATCATTTAACTGATTTGAATAGTATCATATAAACGCTGATCAGCAAACATACAGTACCTGTCAAAAGTTTGGAAACATTACAATTGTTTAATAGTCTCTTCTTTCATAGTCTGTAAATTTTGCCAATAAACCTGATTTGCAATGAGGGTTGAATAATTCTGATTACAACTGTATTTATACAGTGTGTGTGTGTATATATATATATATATATATATATATATATATATATATATATATATATATATATATATATATATATATACACAACAATCAGGCATAATATTATGACCACCTTCCTAATATTGTGTTGGTCCCCCTTTTGCTGCCAAAACAGCCCTGACCCGTCGAGGCATGGACTCCACTAGACCCCTGAAGGTGTGCTGTGGTATCTAACACCAAGATGTTAGCAGCAGATCCTTTAAGTGCTGTAAGTTGCGAGGTGGGGCTTCCATGGATCGGACTTGTTTGTTCAGCACATCCCACAGATGCTCGATTGGATTGAGATCTGGGGAATTTGGAGGCCAAGTCAACACCTCAAACTCGTTGTTGTGCTCCTCAAAACATTCCTGAACCATTTTTGCTTTGTGGCAGGGCACATTATCCTGCTGAAAGAGGCCACAGCCACCAGGGAATACCGTTTCCATGAAAGGGTGTACATGGTCTGCAACAATGCTTAGGTAGGTGGTACGTGTCAAAGTAACATCCACATGGATGGCAGGACCCAAGGTTTCCCAGCAGAACATTGCCCAAAGCATCACACTGCCTCCGCCGGCTTGCCTTCTTCCCATAGTGCATCGTGGTGCCATGTGTTCCCCAGGTAAGCGACGCACACGCACCCGGCCGTACACGTGATGTAAAAGAAAACGTGATTCATCAGACCAGGCCACCTTCTTCCATTGCTCCGTGGTCCAGTTCTGATGCTCATGTGCCCACTGTTGGCGCTTTCGGTGGTGGACAGAGGTCAGCATGGGCACCCTGACTGGCCTGCGGCTATGCAGCCCCATACGCAACAAACTGCGATGCACTGTGTATTCTGACACCTTTCTATCAGAACCAGCATTAACTTCTTGAGCAATTTGAGCTACAGTAGCTCGTCTGTTTGATCGGACCACACGGGCCAGCCTTCGCTCCCCACGTGCATCAATGAGCCTTGGCCGCCCATGACCCTGTCGCCGGTTCACCACTGTTCCTTCCTTGGTCCACTTTTGATAGATACTGACCACTGCAGACCGGGAACACCCCACAAGAGCTGCAGTTTTGGAGATGCTCTGACCCAGTCGTCTAGCCATCACAATTTGGCCCTTATCAAACTCGCTCAAATCCTTACGCTTGCCCATTTTTCCTGCTTCTAACACATCAACTTTGAGGACAAAATGTTCACTTGCTGCCTAATATATCCCACCCACTAACAGGTGCCATGATGAAGAGATAATCAGTGTTATTCACTTCACCTGTCAGTGGCCATAATGTTATGCCTGATTTGGTGTGTGTGTGTGTGTGTATATATATATATCTCAATAATATATCACAAACAAAACAACTTTAAAATGAATGTAAGGATTCGCCATCCTTGGTCACATGACACTAAATGATAAACGTACTTCCTTGAAGTGACCATGGCATGTACCCTTGTGTAAGGGTCTTTCATGAAGGAATTCACTTTCATTTGGAAACACCCCTACAAATGGCATCCCCTCCTGAAGTGAAGTGCCCTTCAAGTGCACAGAAACATTGTTCGCCCTGTGTCTCTTCAGAAGACTTGGTTTAAGCCACTCAGTTCATCTGGATTACCTTTACGATGCCTTTATGAACATTTTGAAACATCAAGATTTTGGTGGAATGGCGGGACAGAAATCTCTCAGGTTTCATTACAAATTCATTAGTTTTTCAATGAACGAAAGTAAGGAATAACATGAGGGTGAGTATATTTGGGTGAACTATCCATTTAAGGGTGACACTTCATTTATTTTTTCCACGGAAGTCCACTAGTTTTTATGAGAAACCCTCTCTGACCCTATGGATTTAAACTGTTTTTGTTGCTGTACCTTTTTAAGGTCTCTGTAGATGACTTTTGTTATGACTGAGCTCTTGATGTTGTTATTGTGCATGTTGAACTTCAGCACGGGTCGGTCTCATGCACATCGGCGTCTTCATTCTGCTGCTGCTGAGCGGAGAGAGGAATTTTGGTGTGCGTCTGAACAAGCCGTACTCGCTTCATGTCCCTATGGACATCCCTGTGTTCACTGGCACACATGCCGACCTGCTCATTGTGGTGAGACACACGCCTGCTTTAGTTTTGCAATTCACACGAAAGGTTTAAGATGTTGTTTTCACATCTGGTTCGAATAGAAACATGTAAGGTGTTTTTAAAATCTCTGGTTATGTCTGAAGGTTTTCCACAAGATAATCACCAGTGGCCATCAGCGTTTACAGCCTCTCTATGACTGCCTGCTCACTATTGTGGTGAATGGTGAGTAATAACAGGGTCTGGGTTTGCACAGGGCTTTACTTGGATTCACATTTCAGTATGTTGTTATGTCACAAAAAACTAGAGGTGACTTTTTTTCTTTCATGTGCTAAGAGACTAAATGATTTATTCCACTTAGGGTGAGGCTATTTTCATCAAAGAGAACAAACCCAGTCGGTTTCCTGAGATCAAAAAGGCCTTTGCTTGAAATTGAATGTTCAAAGTAATGTAGAATGAATGCTTAATGTAAAAAAAATAAATGTTCAGGGTTTCCACGGGTCTTAAAAAATTCTTAATTTGACCCTCCACAATTTAAGGCCTTAAAATGTCTTAAATTGGAGCAGAAAATATTAAATATCATGTCAATATCATGGCATTAAATTATGGCCCTATGATTTCTGTGATGCTGAAAACATGGACGGAATCGCAGAATCCATTCATAAAAATGGATTAAAACACGGAATTTGAGCAAAAATAAAAGGCCCTAAATTTTTTTTTTTTTTTTTAACTTTTAATAAATTGCTGTCAAATTGTCTGTTTCATGATTTCAATTAATTAGACATGCCTTTTGATTAATAGAATTTTACCATTAAAACAGAGAACATTTTAAATAGAATAAACTATAAATAAAAAGATTTCATAGGGCTCTAAATTTAATTGTAAAATTAAATTGCATGAACTGCAAAAAATGAATATCTACCTCAGGATTTTTGTTTTCCAGTACAAATATTTAAACATCCTTAAATCAAGATACATTTACTTGAGATGCAAAATGAAGAGTTTATGCTTAAAACAAGAACAAATATCTGTCAGTGCCTATGAAAATTACTTGCATTTGAAACAAGTTGATTTTTATGAACCCACTGGCAGATATTTGTTCTTGTTTTAATCATAAAATCACTTTCACATGATTTCTTATCTCAAACTTTAAGCTGTAAAATAAATTAAAACGTTACGGAGATCTGTTGGAAATTGTATTTTCAAACTTTGAAGTCTTGCTGATACAACACATTGTGTGCTTCCTAGACATTTATATTTAACATATTGACGTGTTATGTTGCCTTAAATTTATTTCTTAAAAAGTTTTAAAAAGGTCTTAAATTTACCTTCATTAAACCTGCAGATGTTTCATTTGTGTAGTTTGGTGTGTGTCATTCAAGTGTTGTGTTCTTTGCGTCCGCTGTCACATAACACCTTGTCCTTGTTTAGTGTCTCCCTACCTAAAGAGTCTTTCCATGGTAGCGGCCAACAAGCTCCTACATCTCCTGGAGGCGTTCTCCACCAACTGGTTCCTGTTTTCTGCACCTCAGAACCACCATCTGGCCTTCTTCTTGCTGGAGGCCTTCAATAATATCATTCAGTACCAGTTTGATGGTGAGATCGACACTCTCGTTCATCTTTGCCAGATAAATTCTAATCTTGAAAGGAGCCTTCTCTTACTGGTTCTGCCAACTCTCCCAACTCTGTTCATAGTCCATGAGGCACTCTTGAGGCAAATTATCAATGGAAACTCTTGTACATACTGTGGTCTTACTTCTGCTAAAATGTTACATAAAGATGACCCCAACTTTTCCATTAAGGGCCAATATTTGCTCCCTAAAAAAATCAATTTCCAGGGGCATTATAAATAAATATATTCAAAAATGTGACCCTGGAGCACAAAACCAGTCATAAGTCTCACGGGTATATTTGTGGCAATAGCCAACAATACATTGTATGTGTCAAAATTATCCATTTTTCTTTTATGCCAAAAATCATTAGGATATTAAGTAAGGATCATGTTCCATGAAGATATTCTGTAAATTTCCTACCGTAAATATATCAAAAATGTATTATTAGTAGTAATATGAGTTGCTAAGGACTTCATTTGGACAACTTTAAAGGTGATTTTCTCAATATTTAGCACTGATTCTTGAGATAAGGGACAAAACATGTTTTAGATGTTAAAAAATAAAAGCTAACACTACATTATTAAAAATTGGTGTTTTTGTAGACAAAGGTCTCAGATAATGAACCATGTAAGGGAACAGGCTTATTTCTAAATATTTTTTCTAAAAATTTATATTTATTCACTCCATAACTTAATTTGTGTCAACTCCGTCAGACACACTAAAAAGCATGCTAATTTAATTTAATCCATCCAAAAACAGTGTAACGTCTTCAGTTATGTAATACTGGTGTTCAGTAAAGGAGCTAAGTCATAAAATACAATCTCTGTTTATTTTTTGTTTGTTTTCACACTATTATGAACAACCCAGTTTCTAAATTCCTTAATTCTCCTCCCTCCTTTTAATATTAAACATATATCACCAATGTTCTCAGGTAATTAAGACATAATATCATGTAGTTCCATTGATGTTTTAACATTTTTACACAATAAATTGAAAAAAGAATAAGACATTTCTTTCATGCTGAGGACAGGTTAGATTACATGCATTTCCAAGTGTAGAGTGTGCTTTTAAAATAATACTAAAGAAATTATTTAAAAGAATAAGCAATGAATGTCCTGAGTATACAAATTTCCCTTAGATGTAACTTTTTGAGTATTTTTATTGTGTTGACATTCTTACTTTTTAACATAAATAGGGCTTTTGTGTTTGGGACATGTTTTGTCCCTTATCTCAAGAATCAGTGTTAGATTTTTTTGCACCCTCAGATTCCAGATTTTCAAATAGTTGTATCTCGACTCCTAACAAACCATACATCAATGAATAAATCTCAATTTCAAAAAATTGACCCCTTATGACTGGTTTTGTGGTCCAGGGTCACATATTATTAAAATAAATTTGGTTTAATTTGTTTTTTTTGT
This sequence comes from Coreius guichenoti, assembly GCA_039654105.1. Classification (NCBI taxonomy): domain Eukaryota; kingdom Metazoa; phylum Chordata; class Actinopteri; order Cypriniformes; family Gobionidae; genus Coreius; species Coreius guichenoti. The sequence goes on along the minus strand of CM077171.1, from coordinate 6,328,468 downwards.
TCATTTTTGTTCCTTTTGGTTGGATTTTGGCCCCAAGCCCCCATTGATTTCCAGCCCTAACCCCAACTCTGATAATGTTTTGACCAGGTAACTGTAATTTGGTGTACGCCATCATTCGGAAGCGCAACGTCTTCCATCAGTTGGCCAACCTGCCCTCCGACGGCGCCACCATTCAGAAGGCCTTGCAGAGGAAGAGGAAATCTCCAAATGCTATATCTCGGACCAGCTCACAGGAGACGGTGTCCATGGAGGGCTCACGGCCGGCTGTGCCCGCTGAGCCCGGCACTCTGAAGGCCAGTCTGGTGGCCATACCAGGTAACTCTGCTTATTGGTGTGTTTACTGATTCGTGTACTGCATATTAAATAGTAGCATTACTCAGTGTTGGGGGAGATGCATTACAAGTAACGTGAGTTATGTAATCAGATTACTTTTTTCAAGTAACTAGTAAACGAATGCATTGCTTTTACATTTACAGCAAAATATCTGAGTTACTTTTTCAAATAAGTAACGCAAGTTACTTTGTTTTCCCATGTATTGACTGACACTTCTTCAGTCCCCTTGATGAGAGAAATCGTGAGTAAGTGCAGAGGTGTTGTGTGCTGTGTGAACATTATGGACTAAATGTGGGCATGCATTTACTCATCTCACTTGCACAAAAACAGATCCAGTATTCCTCAAAATGAATAAAAACACTGAAATGCAAACATGCAAAAATTAAATATGTTAAATAACACAAATATACTTTATGTATTTAATCTCACTTTATTAACCAATGCCTTTGCTGCTGACCTAATAATCCAATTTAACCATAAAAATAAGCAAAAATTACTTAAATATCACATTTGCAGACATCCCACATTTCAAAAACTAATTTCTGGAGGATGGCACAACCCCCCTAGCCCAAAACAAAGCAAGCAAGCCCAGCCCAGGTGGGAAAAAGTACTTTCCAAAATCACCTTCAAATCAAATCACCTTTATTTATATAGCGCTTTTTACAATGCCAATTGTTTCAAAGCAGCTTCACAGTGGTAACAGGAAAATAATGCAACAGAATTTGATTCGGCTCTGGAGAAAACGGTGATGTCATCCAGCTCATTTCAATTATCATATAGTGTCAATGCGGGCAGATCAGTAATATAGTTGAAATTTAAGTGTCCCCAACTGAGCAAGCCAAAAGCCAAAGGCGACGGTGGCAAGGAACCAAAACTCCTTCAGGGCCAGAATGGAGAAAAAAACCTTGGGAGAAACCAGGCTCAGTCGGGGTGCCAGTTCTCCTCTGGCCGATGAACAAATAGTGTATGATTATGATTCTGGCACATTACAGGTCAGAAGTCATATTAGATCAATAGATATTCGTAGGATTATTCGAAAGATTGGAGTCGTCACGCCAGAGACGGGTTTAATGAGGATGACAGGGGGGAGTTTAATTGACACGGTCTCTACAGACACTTCAGGGATGCGTTCGTCATGTCCAGGCGCAGGTCCACCATCTGGTCCGGATACGGCCCGGATCCGGCCGACTGCAGTAAACCTCGGGATAAACAGAGAGACTAACATTAGCGTAGACGCCATTCTTCTTATGATGTAACGAGTACATCAGGTGTTATTGGAAGTGTTCCTGGTTCCGGCTGACCTAGTTAATGCAGCCTAAAACAATCATTTAGCTGATTTGAATAATATAAATTAAAAATGTTTTATGTGTATGCCATAGTAAAGAGATGTGTTTTTAGTCTAGATTTAAACTGACAGAGTGTGTCTGCTTCCCGAACAATGCTAGGAAGACTGTTCCAGAGTTTAGGTGCTAAATAGGAAAAGGATCGACCGCCTGCAGTTGATTTTGATATTCTAGGTATTATCAACTGGCCAGAATTTTGAGACCGCAATAGACGTGATGGAGTATAATGTGTTAAGAGCTCGCTCAAGTACTGGGGAGCTAAACCATTTAGTGCTTTGTAAGTAATCAGCAAGATTTTAAAATGTATACGATGTTTAATAGGGAGCCAATGCAGTGTTGCCAGAACCGGGCTAATATGGTCATACTTCCTGGTTCTAGTAAGAACTCTAGCTGCTGCGTTTTGGACCAGCTGCAGTTTATTTATTAAGCGAGCAGGGCAACCACCCAGTAGAGCATTACAATATTCTAGCCTTGAGGTCATGAACGCATGTGCCGTAATTTAGATATATTTTTAAGATGGTAGAATGCAGTTTTACAGATGCTAGAAACGCGGCTTTCAAATGAGAGATTGGTATCAAAGAGCACACCCAGGTTCCTAACTGACAACGAGGACTTGACAGAGCAGCCATCGAGTGTTAGACAGTATTCTAGGTTAATTAAGTTGCAGGAAATTACTAGTCATCCAATTTTTTATATCAGCTATGCATTCTGTTAATCTTGTGAATTGGTAAATTTCGTCAGGGCGTGAAGAAATATAGAGCTGAGTATCGTCAGCATAACAATGAAATCTAACGCCATGCTTCCTAATAATATCTCCCAGTGGTAGCATGTACAGGGTGAAAAGAAACGGTCCTAGCACTGAGCCCTGCGGTACTCCATACTGAACTTGTGATCGGTGTGACATCTCTTCATTTACTGCTACAAACTGATAACGGTCAGATAAGTATGATTTAAACCATGCCAATGAAATTCCACTAATGCCAACATAATTTTCGAGTCTATTCAAAAGAATGTTGTGGTCGATAGTATCGAATGCAGCGCTAAGATCGAGTAACACTAACAGAGAGATACAACCACGATCGGATGATAAGAGTAAATCATTTGTAACTCTAATGAGAGCAGTCTCAGTACTATGATACGGTCTAAATCCTGACGGGAAATCCTCACAGATACCATTTCTTTCTAAAAAGGAGCATAATTGTGAGGACACTGCCTTTTCTAGTATTTTTGACAGAAAGGGTAGATTTGAGATTGGCCTGTAATTGACTAATTTTGTAGGATCAAGTTGCGGTTTTTTTAATAAGTGGTTTAATAATAGCCAACTTAAAAGTTTTCGGTACATATCCTAATGTCAAGGATGAATTAATGATATTAAGAACAGGATCTATGACCTCTGGAAGCATCTCTTTTAGTAGTTTAGTCGGTATGGGGTCGAGCATACATGTTGTTGATTTTGATGATTTAACGAGTTTAGCCAATTCTTCTTCTCCTATAGCAGTGAATGAATGTAATTTTTCCTCAGTGACACTACAATGCACTGTCTGATGTGATACTGTAGTAGACAGCTGCATGGTTATAATTTTTTTCCTAATATTATCAATCTTACAAGTAAAGAAGTTCATAAAGTCATTACTGCTGTGCTGTTTGCAAACATCAGAAGTTGAAGCTTTATCTTTGGTTAATTTAGCCACTGTATCGAATAAATACCTAGGGTTGTGTTTGTTTTCTTCTAAGAGAGTCGAGAAATAAGCAGATCTAGCAGTTTTTAGGGCCTTTCTGTATGCAATCATGCTCTCTTTCCACGAAATGCGAAAAACTTCCAGTTTTGTTTTCTTCCAGCTGCGCTCCATTTTTCTGGCTGCTGTTTTAAGGGCCCGGGTGTGCTCGTTGTACCACGGCGTTGGACTATTTTCTTTAATCTTATTTAAGTGCCGGGGAGCAACTGTGTCTAAAGTGCTGGAAAAGTCAATAGTTTCTGTTGCAACATCGAGTTCCTCTAGGCTATCTGGGATGCTGAGGAGATGAAACTGATGAGGAAGATTATTTACAAAGAAATCTTTAGTTGCAGCAGTGATAGTCCTGCCATATTTGAAGCGAGGGGACGGCTTTGCAGCCTTTGCTAAATTAAGTGTACATGATACTAGGTAATGATCTGAGATGTCATCGCTCTGCTGCAGAATTTCAATGGTATCAACATTTATTCCATGTGACAGTATTAGGTCTAACGTATGATTACGGCGATGAGTGGGTCCTGACACGTGTTGCCTTACTCCAATAGAGTTTAGAATGTCTCTAAATGCCAATCCCAATGCGTCTTTTTCATTGTCTACATGGATATTAAAATCACCAACAATTAGGACTTTATCTGCAGCCAGTACTAACTCTGATAGAAAATCAGCAAATTCTCTGGTAAAGTCTGTATGGTGCCCTGGTGGCCTGTATACAGTAGCCAGCACAAATGTCAAACGGGATTTATCAATTTATCAACGTTACATAAAGCACCAAAACTTCAAAGGAATTATATTTGAAACTAGACTTCTGAGTAATACCGAAGATATTATTATAAATTACAGCAACACCTCCCCCTTTACCTTTCAGACGCGGCTCGTGTTTATAACAATAATCTTGGGGGGTGGACTCATTTAAAGTAATGTAATCATCAGGTTTTAGCCAGGTTTCTGTCAAACACAGCACATCTAGGTTATGATCTGTAATCATATCATTAACAATAAGCGCTTTTGAGGAAAGGGATCAAATATTCAGCAGCCCGAGCTTTATCATTTGATCATCTGTATTATATCTGTTGTTTATTTGTTGGACATCAATTAAATTTTTACCGTTGAATGGTTTTGATGGTTTTTTGTATTTTCTAATTCGTGGAACAGACACAGTCTCTATGTGATAATATCTAGGTGAAAGAGTCTCTATGTGCTGGGATTTATCTGACTTCTGTGACGTGAGACAGCTAGCAGAAAATACTTTCCATAAAAAATACTTTCCATAAAATGTAACTAAGTAACGCAATTAGTTACTTTTTTTTAGGGAATAATGCAATATTGTAACGCATTACTTTTAAAAGTAACTTTCCCCAACACTGGTATTAGTGAAGACCAGTTACTATGAGATAGTGGCACTTCATGTAAGTCAGGCTAACTCTCTTTAGGCATCGATAAACTGACGGAGAAGTCCCAGGTTTCAGAAGACGGTACTATGATAGCAGTGCCACAGGCCGAATCCCCACAAACCCCTGAACACAGCGCCGCAGCTGGAACCAGCGACACAGAGTCCATCTCGGGGAGAGACAATGAGGTGAGACGCGCAATCACGTTCACTACTTGCTCTTCAAATGAAGGTGATAACAGTGATATCTCTTGCCAGGATGTCTTCTACACCGAGGCAGAGATGGCGAGGAGACGTCTGTCCAGCTCATCATCTTCTGTCAGCCACTGGAATCCGAAGCCCGACTGGGTAAGAAAACCTTCATCATCACAGCCATTAGGATCAGTGTCCTACCGAAACTGGAAATTGTTAGCCAAGTGTCATTTTTAACCCTTGAGTTAAAGGGATATTTCACCCAAAAATGAAAATGACCCCATGATTTACTCCCCCTCAAGCCATCCTAGGTGTATATGACTTTCTTCTTTCAGACGAACACAATCAGAGTTATATTAATAAATGTCCTGGCTCTTCCAAGCTTTATAATGGCAGTGAATGGCAGCCCAAAATATGAAGCCCAAAAAAGTGCATCCATCCATTATAAAAGTGCTCCACGCGGCTCTGGGGGTTAATAAAGGCCTTCTGAAGCAAATCGATGGGTTTGTGTAACAAAAATATCAATTTTTAAAACTTTATAAAGTAAAATATCTAGCTTATTGATATTTTTCTAAAGTTTGACCACATTACAGTTGCATATCACTTCGCCAAATGATTTCAGTTATTTCAGAGGTCCTTAGAGCCAACAACAGCAAATGAACCAAAACCCAAAGACACTGAACAAGCAAATAAATATAATAAACAATATGACTATATCCACGTTTTCTCCTATGATCTATGTAAATCACACTTGTTCACACTGCAAAACTACATGACATTTCTCAGTATCGAGGTAGTAACGTCACTGTTTTTGAAGCAGTTAAACTTACAGCTTTGTTATTAGTAGACACTGTTGAGAAACACACAGATCTAGGCATTTCACACATAAGCAGTCAATCTCTCTCCAATAACAGCATTAGTCTGCATATCAGTGGCTCAAGCCTCTATAGCTTACTGTAGCTCTAAACCAGTGGTCTCAAACTCAGCTCCTGGAGGGCCACTGCCCTGCAGAGTTCAGCTGCGACCCTAATTAAACACACCTGATGCAGCTAATCAAGCTCTTCAGGATTACTAGGGACCTGAGGTGCAATTTAGCATAAGATATACTCTCTATGTGCAGTGCATATTTTCCAGCTTTTGGCTGGAATCATGTTTTTTTGTACTGTTCCTATTAAAATAAACTAATAAATAAAATTAATTACTAGAATCTTCCATGCATACTACAAAAAAAGTTCACTCAACTTAACTTTTCGAGTTATCTATTTGCACTGACTCAGTTAAGTTGCAGTCACTTTGAATATTAAGTATTTTCAACTTGACAAGTTTCGATTTATTTGAACATAAAATTTTATCTTCATGAAAGTGTTTAATACCAAAGTTCATGTTTATTTAACCTAATTTGGCATATTTTATTAGTTCATCCAAATAAATAATTATTTTATTTCAATTGTAAATTATTATTTTATTATTAATAAAGAATTAACAGCAGTTTGGATGTTGATGTTTTATTGAAAATTATATTTTCTTTTGAAGTCACCATTATGGTGATCAGTGTTTGCTTTAGTTGGGCTCTTGACCCTTTACTTTTTAATATTAGTTTTTCTCTGGCTGCTATAAGTGAGTGTTTAAAAAAAAAAAGCACATTTATTTTGGTAAAGAAAGCCAAGAGAAAATGCGTGATGTTGGCTGTTTATTGATGGTCATCATGTAGTAGTATGATTCACTGATCTTATTCAGAGTCTTAATCTCTGGTTATATGGATGTGTTATACTTTCATGAAGATATTCCAACTAAACTGTAATTAGGACATTTAAGTAGCTTTTATAAACATGCCTTAGAAAAAAACATTACTGGTGTCAGGGCTTGACGCTTACTTTACCCCATGGAGCACCTGTGCTCCTAAGTTGAAACATTTAGGAGCGCATTTAGAAACATTAGGGGTGCAACTAACTATTTCTGCATTTATATATATGTATATATGTGTATATTTATATATATAACACTTTTTTTGCCATACTAGTGTTATTTTAGTATCTCTGAGATACTGTATAGTTTTTAATAATTTAAATTCAATTTAATTTTGCGTATTTTAATTTGTTAAAAGTTTTAGTAATTCTGTTGTTTTTAACAGTTTTTAAAAGTTTTTGTTATTTTTAACAACTTATTTGTGTTTTAGGTTTGTCTGTATAGTTTTTATTAATTTTTAGTAGTAAAAATAGTTTTAGTTTGGTACATCAAGTTAATGAAACAAAATAACAGGTTAATTTCAACTAAATGAAAATAAGTTTTTTATATTTTATTTTATGTCAGTTAACATTTATTTATTTCAAATAAAGAGGTTTTATTTATGGTTTTAGTTTTTGTTAACTATATTAACACTGATTCTAGAAAAATCAATATATTTAATAATATGCGTCAAGTAATGAAGTGACGGGGCCTCCCAGACAGAAGCTACAATAGTTTACTTTAAATTAAATTACATACAGTTAGTGTAACCAAATAATAACCGGGACACACTGCATGACTTTTATTTAATAAGCCCGAAATACAGCGGGACTCTTATTTTTAAATGTCTATGCTTTATTATTGCAGGATCATTCAAATTCAATTGAGGGAGATAAAATACGCGTTATATACTGTATAAAACATATTACAATATAAACACTGTAAAGTAAACGTTGTCATAATTGATACGCATTAGTTCATAAGCAATCGCTTGGCATAAATGTGCTCTATTCATTGATTGCGTGAGCCTGTCGAATGCACAACAGCGCCACCTTCAGGCTTTGAAACGTGAAGCGCTCACATTTATTTAATGAAATCATAGCCTTTTGAAGTTTAATAATCACATTAGGCAGTATCGTGATTTATGTTTTTCCAACCCAAAAATATAAGATGCCATATTTTAATCTCAGTGCAAGCTTCTTTTAGCTCAAACATGCATTTTAGTCTGGGACTAGCTTAAGCCTTATCTGTGAAACCGGGGGTTGATGTTCTAAGTAAATGCAACTTAACTTTTTGAGTTGTCTCAACTCAGTTAAGTTGAGTGATAGTAATCCTGAAGAGCTTGATTTGCTGGATCAGGTGTGTTTCGTTAGGATTGGAGCTGAACTCTGCTGGGCAGAGGAACTGGGTTTGAGACCACTGCTCTAAAATTACGTTTTTTGGAATTGGCAACGGAGGCTTGGGATGAGATGCGTAAGAAAGTAGTCCTACACACAAGAGCGTTTTAAGCACAAAAAGCTGACAAATGGCTTGAAATAAAACATCTGAGCAATGTTTTGAGGCATGGTAACCTTAGAGCAGGGGTGTCCAATCCTGCTCCTGGAGGGCCATGGTCCTGCAAAGTTCGGCAAGTTGGAGCTAAACCCTGCAGGACCGTGGATTGACCCTGAATTGACTCAGAGCCGTTGAATTATTAGTAAAATAATGCTTTGCATTACCACCTCAGGTCTGCATTATTTTTCCTAATAATTCAACGGTCAATTATCCCTTACTTGGGCAAGTACAATGTGTAACAAGCATGTAACCTGTTTTATGAACACCTACTGAAAGATGAATCAAAATGACTCTCAGTAGATCATATCATTTTCTTTTGCATTTCTTTTTGTTAGCATTTGATTTCCCCTTCCTCGTAGAAAGAATTGATGATTTGGTCTTTTTTTCAGCAACCCAAATTTGGTCACATTTCCTGTTGGCAACATTTTACCACACCCTGAAAAAATTAAACCACTATGTCATTTATTTGAAGTGCAGGTTTATATTGGCATAATAAAAAATCATGCTTTTATCAAAGACGCCCACATCTCAACATCCAATCAACCAAGTCACCGCCTTAGATTTTTTCTTTGTCGATAACCTGATACACTCGGATATACAGTCAATCTAGAAATGATTCAGACACCAGATATAATGTTTACTAGTGTGTGCAGGACTCTATAGTTCATTTATGTAAGCGAGGATAGCAAAATAAACTGTGAGTTATTATACCCATAAATTCTTCATACAGTGACTACCAGTAAAACTGATAAAAATTTAAGACCAAAATGATTCAGACACTTTGACCTGACCATGTTTTGCTGAAGTGTTTTTTCTTTATTGCTAATGTGACCTTTCACACCACAGACTGAACAAAATGAAGCATTGCTTGGTCATTGGTTGACCTAAATTGGTATTATCTAATTGTGTTCTTAAATTTAACAGCTGATTGGTTGATTGTAATCCAGTACATACCTTTCTATCAAAGTTATCTGACATTATCAAGATGAATTTGTTCTGACACAGTTTAACTCTGAGTTCTTGTCATATGTTATTACCAACTATAGCGAATAAACTGTGATAATGTGAGAAAATGTTGAAGGTGTCTGAAAAATGTTTGGTTTGACTGTACATCACAATATGGAAGAAAAGATGTGTCAATGCTTTCGTTTAATCAAGAACAACCCTAAGTTAATCATTTTAAAGTCTGAAAAAGCCCATAAGAGCTCTCTTCACCTGTTGTCTGCTCTCAAATCACAGGTCCTGTCCTGGAAGAGTAAACTCCCATTGCAAACCATCATGCGCTTGCTACAGGTACTGGTGCCACAGGTGGAAAAAATCTGCATTGACAAGTAAGAGAAGAGTTTGTCACTGATAGTTGCTTGTAGTTTGATATGCTGCTGTGAATGTGACGATATGTTCTTGCATCAGGGGTCTAACGGATGAATCTGAGATCCTGAAGTTTCTTCAGCATGGCACTCTAGTGGGTCTGCTGCCCGTGCCCCATCCCATTCTCATCCGGAAATACCAGGCCAATGCAGGGACTGCCATGTGGTTTCGCACGTACATGTGGGGAGTCATTTACTTGCGGTTAGTGTGACATTACAGTCTGTGGTCGGTTTTCTTGGTTGGTGTTTTCTGGGCATGAAAACATTCATGATTTATCAGTGCATACTATAAAAAACTAGTTTTGTACAAAGTTCTGTCATGAAACTCTGTGGGCCCTATCATACACCCGGCGCAATGCGTCACGACGCAAGTGTTTTTTGCTAGTTTCAGCCCGACCGATTATTTTCACGTCCAGCTCCACGTTGTTTAAATAGCAAATCCACTGGCGCCATCTGTTCACCCATGGACGTCTGGTCTGAAAACCAGGTGTGTTCAGGAGCATTGTTGGCGCGTTGCTATTGTGAGGAACTGAAAACGACTGCGCCATTGACCAACACAAACCTGCTCTAAAGTCAATAGCGCAGTATTTTTTGTGTTATTTAAAGGGTATGTTAGTAATATGAGCCTATAGGCGGTGCACAACGCACGAAATTACAAAATTAAAGGATGAAAGGATTAAAATGTAAAAGATTATTATTGTGTACATAAATATAAAAATGCCTACATGTCATAATGGATATTCATTGCATGTATCAGAATTAGCCTATCTATTTGCAGTAATGACGTGCAAGCAGGCGTCATTGGAGAAGCGTTCAGTCTTTCCGCTCGCATGTAAACAGCGAATCCGCCATGGCGCGACCGCAACTGGCTTTTAAAGGGAATGGGAGATGAGACTCTGATTGGTTTATTGCACGTTACGACCAAAACACACCCATGACTCATTAAGAGACTAGGTACAACCCTTTTGGACCATGTGCCTGGTGCGCCGACCGTCGTTAAACTAGCAAAAGTGGATTCGGACACGTCCTAACTGCACCTGCGCCATGTGCTCAGATCGTTAAAATAGGGCCCTAGATGTTCCTCAACTCAATCTTCTTGCAATCACTCATTCTCTATAGGGCACAGCTGATTGGCTCCTGCTGTATCAGTAGCCAATGAGCTCGCTGCTCAACTTTCAAATACTGGTCAGCATTTGCTGTAGCAGTTGCAGCGCTCTTTTGGAAACCCTTCACCTTCCCCAGCTCCACCTGTATAGATCTGCTAATCCATGTATGCTATATTGTACAGCAGCAGCGTGTTGTGTGTGTGTGTGTGTGTACTGGCAGTAGCAAGTCCCGTACTTGCTCTGCAGCAGCAGAAGCATAGCAGATCTATTCCACCAGGACCAAACATTTTCATATTGTCATATTCATTACTATGCCAAACACTCAGTTGTCCTGTCAAGTCACCTTTATTTAGATTGTGCTTTATACAATACAGATTGTTTCAAAGCAGCTTCACAGTGGTAACAGCAAAATGATTCAATTATGCAAAGAGTTCATTTCGGCTGTATAGCAAAAGAAAATGGCGTCATTGTTCAGCTGAAGTCAGTTCTGTTGATTCAGTGCCGTTGTAAAGGTCAGTTATTAAGTAAGTTAATTTAATCTATAAAGCAGTTCTGCATAAAACGGTCATTGTCCAGCTCAGGTCAGTTCTCATCCAACAGCGTCAGTGCAGTCAGATCAATAATACTGTTGAATATTAAGTGTCCCCAAATAAGCAAGCCAAATGTGACAGTGGCAAGAACCCAAACTCCATCAGGTGACAATTATTAAACAATATAATAGAATGAATGTCCTTTTTTCACAATCCAATCAAATGAACAAGAATATAAAATAACAAGTGTTGGGAAAGTTACTTATATTACAATGAATACAGATTACACGTTACCCTATTTAAAATGTAAAAGTAGTGTAACTATTTCAATTACGCTTATTAAAGTAATGTAACTGATTACTTTTTGATTACTTGTCTAAAGTGTTAATCATTTTCAAACATTTAAACCAGTCAGGGTTAACCTTACAGTCGTACTCAATACTGATTACTGTCAGCTTTCAAAATCCTTCATCACTTGAATTAAGATTATAATCATTTAATGTTAATAGTTGGCAAACATATTTTGCACTGAACTGTTATATTTGTGCACTTTTCAGATTTCTGCATGAAATGATTTTTAAATTTCCAGCACTGGAACACATTTTTATCACTCGCCATGGTGGCAACTCTCTGTAAAGCTTTCAGTGGCGATGTTGTGGATTGATGTGCAAATTCAAACATCAGAATAGCATCGCTTTACTAAACATCAAAAACAGGCAAAGCAACAAATTAACATTATTCAACATATCCTAGCTTTTTACAGAAAATATTCAAATGTAGCCTTCCTTGTAATTAACATTTTCATAAGTAACTGTAATTTAATTACACATTTTTTCTCAGTAACTGTAACGGATTACAGTTACATTTATTTTGTAACTAAATTACATAATCTAGTTACATGTAACTAGTTACTCCCCAAAACTGAAAATAATATACAAGATATCATAGCTTGTTTAACCCCTAACATGTCCAATACAATCCCGACAGATACAATCAAATCTACATGGAATATTCTGTTATTAAATAATATGTTAGATTTAAAGAGACTAGCACCGATGTTTCTTAAAAATGTGTTTTTGGCATGCCTGATTCTTAGCATAAAATTATACACTGCCGTTCAAACGTTTTTGATCGGTAAGATTTGTAATGTTTTTAGAAGAATCTCTCTTATGCTCACTTCATTTATTTTATTAAAAATACAAAAAAAAAAGTAATCATTATTACACTTTAAAATAACTGTTTTCTATGTGAATATATTTTAAAATGTAATGTATTCCTGTGATCAGAGCTGAATTTATCATCATTACTCCAGTCTTCAGTGTCACATGATCCTTCAGAAATCATTCTGATATGATGATTTGATGATCAAGAAACATTTATGATTATTATCAATGTTAAAAACAGGTTTTTTCAGGATTCTTTGATGAATAGAAAGTTCAAAAGAACAGCATTTATTTTAAATAGAATCTTTTGTAACATTATAAATGTCTTTACTGTCACTTTTGATCAATTTAATGCGTCCTTGCTGAATAAATGTGTTCATTTCTTTTTTTTCCCCCCCAAAAAAAATTCTTACTGACCCCAAACTTTTGAACGGTAGTACAATGTTGCAAAAGCTTTCTATTTCAGATAAATGCTGTTCTTTTGAACTTTCTATTCATCAAAGAATCCTAAAAAAAAAACTGTTTTCAACATTGATAATAATCATAAATGTTTCTTGAGCATCAAATCATCATATCAGAATGATTTCTGAAGGATCATGTGACACTGAAGACTGGAGTAATGATGCTGAAAATTCAGCTCTGATCACAGGAATAAATTATATTTTAACATATATTCACATAGAAAACAGTTATTTTACTTGTACATTTTAATAATATTTCACAATATCACTGTTTTTACTGTATTTTTAATAAAATAAATGCTGCCTTGGTGAGCAGAAGAGACTTCGTCTAAAAACATAAAAAATCTTACCGATCAAAAACTTTTGAACAGCAGTGTATTTTACATAGTTTTGTGTTTTTTTTTTTTTTGGTCACATTTCACCTCAAAATAATGCTCCTAAAAATTAAACATAAATAGTCATCAAATACTAAATATAAAGTTATATACGTGACCCTGGACCACAAAACCAGCCATAAGGGTCTATTTTTTGAAATTGAGATTTATACATCATCTGAAAGCTGAATAAATGAGCTTTCCATTGATGTATGGTTTGTTAGGATAGGAGCTGAGATACAACTATTTGAAAATCTGGAATCTGAGGATGCAAAAAAATCTAAATATTGAGAAAATCGCCTTTAAAGTTGTCCAAATGAAGTCCTTAGCAATGCATATTACTAATAATAACACATTTGATATATTTACGGTAGGAAATTTACAGAATATCTTCATGGAACATGATCTTTACTTAATATCATAATGATTTTTGGCATAAAAGAAAAATGGATAATTTTGACCCATACATGTATTGTTGGCTATTGCCACAAATATACCCGTGCGACTTATGACTGGTTTTGTGCTCCAGGGTCACATATATAAGGGTAAAGAGGGTAAATTTCTTTATTTCTGTTGATTTTGGAGTAAAAAAAAAATGTCTGGGATATGTGTGTGGCGTGTTTAATTAGTTTCAGCCAAGTAAATGTAATAGATTCGTGAGTTTAACATTGTTTTTCCTCTCGCTGCAGTAATGTGGATCCGCCTATCTGGTACGACACCGACGTGCGTCTCTTTGAGATCCAGAGGATGTAAAAATGATCTGCAACCTGTCGGTGTCCGAGAGCCCGCAGACCTCATCCTGCCTTGTCGTTTTGCTTTAACCCGTTCCACTTCCCCAGAGAAGAGGCGGCACGTCCCTGACTGTGAGACTCCACGAGAAGTGCCCACGGCTGCCAGCCGTCTGTTTGCTCTTGCTGGTGTACAGATGATAACGCGTCTATATATAAACCATGCGCTCTGATAGCAAAAGCATACTGTGTTCAGCAGCTTAGACAGCCCAGACATGTGAATCTCTCTCACTGTGGTTTTTATAGGAATAAGGTGCTTATTATAAGAAGGAATGCTATTTATAGTATCGAAAACCTTGTGAATAATTTCTAGGAAGTTATCAGAAGCATTGACAAAGACCTTTGGATTGTATTAATATCACCACACGAGGGCGATATTGCTGGATCCTCTTTTTTTTGTTGTTACCTAAACATTACATTACTCCCAATTCTCACTATAGTCTGAAATGAAGAAAAATCAAAAGCTGGTTTAGATGAATTCCACCAGTATTCATATACATAATGAAAATGTACAAAAAAATATAAGTATTAGTTTGATGGTATATCAATATCTCTATTTTTGTCTGCATATCAGTTTTGCTAATGAGATACTGTACATTTTTGCTTGATGTTTGAAGTAGAACTACTGGCTACAATATATGAAAAATATGATAAAATATCCAATGTTGTCAAATGGCAGAAAGATTAGCTTGTGGTTTCTGAATCATATTGTTTAAAGTGCCGATAACTGTAAACAGAATGTTTTTCTTGATTTGTGGCAGTATTTATACGAGAGCTTGTGAAGCAGATTGCATTTGTACTTGTATTTTAATGTGTGTGTATTTGTGCAAAATTTGTCCCAATATATTGAGAGGATGTAGAGTACAAAAAACACGCTTCTCACTGTGTCACGGTTTGCATTCAGACTTCATTTATCCATAATTAAGAAGAGCATAGAGAGTACAGCAATATGTGTGCTCATTTTAATCTGGGTACATAGTGACCAGAATAAACAGAAATTGGGAATGAGAGGGATTTACTTCCCGAGGATTTCGCTGCATTGCTAACAGTCACATGCCTGTAACAGGGTTTGGCCATATTTCAGAAGATATTCATTCACATATTGAAAAGGATTTCAGTTGAACATGGTCTAGATCTCCACACACACTCACACTAACATGCACATCGTTGTATTATCCAATAAAAATGCAGTACAAAATGATACATTTCTCTTTCAGCTAAACAAAAATATACTATAAAAAATATATCTATTTACAAAGGTATGTGCATAAGCTCGTACAGTTCTTGAGCAGTCAGTTATGACTTATGAGGCAAGGCACACCTCAAATAGACTGGCCACTGAGTGCAACCGGTAGAAGATCCCAAACGGCATTCCGATATTCACGACAACTGCCCACGTTTGGAACTTGTAAATGTCCGATCCGACGGTGTTGTCGAACTGAGGCCGGGCTCCGAAGGCAGGCATAATCCAAAGCTACAAAACACAGAAATGCAATGTACAGAATTAGAATATGAAACTGATCTGACTGTGATGTTTTAACCCTTTAACACATACATTGGGTCTTTATCGACCCGGGACGTCATTCACTACCCTCCTCCTCATTCATTTTTTTAAGTTAGACATCAACCTTCTTAGTATTCCTCAATCAATTCATTATAAACATAAAAAATTATAAAAGAATGCCTTATTTTCCCATTCATTTTTTGTTAAAATTGTATAGGGTTCACTCATAGTCTCCGCAGGCAGAAAACAAAAGAATAGGAAGTATCATCAGCAAAACTTGAAATGGCTCAACGATTTACTTCTGAACGCAATCAAATATGAGTGTCACTGTCACTTGATGGTGGATCTGGTGATCTGGTCAGCGATCAAAATATTGATTTTAAAGATGTTGAAAATGATAGTTTTGAGAATATGTTTGAGATCGCGAATATGAGCCAGATGCTGAATGTACTGGGAAATTAGCTCTGGATTTACTCAAACTGTAAACAAAATATGCTTTATTTTATTCGCTAAAGACCCAAATATGTAAGAATGATTGGTGAAACATTCATGCATTTAAGTGTTAAAGACAAAAGTTTGGGAGGCATACACATTCAGAAAGGAACAAAACAAGGGTTTTGGAGCGGAATTTTAATGCCAGGCTTGTCAAAATTAAGGCAAATAAGACAAAACTATAGAGTAGAACAATCATTAAAATGTTTGCGGAGATTTCTCCGCCCCCAGCTTCTTCTAAGGCCCTGTTTACACCTGGTATTAAGATGCGTTTTGGTCAATCGGATCAAAGGTATACGAGGGAGAAACATTCCCGTTTACACCTGGTGTTTTAATCCGTCTCTTTTGTCCACTTTCAACCACTTCTGTCCTGATTTCTTTGAGGGGAGGGTCTATGGGCGGGTAAATGTATGTTTTTTCAGATATTTCGATCTAATGGATGAAATAAGCTCACGCAATTTACATATGGATGTGACCGGAGACGCCGGGAAAACACACAGAGCTTTAGTTTTTGCTCTCAAAGATTTAAAGAAAAGTGTTTTTGCCTTTTATTATGACAGGACAGTTAGTTGACACGAAGCGAAGTTGGAGAGAAGATGGGATACGGGATCGGGAAAGATGCGCTATATGACGCCGCTGTCCATGAGGCTATTGGCGCCAACAACAGAGCCTAATTTTTAACTTTTTCTAACAAATACATTTATAATGTAAAAGAATGCATGGGTACATTAATGCAAAAATATGTGTATGGCCCCCTAACTCAATAAAAAATGTGGGGTCAGATACTTACAATGACATTGCAGAATAACAGGAAGGCGCAGATCTCCTTAAGGATCCTCCTCTTCCAGGAGAGTCGACCCTGAAACAACGTCAACGGGATGGGTAGCGTGTGAGCTGGGACAATAGAGCTGCTCCGCCTCTCCGGGTCTCTCTCTTTCACAGCCATGACGTTGGCAAAGACGGTGCTCGTCTCCGTCTCTTTGAACGGCTCCCGATGGAGGCCCTTGATGAGGAAGGCGTTCTGTAGACACAGCTGGATCACAGTCAGGATAGCGCAGGTCAGGTTGAGCCCGTTTGTGTGCCCCTCGACCCCTGATGCCAGAACTGCTGCTATGGTGAAGTAACAGATGAGGAACTGCCCCAGGGACGCTCCCACGAGCAGCCCCACATCCAGACTCCGCGTAGGGTTCTTCCCCGACACTTGCTCCCTCTTATCCATCCGGAAGATTATACAACCAACTAGAGTTGTGATGGACATCAGAAGGATGGCGACTATGTTCATGACGTAATGCATTATCAGAGCTCCCTCCATCTTTTTCGGGTCCTTTTTGGACACGTCCACCTCGTAGACCACAAATGTAGCCAGGCCCGCCACCAGGATGATCATGCCAGCCACTGGACCAACTAGGACGTCCCACGGGCTGAAGTGCAGCTTGTGGCTGTGGTGTTCGTCCATCTGGCGGCCAACGTTTTTCCACATGACGTAGGCCATGGCTGACGCGAAGAGGCTGTACTCGATGTTGAAGGGGTACAGGTAGTAGTAGGCCTTCTCAAAGACATCACACATATTATGGCTACACTTGCATTTGCTCTCTTCAGCGCGGCCTGAAAGCAAGACAACAGACAACGTCAAAGTTGCTGCCAAATTAAGCATATTGATGAATGAGGTTACGAATGATCATGGCAAACCAATGACAATTTATCAGGAAATCAATGCACTTTAGATGTTCTTTCTAACAATACCACATAAGTATGCAAGTCTCAAAAGTGTGCAGTGTCAAGCACCTTGTGTTGTGACACTGAAGTTTGAGGAACTGTTGGAGGAAATGTCGTTTGGAGCCACTGTTTGATGGAGCGACTCCTCTGTCACAGCCGTCATCCACACCATGAGGTTCGTAGACAAGGTCAACATCAGACCACATCTACAATGAGAGAGTAAATATTACTATACAGTGACACTAGCGTCCCTGTACCTCAGAAGCATACATGGTTTCCTATCAAAACCAAACATTTCCTTGAACCAACATTAAAATGTGTGCTCATTGCATCACACAATTCTACAGTCAATGGCCTAGACGTGTTGGTTGCAAACAGATCATTTCCTTTACGGATCTATAAGGGTGTGCCACCCTTTCCCATTAATTTCCCTTCCTGATGACACAATGAGGTCAAGATGGCAAAAGACAAGGAAATAAAATGAGTAAACCATATAGGATTCACATCTGCAAAACATTATCTTAAAACCTAGGACTCACCGTGTGATGTTTTGCTGTATCTGTACGCAGTCTTTTGCGTGGACCCAGAGGACGTATGTCTGGAATATGGAAGAGATTACATTGAAAAAATGATCTATAAACACAAGAACAAATAACCTAAAAGAGCAGAAAATGTTGTTCATAGTTTTAACCCTACCTGGACAATGACAAACAGAGCTTGCACAGCAGGGAAGGCTATTTTCACAGGCGAATCGCACTGCATACGACCCACGTAAAAAGTGATCTTGAAAACATCCATGATTACACTGCAGACGCCAAACAGAACCAGTCCAGCTGATGAAGACACAAGCACAATATAAGCACTTGAGACTTGCCTTTAATTCAACTGAATTTGATTTCCCAGCAAGCAATTTTGTGTTTAAAAGATAGCCGTCCAAACACAGCCCTGACGTCTAGGCTAAAAAATTGAAAATGTAATAGACGTCTAATCATAGCCCAAGAATAGACTATCTAGAACATGAACATGTCAAAGAAATGACACCAAACACCTTGTAATCACTGTTGGCTTTGCTTACATGATGGAATATCATACATCTCGCAAGTTATTTTGGCAAAAATGATCAAATTCATGGTTATTTTGGCTAGAAGTGGGTTACTCATAGCCCGTCTATAGTTAACCGAGACGGTGAAATGACGGCAATTGCTTGCTGGGTTCATTCAAAGCCATTTCCAGATTCGGATTTGAGCGTAACAACGAAGATTTACCTCTAAGCCAAACTGGTCCAGCATGACTGTCTTTGTAGAGCACCGCACGGTACACCCGAGAAGTATGGACTTTGTAGTAAACCATCCATACGGTGGTAAGAATGACGAGTAAGATGAGGAAAATCAGAAGGTGAGATGAGGAGATCTGGATCTTGTTGAAGACACTTCCGCTCACTATGGCGATTCCCAGGAGCAGGATGTTTAGGGAGATGAATCCCGACAGAAGCCATCCCCAGTTTCGGCCCTTCTCCACAGTTTTGAACCTGCCATGGGCAAGAACCTGGCCGGCCGTCTCTCCATGGGTGCTAACTTGGATGGTGGATATCTGGTTCTCAATGGCTTCCAGGTCTTCCTTGGTCGTCATGTTGACTGAGTTAGAATAGCTGTCCACAAGAAAACATAAGTTGAGTCCAAGTTGAAACGAGTAGCATATGAAGACCTTCCACAAGTGGACAGGTGTCAAGCCAAATAATTAGAAGCAGTCTGGCTTCCTCGAGCTGTATAAATACTTGAACCCGCATCCAACCAATCACCTCCCCTCTCTTCCGCTTACGTCTAGTCCTGCGTCTGTCCCACATCTGAAGGGGACCTGCATCCTCAAATCTGACTTGACAATATTGGAAATCTAAAAAGATTTCACCTTTGCTTGCACTGGACCATGGCCAGCCAATGGCCCTCAGCTATTGTGATAACAGTGTTTAACAAGAGGGCTACCAGCACAGCCTCTACTCTCTCTGTCTGGTGACGAAGGAAACGTGAAGTACTGATCAGACACCCTCAGCTCTGAGTCATCAACAAATATTAAGCTTTTATTTACTCCAGTCATATCTGTTTTCAAAATATTAAGCCTTTATTTACTCTGCTTTTCGGAATCCTTGCAATATTAAGCCTCACCCAATTTCACTGTAAATGTTTGAGTTGTACAATTTGAGTTGAATTGTGCATTGTTTCTTTTGTGTCCCATGAGCGCAATGTATTAACGTTAACACCAGCGATATTAAAAGCAGCATTATTATTCACATTTAATCATTTAACAGGCATTTTTATTCAAAGCGACTTGCAACAATATTAGCAGTTCAAGAGTAAACATGGTACAAAAGCTAGAGCAGAATCTGGCAATTATTCAATTAGCAGATGCATTTAAAAAAGAGAGTGGTTTACGTTTAGTGTCCTTCACTTACCACGAGTAGAAACCGCTGGCCTTCTGAGGAGCGTGCCACTTCATGGCATATATATATTCACTTGCTGACACAATGATTTACTGTAGTAACTGAAGGACCTGTAACCTGTCAGACACAACAAACAGTACACAAATAATTAGAAAAAAAAAAAACCGCTGTGCAATTAAATAATAAATCTTCAAACATCAGTGAAGCTGTGTATGATAATGCCACAGTGATGGGACATCATGATATATACGGCATGCATATATATAACCCCCATAAATAAAACTCACAGATGCATAGACTTATTAATAATTCCCTACATTTAATGTACAAAGGGAGCAACATTAATGTGAAGAAAATAACATGTCTAATTTAATGTGCATCAGTATTTCATGTTAAAACGTGAGTGAATATGCATGAGATATTTAAGATATGAAAACAAATATTTTCATAACAAAATCAAAGCAAGAGCATGAACCCACTTTTCAGGCTAAACATCACACACACACACAAAGGGTTTGAAATGATAAAATAGTTAAAATTACTGTGACACTTTGTGATTGTCAAAAATTAGTGGATCATGTTAATAGGTAATGATATTTTGATGAATATTATGAGAACAGACTTCATGTATCCACTAAAAATCACTAAAACTAATTAGTGCTCGGCAATCGATTAATCGCGATTAATTGCATCCAAAACAAAAGTTTGTGTTTACATAATATTTGTGTGTGCACTGTGTATAATTATTATGTATATTTGAATACACACACATGCATGTATATATTTAAGAAAAATATGTTATATTTATATATAAAATATTTACATTTATAAGATAAATTATATAAATATATATACAGTATATACATGCAAATATTTCTTACATATATACATGCATATGTGTGTATTTATATATACATAATAATTATACACAGTGCACACACAAATATTATGTAAACACGAACCTTAATTTTGCATGCGATTAATCGCGATTAATCGATTGCCCAGCACTAAAACTAATACAAGCATATTTTTGCAGATGCAATATTTGCACTTCTCAAGTGCAGCTTAAACGTTTTGGGGCCACTTTAATTGAATATGTATGAACTGATAATCTATTAAACACCATAATAATTTTTCTTAATGCCGTTTATGATGAATATGTGTGTATGTTTTGCAAGAAAGCCTTGCTTTCATCAAACAATTTGAATCCCAAATGGGGGGGTGAAATGCGTTTTGTAAGCACGGAGCTGAAGCCACACCCTCGCGGGGAGCAACGCACACGTTCGAGGTGTCCTTGGAAACTCCAAGCGCCTCGCGCATCCGGTCAGGGGTTCAGACCTAATGCACAGCGCCCGTGAAAGAGTGATGGAGGCTGAGGTTCGAGAGCACCATGAATGACAAATACCACAAGGCAGCTCGGGATGGCTACCTTGACCTGCTGAAAGAAGCGACGCGGAAGGACCTGAACGCCCAGGATGAGGATGGCATGACACCGACGTTATGGGCCGCGTACCACGGCAACCTGGACGCGCTGCGGCTCATCGTCGGGAGAGGGTAAGACTGCGCGTCAGTGCCTGCATTTACAGTTACACCAGCTGGGTTTGTTCAACTTTAGCAGAAGTTTAACCCGTATGTTTGCGTGTGTGAGAGGCATCACGCAGGAACCGGCACTGGTCACAGTCATACCATCACACCCCAGTGCTGGTGTCACGACGGAGGATTCTTCACAGCGCTGATGATTTTATTGGAGTTAATTGGGTGTGGAACATGCAGTTCTCAAATCTCCAAATCTACTTCCTTAAATCTGTACTCGTGATATTTATGGTAGTTTTATGTAATATTTAATTACACCATGTCATACTGAGGTCGTATTAACACGACACCATAAATGTCAGGTTTATTCACTGTTTTATAAAGTTGCCCCAAAACGTACTTCTGATAACAAAAAACTGACTGGTTTTATTCAAGTCAAAAACATTGTGCAGAACTGAATCTCAACACTGACTATATTTGATTACAACAAAATACCTTCTTAAGAATCAGATACTATACTGTAGAAAAAATCAACTGCACTTTATAACACTGTCAAGCATGAAAACCAAATTCTTATTGAGAGTTCTTATAGAAAAAAAAACATGAAATAACAACAAATACCAGTACGAAAACAATAATAGCCTATCTATTATTGTTTTTGTCCTGGTATTTTTTGCAGTTTTTACCATGTTTTTGAATTCATGTTTTGTAGATCTAATTATCTGTTTTGTACTGGTATTTGTTTGTTTTTTTGTTTTTGTTTTTTTTGCCATTTTCCCATGTTTTTGAGTTCCTGTAGTTCTAGTCATCTGTTTTTTTTACTGGTACTTTTTTCCCTGATTTTTTTCCATGTTTTTGAGTTCCTGTAGTTCTAGTGATTCGTTTTGGTACTGATATTTTTTTTGCCATTTTTTCCATGTTTTTGAGTTCCTGTAGTTCTAGTGATTCGTGTTGGTACTGATATATGGGTTTTTTTCATGTTTTTGAGTTCCTGTAGTTCTAGTGATTCGTTTTGGTACTGATATTTTTTTTGCCATTTTTTCCATGTTTTTGAGTTCCTGTAGTTCTAGTGATTCGTGTTGGTACTGATATATGGGTTTTTTTCATGTTTTTGAGTTCCTGTAGTTCTAGTGATTCGTTTTGGTACTGATATTTTTTTGCCATTTTTTCCATGTTTTTGAGTTCCTGTAGTTTTAGTGATTCGTGTTGGTACTGATATATGGTTTTTTTTTCATGTTTTTGAGTTCCTGTAGTTCTAGTGATTCGTGTTGGTACTGATATTTTTTTGCCATTTTTTCCATGTTTTTGAGTTCCTGTAGTTCTAGTGATTCGTGTTGGTACTGATATATGGTTTTTTTTTCATGTTTTTGAGTTCCTGTAGTTCTAGTGATTCGTGTTGGTACTGATATTTTTTTGCCATTTTTTCCATGTTTTTGAGTTCCTGTAGTTTTAGTGATTCGTGTTGGTACTGATATATGGGTTTTTTTTCATGTTTTTGAGTTCCTGTAGTTCTAGTGATTCGTGTTGGTACTGATATTTTTTTGCCATTTTTTTCATGTTTTTGAGTTCCTGTAGTTCTAGTGATTCGTTTTGGTACTGATATTTTTTTGCCATTTTTTCCATGTTTTTGAGTTCCTGTAGTTCTAGTGATTCGTGTTGGTACTGATATATGGGTTTTTTCATGTTTTTGAGTTCCTGTAGTTCTAGTGATTCGTGTTGGTACTGATATATGGGGTTTTTTTCATGTTTTTGAGTTCCTGTAGTTCTAGTGATTCGTTTTGGTACTGATATTTTTTTGCCATTTTTTCCATGTTTTTGAGTTCCTGTAGTTCTAGTGATTTGTGTTGGTACTGATATATGGGTTTTTTTCATGTTTTTGAGTTCCTGTAGTTCTAGTGATTCGTTTTGGTACTGATATTTTTTATTTATTTTTTTTGCCGGTTTTTTTCCCATGTTTTTGAGTTCCTGTAGTTCTAGTGATTCGTTTTGATACTGATATTTTTTTTTTGTGCCGTTTTTTTTTTTTTTTTTTCATGTTTTTGAGTTCCTGTAGTTCTAGTGATTCGTTCTGGTACTGATATATTTTTTTTTGCCGTTTTTTTTTCATGTTTTTGAGTTCCTGTCGTTCTAGTGATTCGTTTTGGTACTGATATATTTTTTTTGCTGTTTTTTTTTCATGTTTTTGAGTTCCTGTCGTTCTAGTGATTTGTTTTGGTACTGATATTTTTTTGCCTTTTTTTCATGTTTTTGAGTTCCTGTAGTTCTAGTGATTTGTTTTGGTACTGATATTTTTTTTTTTTTTGCTGTTTTTTTCATGTTTTTGAGTTCCTGTCGTTCTAGTGATTCGTTTTGGTACTGATATTTTTTGCCGTTTTTTTTCATGTTTTTGAGTTCCTGTAGTTCTAGTGATTCGTTTTGGTACTGATATTTTTCTGTTTTTTCTCACGTTTTTGAGTTCCTGTAGTTCTAGTAATTTGTTTTTGTACTGATATTTTTTTTTTGCTGTTTTTTTCATGTTTTTGAGTTCCTGTAGTTCTAGTAATTCGTTTTGGTACTGATATATTTTTTTTGCTGTTTTTTTTCATGTTTTTGAGTTCCTGTCGTTCTAGTGATTTGTTTTGGTACTGATATTTTTTTGCCTTTTTTTTCATGTTTTTGAGTTCCTGTAGTTCTAGTGATTTGTTTTGGTACTGATATTTTTTTTTTTTTGCTGTTTTTTTCATGTTTTTGAGTTCCTGTCGTTCTAGTGATTCGTTTTGGTACTTATATTTTTTGCCGTTTTTTTTCATGTTTTTGAGTTCCTGTAGTTCTAGTAATTCGTTTTTGTACTGATATTTTTTTGCCTTTTTTTTCATGTTTTTGAGTTCCTGTAGTTCTAGTAATTCGTTTTGGTACTGATATATTTTTTTTGCTGTTTTTTTTCATGTTTTTGAGTTCCTGTCGTTCTAGTGATTTGTTTTGGTACTGATATTTTTTTGCCTTTTTTTTCATGTTTTTGAGTTCCTGTAGTTCTAGTGATTTGTTTTGGTACTGATATTTTTTTTTTTTTGCTGTTTTTTTCATGTTTTTGAGTTCCTGTCGTTCTAGTGATTCGTTTTGGTACTGATATTTTTTGCCGTTTTTTTTTCATGTTTTTGAGTTCCTGTAGTTCTAGTGATTCGTTTTGGTACTGATATTTTTCTGTTTTTTCTCACGTTTTTGAGTTCCTGTAGTTCTAGTGATTTGTTTTGGTACTGATATTTTTTTTTTTTTGCTGTTTTTTTCATGTTTTTGAGTTCCTGTCGTTCTAGTGATTCGTTTTGGTACTTATATTTTTTGCCGTTTTTTTTCATGTTTTTGAGTTCCTGTAGTTCTAGTAATTCGTTTTTGTACTGATATTTTTTTGCCTTTTTTTTCATGTTTTTGAGTTCCTGTAGTTCTAGTAATTCGTTTTGGTACTGATATATTTTTTTTGCTGTTTTTTTTCATGTTTTTGAGTTCCTGTCGTTCTAGTGATTTGTTTTGGTACTGATATTTTTTTGCCTTTTTTTTCATGTTTTTGAGTTCCTGTAGTTCTAGTGATTTGTTTTGGTACTGATATTTTTTTTTTTTTGCTGTTTTTTTTCATGTTTTTGAGTTCCTGTCGTTCTAGTGATTCGTTTTGGTACTGATATTTTTTGCCGTTTTTTTTTCATGTTTTTGAGTTCCTGTAGTTCTAGTGATTCGTTTTGGTACTGATATTTTTCTGTTTTTTCTCACGTTTTTGAGTTCCTGTAGTTCTAGTGATTTGTTTTGGTACTGATATTTTTTTTTTTTGCTGTTTTTTTCATGTTTTTGAGTTCCTGTCGTTCTAGTGATTCGTTTTGGTACTTATATTTTTTGCCGTTTTTTTTCATGTTTTTGAGTTCCTGTAGTTCTAGTAATTCGTTTTTGTACTGATATTTTTTTGCAGTTTTTCCCATGTTTTTAAATTCCTGTAGTTTTAGTGATCTGGTTTTGTACTGGTATTTTTTCTTGTTTTCGAGTTCCTGTAGTTCTAGTGATTCGTTTTGGTACTGATATTTTTTGCCATTTTTCCCATAATTGATAATTGGTATTTATTGTTGTTTTTTTCATGTTTTTAAGTTCCTGTATCTCAACTGGCAGAGCATGCCGTTAGCAACACCAAGGTCATAGGTTCGATTCCCTGTTAATGTATGGACTGATTAAAAATGTATACCTTGAATGCACCTTAAGACGGATATACTGCCCTTATTTGTTTGCAGTGTCATTTGAGTTGTTTTATCACTAAGGATGCATTAACAATTCTACATGATTTGATCGAAGGCCACTCTGTTAATGCAGATAGACGGCAGATAAAAGTGAACACACAAAAGCTTTCATTAGAGCTGACCTGGTTTCCTCTGCAGACCTAGTGGCCCTTTATAAAAGCTCTTAATTGTCAGAAGTTCTCCTACTGCTCGGCAGTTCTGAATGGATAATCGGACTGTTTGAACGTTGAAAGCCACTGACTATCGTGTGATCTCCACATAAAGCAAAGCAAGCATCGCATTTCTGTGTTAGAGCCAACTTATGACCATGTACACATAGGGATTCAGTAATTAATCCCTTCATTTGGGTGTTTCTTCTCTGTAGTGATTAAGTCAATGCACTGCATGGATCCCTGAAGCATGAATTCCCACGATAATGCCCAACGTTTACAGAAAAAAGGTTTTCAAGAGGTCGTTAGTGCATTACCGTACATGAGAACAGAGTCTGACTCATGCTATTAGAAGTTAAGCTAAGAAATAGGGACAGTAAAATGATGGTAAAAATAGTAACGGCAGTAAAAATAGACATTTATGGGTGGTGGCGATCATATAGCAGTCATTTGTTAAGTGATGTTAGGAGATAGCATATGATATTATATATATATATAGTTCTGTTCTAGTGTTTTATAATGTTCTGACAGTCAAAATGACAGTTCATAACTCGCGGCCGAAGACAGCTGCAGTACATGTCTGATTGTTTTGGATAAGGATCTTTAAGGGTCTGTGTATGTGATAAAATGGAAGTATTGGCATGCAAAAAATCAAGGTCAGGCAGGTTAGCGGGTCATAATCCGAATTCTGGCTTGACCCAGTACAGCACACAGCTCCCTTTGCTAACTGTGAAAACCTTGCAGCTTTTCTCATCCATAATGCATCACTCCAAGGCTTCACCTGTCAACCATTAAATATTAATTAGGCTCAGCCAGCACTAGTTGCAGAAAACAGAAAGACACAGCTTAACTGTATAGTAAAAATTAGGGCTGCACAAATCATATATACATCATAGTATTATATTATATTATATTTTTATATATTATATAATGCAACTATATTGCATTGATACCTTTTAAAATAATATATGTAAAATGTATTTATGTGTGCATTCATATAATTTTCAATAGCTCAGTTAAAGAGAAAATAAATCAACTCAAACTTTAAAACCAGCATTTTTAAGTGCCGTCTAAGTCACCCAAAAGTAAAGCAAAACAAAGTTTCAACCTGAGTTTAGTTTCAATTATCATATCATAATGCACCCCACTGTATTGAGTCTTACTGCAAAGTGTATCGTATAGCAAGGACTTATAACATCCACGCCGAGCTCTAATGGAAATGTGTGATCATATCTAATAGAGAACTTGATGCAAATAGCTTTTTATATTTCAATAAACCAGATTTGAATGATTGTGTGCTTAAAATGCAAAGTGAACAGTATGTAGTTTCTAGCGGTCATATATTAGCAAATTATGGCATGCTGTGACATTAATTGAGAAATTTGCTTCTTTGTTGATCAGGCTTGTGGTTATGCAGGAATTTAGTGTGACACAACTCTTATCATTCTTCTTAGTAAGGAGACACCCAGTGAGTTACCTCTTATTCAGGCAGGTGATCAAATTACAGATCCAGTGCTCTGGATCGGCATTAGCAGAGAAAACCCTGGATCACTGGCTTATATAAGAAAACATACTAAGATTTGCTTTATGAGATCCTATGCGTTATAGAACACACCTGTTTGCTCTTTCATGACATTTGATGATTTTAGATTTCAAATGCACGGAGCAGGTTGTTTCAGTTTCATAGACCTATGCATTATTTACTGGCCTTCATGGATGACAAGCCAGTGCTGAAAACATAATCAAAAAATCATGGGATTGCCAGCTATTCTTGGGGTATGAAACAAGTGATAATGACAGCCTTATCCAGTTTCACCTAACACATGAAAGTGTGAATTATGTTGCCATGTCATGTATTAAATATAACTCTATATTATAGGTCATATGGTCTGAGTCAGGGCTGCCCAGTCCTGTTCCTGGAGATCTACCTACCTGCAGAGTTCAGATCCAACCCTGATCCAACACACCTGTCTGTAATTATCAAGTGCTCCTGAAGATCTTAATTAGCTGGTTCAGTTGTGTTTGATCAGGGTTGGATCTAAACTTAGCAGGAAGGTAGATCTCCAGTAACAGGATTGGGCACCCCTGTTCTGAGTAGAAGTTTCATAAAGGTCACAGTTAAATGCCACACCTGATATGGATCTATCACGGCTCTACTTTTAGGGGGAACCCAGACAAGTGTGACATATGGGGGAACACACCACTCCATCTGGCTGCCTCCAATGGCCATCTCAACTGCCTGTCCTTCCTGGTGTCGTTTGGTGCCAATGTGTGGTGCCTGGACAACGACTACCACACGCCTCTGGACATGGCTGCCACCAAGAATCACATGGATTGTGTGCGCTATCTGGACTCCATCGCTGCCAAGCAGACAGCCCTCAACCCCAAGCTAGTAAGCAAACTGAAGGACCGGGCTTTCCGTGATGCCGAACGGCGCATCAAGGAATGTGTTAAACTGCAGCAGAAGCACCGGCGGCGTATGGAGCGTAAATTTCAGAGAGAGACAACAGAAGCCTCAGTCTCGGATGCCATGAGCTTCTCCAGCTACGCCAGCAGCACCTTGAGTCGCAAGTTACACCACTTCAACACTGCCACTAATGTGCCATACTCCCAGGTCAGAATCTCTCAAATTCCTCTTCAATGCTTAAATATTTGATGGTAGTTACAACTGAAGCACTGAAGCAGATTTTTACCCAACTTTGTCACTCTAGGCTACTCTCCATGCCACAGCCAGGGGCAAAACTAAAATCCAGAGGAAGCTTGAGAAGAAGAAGCAAGGTGATGGGACATTCAAGATTTACGAAGATGGCAGGAAGAGTGTCCGCTCTTTGTCTGGCCTTCAACTAGGCAATGACGTCATGTTTATGAAGCAGGGTACGTACGTCAACCCTAAGGACCGGTCTCGTCGCAACATACGGGACATGTTCCCCAATGACAATGAGGATGCCGTCTCGCATGCCATCAGTGAACCCGACCTGCACGGTCAAGATGTGGACTACTCCGAGATCAGCACCGACTCAGGCCACGACTCACTCTTCAACCGTCCCGGCTTGGGCACCATGGTTTTTCGCCGCAACTATGTGAGCGGTGGACTTTTTGGCATTGGTAGCAGAGATGAAGGCAGTCTTGTAGGCAGCGAACGGGGTGGTAATGTGCGCCTGCGCAGCCGGATGAATCGTGTGCCCAGTCTGGATGAGGACAGCATCGGAAGCGCCCGTAGCCTGCAAGAGAGGAACGTGCAGGAGCTGCCGTGGGACGAGGTTGAGCTGGGGCTGGATGACGATGATGAGCCTGACACTAGCCCACTGGAAGTGTTCCTGGCCACACAGAGCATGAACGAGTTCGTTCCTATCTTCAAAAGAGAAAAGATCGACCTAGATGCCTTGTTGCTGTGCTCTGATAGTGACCTCAAGAGCATTCACATCCCCTTGGGGCCCCGCAAGAAGATCATAGACACCTGTCAGCGCCGACTGGAGGCCATCGATGACCCAGGTTGCATAGAAGACACTGAGTTGTGAAGTTCTTCCATTAATGTCTGTTTTTACTTCAATGAATGTTAAAGTTGAAGAATAAGTAAGAGTTTACAGAACCATTGTACCATTTTTCTTTGAAGATGGCAAAAGTTATTTTTTCAACATTTGGCCAATGAAACAATGCAGAGATGCTAAAGAAAGCCTAAACTAGGAGTGTCCAATTCTGCTCCTGGAGGGTCACCGTCCTGCAGAGTTTAGCGCTCATGTAACCGGTTTCACTCCGAGCGGGTTTCGAACCAGCGTTTCTTGCATGGGAGGCGGGTGCGCTAACAAGGGCGCTAAAGTCCGCAATCTCAAGGATGCCAGGGGAGTGAGGTTTACATGCACAGCTCTTACTAGTTTGCTTCTGTTACACTCACTCCCTAAATCTCACTCCCGTCCGGGTCATGGCACCAAATCTAACCGGTCTTACTCGACCCACTTTGAGCTAGTGCACCTCTTGAGGCCTGGGGAGTGAGGTTTACACGCACAGCTCTTACTAGCTTGCTTCTGTTACACCTACACACCTGCAAGGAAGTTTCTAGTGATCCTGAAGACCTCTTTTAGTTAGCTCAGGTGTGTTTAAATAGGCAAATCTGCCCCCAGAAGCAGGATTGAACACCTTTGGCCTAACTCAACTCTAAATAAGGCAGAAATGAAAACAACCTGTGTTATAAAGAAAGAGTCTCTTGCAATAATGCAATAAAACTTTTATAGTAGAGGTTTATAGTGGACCAGTGTTGAAATAGCTGAATGACTATATTACCTAACTGACACAAACAGGGCAATATGCATAAAAATGGTAATTAAGTTTAAATGTAATGGTTATGACATGTCATGTGGCAAATGCAGAGAGCGGAAATGAGGTCACATCTCATTACATGCACTCTTAGTCTTATAATATAGCTGCCCCCATGGGGCATATTTCTCAGTGCCTGGATATTTCTATACAAAATGTCATTTAAGACATAACTTGTGTATATAATTTGACAAATGTTTCATAATTCTTTGTTAGACATGCAAAGATCAGTATGTGCTACACAACATGGTGGTAATTGTAGCTGTGCTATTCTTGTTATTTACACACAGGGAGATTTGGATACATGATGTAGGCCATTGCAGCTTTGTCTAGGTATTGGACAGCTGTAAAAGGTGAAATGTACAGTAAATGGATTAACAGTGTTGCTGTTGTGGGGACTGTATGTTTGTCTACACCCTCACATTATGTGACACGTAATGTTTACATGTATCTGGCCATAACACGTTTTTTGAAACACGAGTAATTGGGTGAGTTGTGTGATGCATGGTTGCGTTAGCTTACACAGAGAGCCCTTTGTTGATCCTGGAGCTTTTAGTTGCAGAGCGCAGAACTCATTACCACCGTGTGTTCGTTTATCACAACGGTCCTTTTTTGTTGAACTGAAGTATATCGTCAGTAAACTGTATGGTTCATGCACAGGTCTGCAGTACAGCAGGTTCTTTAACGTCCATCTGTGATTGAATTATTACATGATGTCTTCCTTCAATATTTATTGCTCAGCATTTACAGCCATGTTTTATAACGCATACATCAACTTTATTTATAATGACATTTGCTGGTATGTAACAATTAAACAAATTCATAAACTTGCAATTTTTGTGAAGTGTGGTTTTGTCTGATCATTGTAAAGATATGATTAATGTGTTAACCTTTAAAGTGGAAAATAGCCATTTTGGTAAGTATTAATGAACTGAATCTTTTGTTTCATAGTATTCCCCTGCCTCCCTTTGTGCACACTGCAATAGTTAGGGGTCAGCAAACTTGTATTATAAATGTGATCTCTTACATGACTGTTCAAAGCCTGTGGAGAACGAAAGGCTGTAAATGCCATGACTGTAAAAGCGAACAAATTTGTTATGAGCAACAGCTTCAGTGATCCCTACAGGACAATAATTATGCTAAATATACAGTATATAATATATATAGACATCACCAATCAGAACTACACTCCTAATAGGAGCTAAACATGGTATTATTTTATTCTCTAGTCCTTTAGAAAACCATCTTTGTACCGGTGATTTTAAGCGATTTTCAATCCTATTCCTGGGGACCCACAGCACTGAACACATCCGTCTTCTTTATTTAACAATTTGACCAGATTTAGATCATCAGCTCATTAGAGAGCTTCATCAACTGAACTGAGCATGTCAGATAAAAAAAGACATAAAAATTTGCAGTTGTGGTTCGCCAGGACCAGGATTAAAACAACTAAAGGACTAGAAGCCAACACAGAACTAACAAACCTTTTTAAAGAGCCATTTAGCAACTCAAGAAGCCGACATGGGTCCTTGATAAGAATTGAGTTCTTTACTGAACAAGTACTGCTGAAGAATCTTTATTTTTAAGGATGAATAACAGCATTTGTCACAAGCAGAGTCAGTCTTGCTATCTATCAAACATGGCAAGAATCCAGAATTGAAAGTTGTCACCTCAAAATCGGAGGTTGAACCTGATATTAATTACTTGTTTGTACAGACTGACTTGAAGAGTTTTTTTTTATATTTGAAAGGTAAATGTTGTGGCAACAAACTTCACATGGGATTATATAAACACTGACATAGTATTATTTATTTATTTATTTAAATGCAGGTTTGAGTTAAACCCTGATTTAAAAGAGTAATGTAACACAATCCCAGATAACCATGCTTTTATTTTTTTATCAAGAGAAATACCTTTGTGTGGTATGAAAGTACAGTGAATTTTCTATACATTTTTTTTTTTAATATTTATAAAAAATTTTCCCCCATTTAGTTATTGATTAAATTCTGCAGATTTAAACATCAGTTATTTTTTTTATCTTTAAGAAGTTGCAGGTTATTTTGTCATCACATCCAGCATCAGATCAGCTAAAACTACACTTGTCATGCATTAAATTCAGTTTCATCATAAACAGGATTTACAAAGTGCACTCCCGACTGGGTTAGGGTTATTGAGTTCATCGTCTCTGTCCCGTACAGCCCCGGTACTTCTGGCATCATAGTTGGCTTGTCAAACATGGGGTTGTCAAAGCTGTGGTCCAAGGGGCCACCCAGCTCCCCAATGTCGCTATTGTTCTTCCATTTGCTGAGTGAGGGGATGCTAGGCATTCTGGGTAGTGTAACAATGCCACGCCGATAGAGGAGAATAACGACTGCAAGTAGACCCACTCCGATCAGGGCGCCCAGCACTGCACCGACCACTACCCCCGCACTGTTTCCAGCTACTTTGCTGCTGCTTGCCCCCGATGACGCCTGGAACTCTGCGCTGTTGATGCCAATGTTCGAGCCGTGGTTGTGCACATCCTGCACTATGTCACGAGCAAGAGCTTCGGCCAGCTTCCCGGCTTCCTGACCCGTTTTCTGGTCCAGAAGCAGCACCTGAATCTCTTGAGTGGCTCCGAAAGGAATCACTCCCAGCAGCGTCTGCTCCTTTGACACTTTCGACATGGCCATCAGTACAGACTCATACTTATGCTGGCTGAGAAAGAGATGCTGCAGCCGTTGACGATACGACTCAAAGTTGAAGTTCGAAGAGAACTGAACGTCCACAATGGCGCCACAAACATCGCAGCAATGTCCCACTGGGTTCAGGGGTTTCTTGCACTCCAACGGATCGCATTTCACGTTTGCACAGATCTCGTTGCGATTTCTGGAGTTGTCGCAGATGCATCCCGTGATATCGCCGCAGCCTGAACCGACAATGCTAAGGGACGAGGAGCCATGGAACTGCAGCCTGCCCGAATCGGATGAGAGGTACTGAGAAAACTCAGAGCTGCTGGTGAACTTTTTCCCAAGCACAGACACACTCTTCACAGGCACATCATGATCACATGAAACATCCACACGGAATGAGGTGGCCTCTCGAAATACAACGTCGTCAAACTGGCACGGGACACTCTCCTCGTGGACGGAAAACTGATGTGTACCTCTGTGCAGGTCGTCGATAGTGGTCGCAGCCACCCACAGTGACGGGTCGAACCATTTCAGATATTCAGGGTCTTTAAACTGTGCCGTGACCCCAGATCCACAACCCGGATCTCCGCCCTCTCTCACAGAAAACCCAGCGCCAGACGCCAGAATCAGTTGTCCGTCCACTGGCAAGCTCATTCCACTGATAGTGTGAGCCGTTTCTACGTACACCGACACTTTCCTCTGAGCTAAAAACACCACTTGGTCATTACCGCAGGGTACAGAGCCTTTATCCCAGTTGGTTGCGTTTTCAAAATTAGTGTCTGGAATCCATTGCTTGTAGAGGGCATTAGCAAATGGTAAAATGCAAAGGAAAAACAGGACGTTGTGTCGAAGAGCCATCGTGAAGGGAATGAGTAGTAGAAAGAAAAACAGAGCAACCTTTGGTCCGTCACATGAGAGTCCAAGCTATAACTTAGTGAAAAATTCACAAGAACTATTTTGTCGGTAAAACATCTACCACAATGACAATAAAGGCACACATTAGGGTGGCTGTAAAATATTTAATAGGCCAGCTGTTGAGCAGTGGGTTTCACGAAAAACATGACCTCCCATGAAAAACATGACAAGACATACCTCTGTCTCTCATTTCTTCTTAAATGTAGTGATGCCATGTTGCCAAACTGTAATGCCATGCTACTTCAGTGGTACTAAAAGATGCTGTGAGCCATTTCCACCATTTCGCTAACTTAGACACTGAATTAGACTAGCCCCACCACTACAACCGCCATCTCTCCAAAACCTTGCCCTCCAAAGACATGACAGCCAATTCAATGCCGTATGCAAAATGATTGACAAGGCAAATAGTGTTTCTGATTGGCTGAAAAGTGCAGGCTATTTCAGAGATGTGGCAGGTAATGGAGTGTTTCTCCACATCATTTAAAAAAATATACAGCACTTTGCATAAGCATGTTCATTTACTATGATTAGTTCTTCAAGTTGCCCTGGTACTACCTGGAACATGTACCCAGCAATACTATTAAAGGTTGGATTATATATAGTTAATTCTACTTTACCTGCATACATACAGTTTACTCACATTAAGCAATATATAGGCTACAGAAAATCTCGACTGCGTGATTGTTTATATCATTGCAAAATGTTAATTATGACATAACGTATCTAAACAAAGTCTATATGTCCTACTCTATATAAAGTTGTTTATCATTTATATCCAACTTTATCCGCATATAGTATAGGCTGCTCAAGAAAAACAACACTATAGCAAAACTGCTTGATTTTTTGTAGCAAAATGTAATTAAATTATCGCCTAGCTCTTTATATATGTTGGATATAAGTATGTCCAACTTTATCCTTATACATACAGCATATACTATATATGGCCTCCTTTATAGCATATCTCAACTGCTTGATTGCTTGTATCATCGCAAAATGTAAACTATGTTAGCACCAAGCTCTAATCTGCCAAATGAAACTTATAAAGCATGAAAATATTAAGATATTATTCATTAATATCATAAAGCTCCTTTGAAACTATGTGAAAAGCGCCATCCAAATACATTGGACTTGACTAAAAAAAGGTAATGTTGACTTAAAACAGCTGATATCAAGAGAAGCAAAACTCTTTTCATCTTGGACTTTGTTGACCTTTTACTCTAGTTTCAGAACAGCTTATCAACACTTTTATTATATCTGTATTAGTTCAAAAAACCTTTTGTTTGGGCAGGACCGGTGCTGAAGCTGCATGTCGACGGCGTCGTCACGTGATGACTGGTGTTTTTCTAACCGCCGCTAGTCAGATAATCGACCAATCACAATCGTTTCACAATAATGTTTAAAAATGATTTTATGACATTTCTGGGGTATATTTCCTTTGTTTCTTACATATGTAAGAATCTTTGTTTATCATAGATTTTAATAATTATACTTTGTACTATAAAAATATCAAAAGTAA
Source organism: Coreius guichenoti (assembly GCA_039654105.1). Classification (NCBI taxonomy): domain Eukaryota; kingdom Metazoa; phylum Chordata; class Actinopteri; order Cypriniformes; family Gobionidae; genus Coreius; species Coreius guichenoti. Next base: position 6,292,920 of record CM077171.1, on the reverse strand, counting down.
GGTTAAAACGTCGTGAGATTTGCCTGTGATTCTTTGAGGAATCATTATTTGAGCCACCAAGCGCCCCCTACAGGAAGTACCACTCAAATGAAATATTAGTAGCGTTTGCTTCTCATAGAGTGTGTGTTAACATACACGTCAGCAGGAAATAAGACTACCTGCGCCAGCATGATCAGACAGGTGAGTTGTCACTTATATTTTCTTTAAAGAAATCTCTTATGAAAGACCCCTAATGCCTATATGATTCCTAGGTCGAGTTTTGCATCTGCTGTCAAGTTTAAGTGCAGCTCTGCATGACTTGTGGATGAAAGATCGTTGCATTAATAGGCTATACTACAAAAACTTTCTATTCAGAGACAAAAGATGTGCTGAACTGATACATAATTTGTTTTGAAGGACTCTCAGGGTGAAGTGCCATTATTCCATGAGGATGAAACTGCATTTAGGGAGAGGAAATCAAATATCAAGTGAGTTTTTAGATTTGAGAAAACAAATGGACTAGTGAAATTGACATTAAAGACACAATATGTAAGATTTTTGGATTAAAATATCCAAAAACCATTAGAATGATGAAAAATCGAATGACTAGAACTTTTTTTTATTGACTTATATACTTACATTATGCCAAATGTTTCCAAGAATGTTTAAATCCAGAGAAATAAGCAGTTTTATACCATCCCATTGACTAATGACTAATGAACTATTAATAATTGCGGTTACAACTGGACTAAGAGCTGAAAAAGCCTCTTTAAAAATATGTGATGGCAAAACATCAGAAGGGCAAACAGAAGATTTCATACTAGATACGATATCAAAAAGCTGTGAGGGAGACACTGGTTGAAAAAGCGAAAGAGCACTATCACAAGGGGGCGCTTCTAGAGATGAAGAACTCTGAGATGAAATATTAGAGCGAATACCCTCAATTTTATGAATAAAATGTGTTAAAAATTGATCACACAGGTCAGTAGAAGCCTCAGATGGAATACTAGAAGAGGGATTAGTTGATTATTAGGGATTAAGAGAGCATTAATTGTGCTAAAAAAATGTTTTATACCTGTGTTATACCCTTGATTTACGGTTTTATTTTGTAGAAACCATGGAAACACCAAAGACGTTTTAATATATGATGTGTTTTATTAGACAGGTGAGCAACTGTTTGGATCATTCATGGACAGAAAACTAATCACTGTTATACAGATCAACACAGTTAGTCTTATTGTTTAAATCTGGTGTTCTTGATTTACCGCGAGTACCATGTTTTACCATGCCTAATATCGATCTCTTACTGCAATGTGAACAAGTGTCTCATAGTAGCGCCGAGCGAACGCACAGAGTAGCATTATAACATAACTTTCAACACACTCAAATGTGTGTAATATGATAAAACAGCGCTGCGTTACCACACATACACATGAGCGGAAGAAGAGGAAGCGCTCGTCTGTGGCAGAATAAAAGCTCCGCGAAATCAAGGCATCATCAAGCTACGTCTTTCTTTTGAATAAGCGACGAAAAATTACATATTGTGGCTTTAAATGACATTTAAAACTGTGATAATGTAGGTCTCATAGTACACAGAGCAGTCTTTTTTCATAAAAAAATTAATCATAAATAATATGTTCTCAGACACCCTCTGGCCTGTTTCTTTCATCTTTTCTTCCGCACAAGTGCCGTCCTGATCTACCTCTTTTGTGAGTTTCTCAGCCGAAGTTTTATTGCCAACATGGTTACCATCATTTTACTTCTGTCATGTGACTTCTGGACAGTAAAGGTGAGCATCTTACGTTTACTTTCTTAGTGCATGTTCCTGGTCTTCTTGAGCATGTTGTTCCAAATTAAAGGGATAGTTCACCCAAAAATGAAAACTACCCCATGATTTACTCACCCTCAAGCCATCCTAGGTGTATATGACATTCTTCTTTCAGACGAACACAATCGGCGTTATATTAAAAAAATGTCCCATTTGACCATTTCATCAGAAAGAAGTCATATACACCTAGGATGGCTTGAGGGGGAGTAAATCATGGGGTAATTTTCATTTTTGGGTGAACAATCCTTTTAAAAGTGCTAGTCTTTGAATCAATTTTCCATTTGGGCTGACATCATCATGTCGGTATGGGCGGAGACAGGAGACAATTAGCCTGTCAAAATAAAGGTCCCATCGTATATGTTTTCTCATTGAAATACGGCAGATTATAGAAGTAAAATGAAGAATGTAAAATTGAGAATGTGTAATAAACCTGATCTTCTCTATGTGTGGCACATTTCAAAATGTTTCTCTGTGTGTGTTGTTTTCATACAGAATGTAACGGGACGGCTGTTGGTGGGCTTGAGATGGTGGAATCAGGTCGATGACGACGGTCGCAGTCATTGGATGTTTGAATCCCGATCAGTGAGTCTCGCCAGCCACAGCTTTACAGCTTTACATACTGCAGGATATTAAAGATTTTTGCAACTCTGGAAGGCATTATATAAAGATATAATAAAAATCAAGTTTATGATTGAGACTAACAATACTGGGGTAATGTACAACTGTAATATATAGCTATAGCTGAATTTTATCGCAGCTCGATCAAAGTTTAATGGTTTTGTCACTGTTAGTGAATGCACAACACCTTCAGTTATGTAATTATTTTAAAGAACGAAACTTCCTCTGTAGAGTCACAGTGTTCAAATATTAAAAGAATAGTTCATAGGAAATCAAAATTCCGTCACATCATCACACATACTGACTCTCTTTGTTCTTTGGAACACTATGGAACATTTGTTAAGGATTTTAAGCAGCAAACAGAATTTAAAAAACCCATTCTGAAGTCACATGAGAGCTCTGTGTGAGGAACAGAAGCTGAAAAACATGTTTACCACAAACAATAAAACAGTAAAAATCTCCTCCGCTGCAAGTCTCAAACATTATTCTCCAATCTGCATATTCAAACATGCTGATCATGCACACATTTATGGAGTCATTTTGTGCTGTTTTGGAGCTTGAGCCAACTTAGAGTATTAGTAGTCTGCTTAATATCTGCTAACACTATATTTTGATGCATTATATACATGTCAACTTATTCTACTAACCCTAACCTAACAGTCTACTAATACTCTAATGAGAGTTAGTTGACATGTAGTTGCAAAGTTACTTATAGTTAGTAGAATGTCTAAAGTGGACCATCAAAATAAAGTGAAACCACATTTGAGCATGAGAGAATGAATACTGAGAGAGTTTTATTGTTGAACTATTTCTTTAATTCCTGTTTGATGTATTTCCTTATAGGAAAGCAGTAAAAACGTCGTCTCAAACTCTGATTCCCGCATTTTCTGGTTTGGTCTGATCGTGTGTCCGGTGTTTTGGTTTTTCTTTGTGTTTAGCTCCCTTTTCTCCTTCAACATAAAGTGGTTGGTGAGTTATTTAATCTTAAATGCATCAGTGTTTTACTGTGTAAAACCTCTGTGAGCTGTAACCTTCCTGACGTGTGTGTGTGTGTGTGAGCAGGCGGTTGTGATCATGGGAGTTGTGCTGCAGTGGGCAAACCTTTATGGATATGTGCGATGCAAAATAGGTGGTGGAACCAAACTGAAGAACATGGCAACTAACTACTTTGGCTTTACGCTCTTCAAAAAGGTAAAGAGAAACACTATCCCGTATATAATGCATTCCTAAATATTCCTTAACTGTTCTTTATTCTCTTACAGGCCGTAAACCAAACAGAAGGACCCTAATAAATCCGAATGTTATTGACTAGTGAGAATTTTGTCTGGTTGAGCTGTGTTTGTTTTTCAATCTCATCATAAATTATTATTTCTTCATGTTTCCACTAAAAAATGTTCTGTTTTGCTAGTTTGGTCAAAATTTGTGTTGCCTTAAGAGTATGTGATTATTTGTAAGATAATAATTTGTATGTAATAATTTCAGATAACACTGTGCTGGTGTATAGAATAAGTCTAACTAAAAGCATTATGAAGTCTTCTTCAGTTTTCGGCGTGTATGTGTTTCTACAGCTGGTCTCTAGGTGTCTCTGTTGCTCTGTTCTGCTGACCTGATCAAAGGGGCATTTCCCATAATCAATATTTGAGGAAATAAATAATAAGATCTCAAGTGCTAAAAGTGAGAATAGCGGCAGTGCTTAAAAATATTAAGTCCACAAAATGGGGAGATCTGACACGTAGTAAGGCACTTTAACATTTACAATAATTTTTTTTAATGAATAAACATAATTTTAATTTACATTATAAATTATAACCATAACTTTGGATGATTAGCCGCTTTGCATAGCTAGGATAGAAGTCTAAATTGTTTGTTACCTGCTGAATTTTACTCTCATAAGATCAATCATGAGTCAAAATTTTGAAAAGCTTTTAGTCAATATATGAATGCTTTTTGAGCTGTTACGAGCCTCACAGTAGTTCGCCTGATGAATTGTGTACGCTACTGTGTTGAAGCATCTGTGCACAGTAATATATGACTTCTTAAATGACAACTTTTGTTAGATCACTGCACTATAACATTCAGAAATAGGTCAGAGTGTACACATGGTTTTATGAATTTAGAGAATATATGAACAAACAACCATCACGAGCAGCCACTTAAGAATGGTTTTATAGTAGCTAATAGTACAGATCAATCAAAAGTCTAGTTTAAAAGGCTCTTTAAGCTAGGAAGTTTAATTTTGAGGTATCAGTCCACTGTCCTGGTCTTTGTTCCAGTCCACACCATGTGATTTCTACATGCAGTGTTCATCAAATTCTGTCACATCTATAAATATGCAATGCTATTGGACCCCAGTGGCAGCTTAGTTTAACGTGATAATTCAGACACTCAGTCTGGCTCAGCCAAAATAGTCATATAGTCATAATAGTCAGCCCATATCTCTCTCTCTCTCTCTCTCTATATATATATACACCGGTCAGGCATAACATTATGAAGTGAATAACGCTGATTATCTCTTCATCACAGCACCTGTTAGTGGGTGGGATATATTAGGCAGCAAGTGAACATTTTGTCCTCAAAGTTGATGTGTTAGAAGCAGGAAAAATGGGCAAGGGTGAGGATTTGAGCGAGTTTGACGAGGGCCAAATTGTGATGGCTAGACGACTGGGTCAGAGCATCTCCAAAACTGCAGCTCTTGTGGGGTGTTCCCGTTCTGCAGTGGTCAGTATCTATCAAAAGTGGTCCAAGGAAGGAACAGTGGTGAACTGGCGACAGGGTCATGGGCGGCCAAGGCTCATTGATGCACGTGGGGAGCGAAGGCTGGCCCGTGTGGTCCGATCAAACAGACGAGCTACTGTAGCTCAAATTGCTCAAGAAGTTAATGCTGGTTCTGATAGAAAGGTGTCAGAATACACAGTGCATCGCAGTTTGTTGCATATGGGGCTGCATAGCCGCAGACCAATCAGGGTGCCCATGCTGACCCCTGTCCACCGCCGAAAGTGCCAACAGTGGGCACGTGAGCATCAGAACTGGACCACGGAGCAATGGAAGAAGGTGGCCTGGTCTGATGAATCACGTTTTCTTTTACATCACGTGGATGGCCGGGTGCGTGTGCGTTGCTTACCTGGGGAACACATGGCACCAGGATGCACTATGGGAAGAAGGCAAGCCGGCGGAGGCAGTGTGATGCTTTGGGCAATGTTCTGCTGGGAAACCTTGGGTCCTGCCATCCATGTGGATGTTACTTTGACACGTACCACCTACCTAAGCATTGTTGCAGACCATGTACATCCTTTCATGGAAACGGTATTCCCTGGTGGCTGTGGCTCTTTCAGCAGGATAATGTGTCCTGCCACAAAGCAAAAATGGTTCAGGAATGTTTTGAGGAGCACAACAACGAGTTTGAGGTGTTGACTTGGCCTCCAAATTCCCCAGATCTCAATCCAATCGAGCATCTGTGGGATGTGCTGAACAAACAAGTCCGATCCACGGAGGCCGCACCTCGCAACTTACAGGACTTAAAGGATCTGCTGCTAACATCTTGGTGCCAGATACCACAGCACACCTTCAGGGGTCTAGTGGAGTCCATGCCTCGACGGGTCAGGGCTGTTTTGGCAGCAAAATGGGGACCAACACAAAATTAGGATATAATGTTATGCCTGATCGGTGTATATTCATGAGCCTGAAACGTAAGCAGAATGAATTGTGTATAAAGCCGTTGCTTTTGGTAGACATCATGCATTCTGACCAAGGCTTGTTTTTGTTGAAAAGACATTCATTCTGACGTCTTTGCTGATCGTTGCACTGGGAGGAAAGAGCATCTTTAACCTTTCTTGAAAGGTTTAAATCATAAAGTAGGCCAAGTGTTGACATGCTGGTTCGCTGCCCTAAGCATTTCAGCTTTCTTATAACCTCTATTCCAGTGAACCAGAACCCTTATTGTCCTCTGTCTGTGTCATGTGAGCACACCAAACACGTACAAGATAATGATGAGACAAAATAAGGCTGTTTTCATCAGAGTCGACACTAGATATTCACCAGTATTGACAATATTACATCTGAGACACACAAAAAATAGTAACGATGTGTTCTGATAACTGGGATGTGATATCTTCAATTTGGACTTCTTTAAAGGGAACCTTTTTACAAGATGTACTATATAAGTTTCCCCAGAATGTGTCTGTGAAGTTTCAGCCCGCAGATCATTTATTACACCATGTTGTAAATGCCCATGTTTGAGTGGAAGGGAAAACATGCTGTTTCCGTGCATGTTTCTTTAAATGCAAATGAGCTGCTAGTCCCCGCCCCTTTTCCAGAAGAGGGCTGTGCCTTTACAGCTCATGCCTCCGATACTAAAACACCAAAAACTAAAACATCTGCTTGGTTTTGATGATCATCTCTATCGCGCTCACGCTTACGTGACATTGCAGTTCTTTATCATCATGAAAGTTTATTATCTGCATGCGTTTTAAAGCCATATCAGTCTAAACTTCTGATATATGGTTTTCAGAGCACACACACCCGAAGCACGCGCACAGAAAGCTGGATCTCTTTCACGTCTTATTGCGCTTAAACTGTCAAAAACAAACAAAGTTCACATAAACACAGTCGGTTATGTCTGTGAACGTAAACAACAGGGAAAGAAATCGCATGTGTATATTAGATCTGTGTATTAAAGTGATAATAAACAGTACCTACTGCTATATATGCTGTTAATATGATCCAAACAACAACAAAAAAAACAGAAAATCACTCACTTCTCTTGACTGAATAACTTTAGTAGCTTTAAAAAGAACACATTTCGGCTGTTAAATGCTCTGGCGAGGAGATAAACGTGGCGGACTGTGTGCAGCTCACTGAGGGGCCGTCATATTGAGTACATTCCTGAACGGCTCATTTTGACACACTGTTTCAGATTTATGGGGAAAATAACTAACGGTGTGTATGGATGTTTACCACAATAGAGTGGTTGTGTACGCTTGGTCATTGGTTGACCTAAATTGGTATTATCTAATTGTGTACTTAAATTTAACAGCTGATTGGTTGATTGTAATCCATTACATACCTTTCTATCAAAGTTATCTGACATTATCAAGATGAACTTGTTCTGACACAGTTTAACTCTGAGTTCTTGTCATATTTTATTACCAGCTATAGCGAATAAACTGTGATAATGTGAGAAAATGTTGAAGGTGTCTGAATACATTTTGGTTTGACTGTATATAAATATTAAACATGTATCACACAATTCCATTGCCAGTTAATTCAGGAGGTTCTTCTGTAATGTCAAGTTGGATAAAACATCAGCTCCTTCATGAGCAAACATGGATATCAACTATACTTGCATCAATTTCTTTCCTTAATTCAACTTCCCTAAATTTAATTCTCAATTCAAATGTAGAAACTAAATGGCATATTATCACTTCAGCCGTGCTAATGTGCAGCACATAAAGCCCGCTTCATCCATCCTCACCGCACCCAACGCCAAAAGACAATCAAGTGTTTGTTGATATCAACAGCTTCTGCTATCACAACCGCTATCATGGTATCAACAATATTGTCTAATCCCATTACAATAGCACTTTAATCACCTTGCGCTTCATTGCATGCAACAACATGATTGCCTTTTATCTATTACAGCTGATGTCTATCTGACATATCTATTTAAATAAGACAATTTCTGTTATAGTGAGATCTCTCAATGAAAATTGATAATATAGTCACGGCACAGACAACAGTTTTTTAGGGACCCTCCTGCATAAATTTGGAAAATCTAGACCCTATACTGATTTTCACAGACTCAACGGGTTGGTAATACATCAGTGATGGTTATTGGACTAAAGTTTTGTGACACCTCAGACCCTTTTGAGTGTTCAGTCATGTGAAAGAGTCCATATGTGCAAAAAGTAGCTTGCTCAATAAAAGCAACCAGCAAACGCAAAGATAACACTCTCCACCAATCAGTTTTACACCATACTAAGTGGCCGTTTGCACTAAAAACGTTAATTTACACGACAGCGGCGTTTCGGGGGCCTGAAAATGGGTTTCAAAGTGCAAGTTTTTGAAAACAATACCGTTATCAATACCGTGTCGTCATTACGTGTTCAGTCTATAGGCGCGTAGTTTCTTTACAAAGTGGCATCGCCACCTACTGACCTGGTATGAGTAATACAGCGTTTTTAGTCGTTTTCCGTGAGAACGGGGGTTGTTTTGATACCATTGTCGTCTGTACACGAAAAATAGTACATCGTTGTCATGTAAATGTACCCTAATTAACAGGCTTTACTTTACAACTGTTTTGTGTGTGTGTGTTGTTAGCATTAATGAAAAGAGGACTGAATGGGTTATGTAGGGATGACAACCCTAATAATGAATTGTGAATAATGTTCAACACTGTACTCTTCACTTGCACTGGATGGGTGATCCATATCAATTAAAAATAAAAAAAATATATGTGACCCTGGAGCACAAAACCAGTCATAAGTCTCACGGGTATATTTCTGGCAATAGCCAACAATACATTGTTTGGGTCAAAATTATCCATTTTTCTTTTATGCCAAAAATCATTAGGATATTAAGTAAAGATTATGTTCCATGAAGATATTTTGTAAATTTCCTACCGTAAATATATCAAAAATGTATTATTATTAGTAATATGAGTTGCTAAGGACTTCATTTGGACAACTTTAAAGGTGATTTTCTCAATATTTAGATTTTTTTGCACCCTCAGATTCCAGATTTTCAAATAGTTGTATCTCAGCTCCTATCCTAACAAACCATACATCAATGGAAAGCTCATTTATTCAGCTTTCAGATGATGTATAAATCTCAATTTCAAAAAATTGACCCTTATGACTGGTTTTGTGGTCCACGGTCACAAATAATCAATCAACTTCATTCTTAACTTTGCTGACCAACAAACCAACAACAGATTTTATTGATTGGGTCATTAATATTAAGCAGCTGCTTTCTCTCAATGATGTAATGACATGTTGATTAATTGTTGCTTTGCAATGCATCTTAATTTCTACAAACATTACAACACTCATTTGTCATTTCAGCTCTAAGCAGGCTTAAGTTATCAGACACCGGATCCAAGTAATGAAAACATACTTACAACTCTCCCGTGTGCCGACAAGTGTAAAAATCCACACCTAGACAGAATAATGGCCTTCTTATAGGTGAGTCTCAGACTTTCTAAGCCACCTTTGACCCTCGGGTCAGTCGTAATTCTTAGAATACGGGCATTAAATCCTTTCAGCAATCTCTGAATGCCTCTTCGGCAAACAGAGTCATTCCCAGAAATGATCTCATTGGGTAGCTCACTTTACTCTTTTACAACACAGGTTGTTTATATGACCTTGAATACACTCCTAGTCCATTTTTCTTCACTCTATAGTAGTCGACTCTCATTTTTGAACAAGAATTACTAACTTGCGTCATAAAAGCAATAACCCTTAAAATGAGTCATGCTTTCAAAGGACCCACAGATCCACTTTTAATCCTACAGTCTGGACTGGTTTAACGACTTTACATTTATTGTTGCGCATCAAAATCTCAAATTCAATTGGTATAGAATTGTTGGATCATTATCTTTACCTCTTCATTGACAGATATTTTATTAATATTTAGAAATGAAAATCAACTTATTTTATTAATTTAACATGTATTACACGGACAGACTAACTAGATATTTAGCAATTACTGAGTTTATGAACACCAGAAGAGGATGGACGGACGCCTATCAAGGTTTTTACGTCTAGTTTTTTCTCCCTTTCCCAAATGGGTTGCTCACTGGAGGCTTTAAAGGGATAGTTCACCCAAAAATGAAAATTATCCCATAATTTACTCACCCTCAAGCCATCCTCGGTGTATATGACTTTCATATCTTTCAGACGAACACAATCAGAGTTATATTATTAAATGTTCTGGCTCTTCCATGCGTTATAATGGCAGCCCAAAATTTGAAGCCCAAAAAAGTGCATCCATCCATTATAAAAGTGCTCCACACGGCTCTGGGGGTTAATAAAGACCTTCTGAAGTTAATCGATGGGTTTGTGTAAGAAAAATATCCATATTTAACACGTTATAAAGTAAAATATCAAGCTTCCGCCAGATATTCAGTTCTTCAGAGCTTCTTCTGTATTCAACTTACGCAGAAAGTGTAACGCCTCTCACAGTTCAAAATGCTTACGCTACGTCTGACGTCATCGTCGCGCCAGTTACACTTTTTCTGTAAATTGAATACGGAAGGCGGTCCGCCAGAAGCTAGATATTTTACTTTGTAACGTTTTAAATATGGATATTTTTTTTACACAAACGCATCGCTTCGCTTCAGAAGGTCTTTATTAACCCCCAGAGCCGTGTGGAGCACTTTTATAATGGATGGATGCACTTTTTTGGGCTTCAAATTTTGGGCAGCCATTATAAAGCCTGGATTAGCCAGGACATTTTTTAATTTAACTCCGATTGTATGGAGGACCAAACCTGCAGAAATTAAAAATAAATGAATGAATGAATAAGTAAATAAATGAATGAATAAATAAATATACAAATATGTAAATGAATAAATAGATAAATAAATGTAATAGGAAAATAAATAGCAGAATAAACGACTTGATAAAATAAATGATTCATTTTTAATCAAATTAAATTTTGTATTATCTTTCCCTTAATTTATTATTTAACTTTTATTTATTTGTTAATTTATTTTAATATTTATTTTTACATTTATTTATTTATGCATTCATTTATTTATGCATTCATTTTTAGATTTATTTATTTATTGATTCATTTATTTTTACTTTTCCGTGTGCAACATGTAAATGAGGAGGGCGGTCCTTGTGTAGCTTCAGTGCATCATTGGTTGAGAGCTCACGCATAGAATCGTCAGACCAGCTAAGCGATAGAGGAGAGTTTTCAAACGAAGTAAATGGCGGCCGGATAGTTCTTTCACAGACACCAAACAACTTAGCAATGTTTCTAGCAGTTTGACCCATTGAGAGATAAGTTTCATTGGTACTTAACGGAAGCAAGTACGATGGACGTCCCACCGTACTGCCATCTGACTCGCACAGATTTTGAATGTGCTGGGAATTTTTTTTGCAGAGTTCCTAACAATTCAGTCTATACTTCCACATTCATATCGGAATATAGCGCTCCTAAAACAAAGATAAGCACATCTAATCTAAACAAGTCATTTGATGCATTGTTTTCGACTTCATTCGCTAAGTTGCGCAACTCTCTAACGTTAGCTATTTGTGAAACGTCCGCCATAGTATACATGCAACAGCTACAACCTGTCGAATTCAAAATGTGTGCGTGTCAGGTGGTACTACGGTTGTACGTGACGTCCATCGTACTTGCTTCCGTTAAGTACCAATGAAACTTATCTCTCAATGGGTCAAAGTGCTAGAAACATTGCTAAGTTGTTTGGTGTCTGTGAAAGAACTATCCGGCCGCCATTTACTTCGTTTGAAAACTCTCCTCTATCGCTTAGCTGGTCTGACGATTCTATGCGTGAGCTCTCAACCAATGATGCACTGAAGCTACACAAGGACCGCCCTCCTCATTTACATGTTGCACACGGAAAAGTAAAAATAAATGAATCAATAAATAAATAAATCTAAAAATAAATACATGTGGGAATAAATACATCTAAAAATAAATGAATGCATAAATATAAAAATAAATCTATAAATAAATATTAAAATGAATTAAATAAAAGTTAAAAAATATAATGTATAATTTAAATGTATAAAAGCAGAAAATAATAAATTAAGGGAAAGATAATGCAAAATTTAATTTGATTAAAATTGAATAATTTAATTTATCAAGTTGTTTATTCTGTTATTTATTTTCCTATTATCACATTTATTTATCTATTTATTCATTTACATATTTGTATATTTATTTACTTATTCATTAATTTATTTATTTTTAATTTCTGCAGGTTTGGTCCTCCATACTATTGTGTTCGTCTGAAAGAAGAATGTCATACACACCTAGAATGGCTTGAGGGTGAGTAAATCATGGGGTAATTTTCATTTTTGGGTGAACTAACCCTTTGGGCGTTGATCTTCTGGAAGGCAGCTTTGAATCAACACAGACAGCGAAAAGCGCTATGCAAATAAAATGACTTGGCTTGAGAGGTAATCAGTCTTTACTACAAAATCGTGAAGGCATCGCTGCACACGTATCACAGGGTTTATGGGAATTTCAACCCAATCTCCTGGTCTGTTACTGTAGATAATTTATATGTGATGATTTTGATATCTTATCAGGTTTACAGATCAGAGATGATATGGATTATCTCTAGTCAATCTTATAAGATTGTGTGTCCAATTTGGATAAGTAAATGTGCTTATCTGTAGCTCATCCTTATCTTTAAGTTCAGGACTTTTATCATTATGGTGATGGGCTGCACAAAGTCATTGGAGATGGTCACATGATACGATGGTGCGAGGGGAGTTGAAATGAATTTTTATGAGTTTGACATTAAATTAGTTATGAAACAACCTTGACTTTTTGAAGCGTTAGAAGTCTGGGGCTTGTTAGCATGCTATTCATTCACAGTGTGTGCTCTGTTAAGCTTTGTGTACACAGTGTAAACGCAGTGACATAGCACACTTAATGAACAGTAAAACTGTTTGTACAAATTTGCAGGTGCATTTACTATGATTTTCTTTTTAAAATGATGTTAAGTGCGCAAACAATTTTTATCAGCAAGTCATTTTCCTTGTTTGCATTTATATGCTGGGGCAATTCCGATATATATTTCCAAATGTGGGAATCTTGACTTCATAATGTTTGGCAATGGAGGAATGTGTTTGCACTCTCCCTTATTTTTTGGTGGAGTGTAGACGCAGGGTTGGTTACAGGAAGGTTGCTGGTTTGATTTTTGCAAGGAAAGAGCCATTATGCCTTTGAGCAGGTGCTTAAAGGTGCAGTGTGTAGTATTTGTGAGGATCTTTTGACAGAAATGCAATATAATATGCATAACTATGTTTTCAGTGGTGTATAAAGACCTTACATAATGAGTCGTTATATTTTTGTTACCTTAGAATGAGGCATTTCTCTCTACATACACCGTGGGTCCCCTTACAGTGAAGTCGCCATTTTGCGCCGTCATGTTTCTACAGTGGCCCTAAATGGACAAACTGATCTACAGAGTGCTACTCTCTGCTGTCTCAGACGACGACATCTTTGTCCTGTGTCGGCCACCGTAGCTTCTCTATGTGCTTCGAAAGGGACGGGTGAGCGGTGGGTGGTTGCAGTTCGCAAACCTCACCGCTAGATGCCTCTAAAATTTACACACTGCACCTTTAAAGAACTTATTGGATAAAAGCTTTTTATTTCATGTCTATTAGCTTTGATGTCTTCTACAGAAGTGGCTAAAAATGATGAAAGCATCTTTCCCTCTCGACAGCAGCCTTAAAGGTGCAGTGTGTAAATTTTAGCGGCATCTAGTGGTGAGGTTGTGAATTGCAACAGTCCACCGCTCCCCCCTCCCTTTCGAAGCACATAGAGAAGCTACGGTGGCCGACACAGGACAAAGATGTCGTCGTCTGAGACAGCAGAGAGTAGCTAGTGCTAGCGCATTTTTAAACTGGGAGAGCAGATTAAATCCCTCCATTGAGAACAGAGCATGCATCAATGACAACAGAATGACACTGATTAAGTTAAACACAAGTTTAAGGAGGAGCTGGGTTGCAAAGCAGCGTGCAGTGAAAGCAGCCAAGCAGGCATACTGAACTGAAGCTACGCTTAAGTAAGGCGCCCTGTTTGAGAGTTGCCAATTGAGTGCATAGAAATCGGATCAGCTGATATGGGCGGGGTTTGAATTATTGCCAATCAGCTGATAGCGGAGCTTGACTACGTGGCCTGCCTGAACTAATGCAGAATGCTTGATTTATGTATATTATATTGCATTTCTATCAATAGATCCTCCTAAATATTACACAGTGGACATTTAAAAGTAGCCATTTATTCTGGCAAAAAAAAAAAAAATCCAACCCAGTGCAACCATTGGAAAAACGTGTCTGTGGCGACCATAGACTGTAAAAAAAGATGGATGACACTTCACTCTCTTCCATTGTAGAAAAGCCGCCAGTGTCCCAATATGGCACTGACATCTTGTGCTGATTTGGGACCTGAGTTTACACAGTAGAGAGCAGGAAGTAGAGCCGCTGTATCAAGGCCCCCGCCCACACTCCCGCAGAATTGGTTAGTACAGTTTACTGCATAACAACTCATTATGTCAGTGTGAAATAAACAGTTATGGAAATGTAGAAATTAAAGTTGAAGCTCCGATCTCCTCCTGAAAATCCTGAAAAAAGTCTGTTAGTGCCTCAGTGATACTGCTTTTACTACTTTTCTCAGAGAAGCTGTCAATCATGACGTCACATCCCCTTTTTTATAGCATCAAATAACTAAAACCAAACTTATTTAAAGAACGAACACTTGAACTTACATCAGTGTGATAAAAACAGCCTAAATGACAGAAACCATCTTTGGAAAAAAATTATTTGAAGTATAATTTCAAAAAATCAAATCAAATCACCTTTATTTATATAGCGCTTTTTACAATGGCAATTGTTTCAAAGCAGCTTCACAGTGGTAACAGGAAAATAATGCAACAGAATTTGATTCGGCTGTACAGCCGCTCTGGAGAAAACAGTAATGTCATCGTCCAGCTCAGTTCAATTATCATATAGTGTCAATGCGGGCAGATCAGTAATATAGTTGAATATTTAGTGTCCCCAACTGAGCAAGCCAAAAGACAAAGGCGACGGTGGCAAGGAACCAAAACTCCTTCAGGGCCAGAATGGGAGAAACCAGGCTCAGTCGGGGTGCCAGTTCTCCTCTGGCCGACGAACAAATAGTGTATGATTATGATTCTGGCAACATTACAGGTCAGAAGTCATATTAGATCAATAGATATTCGTAGGATTATTCGAAAGATTGGAGTCGTCATGCCGGGGACGGGTTTAATGAGGATGTCGTGTCGATGCAGCGTTTACAGGGGGGAGTTTAATTGACACGGTCTCTACAGACACTTTAGGGATATGGTCGTCATGTCCAGGCTAAGGTCCACCATCTGGTCCGGATACGGCCCGGATCCGGCCGACTGCAGTAAACCTCGGGATAAACAGAGAGACTAACATTAGCGTAGATGCCATTCTTCTTATGATGTAACGAGTACATCAGGTGTTATGGGAAGTGTTCCCGGTTCCGGCTGACCTAGTTAATGCAGCCTAAAACAATCATTTAACTGATTTGAATAATAGAAATTAAAAATGTTTTATGTGTATGCCATAGTAAAGAGATGTGTTTTTAGTCTAGATTTAAACTGACAGAGTGTGTCTGCTTCCCGAACAATGCTAGGAAGACTGTTCCAGAGTTTAGGTGCTAAATAGGAAAAGGATCGACCGCCTGCAGTTGATTTTGATATTCTAGGTATTATCAACTGGCCAGAATTTTGAGACCGCAATAGACGTGATGGAGTATAATGTGTTAAGAGCTCGCTCAAGTACTGGGGAGCTAAACCATTTAGTGCTTTGTAAGTAATCAGCAAGATTTTAAAATGTATACAATGTTTAATAGGGAGCCAATGCAGTGTTGCCAGAACCGGGCTAATATGGTCATACTTCCTGGTTCTAGTAAGAACTCGAGCTGCTGCGTTTTGGACAAGCTGCAGTTTATTTATTAAGCGAACAGGGCAACCACCCAGTAGAGCATTACAATAATCTAGCCTTGAGGTCATGAACGCATGAACTAACTGTTCATCATTTTGCATTGAAAGCATGTGCTGTAATTTAGATATATTTTTAAGATGGTAGAATGCAGTTTTACAGGTGCTAGAAACGTCGCTTTCAAATGAGAGATTGGTATCAAAGAGCACACCCAGGTTCCTAACTGACGACGAGGACTTGACAGAGCAGCCATCGAGTGTTAGACAGTATTCTAGGTTACTACTTGTGGAGTTTTTTTGTCCAATGATTAAAAATTCAGTTTTTTCTGAATTAAGTTGCAGGAAATTACTAGTCATCCCACTTTTTATATCAGCTATGCATTCCGTTAATCTTGTGAATTGGTAAGTTTCGTCAGGGCGTGAAGAAATATAGAGCTGAGTATCGTCAGCATAACAATGAAATCTAACGCCATGCTTCCTAATGATATCTCCCAGTGGTAGCATGTACAGGGTGAAAAGCAACAGTCCTAGCACTGAGCCCTGCGGTACTCCATACTGAACTTGTGTTCGGTGTGACATCTCTTCATTTACTGCTACAAACTGATAACGGTCAGATAAGTATGATTTAAACCATGCCAATGAAGTTCCACTAATGCCAACATAATTTTCGAGTCTATTCAAAAGAATGTTGTGGTCGATAGTATCGAATGCAGCGCTAAGATCAAGTAACACTAACAGAGAGATACAATCACGATCGGATGATAAGAGTAAATCATTTGTAACTCTAATGAGAGCAGTCTCAGTACTATGATACGGTCTAAATCCTGACTGGAAATCCTCACAGATACCATTTCTTTCTAAAAAGGAGCATAATTGTGAGGACACTGCCTTTTCTAGTATTTTTGCCAGAAAGGGTAGATTTGAGATTGGCCTGTAATTGACTAATTTTGTAGGATCAAGTTGCGGTTTTTTAATAAGTGGTTTAATAATAGCCAACTTAAAAGTTTTCGGTACATATCCTAATGTCAAGGATGAATTAATGATATTAAGAAGAGGATCTATGACCTCTGGAAGCATCTCTTTTAGTAGTTTAGTACTTTTTAGTAGTAATTACTTTTAGTAATTTGATTGTTTAGTTTGTCTCGTGTCTTATTGGAATTCATGGAGAGGGTGGGGTTATGAGCTATACTGAGACCAGCCACCTGGGGGCGATCGAGACGCTTTGGCTTCACTTTTCAGGACTCGTGCGGCACACTTGGTGGCGACATAAATTATATTACGGCTTTTTCTCAATTCCAAGAATGCAAAGAACGGACTTGCGTTCTCGTGGAGACCGGTCTTGCTAGGCGACCTTGAAAGAACGAACTCGGAAGGACGCAAGGACACAGAACACATCCTTGTGAGTTTAAAGCTTACAGGCTTCCGTACATCAACCACCTGCAGCGTCTTCTGGGATTTGTAATGTTTCGATTCTCTCAAGTCTGCATTCGATGCATCCTTGATATCAAGAACACATCCGGGTACTTTCACGTGTCCTCTGTACTTGCGTTCTTGAGTATTGGAATTGAACTTTGACGGTTGATGATGATGTAGAACAAGAACATAAGGACGCAAGATCGCTTAAGAACGCATATTGAAAAACGGCCTATGTTGCTTCTTGGACGTTTCGCAACACTTTCCAGTGGGTGGCACTAAAAGCGCGTCCAAACAGATGGGCTGTGCTTTACGTTGGCTATACGTATTGCGGCAGTTCAGAAATGAAATATCAGGTGAGTGGCACTAAAAGTTTTATCCGGAACCGATGAACATGAATCTGGCAGAGTTGGTTGTTGGTTATTGCACATATATAATTACTGTATAGTTTGTGAGAAAATAAATAAAAGAGTGTGAGTGTAGAAATAACACTGTCTTTGTTAATTTTCTGTTTAAACATGTTTTATGCCATTTATACACTCACAGACATCAGCATTCGGAACACAACAATGGTGACATGCCAGCATACAAAACACATTTGTGGCTCCCAGCATGCATTGCGGCATGAATAAATTATGCAGCTGAATTATTTTTTGATTGTTACCATTGTTGAGGTTTGTATGATGAGTGTTGATGTCTAAGTGTGTCTCAACATCATAACTTTCCAATAGTTTTGAACAATCTTACACAAATCGCTTCAGTTACAAATGATGTTTATCAAATCGGTTGACTTTATTACTTTCTTCTCAAAAAATGCTTCAATTCCAAAAGTAAGCAAAACTACAGAAAAAGTAGTTGTTTAAACCAATTTAATACAGTCATTTGACCATTAAAGCAGCCAAGATGATCTGCTTTATCAATGCAGAAATGTTTTCTGAAAACACCTGCAATTACTGAAAAAAAGTGACTTAACAAAAGTCAAGGGTCAAGAGGCCATTTAAAGCAAACACTGATCACCATAATGGTGACCTCAAACAAAAACCAACATCTAAAGCTCTGTTAATTCTCAATAAGAGCTTCTATAGGCGTCTGACAGAAATAAAGTCAATCTGGTTAGTAATGCGTAAAGCTGGTAATGCTGTTTGTGGAGTTGTTTAATCCTCCTCTGCTGAGATCTTCAGAGATTTACTGTTTTTTTATCTTCAGTTGATTTCATCTAAGGCCGTGGCTGAAGAAAGTTGTAGTTTGTGTTTTTGTTTCTCTTTCTTTCAGTGCTCGTTCACAGCAGGTGTTTGAATGATTGAGAGAATGTTTGAGGAACATCATACCTTTTGGAACCAACACTAAATATTTGGAGAATGTTCTTCTAACAAAAATCTGTTAGCTGGGCATGTGCGCAGTTCAGTTACACAGCTCTTAAATGAATATATGAAGCGAAGCAAACTTTTTTCTTAAATATCGACAACACAAACAACAAATTGTTCGTCACTACAGCAACAATAGACCCCCATTACTATAGCAAACCAAGTTCAAATAAAAAGACTGTAAATCTTAAATATCTATGTATCAACTAAAAAATCACTATTTGTTGACTATTAGGAGCAAACTAGCATATCAAATAATACAAAGCATCACTTCAGACCTTAATTTCATGGGGTCTGTTAGCATCTGTTGACATTTTCTGCGCTAAATGGCATATGTATGCTCTCTCATGATGATTTAATTATTGATTTCAATGCCGTTTTGATTGTTCTGAACAAGGAAGCACTACACTGTAAAATCCAACAGTTGTTCTTACTAAGACTTTTTAGTTAACTTTACTTAATGTCCAATAATTTGTTGAATTTACTTAAAACAATTTAGTAATCTGAACTATTTGCATGCTATGCCTTCGTTACTCAGAAAACCCAAGTAAACATTACTTGACTGGTTTGAGTACCATTTTGCCAAAGCAAAAAAAAATAAAAAACAGGCGGGCCAAAAGGTTTTTGAGGCGGGGGAATTCTTAATAGACTTTTCACTAATTTCCTCCACTTCTGCAGTCATCGTTCTTCTTAGTTGCATTCACTCATTTTCCAGTCTTGAATGTTATTGACAATACAACTAAAAATTTTGGGAGAACGTCACATAAGTTGACTTAAGTTGACAAGTTGACATAAATTCATATTGATTTCCTAAAATTTCTCACCATTATGGTGATCAGTGTTCCCTTTGGTTGGCCACTTGGAACTTCATTTGTATTATTGTAATTCTCTTTCTATTGATGCAGCGATGCAACAAGAAATCACAATGATTTGATTTCAAAGGAAGGGAAGTAATAAATATTATATATATATATATATATATATATATATATTTGTAAATGAATGAATGAATTATATATATATTTGTAAATGAATGAATTAATGATATATAACAACTATATTTCATGTCAAATAATGATCTTTTAACATTTTATTGTTAACACTTATGACAAACTTTTAATTGGGTTGATATAATCCCTCTATATTTGTGACAATATCTTGCAACTGACCATGCTTGAGTCACACACAGACTTCAACATTCAGCATGCAAAACACAACAATGGTAACAAGTTGTTTTTTTTTTGTTGTTGTTTTTAAGACCATTACAATTTTATTTGCTGTCGTTATTGGGGTACTATAATAAAATAGTAAAATAAAGCCAAAAATAGTAAAACAAAGCAATTAATTTATTCATGTCGCAGTGCATTCTGGGAGTACAGATCACAGATAGAATTAAGTTGACAAAACTTAAATGGTTTAAGTAAGAACAACTTGATGCAATTAAGCTTACTTAATTGAGTGTTAAGTGCATTCAGTGCTAGTTGAACTACTAAAAATACGTTCACTTTACTTGAAGAAAATGTGAAAACCGATTTCACATAGTTTTTTAAGTCGCCATAGCTGAAAATGACAGGTTAAAATTATGTTGAGAATAATAGTATTTAAGATGTTTGCAGAACATAATATAACACTGTTAGTTAAATGGAATTACTCAAGTAATCTTACTATTAAATCTTAAGTAAGATTAGTAAATATTCTAGAGTATGTTAACTAGAATTGGCATTAAACTAACTTGATATTTATTACTTAGTTTACTTGGGAGGTGTTAGCTTTCTTTACTTTTAGCTGATTATTAAATTAACTTCAGTTTTCCCTTTAAGTTTGCTTTGCAAAAATAAGGCAATCGGTTTCCAAACTTTAAGTAAACTGAACTTGTTAGAATTTACAGTGTACAAACCCACTTGCGATCTTTCTTGAGGACCATTAAAGAGTTTATTTTGAAGTCATAAAGTACAAACCCGATTCCAAAAAAGTTGGGACACTGTACAAATTGTGAATAAAAACAGAATGCAATGATGTGGAAGTTTCAAATTTCAATATTTTATTCATAATACAACATAGATGACATATCAAATGTTTAAACTGAGAAAATGTATCATTTTAAGGGAAAAATAAGTTGATTTTAAATTTCATGGCATCAACACATCTCAAAAAAGTTGGGACAAGGCCATGTTTACCACTGTGTGGCATCCCCTCTTCTTTTTATAACAGTCTGCAAACGTCTGGGGACTGACGAGACAAGTTGCTCAAGTTTAGGAATAGGAATGTTGTCCCATTCTTGTCTAATACAGGCTTCTAGTTGCTCAACTGTCTTAGGTCTTCTTTGTCGCATCTTCCTCTTTATGATGCGCCAAATGTTTTCTATGGGTGAAAGATCTGGACTGCAGGCTGGCCATTTCAGTACCCGGATCCTTCTTCTACGCAGCCATGATGTTGTAATTGATGCAGTATGCGGTCTGGCATTGTCATGTTGGAAAATGCAAGGTCTTCCCTGAAAGAGACGACGTCTGGATGGGAGCATATGTTGTTCTAGAACTTGGATATACCTTTCAGCATTGATGGTGCCTTTCCAGATGTGTAAGCTGCCCATGCCACACGCACTCATGCAACCCCATACCATCAGAGATGCAGGCTTCTGAACTGAGCGCTGATAACAACTTGGGTTGTCCTTGTCCTCTTTAGTCCGGATGACATGGAGTCCCAGTTTTCCAAAAAGAACTTAAAATTTTGATTCGTCTGACCACAGAACAGTTTTCCACTTTGCCACAGTCCATTTTAAATGAGCCTTGGCCCAGAGAAAACGCCTGCGCTTCTGGATCATGTTTAGATATGGCTTCTTTTTTGACCTATAGAGTTTTAGCCGGCAACGGCGAATGGCACGGTGGATTGTGTTCACCGACAATGTTTTCTGGAAGTATTCCTGAGCCCATGTTGTGATTTCCATTACAGCAGCATTCCTGTATGTGATGCAGTGCCGTCTAAGGGCCCGAAGATCACGGGCATCCAGTATGGTTTTCCGGCCTTGACCCTTACGCACAGAGATTGTTCCAGATTCTCTGAATCTTTGGATGATATTATGCACTGTAGATGATGATAACTTCAAACTCTTTGCAATTTTTCTCTGAGAAACTCCTTTCTGATATTGCTCCACTATTTTTCGCCGCAGCATTGGGGGAATTGGTGATCCTCTGCCCATCTTGACTTCTGAGAGACACTGCCACTCTGAGAGGCTCTTTTTATACCCAATCATGTTGCCAATTGACCTAATAAGTTGCAAATTGGTCCTCCAGCTGTTCCTTATATGTACATTTAACTTTTCCGGCCTCTTATTGCTACCTGTCCCAACTTTTTTGGAATGTGTAGCTCTCATGAAATCCAAAATGAGCCAATATTTGACATGACATTTCAAAATGTCTCACTTTCAACATTTGATATGTTATCTATATTCTATTGTGAATAAAATATAAGTTTATGAGATTTGTAAATTATTGCATTCCTTTTTTATTCACAATTTGTACAGTGTCCCAACTTTTTTGGAATCAGGTTTGTAATTGTTATTCTTGAGGTCACAGTGGTGGTCCAGGGTAAGGTTGTGTGTTTGCATTCGGTTAATAATTCATTAATAAATGGTGAGCGTGATGGTGTTTCAAGAGAAAAGATGACAAAGCATGACTGTGATTAGAGGGTGTGTTCTGCAGGGAAAGTGAGAGACAGCTGAGGAAACACCAGAGATTAGATGCTATTGTGTCAGGATTTTCAACTGGGATGCTCAATTATGTCTCTGCTTCTGATGTGCAAACACCATTATGGATGGACGAGAAGTCAAATCAAACCACTTTAAAAAATTGTCTATGCCAGATTTCTCACTTTGAATAAATGCAGTGTCAGACAGGGAGTGCCCAAAAACACACGTGAATTATTTTTTAATATCCAGGTGCAAAAAAAGTCCTGCAACACTGAATTCTGTGACTAAATCGACCTGGCTAGGTAATAAAAGTAATTTTAAGAGTCTTTTGAGGAAGTTTTATATGGAATCAGTTTAAAAATTGTAAAATGTGTTTGTCACGTGTCTCCAAAGAGACTTGAAACAGAAAATCTCACAAAATAGTCCTTTAATAGGAATCTCGAATACTCAGGAAAGATAGCAGATACACAACAGACATCAAACAGGAAGTATTTATACAAAATGAGCGAACTAAACAGGAACAGCTGGATAAAGATGAACTAATCTTTATCCAGCTTTTACAAATCTATTGCAATATCCATTTATCACCGTTTTCTCCAGAGCCGAATCAAATTCCGTTGCATTATTTTCCTGTTACCACTGTGAAGCTGCTTTGAAACAATTGCCATTGTAAAAAGCGCTATATAAATAAAGGTGATTTGATTTAATCAGTAACTGTAGAAAAACTAATGAGACCTAATACAGAAATGTCAGGAACCAACTAAACAGAACATAATCGTGACAGTGTTAAAACAAGCTGAGATTACTACACTCTTATTTGTAGCTGAAATTTATTCAGAATATCTAATAAACGCATTTGCAAGTGCTTGTGAAAATTAATTGTGCTATTGAATGTGCACTTTAAATCTTAAAACTGTATTTGCAGATCATATAATATTAATTAAATAAATAAAAAGGCCACTGAAGTGTACATATAAAGAGAGCACTTCATAATGTCAAATTAAAGCAATAAGCCCCACAAAGCCGTGGTTTACATTGCTTTTATAAAACGTGATTTAAAAGTGCTGGCTAATGCTAATTGTAAATTCTCTAAGATTATTATTCACGTCGGCACAAATGATGTTCGACTTTGCCAGTCGGAGATCACCAAAATTAACATTAAAGAGGTGTGTAAACTCGCAAGTACGATGACAGATGACGTTTTTTGCTCTGGTCCCCTCCCCGTTAAAAGGAGTGATGAGATACTTAGCAGACTATCATCACTCAATGGCTGGTTGTCTAAGTGGTGTCCGCAAAATAACATAGGGTTCATAGACAATTGGAAAAGCTTTTGGGGCAGACCTGACCTGTTGAAAAAAGATGGTATTCATCCTTCCTGGGATGGTGCCGCTCTTCTCTCTAGTAATTTGGCACATAGTCTTAGAGCTAAACCTTGACTAACTGGGGCCCAGGTCAGGAAGCAGACGGACTGGCTTACCTGACCGCCTGCTAGCTGTCTCACGTCACAGAAGTCAGATAAATCCCAGCACATAGAGACTCTTTCACCTAGATATTATCACATAGAGACTGTGTCTGTTCCACGAATTAGTAAATACAAAAAAACATCAAAACCATTCAATGGTAAAAATTTAATTGATGTCCAACAAATAAACAACAGATATAATACAGATGATCAAATGATAAAGCTCGGGCTGCTGAATATTCGATCCCTTTCCTCAAAAGCGCTTATTGTTAATGATATGATTACAGATCATAACCTAGATGTGCTGTGTTTGACAGAAACCTGGCTAAAACCTGACGATTGCATTACTTTAAATGAGTCCACCCCCCAAGATTATTGTTATAAACACGAGCCACGTCTGAAAGGTAAAGGGGGAGGTGTTGCTGTAATTTATAATAATATCTTCGGTATTACTCAGAAGTCTAGTTTCAAATGTAATTCCTTTGAAGTTTTGGTGCTTTATGTAACGTTATGTAGTGAAATTGATAAATCCCGTTTGCCACCAGGGCCCCATACAGACTTTACCAGAGAATTTGCTGATTTTCTATCAGAGTTAGTACTGGCTGCAGATAAAGTCCTAATTGTTGGTGATTTTAATATCCATGTAGACAATGAAAAAGACGCATTGGGATTGGCATTTAGAGACATTCTAAACTCTATTGGAGTAAGGCAACACGTGTCAGGACCCACTCATCGCCGTAATCATACGTTAGACCTAATACTGTCACATGGAATAAATGTTGATACCATTGAAATTCTGCAGCAGAGCGATGACATCTCAGATCATTACCTAGTATCATGTACACTTAATTTAGCAAAGGCTGCAAAGCTGTCCCCTCATTTCAAATATGGCAGGACTATCACTGCTGCGACTAAAGATTTCTTTGTAAATAATTTTCCTCATCAGTTTCATCTCCTCAGGATCCCAGATAGCCTAGAGGAACTCGATGTTGCAACAGAAACTATTGACTCTCTCTTTTCCAGCACTTTAGACACAGTTGCTCCCCGGCGCTTAAAGAAGATTAAAGAAAATAGTCCAACGCCGTGGTACAACGAGCACACCCGGGCCCTTAAAACAGCAGCCAGAAAAATGGAGCGCAGCTGGAAGAAAACAAAACTAGAAGTTTTTCGCATTTCGTGGAAAGAGAGCATGATTGCATACAGAAAGGCCCTAAAAACTGCTAGATCTGCTTATTTCTCGACTCTCTTAGAAGAAAACAAACACAACCCTAGGTATTTATTCGATACAGTGGCTAAATTAACCAAAGATAAAGCTTCACCTTCTGATGTTTGTAAACAGCACAGCAGTAATGACTTTATGAACTTCTTTACTTGTAAGATTGATAATATTAGGAAAAAAATTATAACCATGCAGCCGTCTACTACAGTATCACATCAGACAGTGCATTGTAGTGTCATTGAGGAAAAATTACATTTATTCACTGCTATAGGAGAAGAAGAATTGGCTAAACTCGTTAAATCATCAAAATCAACAACATGTATGCTCGACCCTATACCGACTAAACTACTAAAAGAGATGCTTCCAGAGGTCATAGATCCTCTTCTTAATATCATTAATTCATCCTTGACATTAGGATATGTACCGAAAACTTTTAAGTTGGCTATTATTAAACCACTTATTAAAAAACCGCAACTTGATCCTACAAAATTAGTCAATTACAGGCCAATCTCAAATCTACCCTTTCTGTCAAAAATACTAGAAAAGGCAGTGTCCTCACAAAATACGCTCCTTTTTAGAAAGAAATGGTATCTGTGAGGATTTCCAGTCAGGATTTAGACCTTATCATAGTACTGAGACTGCTCTCATTAGAGTTACAAATGATTTACTCTTATCATCTGATCGTGGTTGTATTTCTCTGTTAGTGTTACTTGATCTTAGCGCTGCATTCGATACTATCGACCACAACATTCTTTTGAATAGACTCGAAAATTATGTTGGCATTAGTGGAACTTCATTGGCATGGTTTAAATCATACTTATCTGACCGTTATCAGTTTGTAGCAGTAAATGAAGAGATGTCACACCGAACACAAGTTCAGTATGGAGTACCGCAGGGCTCAGTGCTAGGACTGTTGCTTTTCACCCTGTACATGCTACCACTGGGAGATATCATTAGGAAGCATGGCGTTAGATTTCATTGTTATGCTGACGATACTCAGCTCTATATTTCTTCACGCCCTGACGAAACTTACCAATTCACAAGATTAACGGAATGCATAGCTGATATAAAAAGTGGGATGACTAGTAATTTCCTGCAACTTAATTCAGAAAAAAATGAATTTTTAATCATTGGACAAAAAAACTCCACAAGTAGTAACCTAGAATACTGTCTAACACTCGATGGCTGCTCTGTCAAGTCCTCGTCGTCAGTTAGGAACCTGGGTGTGCTCTTTGATACCAATCTCTCATTTGAAAGCCACGTTTCTAGCACCTGTAAAACTGCATTCTACCATCTTAAAAATATATCTAAATTACGGCACATGCTTTCAATGCAAAATGATGAACAGTTAGTTCATGCGTTCATGACCTCAAGGCTAGATTATTGTAATGCTCTACTGGGTGGTTGCCCTGTTCGCTTAATAAATAAACTGCAGCTTGTCCAAAACGCAGCAGCTAGAGTTCTTACTAGAACCAGGAAGTATGACCATATTAGCCCGGTTCTGGCAACACTGCATTGGCTCCCTATTAAACATCGTATACATTTTAAAATCTTGCTGATTACTTACAAAGCACTAAATGGTTTAGCTCCCCAGTACTTGAGCGAGCTCTTAACGCATTATACTCCATCACGTCTATTGCGGTCTCAAAATTCTGGCCAGTTGATAATACCTAGAATATCAAAATCAACTGCAGGCGGTCGATCCTTTTCCTATTTAGCACCTAAACTCTGGAACAGTCTTCCTAGCATTGTTCGGGAAGCAGACACACTCTGTCAGTTTAAATCTAGACTAAAAACACATCTCTTTACTATGGCATACACATAAAACATTTTTAATTTCTATTATTCAAATCAGTTAAATGATTGTTTTAGGCTGCATTAACTAGGTCAGCCGGAACCGGGAAGACTTCCCATAACACCTGATGTACTCGTTACATCATAAGAAGAATGGCATCTACGCTAATGTTAGTCTCTCTGTTTATCCCGAGGTTTCATGCAGTCGGCCGGATCCGGGCCGTATCCAGACCAGATGGTGGACCTTAGCCTGGACATGACGAACGCATCCCTGAAGTGTCTATAGAGACCGTGTCAATTAAACTCCCCCTGTAAATGCCGCATAGACACGACATCCTCATTAAACCCGTCCCCGGCGTGACGACTCCAATCTTTCGAATAATCCTACGAATATCTATTGATCTAATATGACTTCAGACCTGTAATGTGCCAGAATCATAATCATACACTATTTGTTCGTCGGCCAGAGGAGAACTGGCACCCCGACTGAGCCTGGTTTCTCCCAAGGTTTTTTTCTCCATTCTGGCCCTGAAGGAGTTTTGGTTCCTTGCCACCGTCGCCTTTGGCTTTTGGCTTGCTCAGTTGGGGACACTTAAATTTAAACTATATTACTGATCTGCCCGCATTGACACTATATGATAATTGAAATGAGCTGGATGACATCACCGTTTTCACCAGAGCGGCTGTACAGCTGAATCAAATTCTGTTGCATTATTTTCCTGTTACCACTGTGAAGCTGCTTTGAAACAATTGCCATTGTAAAAAGCGCTATATAAATAAAGGTGATTTGATTTGATTTAATTAAAACATCTAAAAATGTATAAAACTGATCAGAGATCAGGTTGTTCACTGGTTCTCAGTGACTGCTCCTGATTCATGGGTTCACAGAGATCATCGCCCCCTAGCGGTGAACCATTGACATTTCGAAACGTTTCGAAACAGTTATGATGTAACGAAGCCTCGTTTTCTGAAATCGCGTGACTTTGGCAGTTTGATACACGCTCCGAACCAATTGATTCGAAACAGAAGATTCGTAAAGCTTCGAAGATTCATGAAGCAGTGTTTTGAAATTGCATCACTATTAAAAGGACAAGATATCACAGCGGACATTCAACGGATTTTTTTATTACGAACATAGGACTGACCTGAAGGAAAATGCTATATCTAAAAGCAGGTAATACACTCGCTCACTCAATCTCTCTCTCTCTCTCTCTCTCTCAATAAGTCAAGCTTTAATGAGCAATATCAATGAGAACAAACACGTTTACGTTTGCTAAGAGTGGTTGCTATGGGTGTTGTGTAGTGATACACAGAACCGTTAGGTGAAGCGGTCATAGACAACTATTGACTAATCAGAATGAAGGACTGGAACTAACCGTTTTATAGTAAAAGTTTTACTTAAAATACATATTAAATCGTGTTTAAATGATCTTTTGTTGTGCTTTAAAGAAGTGCACTTATTTTGATGTGTCAACTGACATACTTAAATGTTAAGTTGCGTGAATTTAAAGTTAATATATTTTAAATGTACTAAATTGCAATGTCATCATTTACAATTGTGTAATTGCAAATATACTTTACACATTGACATTAGAAATGACATTAAAGTATATTTTATTTTACCACAAACACTTGTCAGTACATTCACCAGTACACTTAAACCATATTTCAAAAACTATAGAAATAATTATGAAACTACATGTAAAAATGCACTTAAGTCAATGTTAAATTCAAAATAATTTAACATACATTTATACTTTTTGCCTACATATTCTTTTAAAGTATATTATTTCTGTAATGAGCACTCTTTTTAAAAATAAAAAATAGTGTTGATTGGGACACTTTTTCCCAGTCATCTCAATGGCAAAATGTGTCCCAATAAACCTGAACACACGCCCTATTATTACTCCTGAGGATGATGATGTGTAGCGTTATGTGAATATCTGCAGTTCTTTATGTGGACTTCTCTTGACACAGATTCTTTGTGGAGCCATTAAACTTTTATTATAGTTGTTGTTATCATTATTATTATTAAGACTTTATGATTTTATTATTTCCTTATTTGTGACCCTGGACCACAAAACCAGTCATAAGGGTCAATTTTTTTAATTGTACAGCTGAATAAATAAGCTTTCTATTGATGTATGGTTTGTTAGGATAGGACAATATAGGATAATAGGACAATAATAGGATGTAAATATTGAGAAAATCGCCTTTAAAGTTGTCTAGATGAAGTCCTTAGCAACTCATATTACTACTAATAATACATTTTTTGATATATTTACGGTAGGAAATGTACAAAATATCTTCATGGAACATGATCTTTACTTAATATCCTAATGATTTTTGGCATAAAAGATAATTTTGACCCATACAATGTATTGTTGGCTATTGCCACAAATATACCCGTGAGACTTATGACTGGTTTTGTGCTCCAGGGTCACATTTTTCCTTGATTTACCCTTCCTGTTTACATCTCTTCCTCTCCATCTCCAAGTTTGTCTCTCTGTTTCTAGAGAAAATATAGAATATCTGTTTCTACATAAAATATAATCTAGACAGCCGTGCCCCACTGCTCCACACTCAGTCAAAGTTTGGATCAATCCACATTTATGTGCCAACATTGCGGCAATTTCCTCATTTTTATCAGACAAAATGCGTCACCAACCTGTTTTTATGACATATGTTCATATTACACCCATGATGCAACGTGTACAGTCATACAGCCATTAACCTACAGTCATTTCAAAAAGCCTTTTTTCTTTTCATTTCACTGTAAATGATTATTTGTTGTTTCCAAATTATATTGCTGCTGTGTTTCCAACAACGTCTTATTGCAGGAACGGTAACACTTTACAGTAAGGTTTCATTTGTTAGCATTAGTTGATATTAAATAACAATAAATAATGCTTCAACAGCATTTATTAATCTTAATATCAGCATTTACCAATACATTTTGAAGATCAAATGTATCTGTTAACATTAGTTAATGCACTTTGAACTAACAGGAACATTTTTTTTAACTAACATTAAAAAAGGTTAATAAATGCTGTAAGAAGATATTGTGAATTGTTAGTTAATGCATTAACTAATGTTAACAAATGACACCTTATTAAGTGTTACCATTTTTTAAGTTACTGTTGTTTTTACAGTGTTGATTTTTTAGGTTTTAAACACATTGTTTGTCCTATATTTTTAAACGATATTAAGTTCCTTATTTTTTTTCTTCTTTTTCATTGACTCTTGTTCATTATTTCATTGAGTTATGCTCAGATGTTGATTTGATTTAGTTTATTTTCACCATATAACTTAACATAAAATAATTTGGGTAATACTCTGATAACAGGCGACTGATGCAATGCTAAATATTTTAGTGTAAAGGTTGTATGTAAGTACTGTAAGCAAAGATCATCTTAAAGCTATCCCCTTTTGTTACACAAATGAACTTGCAAACATTCAGTTTAGTTTGATCTGGTTCTGGTTCTCGAGAGAATAATGCTCACATTGTCCTCTTGTGAAAGACGTATTCAAACAGCCTTAAGATGCTTTTGATTGTCTGATTTACCGTGGCTTATGTAACAATAAGGTTTCTTTCTTTGAATGCAGTCCAAAGATACTGTTACTACCTCTATTTTTTGCAACAATAGAAGAAAATCATTACGACATTATTATAAACTTTCAAGTTTGAGGCAGTGATGAAGTTTTACATTGTGCTGTTTAAGCACTGTCTTTTAAGTTTATTTTCTATAGCCTATATAAATATCTCTATGACCAAACAGACCTAGATTTATATCTATACAAGTTAAGCTTTCATGGGTTGTGCAGTTTTCTCAATTTTTTTTTTTTCATCTTCCTCTTCATAGTTTTGAAGACTGCAGGTCTAATGAAAACTGACATGAAAATGAAAACTTAAATAGTTGCAACACTTTACTTAAAGCCTTTATGTATAATGCATTATATATAATGTACATTATAATTAGGGCTGTCGATTTAACGCGTTAATTAGATTAATTAAGTTACGGTAAAACGCGTTAAAATTATTAACGCATTTAACGCACATGCCCCGCCCCAGACCTACTTGGTGATCTTACATTTCATACAGTTGATTGATGAAGAATATGATGCAGCAACAACTCACTGTGTGATGAAGCCTATAGAATGCAGTTAGAATGGCCATAAAATTCAAGATATGAGGCAAAAATGCCCCTGTTTGAGTTTTAGTCTCGGGGCGTTTTTACACTGGGCACGTTTGTTGTGGTCCGCGTCAGAGCGATTGTTCCCGCCGGTGCTATGCGCGAATACACTGCAGGCTCACTCACGCTTGTATCCAAGGTAAAACATCAACACTATCATCCCTGGACCATGTGTTTAATTGAACTAAATACACCGTCATCTGATAAAACGCATGCGCGGTTTACTTTTCTTGCGCACCCGAGTCCGTGTTGCTTTCACATTCACGTGAATCGCGTCACAGTTCGAGCGCAAGTTGCGCAACCGATCTCAGACCACCTCCTTCAGGCAGTCTCGGGTTCGGTACCCCTGAGCTCGCATTCACATTACCAATTTTTCGTGTGAACCGCGCCCCGTTTCGAAGTAAACTGCCAGTGTGAAAACGCCCTCAGATTTACATCATGATATATAAGCAATATCACACGAGATCTGTTTTTCTGTCCAGAATAGCACTAGTGCAAATGCGATACTGATCTTATACAACAGTTTAATAAAATAAATAAGTTAATATTGTGTTGTTTTAAGTCTGTTTTGCTCAGTTTTGCCAACGAAAATATAAAGACAACGCAGAACTGTTCGTCTCCGACTCCGAGCAATACACAGTGGCGTTTCATTTCTGAATCCGCGTTTTGAACGAATGGGGTGAACCAATGATTCAATGGACCATAAAGAGAACCATTTACATTTACCATTTTTATAAAGAGAACCATTCACTTCACTCCTGAATGAACGAGTCGAATGAATGACTCGATTCAGTTAGACATTTACCGCCACTTACTGGCAGTTTCTTATTTAGAGTATAGTTTCATATTTCCATATTAATAAAAACAAACATTAAAGGTATAGTTTACCCAAAAATATTTATTTCTGAAGCTACTTTTTGTAATTTTTGTATTTTTTTTTTTACACAATAATGACTTTAAATTATCTTTTGG
The DNA here is from genome assembly GCA_039654105.1 of Coreius guichenoti. Taxonomy (NCBI): domain Eukaryota; kingdom Metazoa; phylum Chordata; class Actinopteri; order Cypriniformes; family Gobionidae; genus Coreius; species Coreius guichenoti. Next base: position 6,260,703 of record CM077171.1, on the reverse strand, counting down.
GAGTAATTTCTCAGCCAAATTTGATGTGCGATTCATTTGCGATTCATTTGATTAATTAATCGCCACATTGTGTAATTAATTAGATTAAACATTTTAATCACTTGACAGCCCTATTTATAATGCATTATATCTTTTGGTAAATATATTATAACCAAAGTTAAAATGCATTATTATATTTGCAGATTCATTGTTACATCTGAAACTGGTTGTTTGTCATGTGTTTGAATGCATTATACTTTCTAAAGTATTGTAATGTATTATAACTGTGGTTACAATTATTCATGAGATCATACAATGCATTATAAGGTGCATTACAAGGTATTATTAATGCATTAAAAAATACTTTTATAATGCATTATATATAAAGGCTTTAAGTAGAGAGTTACCCACACTTGCTGTACATTGCCTGTCTTGATCCAGACGGTCACCTAGTGCTCGGATGACTGATGCACACCTAGCTTTTGCCGGTTAACCATTAGCTCCTGCTGGTAGATGCCGTAACTACACTGTAACTACACTGTCTTTGGGATAAAATCATCTTCATCCATTTATGGACATGTTATTTTGGCTATAAGGGATTTTCTGCAAGCAGTATAATTCACAATATGGGCTTTGAGACTGTGTGTGTTTGTGTGGTGCCAAAATGTGTTGTCACGATGTATCATTTTCCTGAGATGAATGGGATCGCTCACTTACAGCTCTCAGGTATTTCTGCCTGCCTTGATCGACACACACAGCTTTGAGCTTGTACTGCCATCTGCAGTCAGGCCAGGAGCCAATATGGAAATCAGCACTAACCAGACAGAATTCAACACTGAATCATGATTAACTACATTAATCGATATATACATATACTCACTTAGCTTAATGAATATGTTTTTTGTTGGCTCATATATGGCTCATATATCAATAAACTGTCATTAAATTGTTCAATTTCAAAGCTTTAAGGTTTATAATACAAACATCATATTTGTCTTTCTAAAGTTGTAGCTTCATTGGAGGGGGGTCTGAGAAAGGGGGGGCCCAAAGTCCCAGGTGAAAAAACTACTGCCTGACACGTTCCCTTCCTTCTATCATAGAAAGTGTTGACAGAAATTGCCTGAAATTACCTTTTCACAACACCTCTGCACTTACTCACGATTTCTCTCAACAAGGGGACTGAAGAAGTGTCAGTCAATACATGGGAAAACAAAGTAACATGCGTTAACCTTCCTAATATTGTGTTGGTCCCGCTTTTGCTGCCAAAACAGCCCTGACCCGTGGAGGCATGGACTCCACTAGACCCCTGGAGGTGTGCTGTGGTATCTGGCACCAAGATGTTAGCAGCAGATCCTTTAAGTCCTGTAAGTTGCGAGGTGGGGCCTCCATGGATCGGAATTGTTTGTTCAGCACATCCCACAGATGCTCGATTGGATTGAGATCTGGGAAATGTGGAGGCCAAGTCAACACCTCAAACTTGTTGTGCTCCTCAAACCATTCCTGAACCATTTTTGCTTTGTGGCAGGGCACATTATCCTGCTTACAGCCACCAGGGAATACTGTTTTCATGAAAGGGTGTACATGGTCTGCAACAATGCTTAGGTAGGTGGTACGTGTCAAAGTAACATCCACATGGATGGCAGGACCCAAGGTTTCCCAGCAGAACATTGCCCAAAGCATCACTGCCTCCGCCGGCATGCCTTCTTCCCATAGTGCATCCTGGTGCCATGTGTTCCCCAGGTAAGCGACGCACCCGGCTGTACACGTGATGTAAAAGAAAACGTGATTCATCGGACCAGGCCACCTTCTTCCATTGCTCCGTGGTCCAGTTCTGATGCTCACGTGCCACTGTTGCCGCTTTCGGTGGTGGACAGGGGTCAGCATGGGCACCCTGATTGGCCTGTGGCTATGCAGCCCCATACGCAACAAACTGCGATGCGCTGTGTATTCTGACACCTTTCTATCAGAACCAGCATTAACTTCTTGAGCAATTTCAGCTACAGTAGCTCGTCTGTTTGATCGGACCACACGGGCCAGCCTTCACTCCCCACGTGCATCAATGAGCCTTGGCCGCCCATGACCCTGTCGCCGGTTCACCACTGTTCCTTCCTTGGACCACTTTTGATAGATACTGACCACTGCAGACCGGGAACACCCCACAAGAGCTGCAGTTTTGGAGATGCTCTGGCCCAGTCGTCTAGCCATCACAATTTGGCCCTTGTCAAACTCGCTCAAATCCTTACGCTTGCCCATTTTTCCTGCTTCTAACACATCAACTTTGAGGACAAATTGTTCACTTGCTGCCTAATATATCCCACCCACTAACAGGTGCCGTGATGAAGAGATAATCAGTGTTATTCACGTCACCTGTCAGTGGTCATAATGTTATGACTGATCGGTGTATATAAGAAGTAACTCAGATATTTTGTTGTAAATTTAAAAGTAATGCATTACTTTACTAGATACTTGAAAAAAGTAATCTCATGTTACTTGTAACGCGTTACCCCCAACACTGACTTGCAGTTTTTTTTCTAGTAGTTTACTGAGAGTATACTTCAAAAAAGTGGGCTAGGATTATATAATTAAACAGTAAAGTAAAAAGTAAAGTTCACTTGTATAGTTCACTTGTAGTTCACGGTATAGTTATAGCACACACAAACTAGTTTTGTAAATGAGTTGTGTACGTAAAGTTTGTAAAATTAAAAGTATAATTTTATGAACTAAAAAAGTGGGCCAATTCAGTCCTAGGAATTATTAAAATAGTACACTTACAAGTGCCCAACATAAAAACAATAAATCTCCTAGTTATATCCTTTATTAATGGTGAAATTCCTAAAAAAAAAAAGTGTGAATGAGTGTGTACAATCTACAGTATATTGTTTAAAAAAACATCTAAAGGTTTAAATACAATATAAAATCATATTCTGTTTCATGGACATCACATACAGAAATGTTGTAGATCCAAATCACCAATGAGAATTGTGCAATCAAATCATTATGTTCTTTAATAATTATTTAATAACCATCATCTTGTGTGTAGTTGTCATAATAATCAATCAAATAAGAATAATCTTCCTTATCCCACAAAAACTTCTTTTCTTCTTTGCACAAGTCTGTGCTGGTGACAATGAGAACAATGATGACGTAAAGTATGTCAATGAATAAAAAAAAACATAAACAGATTTTGTCCAAGCGGTCTACAAAAGCCTCGTTGCTGTTTGCCACTTGCTCTTTCTCGTCCATGTTTTCCAAAAAGTTCACTATTTTTTGGAGGGAAGCCACCTCTGAAGGCAGATCACTGGACTTTGTTGTTGTATTCACACCAGCATCTGCATATATATATATATGCATGAACACACTACAAGTCTGTCTCAAGCTATTAACTCTTTATGTTTGCTGTATTTAATATTCTCTTACCTTCATCCTGACCCGGACTGGCAGTTTTTTGGGGGGTTTTGATGTTCTTTGAGCATTTACAAGGCAGGAATCTGTCATCTAATGTCAGACGTGTCAACACTATAGACACCACCATGCTCAGCACCAGATTGACCAGACAGAAGCAGAAGTGATAATCTTTGGAGCAAAATCCAGAGTAAACAATAATTTATCTTTGCAGTGCATAATTCTAGATGAATGAAAAATAAACTGTACAATTATAAATCACATTTTGAGCTAAGCACTGGGGTACCTCAGGGTTCGGTGCTGGGGCCCCTTCTCTTCTCAATATGCAACATATAAGACCTATCATCTGTTCATAAAGTCCTTCTTACCACTGCTATGCTAACAACAAACAGTTCTACCACTGATTCCAGAGTGCAAATGTAGGCACTTATGAAACAAGACGAAGCTCATCGTTCCACCAAGTGATATCACCATACAGTTCAGCCAAGAACATGGTTTCATGGTCAGGTTCCACTCCCAGCAATCATTGGAGATTTTGTCATAACACAGACAAAAAAAGTTTTTTTTTGCAAAAATTATATTACATTGCTTCTTACTGTCAGGGTTCTGCCCTAGAGCACATGGCTTTTTTATGTTTTTTAATCTTTGTTTTTGTTTTTAATCTAGACCTTGTTTCACTAATTGTGCTCACCTGGTCCTTGTTTTCTTTCCTGCCTATAGAGGGTATGCATTAACGTCACTTTCCCACCTGAATCTCTTATTTACATAATATCTACACTTTGTTAGAGAGGATTAGCGCACGTGCAGAACATAGCACTGGACAAAAACTCAAGCGGTGAGTTGATTCTAACTTCAACACCTGTGATTGGCCATTGCATTCTAGAAATCAACAAACATGTCTGTGATTGGCTACATTACTCACCGAAGCAAAAACACGTTGGAAATTGAATCATTTGATGAGCGCAAACACAGATTATGCACTGGATCTTCTTTTGCCAACTCCTTTTCGCTAATAATATGCTATCATTACAAAGAAAACAGATCCTAGACCAGCAGTTATGGGCAGCTTTTCCCTCTAAAAACGATCAGTAGCAGAAGCAGAAGCAGCAGACGGCAGTGGTTTGAGTGAGAAAATTACATGCTATTATCAAGTCTGTCTCCCTCGGTCCAGAGGGAGGCACAGAGAAGGGGGGGCCAAGACTCCCCGACCCCCTCTCTGGTGCTGGGTGTTTTTCGCGGCAATGAAAACCAATACTGCCTCTCAGTCTTTTTGCCACTCAGTAGCATAACCTCCGGCTGACGGTGACGTCACGTGCATACCCTCTATTCACTGTGTTCTCTTCCCACGTCTTTGCTGGTGTGGTTTTGTGCCACATGTACATAGACAGTTTGTTGCGCTACATGCTCTAGTCGTGTCTTAGTCTTTGCTGCACTTACCTGTGTATCCTTGGTAAAGTTTTGCTCTTTGTTTCTCTGTTGATTTAGTTGTTTATTCTAGACTTGAATGTGTCCTAGACAGCAGTGAAAAGTCATTTCTGTTGTACTGCATGACAATATGACCTAAAGAGGCCTGTTATTTTGTTCTTTCACTTACGGAGGATAGGGCTACATTGTCCACCACTGGACAGATGGTCATTGAGGATGAGGAGGAACATGGTAAAACTCAGGACTAAGGTGACCTTAAGGTTGTTGCGTTCTCCTCCTTGAACTGGCAGAGCAAAGGTCACCAGGTCAGCCAGCATTATTAGCACACTGGGAAGGATCAGGGTCACAATAGCACCGAAAGGACTGATGGATAAAGTGACCTGTTAACAGATGACAGGAGAAAGAATATCAATATCACAGTATCAAACTAATATTTGTCTTCACTACACATATGAACACCTAACAATATTCTGTATTGAATTTGAAAAGAATGTAGTCTTTCACTGCTTTTTAGTAAATGGTAGTGCATAGAAAATTTTGAATTGTATACATATGTATAATATTTGTTCAAAACTCAAATATAAATAACATTTAAAAGTCCTATTTATTCAATCATTTATTAAAGACAATGTGAAACAGCATTTACAATGCATTTGCATCTGTCTGGATTTGATTAGAAGTTAGGCCATGATAATATTATTTTAAAAAGTCACAACCAGTTTTACTTTAAATCTGCATAGTATGTTTATATATTATGATACACACATGAGCAAACTGAACAACTAGTTGTAGTGACATCTTTCTCTTGGACACTGAAAGCTTGAAAATAAACTGAGGTTTCATGTTTACAGCTAGGAGGCATCAAAAGGTTGCTATAGTTATTACTGTAGTTGCGCCCCATTCAGCATATTTCTGCACTATTTATGCCATTTTGTAGTTTACTGTAAGTAGTGTCTTCACCCTGAAACATGAAGTGAGATGTAGATGCAGGTTGTTTGCTGAAAAAAAACAAATGTATGGAATGTTTGACACTTTACTGTACACTTTTAAAAAATAACATCTATGACTGTGTGCAGAATTATTAGGCAAGTGAGTATTTTGGCCCTGTCATCATTTTTATGTATATTTTCCAACTCCAAGCTGTATAAAATTGAATTCTTATTGTATTTAAGCATATCACGTGATGTGTATTTGTGTAATGAGGGAGGGTGTGGCCTAAGGAGAACACTCTATATCAAGGTGTGCATAATTATTAGTCAGCTTCTTTTCCTCAGGCAAAATGGGCCAAAAAAAGAGATTTAACTTACTCTGAAAAGTCAAAAATTGTAAAAAGTCTTTCAGAGGGATGCAGCACTCTTGAAATCAATCAATCAAACGTGAAGCTACCAGGAAGCCATTATTCTCCAGGGCTGTCATATTCCAGAACTGCAACCTACCTGGAGTGCCCAGAAGGTGTTCAGTGCTCAGAGCCAGGGTAAGGAAGGCTGAAACACAACCACCACTGAACAACACATAAATTGAAATGTCAAGACTGGGCAAAGAAATATCTGAAGACAGATTTTTCAAAGGTTTTATGGACTGATGAGATGACAGTGACTCCTGACGGACCAGATGGATGGGCCCGTCTGCAACTCAGACGCCAGCGAGGTGGGGTACTGGAATGGGCTGGTATTATTAAAGATGAGCTAGTTGGACCTTTTCGGGTTGAAGATGGACTCAGTAGTGGGGTAGTTCACTTGCTTTGGTCCGGACCAAATACAGTGTTGATTTTTTTCGTTTAGTGTGGTTCACTTTCACACTGCCCTTTTTGCAAGTGAACCAAAATTGGTAAACAAAACCATGTGTGCTATGGTCATCCATTCATTGGACAGAAATTCTCAAGCAGGGAAAAGCAGGAAGTGCAAAAATGAACCGGACCGAGACCACTTCTTCAGCTGGGTCTCGGTACAGTTGTTTGTTTCGCACCTGAGAGCAATTGTTGTATTCACACCTGCCCAAAAGATCCGCACCAAGGGGGGAAACGAACTTGAGTTCGATTCAATAAGACAGGTGTGAATACACCCTCAGAATCAACTCCGAAAACCTACTACAAGTTTTTAGAAGACACTTTCTTCAAGCAGTGGTACAGAAAAAAGTCTGCATCTTTCAAGAAGACCATGATTTTTATGCAGGACAATGCTCTGAAGTACTCCACTGCGTGGCTAGCCAGTAAAGGCCTTAAAGATGCAAGAATGGCCCCCTTTTTCACCTGATCTAAACCCTATTGAGAACTTGTGGGCCTTTCTTAAACGGGAGATTCACGGTGAAGGAAAACAGTACATCTCTCTGAACAGTGTCTGGGAGGCTGTGGGTGCTGCTGCACAAAAAGCTGATCGTCAACAGATCAAGAAACTGACAGACTCCATGGATGGAAGGCTTATGACTGTTATTGAAAAGAAGGGTGGCTATATTTGTCACAGATTTTTTTTTTAAATGTCAGAAATGTTTATTTGTACATTTTGAGTTGTTTGTTTATTATTCTCACTTTAACAGATGAAAAAAAAACACTTCCTTAAATATTCAGGTTTGAGGTTTATTAACATTTCGGATTGACCGAGAGCACTGTAGTTGTTCAATAATAAAATGAATCCTCAAAAATACAACTTGCCTAATAATTGTGCACACGGTGTATGGTTCATCTATGGTTCCATGAAGAATCTTTAACATCAATGGAACCTTTTCATTTCACAAAAGGATCTTTATAGTTGTAAAGGATCTTTTGTTAAAAATAAAATGTTCTTCATAATAATGGGAAAAAAGAGGTTCTTTTAAGATCCTTCTCAGTGGTATAATGGTTGATAAAAGTAACACCCCAAATTTCTGTAATCGTGTATTCTGTACACACACAGAATGTCAAAGTGCCCATATTATGCCTTTTTGGTTATTACCTTTCATGTAGTGTGTAATATAGCTGTTTGAGAAACGCCATCGTTACTGTGTGTATAACTGCATAACAAGTGCTGAGGAAGATCTGGAGCTGAAATTCAGATATGGTAATGGACTGTTGGTTTCAGACAGGCGCTGTAAGTGACCAATCACAACAGACTGGACCATCTGACCAATCAGAGAAGAGTAGACCAATCACACCAGACTGGGCCATCTGACCAATCAGAGCAGAGTAGATCAATCACAACAGACTAACCAATCAGAGCAGAGCAGACCAATCACAACAGACTGGGCCGTCTGACCAATCAGAGCAGAGCAGACCAATCACAACAGACTGGAACATCTGAACAATCAGAGCAGAGTAGATCAATCACAACAGACTGGGCCATCTGACCAATTAGAGCAGAGTAGTCCAATCACAACAGACTGGGGCATCTGACCAATCAGAGCCGAGTAGACCAATCACAACAGACTGTTGGTTTCAGACAGGCGCTGTAAGTGGTAGACCAATCACAACAGACTGGACCATCTGACCAATCAGAGCAGAGTAGACCAATCACAGCAGACTGGGCCATCTGACCAATCAGAGCAGAGTAGACCAATCACAACAGACTGGGCCGTCTAACCAATCAGAGCAGAGCAGATAGATGGTCCGTCCTTCAGATGAGACGTTAAACCGAGGTCCTGACTCTCTGTGGTCATTAAATATCCCAGGATGTCCTTCGAAAAAGAGTTAGGGGTGTAACCCCGGCATCCTGGCCAAATTTGCCCATTGGCCTCTGTCTATCATGGCCTCCTAATAATCCCCATATACTGATTGGCTTCATCACCCTGTCTCCTCTCCACCATAAGCTGGTGTGTGGTGGGCGTTCTGGCGCAATATGGCTGCCGTCGCATCATCCAGGTGGATGATTAACAGACTGGGCCGACTGACCAATCAGAGCAGAGTAGACCAATCACAACAGACTGGGCCGTCTGACGAATCAGAGCAGAGCAGACCAATCACAACAGACTGGGCCGACTGACCAATCAGAGCAGACCAATCACAACAGACTGGGCCGTCTGACCAATCAGAGCAGAGCAGACTAATCACAACAGACTGGGCCGACTGACCAATCAGAGCAGACCAATCACAACAGACTGGGCCGTCTGACCAATCAGAGCAGAGCAGACCAGACCAATCACAACAGACTGGGCCAACTGACCAATCAGAGCAGACCAATCACAACAGACTGGGCCAACTGACATTCAACTGAACTGTGTATATCCATTTTAAACACACGGGTTTATAGCGTACCTATTTAAGGAACCCTGCGATACCACACCCCTTGGTGGTCTTCAAAGGTGATGGGCTGTTCTTTGACTGATCGAGGTTTGATGCCAGATTGCAGGTGAGTGATAGTATTGTCCAAATGTTGAGCTTGAGCAATTTTTTCCAGAGAGTGGGGTAAGGTAGACGAATGTTGCAAAGATATGGAGAGGCACAGGGCAGCATCCGTAGAAAATGGCTCCTGGACCCGGGATAAAGTGTCAGGTCCCATGTTGAGGCAGCCTTTCCTGTGATGGACCTGAAAGTTGAAATGTTGCAGGCAGAAGGTCCAGCGGGTTAATCGTGAGGAGGTTTTAGGGCAGTTGAATGCCCAGGCGAGTGCAGCGTGGTCAGTGAAAACCTCAAAAGGCCATCCCTCCAGATAATACCTCCACTTTTCAACAGCCCAAACCACTGCTAGACATTCTTTTTCTGAAGTGCTGTTATTCTTCTCGGCTCCTGTTAAGGTCCATGATGCATATGCCACCACCTGTTCTCTCTCCTCAGAGTGCTGAGTGAGGATGGTGCCCAGTCCTACATCACTCGCATCAGTGTGAACCTGGAAGGGTTTGTTGATGTCGGGTTGTAGCAATACAGGTGAGTTCTGTAATGTTTGTTTAAGAGCATCCATACTGGCCTGACACTCTGGAGTCCACTCCCACTTTACTCCTTTCTTTTTTAGGTGGTTCAATGGAGCGAAGATATCAGCGAAGTGGGGATTGAACTTATGAGACCACCCTGCCAGGCCCAAAAACCTTTGCAGGGCTTTGAGATCTTGGAACTCAGCAACGGCCCTGGTCTTCTCTCGGTCAATCTCCACACCCCCCCCAGAGACTATATGGCCGAGAAATTTGAGCTGGCGCTTGAAGAAGTGGCATTTCTTCATGTTCACCGTCAAATTGCCTTGGGTAAGTTTATGGAGAACAGTGTTGATATGTTGAATGTGTTGTTCTAATGACTTCGAATAGATGATGATGTCGTCAACATAAACAAAACAGATTTTCCCCCTCAAGTCAGCCAGCACCCACTCCATCAAATGCTGGAAGGTGGCAGCGGCCTTTCTGAGTCCATACGGCATAGACTTGAATTGAAATAACCCCTTGGTGGTGATAAAAGCGGTCTTCTCTCTACTCAATTCCTCCATCTCCACCTGCCAGTACCCGGACTGCAAATCCAATGAACCAGGAGGCACCTTCCATGGATTCAAGGATGTCGTGAATCAAGAGCATTGGGTAAGCATTGGGTACGGTCTTGCTGTTTAACTTCCTATAGTCCATGCAGAACCTATATGAGCCATCAGGTTTGGGGACCAGGACCACAGGTGAAGACCAAGGCGAGAAGGAGGACTCAATGATGCTGTCCCGCAGCATCTGATCTACTTGCTCCTCGATGATCTGCTTCTTTAGAGAAACTCTAAACGCCCGGGATTTGATTGGTATGTCGTCCGTTAATGTAATCTTGTGTTGTACCACTGATGTCTTACCCAGGATGTTAGAGGTGGTGAGTGGCCAGGTGGAGATCAATTTCTTCATCTCTTCCGGATTGTCAGAGTCCCACTGAGTGATCTCTGGGGTGAAGGACGTGAGTTCGGGAAGACCGTCAGCTGGTGGTAAGGCGTAGTATAGATTCAGCTTTGCCGCCGTAAGAGAATGAGCCTGTCCTGAAGGGGTAGCTGGACCTGTTGGTATCAGCGATGGCAAGAAAGGGTAATAGGTGTATCCTCTTTCAGATCTTAACCCATACCTGTGTTGTCCTACTTCCAAGACAGCTCCTGTGACACTCAGGAAATCCAGACCAGCAATAAGAGGAAAGGCGGGGTGAGTGTTTTTCAGGATATAAGTATCCATACTGCACTCTTGGTCATGCCATTGAAACCTAATCTTTTGCAGGTCTCTGGACTGGTGAATCGTTCCATCCGCCATAATGAATCTCTGAGGGCTGGAGGTAAAGACAGATGGAGTCTCACCCTTCAACTGTTTCCACAGGTTCTCTTGCATTAATGTGTAAGTGCTTCCTGTGTCTAGTACTGCCTTCACTTCTTTGCAATTCACCCTTACAGGCACAACGAGGAGAGATAATCCTGGATGGGGTTGTGCTAGGGTTACTCCTGCCAGGTTTTTGTTGAATGTACGTTCTACAGATTTCTTGTATGTATTTTCTTTGCTGCTCTGAGTGCCGACTTTTTGCCAATAGTCTTTGGCTCCCATGCAGTCCTTTTCCACCCTTGACCCAACCTTCACCAGTTGCTCCACCGAGTTGACTGTCCCTCTCAGACATCCTGCGACCCTGGGGTTGATGTTGTTCAGGATTGGTTCACCAGTTTCTCTTCAGAGATCTCTGGCCTCCACTTCAGACAGAGGGCCCGGTAGTCATAAGCAAAGTCCCCCAGGCATTGTTTTGGCTGCTGAACCAGTGTCCTCAGCTTTTCCTCCACTTCAGAGAGGTAATCGTCTGAAAGAAAAGCAGCCATGAATGCCTTTTTGAAGGATTTCCAGTCCGTTACCTTTGCCTTCTCCGCCTTCCACCAGCTCGGAGCGGGTCCCTTCAGGACCGTGCTTAAGGTTCCGATGAGCTCGACGCAAGGAAGGGGCCTGATCTCCAGGAAGTTCTCACATTGCTCAATGAAGTTAAGCACCTCCGCTGTCTCACAGGAATCGCTGAATGAGGGTAACTCGATGCGGATGGGAGGTCGAGCACAGAATGAGGATGAACCAGCCACTACTGAAGAGATAAGCACATTAGGGTGGTTAGCATGCACAGGAGGTTGAATGTCATAAGTATCATCGAGAGGTTTATAAGATGGAATTTTCTCTCTAGATACTGGAACTGGGGTCTGTGGATGATGGACAGAAGAAAAGTGGGAGGCATCTGGCGAGTAGGCCTGTAATCTGGAGAGTGTGGGAGTGCTAGTTAGCTAGTTAGTGCTAGTATGCTATATGTCCCCAGCCATGGTAGCCACTGAGGCTGATCCACCCTGGGTCCCCGGAGGCTTCCAGTTCCAGTAAGCCACGCCCTCGTCAGCCTCCAGGGCCCTAACCCTTTGGATGTATTACGGTACGAGGACGCGCCATCCGGGAGGGCGGGGTACTGTCACGTTTTGATCTGTTTCTCTGTTCAGTTAATGTCTGAGTTTTAGATTAGTTTTCATTGTGTTCAATTTGTGTTTGTTTTATTACATTCCCGTCACCCGTGTCTTTTAATTAGTTCAGTTTTCTCCGTTTGTTTCTATAGTAACAGATTGATTAGTGTCCTCAGTTCAGTTGTGTCTAGTTAGCTTCTCCCTGTGTTTGCTGTGTATTTAAGCCCTGTGTTGAGTCGTTTAGTTGTCTGTTGTGTTTTACCAGTTGTTCTGTTGAGGTTTGATAGTTAAGTGTTTTGGTTTCTAGTTCTTTTTTGTTAATAAATCTTTTACTGCCGCATTTAGATCCTCTCTCTCCATTTTATTTTGCAACTGGTATAGCGTCTGTCCTAAGAAAACAATTTGTTACAGCCTTTTGTAATTCTTCCAGTAATTTTTCCTCTCTCTCCATTTTATTTTGCAACTGCGTGTGACAGTTACCAAGAGATAGCTGCGGTTTTGAGGTGCTTGATCTTGTGTCATTGTCACATCCACAGTCTTCCACTCTCCTTGAATGCTTTTAACCACAGATATGTTAGTAGTGGGACTGAGAGAAAGCCCACAACCTAGATCAACACAAACAAAAGAACATTTCGCTGTTTAGCAGTTATTCAGATATCTTTTCCATGTTGCCAAAATAAATAATTTATTCTGGAAGAATGTCCCTGGTTAAGAACAAATTATCAATTTTCGGTGTACCGTTCATTCAGTGTCATCTTACCATTTTGGTTCCATCCATTAATGGCCACACGACAATTGTCATTCACAAAGGGGTAGCTGAAAAGGTTGATATCATCACAGTTCACTGCTATGAACAAGATAACCGCATAGTCCACAGTTCCATTCCTCAACACCAGTACATCATTAGTGGGCGGCTTCATTGTTACATCTATCCTGAATGCATAAAGAGAAAGAATGTCATCCAGCTGAACCAATCATGAGTTCCAACAAAGGGAGGCATCCAGTGAAGATTTTTATTAGCCCAGCAGTCTTATGTTGTCATGTTTTAGCAATGTAGTCTCATGTCCAGTTAATTTATATACACTCTTCATGGTGATAGTCATTTTTATAGCAGTTAGCTATATATATGAAATTCATAAAGCCAAACTATACCCTCAGTTTTGCAGTTTTGTATTCACAGTCCACAAACTTTTAAACAAATGTAACATTAAATCTTTTTTTCTGTTGTTGTTTTGTCTGGTTCAGAGATATAAACAGAAAAAAGCATGCCATGCCACAAAAAAAAATCTGTTCTGAGGTCACTTACGCATTGTCCAAAATTAGCACAGGAGTCCAGATTTTGTCAACTGGTAACATAACGGCTTTAGCATCAGATGTCGTTTCATTCCACCCTAGTTCAAGATCAGTCCACATCTATTGAAAGGGGTATATGCTTCTAAAAACACTTTTACTGAAGTAACATTATGCCCATTGTAAAATCAAATCATTATGAACATTTGTTATAAGGTCAGGATTGCTGCTTTATGGGTTTTTAGGGGAGATTTTTTTAGGGCAGTTTTTTTTTTTTTTTTCTTAAAAGGGAACTTCAAAAAAGTATCTACTTACCATGTTTATCTTGACACGGCAGCTTATTTGCATGTTTTTCGTATCCTAAACATGGTGACAGAATAACAACACTTCGCACTAACGTTAACTTTCCCCACCATTGACGGAATTTTCTGTCAATCCATGTTTTTACTGTTATATGGTAAAAGGCGCTATTACACATCTTCTGAAATAGTACAGAATCTCCTAATCAAAAACACAGGTGAAGAAGAAGCAAAAACAAGCAATAGAAGTATTGCTTATGCACATGTAAAATAAACCGATCATCAACATTAAACAGCATATAAATCTAAACTGCCTAATGTTACTGAATGAAATGTCGACCCAGGATGAGCTACAGGACTGTGAAGCTTTGGGGCTGTTGATGGACTCGATCTACTCCATCTGTGTTTGATCATCGTTCTGAATCCCATCCAGGCATAGTCTTTGACAAAAACGCAATTTTCTCAGTTTTTTGTTCAAAATGTTTCTTTTTTTAATGAAACTTACCCACATTCAAGTGTTGATAAAAAGAATGCATGAAGTTAGAATAAAAAATGTTTTGTTGTTGTTTTAAAAGCAGAGGCTCTGTTCTTTCTTTTGATATATTGCATGTTCAGATATTCATACAACAAAATATTCTGGGGGGCATGAAATTTTTATGAAAATTATCAAAAAAATGCAACTTTTTAAAAAAACGCTGGCAGGCGTTAACAATAACATGAAAGACATGAAACTAAAGAGTATATAATATATATATACCAGTGGCAGACAAGAAAAACTAAACTAGATGCAGGTGAAGGCAATGAGTAACTATGGCAACTAAAACGGGGGTTCAGCTGTGGAGGGAGTCGGTTTTGGATGTGGATAAGGAGCTGGTGATATACAGGGAACTGGAGGAGCTGGCAGAGGGGAACACCATGGTGGAGCTGACAAAGAGAGGAGCCAGGGTGGAGCCTTGGTGGATGTTCCAGGTGGAATCTGGAGAATATTTGGAGACCCAGGCAGAGTTGAAAAGACGATGGACCAGGGTGACATCAATGGCCTGAAGGTGGAGCCCTGGCTCGCAGGACCGAGGTGGTGACGGGGTCTTGGCAGACCAGAGTGACGGCCGGAGGAAGTGAGGACCAAGGCAGAGCCAGAGGGAAGGAGGAGCTCGGTGGAGCTGAAGGGGTGAAGGGTTGAGCTGCAGCAGGAGGCTTGGAAGTCCACTGTGGATCCTGGGTGACAGTGGACCAAGGCAGAGTCGGAGGGACGAGGGAGCCCGGGATGGCTTGGTGAGAAGCTGTGGCTCTGGGACTGACATGCCAGCTGGCTCTGGTTCCATAGCTGGAGTGGGCTCAAGCACTTGGTCTGTGACAGCTGGGGCTCTGTCACTGGTTCTGTAGCTGGCGCTGGGATGACGGGTTCCTCCTTTTTGGCCTCACAGACAGTACCCACACCACGTAATCCGCAAATGTCCCTAAAAATCCCTCATGTGTTCCTCCCTGTCTCACGGGACTGAGGTGGAGATGGGGTCTTGGCAGACCAAGGCGATGCTGGAGGAAGTGAGGACCAAGGCAGAGCCGGTGAGGAGGAGTCCAGTGGAGCCAAAGGGGTGAAGGGCTGAGGCGCAGCAGGAGGCCTGGAAGTCCACTGTGGAACCTGGGTGATGATGGACCAAGGCAGAGCTGGAGGGACGAGGGTGCCCGAGGGAGCGTAAAGCTGACGGGCTGACAGGCCGAGGTGGAGTGATGGCCCTGCAGCTGGAGAATCCGTATCACTGAGCCAAGCTGGGGATCAGGAGGCCCAAGGAGCTGGATGACACCAGTGGAGACGGCAGCTCCAGGGAAGTGGACTGAGCCAGCAAAGAGAACAGGAACAATGGCTGAGATGAAGGAGCTAGGAGAATGGGCGGGAACATCGGAAAAGGCAGGACTCTGGACAGAACAGATTTCAATACAGCCAGACGGGACCGGCGGAGAAGGAGTGAGTTTGAGGGCGAGTACAAGGAATGGCTCTGGCTCTGGGACGGACATGGTGGCTAGCTCTGGTTCTGTAGCAAAAGTGGGCTCAAGTGTTTGGTCTGTGACAGGCTCGGGCTCTGTCATTAGTTCCGTAGCTGCCGCAGGGCTGACAGATTCCTACTCTTCGGCCTCACAGACAGTGAAGGGGGATCCTTACTGTAGGAGTACCCACACCACGTAATTCACAAGCGTCCCTCGAGGTCCTTATACGGGCAGGCGTGCCTTAGACTACTTGTTGAGACTTGTGTAATAAAAGACACAGAGAGAGTGGTCTGGAAATTGGGTCTGGCACACTAGATCTTATGGTGTTTTCACACCTATAGATCATTTGTTTTGTTCCGAAACAGGGACTTAATTTGTTACAATGTTGCATTTTGTTCTTGGTTCATTTCGCTTTCACAAGGCAACCTTTCAAAGCGTACCAAAATGTGTTTATGCAAGTCACATGCGAGTACAACTGTCCTCTTATTGGTCTTAAGAGTATTAGAGTTTCCTCTGCATCATCCATCAAGATGATTGACAAATTCGCTCCATGAGCTTATTGTGGCTTTATTTGTAATTGTCGAGACACGCAAACACAATATGAATGTAGCCATCATTCCCACTGTTAAATGATATACTATATTTACACAACGCAATTACTCAATATTTTAAGGTGAAGAGGAGCTCTTTTGGTTTTCAACTGTGATGTGCTGACTCACAGAAACAGACACTACTGCTATTTATATAGCACATTTCCCATTATGAATTATAATACCATTTGGTCCGTTGGGTCGTATTGCTTTTCCTTCCATCATATCAATTTAAGCAGGAGTACCAAACACAAAGTCAACAAGCAAAGTGAACTGCTAAATCAATGATCATTTTGTCTTCCACAATAATGTCATGCATTTGGGAGGTTTTATGATTAAATATTAATATGATTAATTGTGATTAATTAATCAGCATATCATTGTCATGGTTGGTGGGAGGTTGTAGAAAATCGCACCACAAGGGAGAATTCAACAAGAACAATCTTTAATTACAACTAGGAACATAGGAAATAAAGCACAACCACATTAACTCACGACATGTACAACACCGAACCAAGAACTGAGATAACTGAGATTTAGAGGTCATAGATCCTCTCCTTAATATCATTAATTCATCCTTGACATTAGGATATGTACCGAAAACTTTTAAGTTGGCTATTATTAAACCACTTATTAAAAAACCGCAACTTGATCCTACAAAATTAGTCAATTACAGGCCAATCTCAAATCTACCCTTTCTGTCAAAAATACTAGAAAAGGCAGTGTCCTCACAATTATGCTCCTTTTTAGAAAGAAATGGTATCTGTGAGGATTTCCAGTCAGGATTTAGACCGTATCATAGTACTGAGACTGCTCTCATCAGAGTAACAAATGATTTACTCTTATCATCTGATCGTGGTTGTATATCTCTATTAGTGTTACTCGATCTTAGCGCTGCATTCGATACTATCGACCACAATATTCTTTTGAATAGACTCGAAAATTATGTTGGCATTAGTGGAACTTCATTGGCATGGTTTAAATCATACTTATCTGACCGTTATCAGTTTGTAGCAGTAAATGAAGAGATGTCACACCGAACACAAGTTCAGTATGGAGTACCGCAGGGCTCAGTGCTAGGACCGTTGCTTTTCACCCTGTACATGCTACCACTGGGAGATATTATTAGGAAGCATGGTGTTAATTTTCATTGTTATGCTGACGATACTCAGCTCTATATTTCTTCACGCCCTGACGAAACTTACCAATTCACAAGATTAACAGAATGCATAGCTGATATTAAAAATTGGATGACTAGTAATTTCCTGCAACTTAATTCAGAAAAAACTGAATTTTTAATCATTGGACAAAAAAACTCCACAAGTAGTAACCTAGAATACTGTCTAACACTCGATGGCTGCTCTGTCAAGTCCTCGTCGTCAGTTAGGAACCTGGGTGTGCTCTTTGATACCAATCTCTCATTTGAAAGCCACGTTTCTAGCATCTGTAAAACTGCATTCTACCATCTTAAAAATATATCTAAATTACGGCGCATGCTTTCAATGCAAAATGCTGAACAGTTAGTTCATGCGTTCATGACCTCAAGGCTAGATTATTGTAATGCTCTACTGGGTGGTTGCCCTGCTCGCTTAATAAATAAACTGCAGCTGGTCCAAAACGCAGCAGCTAGAGTTCTTACTAGAACCAGGAAGTATGACCATATTAGCCCGGTTCTTTCAACACTGCATTGGCTCCCTATTAAACATCGTATACATTTTAAAATCTTGCTGATTACTTACAAAGCACTAAATGGTTTAGCGCCCCAGTACTTGAGCGAGCTCTTAACGCATTATACTCCATCACGTCTATTGCGGTCTCAAAATTCTGGCCAGTTGATAATACCTAGAATATCAAAATCAACTGCAGGCGGTTGGTCCTTTTCCTATTTAGCACCTAAACTCTGGAACAGTCTTCCTAGTATTGTTCGGGAAGCAGACACACTCTGTCAGTTTAAATCTAGACTAAAAACACATCTCTTTACTATGGCATACACATAAAACATTTTTAATTTCTGTTATTCAAATCAGTTAAATGATTGTTTTAGGCTGCATTAACTAGGTCAGCCGGAACCGGGAACACTTCCCATAACACCTGATGTACTCGTTACATCATAAGAAGAATGGCATCTACGCTAATGTTAGTCTTTCTGTTTATCCCGAGGTTTACTGCAGTCGGCCGGATCCAGGCCGTATCCAGACCAGATGGTGGACCTTAGCCTGGACATGACGACCATATCCCTGAAGTGTCTGTAGAGACAATAGTGTCAATTAAACTCCCCCCTGTAAATGCCGCATCGACACGACATCCTAATTAAACCCGTCCCCGGCGTGACAACTCCAATCTTTCGAATAATCCTACGAATATCTATTTATCTAATATGACTTCTGACCTGTAATGTTGCCAGAATCATAATCATACACTATTTGTTCGTCGGCCAGAGGAGAACTGGCACCCCGACTGAGCCTGGTTTCTCCCAAGGTTTTTTTTTCTCCATTCTGGCCCTGAAGGAGTTTTGGTTCCTTGCCACCGTCGCCTTTGGCTTTTGGCTTGCTCAGTTGGAGACACCTAAATTTCAATTATATTACTGATCCGCCCGCATTGACACTATATGATAATTGAAATGAGCTGGATGACATCACCGTTTTCACCAGAGCGGCTGTACAGCCGAATCAAATTCCGTTGCATTATTTTCCTGTTACCACTGTGAAGCTGCTTTGAAACAATTGCCATTGTAAAAAGCGCTATATAAATAAAGGTGATTTGATTTGATTTGATAACACAGGGCTTAAATACACAAGGGAGGCTAATAGGGGTGTTAACAATTAATCGATGATCGATTAATTGTCGATAATGAATTTAATCGATAAAACCTATCGATAATCGATTAAGCAGGGCCATGCGCATGCGTGCTGCTCAACCGTGAAACATGTAAAGAAGACATGAGGAAAAATGAAGCGAGCGCGCCGGAGTTATGTTTGGGACCATTTTACAGCTAGAGTTACAAATTCATCATGACTCTAAGTTTGCTTGTGCATTCGCAGCCTTTTGTTTTGTGGAAATGTAAGTTGTAATATTGTGTTTATTTTATGTAGTTTCTGTTTCATGAGGTCTTAAAAGTTCTGCTAAATACTTAGGTGCCAAACCATGAATCGCTTTATATGTCAATAATAATATCTCATAGGAAGCGTTTTGTTGAGTTAAATAACCCGCTACCAAAGGGCTTCAGTTTACCGGTGTTCATTCAGCGTGCGCAGCACAAACAGCAGTGCACGACTAATAATAACTACGATTGGGACTGTCATATTACATAACATTAATGAGAACACTATTTTAATAAATCGTTGTGAATTCATTGGGTTTAGTTGCCGTTTTCAGTGTGTTGTTCCAGGAAGTGCGCGTCCACACATTCTGACCAGCGCGCATCTGACACGTGACACGTTGTATTAGTCGTTATATTTTATTATTAAATAAGTAATTAAATTAAATGATCAATCACATCGACTCATTTTACAATTCTACTAGCCCTTTATTTAGACTAAAAAACCTTCCCATTCATTTGGTGAGGACCATAGCGTTTTGAGCAGCATTTGCACACCCTGTCATGCTGTCGGCTATAAGCAACTGCAGTAGCCTTGCAGTATTAAGACTAACTATTCATCGATTAATTGATTGTTAATCAGGCTAATCAGCAGAAGTATTCTCAAGTTCACACTAAACTAACTCAATGTAGAAAGAACAAACTCTTTTCTTTTTTACACAGCCAATAACTCATTTTTTTTCAGTTTAAATACATATATTGATAACAAAGAAGTTTGTCATATTATCGCATTTGATTTTCGAACATGAAAAAATACAAAGAAATGATAAAAACACTCTGATACTTACAAAAGACATTGTCTCATACTGGATTGAAGTGATGTTTACTGTGACAGAACAATCACTGCCCTGTGGTGCGCTCTTTATTTTCTTAGCAATTATTATATTTGCCAGACATCGATTGTTACATGAATCTGTCAACACTGTTAGACCAGATAAACATGTTAGACACATTAATTTTAAATTAAAAGGCATTGCAGAAGTCGACAAAACATTTGGCAATCCTCAACACTTGTCGAAGAATTGTACAATTTTAACCAACCACATAATATGGAATAGAAATAGATAATAGAAAGTGTGTATACCAATCAGACATGAAAAGATGAGGAGCAACAACGAGATCCTGTGTTGAAGAACCATTTCAGTCCCTACGAACAAGAAGAAATCACTTATTCTCTTATATTCAAACGTTTCTTATATACATATACTGTATGTACCTATGGTAGTTTAAGAAACATTTAAGAAACTGATAAACTTTACCTATGCTAGCCAATGTGAACAAATGATCAAATTTTCCCAGAATTTCACAAACTTCAGCTGTCACCTCCTGTAGTTTATATGAACAAGCATCAGTCAGCTTTTTAAAGACTAGGAGCTCTTTGCATACTACGTCAAAGTACAGAATAACAAACAAAACTGAGCCAGCTCATATTGAATTTCATCCCACATTTTGTGTAAACTTTAGTTTTTGAGATTCTGATAAGCCTCCGAATGGGCTTCAAGGCTATGAGTACAAAAGCAGTTTGCAGTGCAGCGTCAGCTATACCTCCAGGCCCTTCATTCGCCCCACAGCCAAACACAACGCCAGACTATTAGCTGCTTCATGAAGGAAAACATGCAGAAGAGTCTAATCCTCACTGAGCCATACTTGTATGTATACACAACTGTTTTTAAAAGTCAGAAAAGGTTTAATTACCTCAAGATGCTGTAATTGCCTGATGAGCATGTTGCATAGATTGCATAGAGTGCAGAATCTTAAATATTTACTGTAACTCTACAGGAATTAATGCAGGACAAATGAGTAGTACATTAAAGAGGGCCTATTATCCCCCTTTTTACAAGATATAATATAAATGTCCCCAGAATGTGTCTGTGAAGTTTCAGCCCGCAGATCATTTATTACACCATGTTGTAAATGCCCATTTTTGAGTGGAAGGGAAAACATGCTGTTTCCGTGCATGTTTCTTTAAATGCAAATGAGCTGCTGGTCCCCGCCCCCTTTTCCAGAAGAGGGCTGTGCCTTTACAGCTCATGCCTCCGATACTAAAACACCAAAAACTAAAACATCTGCTTGGTTTTGATGATCATCTCTATCGCGCTCGCGCTCACGCTCACGCTCACGCTTACGTGACATTGCAGTTCTTTATCATCATGAAAGTTTATTATCTGCATGCGTTTTAAAGCCATATCAGTCTAAACTTCTGACGGAGCGTCCCGTGAGTATTAAACTAGTTCTCTATTGCACTTAAACTGTCAAAAACACACAAAGTTCACATAAACACAGTCAGTTATGTCTGTGAACGTAAACAGCAGGGAAAGAAATCGCTTGTGTATATTAGATCTGTGTATTAAAGTGAAAGCAACGTAATTCACTGATCAGGCATAACATTATGACCACTGACAGGTGAAGTGAATAACGCTGATTATCTCTTCATCACGGCACCTGTTAGTGGGTGGGATATATTAGGCAGCAAGTGAACATTTTGTCCTCAAAGTTGATGTGTTAGAAGCAGGAAAAATGGGCAAGTGTAAGGATTTGAGCGAGTTTGACAAGGGCCAAATTGTGATGGCTAGACGACTGGGTCAGAGCATCTCCAAAACTGCTGCTCTTGTGGGGTGTTCCCGGTCTGCAGTGGTCAGTATCTATCAAAAGTGGTCCAAGGAAGGAACAGTGGTGAACTGGCGACAGGGTCATGGGCGGCCAAGGCTCAAGGTTGGCCCGTGTGGTCCGATCAAACAGATGAGCTACTGTAGCTCAAATTGCTCAAGAAGTTAATGCTGGTTCTGATAGAAAGGTGTTAGAATACACAGTACATCACAGTTTGTTGCGTATGGGGCTACAGTAGTTAATCAGTAGTTAATTTTTTTCCTATTTTGTTATGTGCAACCTTACGCTTAAATGTTTTAACATTCATGTGTTTTACATCAGTCTACACACCATAATGACAAAGCAATAACTGCCTTTAATTTATATCAAACCATTCTTTATGAATGACACATTTATGAATTCTCTGCTTCATTTCATTGAAGTCTCATGATTTTTTAGAGGTTAATATATCACTCAAACATTATTCATGCAAATGAGTTGAAACATTCTGTAAAGCTAATCTATGATCAACTTTGCACACTTTAGGTTTATGCATGCAGGCTATATTTAAAATAAATAACCTTTTGCATATTAGTAATTGTGCAGTTTAATTAGATATATTCGTGATCTTACTTTTTACCACATCAATGTCTCATAGGTCAGTGCTGGCAGTTTCAGGTGTCAAAAAGAAAATCACAAGTTTGGAACGACACAAGGGTGAGTAAATCATGCTTTTACTGCAAATGCCAAAAACAGCTCAGAACTCATTACCAAACAGAATCGGCTCACAGGAAAGAGCAGAACATTGTGATTGACATTTGCTAACTCTTTGTGTCAGTGAGGTTTTTCCTGTGTGTGATGATAATAAAGGGAACAATAGTGCATTTAATCTTGTTATGACAGCTGCTTGGAGAACAAGAGTTAGTCTTCTCAGATTACACACACCCTCGGTAAGAAAACATACTTATCACTGGAGAGTTGTGTACATTATATTTCGCCTCAAGCATGATCTGTCCAGAGTGTTTAATGTCAGCTTAATGAATGCAGTAACATGATGGTTAAATGATAAATTATATATGTATATAAATGCAACTGCGGCTCATCTGTATGGGCCAAAATATTCATCCAAAAATATACCTCTATGTACGCTGAATTATATTATAATAAATCAGGCATGTATTCAGGATACTAAGTGGGGTAGCCGGTCTCGAAGCCCTCCCTATCTCTACAGCGCCCCACAAATTTCCAATGTAAATCTGTGGTGAAAAATGGAACTGCAGCGCGCTTAGGGATGGAACGATTACCGGTTTCACGATAAACCACGATAAAATGTACTGACGGTTAGTAATATCGTTTAAAATTTAATTATCATTAAAACCGTGTTTGATTATCACGATTTTGAAAACTCGCGGTAAATCCTGTCCAGCCAGCATCAGTCTGGCGCAGGTGCAGCGCGCAACGTTGTTTTTTGAATGAGAAGAAACGGCATAAGGCAGTGACAGCGCCGGGAGATTTTTCAGCCTTCTAAAAGGACCAAATCTGAGGTGTGGTCATATTTTGGCTTTTACAAAAGTCCTGAGGGAAACTCAATCGAGGATGGTCACCCTGTCTGCAGAACATGCAAAAATAAAGTCGCTGCTATGGGGGCAAACACTTCAAATCTGCCGAGTCGTTTTCGTGACCATCACCCACTGTTGTATGGCGAACGCAAGGCAAGTAGACTTTGACCTCAATACCAAAAATACGTCTGGGAAATAATTGGACACAAAGTTTTGAGTTAAAATATTTTATCTCACTCACTTGAAATTAACGTGAAGCTTCTGTGAAGAAAAGTTCACAGAAAGTGGCTTTGAGCCAAAGACGAACGAACAAGTTCAGACAAGACCAGGGTGACATTTAAGGGATAATAATGTATATTCATTGTACACTTATTACACAGATTTTCTTTACCACATAAATAATTACGGGGACATTTTGAATTGAGATTAATGTTTTAAATCTTACCTGTTTATAAATCCATTTTGTACAGTGTACAAAACAATCGTCCAGACAAGATGATCACAAGAAGTTATAGTAATAATTATAGTAGTATTAATAGTAAAGTCCTCTGATTTCATTTTCAATACAATCAAAAACAGAGACGCAAGATGCAAGCTGCATTTGAATGAAACAAGAGAGCCAGTCCGTTGTGATATGTGGATGTGCGCTGTTATAATGCGTTGCTATTGACGACGGCCATTATAAAGAAGAAAATCCCACAGAATAGAATTTTGCTTAAAAAGTGCATAGAGCTGCTTGTTTTATTTGTTGTTTGTTGATTTTCAAATATAAAACTTGTTGAAATGTTTTCAGTGTGTGCATCTGTTCTTTTTGAACACTTTCATCTCATTTGAACAAAACCGTGATAATATTGATAATCGGGATAATTTGGGTCACTATAATTGTGATATGAAATGTTCATACCGTTCCATCCCTAAGCGCGCTCTCATATCTGGCTGCCCCGCTTATTTTCACGTGATGTTACCTCATGCAAACCTCGCTCCAGACCAAGACAACATCAGTCCGCTTCAGATATGTGTCTGCATCAGGTCAGTAACTATGGCATGTTCTTCCTATGTGGAGTAGCGTATCAAATGAATTTAAAGCTGCAGTCCTTAACTTTTTTTCGTTAAAAATGATCCAAAATAAATTTTTGAGCAAGTACATAACCAGCCAGTGTTTAAAACGATCTCCTTACCTTAGCCCAATTCACAGCGATAAGCTTGTAATAATGTGTTATAATTTGAGTGGTACTGGTGGGTTTCCGCGGGAAATTCGAGCATGCCGCCGTTCGTCTTTGCGTCATTACATCACACCTGTATACATAAAGGAGGAGTCCGGCTAGTAGTAGTATCGCATGTGTGGATGCTGCAGGTGGCGGATCATTTATAGCCTTTTCTCACAGCAGCTGGAATAATTAAACATCATTTTGATGGCGGATTGTAATCTAAAAAAGGCCCAAATGACATCATCAGTGACAACTGGAGACCGTAGTCAAAAGCAAAAGATTAGACTGTACAGAAATTGAAATCTACAGGTAATGCTAATAAACACTAAATACACATAGTCACACGATGCTGATCAATCAATTTGAGAACAAAGTATAACAATAATAATAATTTGCACGGTTAGATCGTTCGTTAGATTTAATCACCATTGGTAGTGTGATTTATTGTAATGCTTTTTTCTCAGTTGGTCAGAACAAAAGTGGCAGACATGTTACTTGTTCAGATGACATTTTCCGGTGAAACTTATTATTTTGGTCGTACTCCAAGACGTAGAATCTGTGATTCTGAAGTACAGTATCCACACCGGTGTGGTGACTGACAACCACACAAACTCCTCAAAACATTAGATTCATCCGCGCTGAGGAGCCGTGCTGATGCACAACCCCCGTAAAGATGATAATTCAGCAAATGACTGCAATTGCAGGTTTCAAACAGAGATGGCGACAAAGAAGCAAAACTTGGTTGGGATAATGTCCTCAGTTTATTGAAATGAGTTCATGGAGAGAGCGAGAAAAAAAAAAAAAAATTCTTTCTACAGCCACAATTAGGTTAATTAGTTACTTCCCACAGCCCCACATTGCCACAGTAGGACAGAGAAATATAAGCCAGGTTCATAAAAGTTCACGTGTGGGGCAGATTTTAAAGCCCCCCTGTGGTGAAAATCAGGGCCTGTATTCTTAAAGCTTTTAAGAATCCTCTCAGAAAGCTCCTAATTTACCTTAAAAACGTCTACATCTTAGCTTAAGAGTGATTCAGGACCGATCTGAGAGCAACTCTGAGCTAGTGATGTCCGGTTCGTGAACGAATCGTTCTTTTGAACCGGTTCTTTTTAGTGAACCAGTCGAACCAGTTCACCAAATCGGACTTAATCGTTCTAAACAGTTCGCGTCTCGAGTCAGCGCTGATCCATAAGTTACTAAAGATTTCTGACATGAGTGACAGTCCCTCCGACTAGAAATAAACCAATATCCTTAAATATATGTTACTCTAGTAACTCCAACAGTTCACTGAACTGAGACATGTTGTGTCAAGTCAAGTCAAGTCACCTTTATTTATATAGCGCTTTTTACAATGCCGATTGTTTCAAAGCAGCTTCACAGTGGTAACAGGAAAATAATGCAACAGAATTTGATTCGGCTGTACAGCCGCTCTGGTGAAAACGGTGATGTCATCCAGCTCATTTCAATTATCATATAGTGTCAATGCGGGCAGATCAGTAATATAGTTGAAATTTAAGTGTCCCCAACTGAGCAAGCCAAAAGCCAAAGGCGACGGTGACAAGGAACCAAAACTCCTTCAGGGCCAGAATGGAGAAAAAAACCTTGGGAGAAACCAGGCTCAGTCGGGGTGCCAGTTCTCCTCTGGCCGACGAACAAATAGTGTATGATTATGATTCTGGCAACATTACAGGTCAGAAGTCATATTATGTGCTGAGAGAACTGATGAGAACTCACGAGCAGCTGATACTGAGCATGTGCGTGTCCTACTGAGAACTGTTTCTTTCGGATACGTTCGATCTTTCGGACACGTTTTGATACTGAGAGCCGATGAGCTGATGAGCTGAGCATGCGTGTCATTTGTTCAGAGGGACGAAATGCATGTTTCAAGTGTATCAAAATAAAACATGTTGGAAACATGTTCATCACATAATTGCTGTCTTATCAATGTATTATTTAAAGTTTGGAAACACAATGAATGGATTGTAAAATGGTCAAACTAAACATTTATTTGTTTTATCAGTAATGCATGATATTTTCAGCAACAGCTTATTTAATTTCTAAATAAGTTGATATAAATCTTAAAATGTATTAATCAAAACAGTAGAATATTGAACATACTGGAAACATGCTTTGACTTTTTAGTTTTGTCGACTGTATATTCAGGTTGCAGCAGTTCTCAGCTCAGCACACTAGTGCTACAGCGGTTCTCGAGTCACCAGTACAGAATCGAGAACTGTTTCTTTCGGACACGTTCGTTACTGAGAATCGATGAGCTGAGATACTGAGCATGCGTGATAGCGTCGTCTGAACCGAACTGTTTGTCTCGCACAACTGATGCTGTGCTGATAATATGAGCACGGGTGAACCGAGGACTTGTGTAAGTGTATGTCTATGTTGTGTAAGTTTATGTCAATATAAGTTTATTTAATCTGTGTAAAACATCCGCGTTTGCACGACAGTGAACCGGTTCATTGAAACGAACTGTCCGAAAGAACCGGTTCGCGGAAAAGAACCGGACTTCCCATCACTACGAGGAAAATACATAAACTTTTATCTTAGTGAGGAGGCGGGGCTGACCCCGTTGCTACGTATGACACAGTCTTTTGAAGACAGTGATTGGTTGGTTGTCCAAGAAGGAAAAAAGAGTCTATATAAACCTTCACATTGAAATTACAGGCCTCATTTTTCCTGTTTTACCGTACTCTCTCTCTCTCTCTCTCTCTCTCTCTCTCTCTCTCTCTCTCTCTCTCTCACACATAATATATATATGTATACATATATATAATCTTTATTTTTTATTTACCATGCTATTAATGTTGTACTCAATGTATTTGATAGGAAATGAACAGTGACACAATATGGTTCTGAAATTGCTGTAATTGTGTGATCACTTTGCTTATAGAAGATTGCGACAGACCCAAATCATCACTGCTGCATAGTTGCATTTTTCCAGTTGCCAAACATGTTAATGTAGTGATTACTTACATTTCTGGCGCTATGGCATTTCTGCGCTGTCTGAGATGTTAGCGTGTCTCTAATAAGATCGGTCACAAACATGATCCCTGCACGATCTAATGTGTAGTGTCTTATTAACTCACTCATGCACTGTGTGCAACACATTTCTTCTCCCTCTTCGAGTTTCGTCCATTTTCTCCTCTGCTAAAGAAACTCTTAAGCCTCTTATAAGTCCTCGTCCATACTCCGAACACTTTTGGATCTTTAGAACTCTTTTAAGGGTTAAGATGCTTTCTGAATTACTTTTTTCTTTACTAGGATTTTTTCTTTAATTTTAAGAGGAAACGCCCACCTTTCTAAGAATTTTCTTAGAATTTTGTCACTAGGAGCTACTCTTTGCATTAAGATTTTTCATGAATACGGGCCCAGGTTTTTAATGTTGTTTATGTGTCTATGTGGTGTTTTTAATGCTTTAAGACAAACCATGTGCAAATTCATAAGTCAACACCATTGTTGAGTAACCAGTGTCTTGTAACCAATCACGTCAAGGTGTGGGCGGGCTTTAGCATATCATTAACTATTCTCTGAAGCAAAGAGTCTCAAGGTTATTCCTGTATATTTTTCTGTTGATATGGAAATTCGGGTAGATTTATCAACATAGAGGGTGAATTATGTATATGATGTATATTATGATGTTATGATGAACTATATGTCTTTCTCCACTGTCGTTCTATGATATTTCTAAGGATACTGACTGAGACTTAGACGGCAAACAGGAACATGGTTTGTGTAACATTAGCAACACATTATTAGCTGTTTGATAATGTAGTCAAGCAAAAGGATAATCAAATGAATTACCGTTATGTGTCCGACGTTGTAAAGAGCAAGTTGGCCGACTGTATTTCTGAGCTGGTGTGAGTGAGTGGAGGCGGGGCTCATTTGCATATTCATGAATCCGCGTATACTAAATGAAGCAAGTGAGACAGTTACATTCAAGCTATTTTAAAGGATGTTCACTTCAAAATGAAAATTTCCTGATAATTTACCCACCCCCATGCCATCCAAGATGTTTGTGTCTTTCCTTCTTCAGTGGTAAAGAAATTAAGTTAGAGGAAAACATTTCAGGATTTTTCTCCACATAATGGACTACAATGGCAACCAAAATGTTGAAGGTCCAAATCAATGCAGTTTCAAAGGAAGGGCTTCAGAGGTTCTGCACGATCCCAGCCGAGGAATAGGGTCTTAACTAGCCAAACCATCGGTCATTTTCAAAAAAAATTTAACATTTATATACTTTTTAACCTAAATTGCCCATCTTGCACTGCTCTGCGCCGCGCCACGGATTACATAAAAAGGTTAAACAACGATGTCGGACGATTTTGAAGTTGGAGATAGAGTTTACAGGCGTTTGTAAGTCTTCGCACGTTCGCTGGGATCGTGCAGAGCCTCTGAAGCCCTTCCTTTGAAACTGCATTGATTTGGACCTTCAACCGTTGGTTGCCATTGAAGTCCATTATGTGGAGAAAAATCCTGGAATATTTTCCACAAAAAAAAAAAAATTGTCATTTTAAAGTGAACTAATCCTTTAAGGCACGAAGAATTTTTTTCACAGGAAAAAAAACGTTTAAATATGTCATTTTGGTGATCAAAGATGAGTTTTAAGGAATAAAATTATTGACTACAGGGGGACTTTAGGAGAGACCGCTTTTTTATTTGTTTTTTTATCAACGTTATACATTTAAAGACACAAATACAGTTCAACAATGTAATTTATTTGGAATAACATGCACTGACATCCACAACATACAATTTTGTATCAGTAGTACATCACAAATTACACTATAAGACATTAATAATAGTTTGAAGAGGGGATCATCAAAATAATATTTGCATTTGTTGTTACAATTCATGCTTCTGTCTTTGAATATAGTGGTTATCTAGCATGCAGAAAGGTTACAGATTTAACTGGACAGTGAGAATTACAAGTTGTGCTATCTTGTGTTTAGCGTATACTCATATACTCATAATCACGTATATTCATATCTTGTATACATATATCAGTGTGTAATCTATGAACTTTTCCAGTCATTGTACAGTTGTCTACAGATGATGTGCAGCAGAGAGAGCAGATCTGTTGAAACTACCGTGACATGAAGAAGGGCCGCGACTATGGGTTCTCGTTGTTGTTCTCGTATGAGTAGTCATAGTTGTTATCTCCATGGTCAGAATTATCCCAGAAGCCTAGATTATTAACTTTACAAATATCTGTTCGGGTAATACTAATAATGATTATGCAATAAAGTATGTAGATGCTTAGAAAAAAGCCGAAGCAGAATCTGTCTAGGCGGTAAGCAAAGGCCACTTTACTGTCTTTCTCGTTGTCTTCTTTATCAGAGTTCTCCAAAAAGCTCACTATTTTCTGGAGTGAAGCCATCTCTGAAGCCGGATCACCAGACTTTGCTGTAATCACACCTGTATCTGTAAACACATAGCACATTATTTATGTTATTGCAATGCTGATCTAATAGAGCTTCAGTTAAAGGTTGTGTGTTACATTTCTGTGCCACTACTGGCATCAAAAGGAATTGAAAAAAATGATTCATTAAACAGCAGCTCTTTTGCACCAAAAACCTGGGATTTAATCACTAACCCGCCCCAATGTAACCAAGCGCTACGTGCTCTGATGTATTGCTGCACCATATACTGGGTAAACCCAGCCCGATCTGCCGGCGATTTGATTTCGCCCTGCAGCTCAGGATGGAAACCTGTAAATTTTTCTATCCTGCTTCCGTTACAAATCTGTAGGGACCAATCACAAACTGGCTTATCCACTATTAAACTTGCTATTGGCGGGTTTAACACGATGACGATAGAGAAGCAACGGCAAGCAGCTTTTTGTTTACACTCAACATGACGGCCACTGAAGCACAGCAACTCGCTGGACCTGGCTGCAGCCTGCAGATCGGGGAGGGGCTGCACCTGGGGCGGGGCTGCACGCGTTGCCCCGCCCCATACCTACTCTGATTGGTTCCATCGTCTTTCATAGGCATACATGATAGAAAAGGTGTTCGTATTTGTAGTTGTTGTATGAAGGAGTGTCATTTAAAACAAAAAACTGGAAAAGCTGTGCAATTTTAGCCTGTAACTCGCAATGTCCCTGAAATGATTGTTTTGCTAAATCAAGCTGGTCTTTAGGCTAACGCACGGACGACCCCACAACATTTTTAAAAAAAAATGCTTGATTATCCACAGCAGGAGGGTCAGGTCTTCAGGTAGAAGAATGAATTATGAGTTAAATGATTTATGACATTTTGATGATTTCATATCACCATAGTATGAGAAATTAAATGGATGTATCAGTATCATTATCAGTAACAAGACACACGTATATTTACAGAAGGTGTTATGGCAGTTGTATGAAAACTAAATGACACTGCAAAAGGATGTCCGCCATGTTATTTTTATGTAGCTACTATTTATGTGTGTATGAAGCTTTCATTTTCTTCACTACGTTGCAAAGCATAATATCAGACTTTTTGCTACACTTTATTTCAGAAAAACTATCCGTTCCTCGTTATTTTAAAGTGACGAAATAAAGAACTTTATATTTGTGCCTGCCATGATTCTGAAACAACACGCCTGGAGTCTGTTGCTATAGTAATGAACGCAACTCGCATCTGACTGACAGACAATAAATGCACGTCCTTGAATGAGCGATGTTTTACTTCTTTTTCCGTTTCAGGTGCAGCCAAAATTAGATTGGAAAACATCACATTTTGACAAATTTTTAGTTCAAATTGTATCCGAAAATCTCACAGCCCCCGCGGTCAAATATCGTGATTTACTTTATGAAGCAGGCTATATTAAATCGAGATCGCCGAACTCGTTTCGTGACCGAATCTTTTGAACTTTTAAATCAACTGTTTCACAATAAATAACATATGATTAATTAGTGAATTCGACTGATCTGAAAGATTAAACTTGTAGTAGCAGACAACTCAATGACACGGACATAACGAGTTAAGTTAAAAACACCTGAATTCGTCTCAGATTAAGTGTGCTCTAGATCAGTGGTTCTCAACATTTTGTACGTCTCCCTCATCAGACACACCCACTTCAGGTCTTGCAGTCTCTACTAATGAGCTGATGAGTTGGATCAGGTGTGTCTGATGAGGGAAACGTAAAATGTGCAGGGTTGAGAACCACTAATCTAGATTGAGCTCAACCTTATTTGTGTGGCCATAGACACCTCTCTTTTACAGTTTTTTTAACTGGATTGATTAGCGAATATCTGACACAAGCTACGAACACATTTTCTATCATGTATGCCTATGAATGGTGAATGAGCCAATCAGAGTAAGTGGGAGGCGGGGCGACACGTGCAGCCCCGCCCCAGGTGCAGCCCCTTTCCGATCTGCAGGCTGCAGCCAGGTGTACTTGGCTGTTTTAAAAGATTTCAAAGGCAAGTTTTCTTTGAAAACGGAACAGAAACTTGCCCTGGAACAATTCCTACAAAAGAAGGATGTGTTTGCCTTACTACCGACCGCTCTGCAAAGTACGTCACCCGGATCGTTGGTCTGATTGGTTGAAGGACTATCCAATTGCGTACAGAGTCATTTGAACTATGCCCGTTGATCTCGCCTCTTGTGCAGTAGAAAATACAGACAGACTCCCCAGACTAATGTTCAATCTTAAAAGATTGAGCTTGGTCTGGTGATAGCCAGACAAGCTGCACCATGCATTCATTAATAAAGTCATTGGCCCTGGAAATGGCTAATAAGTCAATAAGTGCTCCTCTGCCGCCATCTACTGGTTATAGTGGTCATTTAATTTATTTTTTTTAAGTTTGCCACGAAGGGCTCTATCATACACCCGGCGCAATGTAACGCCAGGCGTGACGCAAGTGTTTTTTACTAGTTAACTGCCGAACGCAGTTATCATTTTCACATCCAGCTCCACGTTGTTTAAATAGCAAATGTACTCGCGCCCATCTGTTCACTCATGGGCGTCTGGTCTGAAAACCAGGTGTGTTCATTGTTGGAGCGTTGCTATTTTGAGGAACTGAAAACGACTGCGCCATTGACCGACACAAACCTGGTCTAAAGTCAAAAGTATTTTTTGTGTTATTTAAAGGGTGTGTTAGTAATATGAGCCTATAGGCGGTGCACAACGCGCGTACACTCTGCTTATTACACACACAGGGAAGCAGCAGCACACACGTTTAAATATTAAAAATAAAAGATTCCTCTCTGGAGAAGCGTTCAGTCTTTCCACTCGCAAATTTCTCCATGTAAATAGCGAATCCGCCATGGTGCGAGCATAGGGTACGCCCCCCCCCCCCCCACCCAGAAAATTACTGTAAGAGCACTCCCTTTATAATAACTAAAAGCTGTCACTCATTCAATGAACAGATCTCACACAGTTCCGTTATATTAATCAGTGACGCTGACAACACAATGAATCTCTTATTTACATAATATCCACACTTTGTTAGAGAGGATTAGCGCACGTGCAGAACTCAGCACAGGAAAAAACTTGAGCGGTGAGTGGATTCTAACATAAACACCTGTGATTGGCCATTGCGTTCAAGAAATCAACAAACGTCTGTGATTGGCTACATTACTCACCGAAGCGAAAACACGGTGGAAATTGAATCATTTGACGAGCGCAAATACAGATACGCACTGGATCTTCTACACTAATAATATGCTATTATTACGAAGAAAACAGATTTTAGACCAGCAGTGTTGGGCAGCTTTTCCCTCTAAAAGCGATCAGTAGCAGAAGCAGCAGCGGCAGTGGTCTGAGTGAGAAAATTACACACTATTATCAAGTCCGTCTCCCTTGGTCCGGAGGGGGGCACAGGGATGTCAACCCCCCGACCCCCCCTCTGGCGCCGGGCCTGGTTTTGTGTTTTTCGCGGCATTCACACTGAAAACGAATGCTGCCTCTCAGTCTTTTTGCCACTCAGTAGCGTAACCGCAGTCACTCCGGCCGACGGCGATGTCACGTGCTTACCCTATATTCCCCACGGACAAAATCAAGCCACGCCCTACACTTTTTCTTGTTCCAGAAGCCGTTTCACTCGGATATACATCACAATAGGGAAGAAAAGACTAGCGCAAGGTTCTGTTTCATGCCGATTTGCACTATTTGTTTGTTTCAAAACTTGAACAAAACACTTAATTAATATAATAAGCTCAATTAAGCAAACTAGCCTGTGTGTTTACGGTCATCTCTTACCTTTCTCCTGATCCAGGCTGTCATGTTGTGTTTTGCTGTTGTTGGATGGATGAACCTTGGCGGAGCGCCGTCTACACAGCAGGAAGCTGTCCTCTACAGACAGACGCGTCAGCACTATGGACATCAGCATACTCAGAACCAGACAGACCAGACAGAAGCTGAAGTGATAGTCTTTAGAGGAGGAAACAAAGAAAAATGCCACTTACATCATGATCTTAATACTAGTCTATTAAAATAATGCCCTTTTCAAAGTATGCCGTAATGCATAGGCAGTATAAAGGTCTGACCTTTTTACATAACTACAGTATAACTTTACAAACATACCACCAACAATCTGCAGTGTTTTGTTTAAAATGGAGCCGATTTTTCCTCTCTGTTCTCACTTACAGAGGAGAGGGCTGCAGCTGCCACCGTTAGGGAGGTGGTCGTTGAGGATGAGGAGGAACATGGTTAAGCTCAGGACCAAAGTGACCTTAAAAGAGTTGCGTTCTCCTCCTTCAAATGGCAGAGCAAAGCTGACCAGGTCAGCCAGCATTATTAGTGCACTGGGCAGGATCAGGGTCACAATAGCACCGAAGGGGTTAATAGACAGAGCCACCTGTTCAAAAACCAAAAGCCATTCATTAACAAACAATTAAAGGTTTATGTCCTCACTTCACAAATTAGACCATTACTGTCTGTTTTCTTAGACTGGCATCCTTCTAGTATTCAGTATACACAATTCTATGTTTATTAGCATTTTAGCATTTTAAATTAATGTAGATTATTTAATATATTATTAATCATATTAATAATAATAATAATAATATGTTTATAATAATATACTTCATAATAAAATATATAATACAAAATATTATTACAGTAATATCACACTCAAAATAATGCCGTTGTATTGAATATCTGCTGCTGTGATAAAACTCAGTATAACAGCACTCTTGCTCATGTGATAATAATAATAATAATAATAATAATAATATATTAAAGGGGGGGGTCTAATGCTATTTCATGCATTCTGACTTATTTACACTGTTAAAGAGTTGATTCTCATGCTAAACATGGCCAACATTTAAAAAAGAGTTAGACGTATGACGGAGTATTTCTGTGCCAAATACACTCCTTCAGGATTCTTCAAGTTTTTTTCAAGTATCGCCCTGTATGACAGCATAAAGGGCCGAATTGCTTGTATGGGCACTTCTCCCAGATGAGCGCACACACACACACACACACACATTAACCAGAGCGAGAGCAAGAGCCGCACATCAACGAGCTTCGTTCAGGTTACGGGAGCCGCCGGCGGTGCTGTCATTTTGTTTTTAGACCATGAAATCAACAATGTTACTAAAGAAGTGTGTTTCTGGTTGTGAGGGAAAGATAACCTTGTTCAGCTTCCCAAATAACCCAGCGTTAAGGAAACAGTGGATGCAGTTTGTTTTTCCGGAGTTCTGCAAGTGTGTTTGTTTGTTCCCGGTCATGAGTGGAAACCGCAGGCGGTGAGTGAAACTGCATCAAATGTGTGTGTTTTGTTGGCAATCGGCGCATAAGTGCATATAAATGTGAACACGAATGTATAGTGAATCAAAAGTTATCCAGGGATAATGCCATGATGTATTGTGTGTGTGTGTGTGTGTGTGTGTGTGTGTGCACGCGCTCGAGACTCTTTAGCTCCGCCCACTGCACGCCTCCACGAACTCGGATGTTTTCGGAAAGAATCGATACAGCATGTCTGTCTTTTACAAATATAATAAAACTAAAGACTCTTCGGAGATATGAAACTGTGTGTGTTATGTACTCTTTAATTTAAGCTCGCTGAGGACCCCCTAGTGGCCCCTAAGGATCATTTCTGCTTTGAGGGTTCAAGGTAACACTGACAAACTTGATAAGAGGGTTAGAATTGAATAATTCAGTTACTTGGAGATAAACGCGATCTGATGAATCCACAATTTTGTGAACTTCCAAAGTCTTCCATTCTCCTCCAGAATCAGAAACCAAAGACACATTTTCAGCAATCTGGAGTTTGAGCGCACAAACTAGATCAAACAAACAAACAAGAGGACATCTTCTTTACAAATATAACTTCCACAGCGGCCACTTCCAAACTATGGAAGGCAGGCACAGATAATACACTTCCCAACAATTATTATCTTACTTTTCTGGCTCCATCCATTGATGGCCACAGGACATTCTCCATTCACAAAGGGGTAGCTGAATAGGTTGATTTCACAGCTCACCGTCGTGAACAAAACCACCGCATGGGTCACAGTCCCATCCCTCCTCACCTGCACGTCCTTAGTGTATGGCTCCACAGTTGTGTCTACTCTGAGAGAGAGAGAGAGAGAGAGAGAGAGAGAGAGAGAGAGAGAGAGAGAGAGAGAGAGAGAGAGAGAGAGAGAGAGAGAGAGAGAGAGAGAGAGAGAGAGAGAGAGAGAGAGAGAGAGAGAGAGAGAGAGAGAGAGAGAGAGAGAGAGAGAGAGAGAGAGAGAGAGAGAGAGAGAGAGAGAGATATTATGGCATCTTAACTGTCAGAAATCAAACAGGGATTGCGGTAATAACGCCACAGAATATTGTTTCTAAATGTGGTGGGAAAAAGTATCTGCCATCTTGATATACACTATATTGCCAAAAGTATTGGGACACCCCTCCAAATCATTGAGTTCAGGTGTTCCAATCACTTCCATGGCCACAGGTGTATAAAATCAAGCACTAGGCATGCAGACGCTTCTACAAACATTTGTGAAAGAATGGGTCGCTCTCAGGAGTTCAGTGAATTCAAGCGTGGTACCGTGATAGGTTGCCACCTGTGCAATAAGTCCATTGGTGAAATTTCCTCACTACTAAATATTCCACGGTCAACTGTTAGTGGTATTATAACAAAGTGGAAGCAATTCGGAACAACAATGCTACAGACCTCCAAACTTCGTGTGGCCTTCAGATTAGCTCAAGAACAGTGCGTAAAGAGCTTCATGGAATGAGCCGAGCAGCTGCATCCAAGCCTTACATCACCAAGTGCAATGCAAAGCGTGGGATGCAGTGGTGTAAAGCACGCCGCCACTGGACTCTAGAGCAGTGGAGACGTGTTTTCTGGAGTGAGCAATCACGCTTCTCTGTCTGGCAATCCCATGGATGAGTCTGGGTTTAGTGGTTTGCAGGAGAACGGTACTTGCCTGACTGCATTGTACTAAGTGTAAAGTTTGGTGGAGGGGGGATTATGGTGGGGTTGTTTTTCAGGAGTTGGGCTTGGCCCCTTAGTTCCAGTGAAAGGAACTCTAAATGCTTCAGCATACCAAGATATTTTGGACAATTTCATGCTCCCAACTTTGTGGGAACAGTTTGGGGATGGCCCCTTCCTGTTCCAACATGACTGCGCACCAGTGCACAAAGCAAGGTCCATAAAGACATGGATGAGCGAGTTTGGTGTGGAGGAACTTGATTGGCCTGCACAGCGTCCTGACCTCAACCCGATAGAACACCTTTGGGATGAATTAGAGCGGAGACTGCGAGCCAGGCCTTCTCGTCCAACATCAGTGCCTGACCTCACAAATGTGCTTCTAGAAGAATGGTCAAAAATTCCCATAAACTCACTACTAAACCTTGTGGAAAGCCTTCCCAGAAGAGTTAAAACTGTTATAGCTGCCAACTCCATATTAAATCCTACGGATTAAGAGTGGGATGTCATTAAAGGTCATGTTCATGAAAAGGCAGGCGTCCCAAAACTTTTGGCAATATAGTGTATGTACAAATATTCTATTCCAGGCCATGTTGAAGAATGTGGCGCTCAGTGGCTCTTAACCCAAAACTTGTATGGTTTCATAGGTATCAGCCATAGTTGTTCAGGCTGAAAATGTATTTCATTCTCCATTAAAACAGCTCAATTATTAGAATATGCGCCACAAATCAGCATCCGCCTTGAGTTCAACTCACGAATTGTCCAAAACCATCCCAGGAATCCAGATTTTATCAACAGGTAAAATAATTGTTGGAAATCTATATCTCTCTTGCATCCATCCAAGATCAGGATCCTTCCATTCCTGTAGGGCAGAAAATTTTGTTCAACAGTTTTAGTGAAATAAACAGCCTCTCATTTTGTTTTACAATAGAACAAAGCTCTTTAAAATGCTTTATTCTGATTGGCCAATTACAGTATGCTAAAATACATATTTTTTAACACATAAAATTATTTTTTAAAAAGTAAATTAAATATGTTTCTAATTATTGATTTACTTTACAAGTACAGTGGGGAGAACAAGTATTTGATACACTGCCGATTTTGCAGGTTTTCCTACTTACAAAGCATGTAGAGGTCTGTAATTTTTATCATAGGTACTCTTCAACTGTGAGAGACGGAATCTAAAACAAAAATCCAGAAAATCACATTGTATGATTTCTAAATAATTCATTTGCATTTTATTGCATGACATAAGTATTTGATCACCTACCAACCAGTAAGAATTCCGGCTCTCACAGACCTCTTAGTTTTTCTTTAAGAAGCCCTCCTGTTCTCCACTCATTACCTGTATTAACTGCACCTGTTTGAACTCGTTACCTGTATAAAAGACACCTGTCCACACACTCAAACAGACTCCAACCTCTCCACAATAGCCAAGACCAGAGAGCTGTGTAAGGACATCAGGGATAAAATTGTAGACCTGCACAAGGCTGGGATGGGCTACAGGACAATAGGCAAGCAGCTTGGTGAGAAGGCAACAACTGTTGGCGCAATTATTAAAAAATGGAAGAAGTTCAAGATGACGGTCAATCTCCCTCGGTCTGGGGCACCATGCAAGATCTCACCTCGTGGGGCATCAATGATCATGAGGAAGGTGAGGGATCAGCCCAGAACTACACGGCAGGACCTGGTCAATGACCTGAAGAGAGCTGGGACCACAGTCTCAAAGAAAACCATTAGTAACACATTACGCCGTCATGGATTAAAATCCTGCAGCGCACGCAAGGTCCCCCTGCTCAAGCCAGCGCATGTCCAGGCCCGTCTGAAGTTTGCCAGTGACCATCTGAATGATCCAGAGGAGGAATGGGAGAAGGTCATGTGGTCTGATGAGACAAAAATAGAGCTTTTTGGTCTAAACTCCACTCGCCGTGTTTGGAGGAAGAAGAAGGATGAGTACAACCCCAAGAACACCATCCCAACCGTGAAGCATGGAGGTGGAAATATCATTCTTTGGGGATGCTTTTCTGCAAAGGGGACAGGACGACTGCACCGTATTGAGGGGAGGATGGATGGGGCCATGTATCGCGAGATCTTGGCCAACAAGAGCACTGAAGATGGGTCGTGGCTGGGTCTTTCAGCACGACAACGACCCGAAACACACAGCCAGGGCAACTAAGGAGTGGCTCCGTAAGAAGCATCTCAAGGTCCTGGAGTGGCCTAGCCAGTCTCCAGACCTGAACCCAATAGAAAGTCTTTGGAGGGAGCTGAAAGTCCGTATTGCCCAGCGACAGCCCGAAACCTGAAGGATCTGGAGAAGATCTGTATGGAGGAGTGGGTCAAAATCCCTGCTGCAGTGCGTGCAAACCTGGTGAAGAACTACAGGAAACGTATGATCTCTGTAATTGCAAACAAAGGTTTCTGTACCAAATATTAAGTTCTGCTTTTCTGATGTATCAAATACTTATGTCATGCAATAAAATGCAAATTAATTACTTAAAAATCATACAATGTGATTTTCTGGATTTTTGTTTTAGATTCCGTCTCTCACAGTTGAAGAGTACCTATGATAAAAATTACAGACTTCTACATGCTTTGTAAGTGGGCAAACCTGCTAAATCGGCAGTGTATCAAATACTTGTTCTCCCCACTGTGTAATATATACACTCGCCTAAAGGATTATTAGGAACACCTGTTCAATTTCTCATTAATGCAATTATCTAATCAACCAATCACATGGCAGTTGCTTCAATGCATTTAGGGGTGTGGTCCTGGTCAAGACAATCTCCTGAACTCCAAACTGAATGTCAGAATGGGAAAGAAAGGTGATTTAAGCAATTTTGAGCGTGGCATGGTTGTTGGTTCCAGACGGGCCGGTCTGAGTATTTCACAATCTGCTCAGTTACTGGGATTTTCACGCACAACCATTTCTAGAGTTTACAAAGAATGGTGTGAAAAGGGAAAAACATCCAGTATGCGGCAGTCCTGTGGGTGAAAATGCCTTGTTGATGCTAGAGGTCAGAGGAGAATGGGCCGACTGATTCAAGCTGATAGAAGAGCAACTTTGACTGAAATAACCACTCGTTACAACCGAGGTATGCAGCAAAGCATTTGTGAAGCCACAACACGCACAACCTTGAGGCGGATGGGCTACAACAGCAGAAGACCCCACCGGGTACCACTCATCTCCACTACAAATAGGAAAAAGAGGCTACAATTTGCACGAGCTCACCAAAATTGGACAGTTGAAGACTGGAAAAATGTTGCCTGGTCTGATGAGTCTCGATTTCTGTTGAGACATTCAGATGGTAGAGTCAGAATTTGGCGTAAACAGAATGAGAACATGGATCCATCATGCCTTGTTACCACTGTGCAGGCTGGTGGTGGTGGTGTAATGGTGTGGGGGATGTTTTCTTGGCACACTTTAGGCCCCTTAGTGCCAATTGGGCATCGTTCAAATGCCACGCCCTACCTGAGCATTGTTTCTGACCATGTCCATCCCTTTATGACCACCATGTACCCATCCTCTGATGGCTACTTCCAGCAGGATAATGCACCGTGTCACAAAGCTCGAATCATTTCAAATTGGTTTCTTGAACATGACAATGAGTTCACTGTACTAAAATGGCCCCCACAGTCACCAGATCTCAACCCAATAGAGCATCTTTGGGATGTGGTGGAACGGGAGCTTCGTGCCCTGGATGTGCATCCCACAAATCTCCATCAACTGCAAGATGCTATCCTATCAATATGGGCCAACATTTCTAAAGAATGCTTTCAGCACCTTGTTGAATCAATGCCACGTAGAATTAAGGCAGTTCTGAAGGCGAAAGGGGGTCAAACACAGTATTAGTATGGTGTTCCTAATAATCCTTTAGGTGAGTGTATAATACAATACATTATACAGTAATATCACTCACAGCAATGCTGTTGTATTGAATATCTGCACAGATGCTGCTGTGCTAAAACTCAGTATAACAGCACTCTTGCTTATGTGATATTTTATGCTGTATAACATAATATAATATAATACAAACCCGATTCCAAAAAAGTTGGGACACTGTACAAATTGTGAATAAAAACAGAATGCAATGATGTGGAAGTTTCAAATTTCAATATTTTATTCAAAATACAACATAGATGACATATCAAATGTTTAAACTGAGAAAATGTATCATTTTAAGGGAAAAATAAGTTGATTTTAAATTTCATGGCATCAACATATCTCAAAAAAGTTGGGACAAGGCCATGTTTACCACTGTGTGGCATCCCCTCTTCTTTTTATAACAGTCTGCAAACATCTGGGGACTGAGGAGACAAGTTGCTCAAGTTTAGGAATAGGAATGTTGTCCCATTCTTGTCTAATACAGGCTTCTAGTTGCTCAACTGTCTTAGGTCTTCTTTGTCGCATCTTCCTCTTTATGATGCGCCAAATGTTTTCTATGGGTGAACGATCTGGACTGCAGGCTGGCCATTTCAGTACCCGGATCCTTCTTCTACACAGCCATGATGTTGTAATTGATGCAGTATGTGGTCTGGCATTGTCATGTTGGAAAATGCAAGGTCTTCCCTGAAAGAGACGATGTCTGGATGGGAGCATATGTTGTTCTAGAACTTGGATATACCTTTCAGCATTGATGGTGCCTTTCCAGATGTGTAAGCTGCCCATGCCACACGCACTCATGCAACCCCATACCATCAGAGATGCAGGCTTCTGAACTGAGCGCTGATAACAACTTGGGTTGTCCTTGTTCTCTTTTGTTCGGATGACATGGCGTCCCAGTTTTCCAAAAAGAACTTCAAATTTTGATTCGTCTGACCACAGAACAGTTTTCCACTTTGCCACAGTCCATTTTAAATGAGCCTTGGCCCAGAGAAAACGCCTGCGCTTCTGGATCATGTTTAGATATGGCTTCTTTTTTGCCCTATAGAGTTTTAGCCGGCAACGGCGAATGGCACGGTGGATTGTGTTCACCGACAATGTTTTCTGGAAGTATTCCTGAGCCCATGTTGTGATTTCCATTACAGTAGCATTCCTGTATGTGATGCAGTGCCGTCTAAGGGCCCGAAGATCACGGGCATCCAGTATGGTTTTCCGGCCTTGACCCTTACGCACAGAGATTGTTCCAGATTCTCTGAATCTTTGGATGATATTATGCACTGTAGATGATGATAACTTCAAACTCTTTGCAATTTTTCTCTGAGAAACTCCTTTCTGATATTGCTCCACTATTTTTCGCCGCAGCATTGGGGGAATTGGTGATCCTCTGCCCATCTTGACTTCTGAGAGACACTGCCACTCTGAGAGGCTCTTTTTATACCCAATCATGTTGCCAATTGACCTAATAAGTTGCAAATTGGTCCTCCAGCTGTTCCTTATATGTACATTTAACTTTTCTGGCCTCTTATTGCTACCTGTCCCAACTTTTTTGGAATGTGTAGCTCTCATGAAATCCAAAATGAGCCAATATTTTGCATGACATTTCAAAATGTCTCACTTTCAACATTTGATATATCTATATTCTATTGTGAATAAAATATAAGTTTATGAGATTTGTAAATTATTGCATTCCTTTTTTATTCACAATTTGTACAGTGTCCCAACTTTTTTGGAATCGGGTTTGTATAATAGTATTCAGGTAACTGAATGTTTACAGATGACAATCACTGTACCAAGCTAAAAGGTTTTTGAAGGA
Organism: Coreius guichenoti; assembly: GCA_039654105.1. NCBI lineage: Eukaryota > Metazoa > Chordata > Actinopteri > Cypriniformes > Gobionidae > Coreius > Coreius guichenoti. Next base: position 6,217,918 of record CM077171.1, on the reverse strand, counting down.
GATTTTAGTGACATTGTCTACTTACCATGTTTAGCTTGATACGGCTGGTCATTTCCATGCTTTTTGTATCCTAAGATGCATGATGACAGAATTATGAGATATAGTTGTTATGTGTATAAGTATGTTTGTGTTTTTCAAACATAGAAGGCGATCAACAAGACAAACGTGACACTTACGAAAGACAGTGTCTCATATTGTATGGAAGTGATGTTTACTACGATGGTACAGTTATCGTTCTGTGGCGCACTGAACAGCTCTTTAGCAACCCGAGCATTTGCCAGACAGCGACGATCACAGGCCGCCTCTGAGGAGTTACCAGCAGCGAACACTATAGGGCCAGATGAACCAGTTATGAACCACATGAAAATGCCAATCAAAGAGGCCACGTTGTAAATGAGGGAGTTCACTCATTTAGACGTGCAAAAAGAACAGCTATGATACAACTGAATAAACAATTCGTAGGATTCTGCACTATATCTGTCACTGTAATCAAATCAGAAAATTTGTGACATTGACCATGTTACTAAAAGCCTTGTTCAGACTGTCAATCCAAATCAAATTTTTTGTACATATCCGATTGGAATCCAATCATATTTAGCAAGTGTGAACAGCAAAAAAATTACATGAAATACAATCGAAATATGACGAAATCTGTTTCAAACCTTGTTTGTTCAGACTGTCAGTCCAAATCCGATTTAGTGCATATCTGATTGGAATCAGAAAGTGTGAATGGCACGTGATGTCAGTCATGAAACTATTCATTAACACATCAATTTGCTTTTTCATCTTCTACTTTCTCGAGCAATAAACAACTTTTCACTGAAAACGCTTGCCATTGTTGAAAGAGAAGTTAAAGGGTGCTTTCACACTAGCTCTTTTGGTGCGCACCTGGGTTCGATTGACATCAGAGTTCGGTTCGTTTGGATGATGTGAAGGCTGTCTTCCGAACTCGGGTGCGCACCCGCGAACCATACCCGAGTCCGCTTAAAAAGGGTGGTCTGGGGTACGGTTCGCTGCTGATATGAACACAATTGTACTAAATCGCGGAAGTGAACCGCTATTAATGACGTATGCTTTGATAATGTGTGTTTGTGTGTGTTTCACTCATTTTCCTGGCGAGCGTGACTGACGTACTGCAAGCAGAGAGCTGTAAATCTCGTTCTTTAGAGCATTTGCAGTACATTCGCGGCAGACACAAGAGTCGTTTCGTACTGAATCTTTGGAAACAAAAATATAAAAGTGAGGTGAGCAACGCTATGCATTTTGCTGCTTTCTCACTCGCCATCATTACCAAGCAACGGGGTAAACAGCTGCTGCTTTTATGCAAACGCACCCCGGTTCGGACCCAAATAATATAATCTGAACACAGTCCAGCAGGGGCAGAGAGAAGGGGGAGCAATCAAACTCAGGTTCGGACCAGACAATCAAACCAAGTGTGAAAGCACCCAAAAAAGTAAAGGGTCAAGAGCCCAACTAAAGCAAACACTGATCACCATAATGGTGACTTCAAACTAAACTTATTTTCAATAAAACATCGAAACCTCTGTTAATTCTCAATAAGAGCTTCTGTAGTAACATTATATAATAACATTTGTTCTGGTTTCAGACTTCACTCTATATTAATCTATATAAAAAAAAAATCAATCTCATCGTTTTGAGAAGGCGTATTTATCATCTGTATTATAAATAAAAGCACATGATATTTAAATCACAGTGTGTATTTACTGCAGCTGGAGAAATAGTTTACCAAGTGAAGATGAACAGAGGAGGAGCAGCAAAGAGATCCTGTGCTGAAGAACCATTTCAGCTCCTACAAACAACAACAACAAAAACAAGCACTTGCACACTCCTTTAGCTATATCATTTGGTATAAGAATGTAAAACTGATAAATGTTTACCTTTGCTGGCAAATGCTGAAAAATTAACTCCCATACAGGTCAGATTCCTACAAATGTCAGCTGTGACTTTTTATAGTTTCTGAGGGAAACAAGACCATTTGGCTCTTTTAAAGGGTCACAGCTCTTTGAAAATGACACGAATGTTGTTATGTAAGACAAACAAATCTCATATCTGAACCTGAAATGCCTATTAAATTTGATCCTATATTTTGTGTAAGCTTGCCTTGTTAGTAGGATTATAGATAATGAGACTTAATGAGATAAGATCTCAGCATTCATTTTATTGTTAAACATCACAACAGAGCAGTAATTACTTGCAGGGCTTTGAGCCGTCACACAGTCAAATCTAAACTGCTTCACAAAGCCACAGGAGGCCATACATGAGGACAATCACTGCACATCAGCAAACACTTCAACTGGGGATTTAATTATGTTTGATGGCACAGAGGGATAAAACTATACAGATTATTAAAAGAACGGAGTGTCTATTTACACCAAGTGCAAATAGCGTGCCTTGTTGGCAAGTGCTATTCATACTAGCTCCGCCTAACAATGCCTGTTTGGGAAAAACAAGATTAAAAAAATAACAGGTGTATCTCTACGATTTCAGTGGCGTAGTCAGTAAAGCATAATTTGGTTTTGACGCGATCATCCTGGGTTCGAATCTGCCTTTTGCAGAGCTCGCTCTTCTCCCTTTTCCCATCACATATCACATCGGAAAGGCATTTACTTTCAATAAAAATTAAGAAAAATGTTCTAAAAGTGGAAATAAAGTGCCTAACGAAATGTTTAATAATAATAAAAGCATTTATTGGGTAGGGTTAGGGTTAGGTGTAGGGAGGGCTTTTATTGTACCATTAAGGCGGCATCCATTTAATAATTTTAATAAATATAATCATTTACACTCTGTTATTATTGCATCCTGTTAATGTACAACAATACTGAGGTGCGAATAGTATGTATCTGTCAAAATAAAGTATAAATAGCATGTAATTAGTATTTACACATTGCAAAGAACTGCTACTTTTGCATGGTGTAAATAGAATATATCACTATTTTCACGTAGTAAATAGCATCTATAGCTAAGAAAATATGCTATTTTTACTAGGACAACGCAGCTCTATCATATATCGTTTTCAGCCTGACATATTCATCATATTTGTGATGAATTAGGTTGTCACTAATTAAAAATAAACCCACAATACGTTTCCACAGGTCTCCGGTTTCCCCCACAATCCAAAAACATGCAGTAAGGTCTGCTTGTCTCCAAGTGGGCGATTCTTTGTGAAATCTGTGCCTCAATACAATTATATTATTTGTAATTATATCACTGCATGTGGGCTTTTGAATTAATGAACAATCTCAATCAGTATGCCAACATCGAAAAGAAAAGATATATTAATACTAAATATAAATAGGCTCCCAAATATATATATATATATATATATATAACTAATTTATTTACTGATACAAGAAAAATTAAAGCTGCAAGCAGCGATGAAAGGGCCCTCACACCCGGGGCCACGGCCACCTATTGGCCTCAGGAACACATTGAATAGTGTTGTATGACATTGGCATGTAGTTGTCTTCAGGCCAGGACTCTTATAAAACATGTGAAGTTTGGGGCAGGTCGGACATTGTATGCCTGAGTTAGAACAACTTCCTGTGTCATGGCGAAACATCAGACTTTGTGAGGCCGTCACGGACACACCCTTCAGCGAAAACTCAAGATCGTCACAGTTTAACGTTGCAGAGGCCTTTAGATTAGACTGACCAAATATGATGTTGATCTGATTAAATCTCTAGGAGGAGTTCGTTAAAGTACAACGTCTGGAAATGGCAAAAACTGCACAAATTTGGGAGAGAAAATTAAAAATATCTCACTTCCTGTTGGTTTTCAGATTTTGCACTCGGGACTTTTTTGTAGGTATTGGGCTGTTACATGTGTGTACCGAATTTCATACTGGCGCTTAATTGAAATGTTGTAGGTGGCGCTATCGAACCATTTTGCCACGCCTAATTCTGAAACCCATATCAGACGTACATTTTCACCACTTCTGGCACGTGTGCAAAGTTTCATGAGTTTTCGAGCGTGTTTAGGCCCTCAAAAATGTGATTCATTTCGGAGAATAATAATAATAATAGACTGAGCAATTCACACTATCGGTGCTCGGGCCCTAATAAACGTTAAAAATGCCGAATAGCTCCCTCTAGTGTTAAAAACAGAGTTACAAAAACACAGGCATAATTATGAAAAGCACAAAGCACTAAACGCGAATTTGTGAAAACAGATTCAAGAAATTTAAAGAGTGAACATATTATGGCCTTATTCAATAAGCAATACGAATCTCCATTATAATCCACACCATTGTTTTATCATACATCTTTCACATTAATATGGGCTAATATAGATATAGCAACTTTATATAGCCTAACTTTAAATATTACAAGTGTAATTAATGAAATGGTGTCAAAACTGCATGGTAATAATGCTGAAGTGAATGTTTTAGCTGAAATGAATCTCAGACAAACATAACACACTTGGCTATCGCAACAGGCAAATTAATTGTGTTTTGAAAGCAAAGAGAAATGCGCAAAAAAAACTGTCGCGATTTTTCGAAGTTTCTCGACACTACACAACTCTATTTTATGCAGAATATCAGAGGAGGCTGCATATGCAGTACCCCTACCAGAAATTATACAAGTCTATTGTTTCAACGGTCGTGCTATGTCTACAGTGACCGTAGACAATTAAGCGTTCTGATTGGCCGAGAGTCTACAGTCACCGTAGGCTTCGACCGTAGGCTACCAATCAAAACAGCTTTCGAGCGTAGACTACCAATCACATCGCAGAATGTCGAGTGTATACTGCCGCAGAAGAGAGACGCTGCAAACATTAGTTTATCGACATATAGCGATTTTATTGACTAGGGACGTCATACTATCTGCAATTATGAGCTACAAGAAAGTGATGAGACACAAAACTCGAGTGATTCCAAGGTAGGATTATATACTGTGTATATATATATATATATATATATATATATATATACTGTATAGTATATACTGGCGTTTGATGTTGTCCAGGGACGTTTGATATGTCATACCTGACTAATACTTATCCTAAATTATATTGTAACCCTAATTAAAAACTTAATATATTAATTTAACCACCTGGCATAACAATAGCATTCCTCAACTTACATATTTAAAACGCTCTTATTATCAAAATTTAAATATGATGACATAAAATAACAAATAAATGTAAAATATTAATTGCAAGACAATCCGACTGAAAGAACATTTCAAGCAACTAAGAAAACTAAGTTGTATTCGTGTTGTGCACTTGACAGCACTTTAAATAATCCTAAACGCATGGGATATCCGCTGGTTTTTGATTATGTATTACATTTTCATGATTAATCATTTTAATAACAAATTCGGTTACATTAGCATCACTGAACTCATAGGCATGTTCAGAACTGCTTCCATTTAAACGAACAGATACCAATTCATATTGTACATTAATGCCCACAAAATAAACAACAAAACATCTCGCAGAAGCAGCCAATCATGTTAAAGATTAAGAACATTACTATATAACGATTCGCCACGCCTTCGTATTACAAACTTACACAGCTCTGTTATTAACCACGTGATCAGGGGAGAGCGCGAACGCAGTCCCCCACTACCATAAATTATGCAGTCGAGATTCCCACATTTGGGGAATTCGCAAAGGTCAACACAGCCTCTGTGCAATGGCTGAGTCTCGCCCTGGGTGAACCACCTTCATGATCATGGTGTCTCCCCTGCCAGGTAAGTATGAGTTGTGCACGCGCCCTGAGGGGGTGTCACTTCAGGAAACACGAGTCTCGGTGACGGTGAGCCCACGGTCACTGCGCACGAGCCAACGCCATCCAGACGAAGATCCCGTTTCCGCTGGTGTCGCTTAAAGTTTTGCTGCTACTCGAGCATTAAACGCAGTAGAAACAACAAAAAACGTATCGTTTTATTTGGTAACGAACACTTTCCCATGATGCAACACAAGCGTCCACCAGCCAATAGAACAACAGGTGCTCAAAATCATATTTTAAGAACTCAATAATACGATTATTGGAACCCAAGTCGAAAGAAAAGTTATACAATTCTAATTTTTTGGGTACAATGTTTGAAATATATTGTTTTTCGACGATTTTATTAGTAAAAAAGAAACCATGACGTAAACCACGCGTCGTCGCCGACATCACTTCCGGGGAATTAAAACAAGGGGCGCAAAAAAAACCGTCGTGTGCAGATGCAGATCATTCAAACGCCGTAAAGTTCTCTCATCTCGTTGAAATTATTATTATGCAGCAACATTTTTCTATATTACTACCAGGAACTATTACCACAGTTTGATGAATATGAGTGGGGTTTGTCTTTGCAGCTCAACACCTTTATCTGTTGAACCTTACATTTATTTCAGATGAAAACGCGTTGTTGTAGCCCGATTTTCACACGACCTTAAACTAAAAAAACATGTACATGTTACTGAACACAAAAAGAAAACATAAATTTATTTTAAAAAGGGACCGTGTACATTAATCAACATTCATGAATGTAAATGTACCCAAAGTTAAAATGTTATTTAAAAAAGTTGATAGTGCGAACAAAATACATGTTTATATAAAAGCTTGAATATCAGAATCAGTGGCGGCGTTTCACAAAAACATGCCTGTAGGTACATAATTCCCTACATACAACCATAAAACCACATTATATCTAAATAAAATGTGTACACAAATGGTACTGGAGCATTGGGACGGATGACTGGTGTCACCATATCAAGGTACACTGAAATAAAAACACCACATTGAAGGTAACTATAGTGTACTCATAATAACAACTCATAATAGTAAGACCACAGACTGTAAAAAAAATGAGTGACTTATTCCCTTTCAGCCAATTAACTAAGCCACAGCCAGTTAGTTAAACCTCATAAATAAACCTCACAAATATCACCATAACTAATGTTAATGTGCAAAGCCTTATAAATTACAGGTAGTTCATGTGCAGATCATTATTTAGAATAACTTCTAATAGTTAATGCCATGAAAGCATGACTAATGTAATTTCATTTATCGTTATATTTAAATATCCCTTAAACTACTGAAGTATGCTTTAATAAACCATGTAATAGCAATAGGTTAACTTCAAATATCAGTGAAGGTGTCTAATGTTGTTTATCAAGTATATATTTTGTTTTTGAATTATGTAGTAATTCTGAATTCAGCTTTTCCGTGTCCTTTCGTAGTATTATCGTTACAGTCTGTAACCCCCTAAACTTTAACTGTGTCCTTAAATGTTTTATTGAGAAGCACAATGTAATAATATTAATTACGCTCCTACTTTAAATAAATAAGATCCACCAATGTGTTTATGGACTAAAAGCTTTCAGGAACCAAGTGAGATCTCTATAGCCGATATTCTACCCAGAAGGCCAGATGATTTGAGTTTGAGTCAGAGGGATTCGGATCCAGAAGGCTTTCAGCTGTCAGCCGGTGGCTAAATACACCGTGACCCATATCTGCAGATGAAAAGATTTAGGAAGGTCACAGAATTAACAGATGTTGACTTAACGTTTTCTCACTTTTGAGTTTAATGTCTTTTCACAATCGATTTTTCCGATCGTATGGGGCAGAAACAGAATTACGCTTCAACTTGTTATAATAAGATGCTTGCGCTCGCTACTGACAGATGTCAATCATCTCAGAATTAGCGGTTGCTGCGCTTGTGGTCTGTGATTGGTTAGTCTACATTTGAGATCTACAGTATGATTGGTAGTCTACAGTCGGGAGTCTACGGTGACATGTAGACTCTCGGCCAATCAGAAGGCCACACTGACTAAATTAAGACAGCCCAGCGTCTCTAACCTCTGATTGGTAGTCTACAGTCGAGACCGACCGTGTGATTGGTAGTCTACGCTCGGAGTCTAGAGTGACTGTAGACTCTCGGCCAATCAGATGGCGTTAAAATATACTGACACTATACACGTTCTTGTTCGACTGTTTAAACTATAATAAACATCAATAATAGTTTTAAAATTAAAACTTATTAGATAGTTCTATTATTAACCACGTGATCAGGGGAGAGCGCGAACGCAGTCCCCCACTACCATAAATTATGCAGTCGAGATTCCCACATTTGGGGAATTCGCAAAGGTCAACACAGCCTCTGTGCAATGGCTGAGTCTCGCCCTGGGTGAACCACCTTCATGATCATGGTGTCTCCCCTGCCAGGTAAGTATGAGTTGTGCACGCGCCCTGAGGGGGTGTCACTTCAGGAAACACGAGTCTCGGTGACGGTGAGCCCACGGTCACTGCGCACGAGCCAACGCCATCCAGACGAAGATCCCGTTTCCGCTGGTGTCGCTTAAAGTTTTGCTGCTACTCGAGCTTTAAACGCAGCAGAAACAACAAAAAATGTATCGTTTTATTTGGTAACGAACACTTTCCCATGATGCAACACAAGCGTCCACCAGCCAATAGAACAACAGGTGCTCAAAATCATATTTTAAGAACTCAATAATACGATTATTGGAACCCAAGTCGAAAGAAAAGTTATACAATTCAAATTTTTTGGGATACAATGTTTGAAATATATTGTTTTTCGTCGGTTTTATTAGTAAAAAGAAACTAGATCTGTGCGTGAGCGTGTTGTTTTAATACAGCCCGCCAGAGGGCAGCAGATGCGCTCGGTTCATCCTAAAATCAACGAAGAAGAAAAGTCACCGTCAGCTGTTGTGTTTGATTAACCGTCTGTGGAACAAACATACGAACTTACAATAGACTGTCTTAAAATATATTTTTGAGAACAACCCGTGTTACTTCAGCAAGGTAATGTTACACATATAAACAGTTTTGCGCTATTCTCAGCTATCATAGGAGCTCTATGAGGAAAAACAGACACATGTTATGTGTAAACAACGGTCAGAAATGAGCAGAAAGCGAGCACTGATCGCAGACACCTTCTGCTTACCGAAGAGACGCAGATGCGCAGCCGTTACCGGAGACAGTCACGGTAAGATCCTGTCGTGATGATCTATCATTGATTTACCCTTCAAAAACACACTTAACGTTAAACAGACCTTATAAAGTAACGTTTCAGTCTGTCCTCCTTAAAATATGACTTCTGTTTGGCTCCAGATATGAATTCATGCAGTCAATTTCACGTTATTATTCGCTGATTGTGTACGCTCCGCTAGTATTTGTTTAATCTCAAACTGTTTTTGTGAAAATTTGAGTCCTGTCACTCACTTGACGTCGACCAATAGCAAACCACTATCCAATCAATTCCCCACGGACAAAATCAAGCCCCGCCCCGCATTTGTTCTTGTTCGAGAAGCCGTTTCACTCTGATATACTGGTGCGTTCAAGTCATGTCGTTAAGATCGTATTTACGAGTTGAATGCAGATGAACGCCACCATAAAGTAGTAAATACCAGTGGGAAGCTCGGGATTTTCTTTAAGCCCTGATCTTTACGAGTTGGAGGCGTGTCAGTGAGAAACATGGCAGAATACCACAATACTTAAAGCAGTGATATTGTCAGGCTTTTCCATTTACAGCGATAGCATATGATAACTATGATAGCATTATAATATAACAATATAGCCTAATATATAACGATAAAGTTTACAGTGGCTTCATAAATTAATTAAAAACATAAAAAAGCAAAACACACCTGATGCACATTCCTTGTTCTTCATTTTCTGGAAGTAGATTTTAAGAACCTTGCTGTATTTTTGTGTAATTAATTAAGAGAAAGTACTCCGCCATCTTACTCCGATGAAAGTGACTTGAACGCACATGATGTCGTAAAAACACGACTTCCTACCTCGTAAATATGAACTTCCCAGGAAGACTTGAACTATAATACAAGTCACAATAGTGTGGTGCAGGTGTGACGTCACTTTGTAGGCCAAAGTGACGTCAGGCCAATGGCCTACTTTGTAGGCCAATCGGCGTTCCAGACAGATCGGAATTTGGATTTTTCCTACCTCCTTCTAGGGAATAACGTCTGCAACGCCATTCAAAGTCAGACATTCGACATGAGAACTCAATATCTCAACATCAATCAACCCCGATCTCAGCGAGACGTGTCATTTGACGTCACTTTCAAGATGTCGGCAAGTCCTGCTTCCAATGAGCATAAACGTAAAAATGAACTTTAACATTAGATATTAAGTTTATGTAATATGCCTTTGTCGCCTGCTGTTTTCAAAGCGATTTTATCTTGTTTTTATTCTGTTTTTGGCATAGTTGACACAAAAACATGATATGCTCTCGTTGCCATGGCGACATCATGTGGTGAACATGTGAATGTGACGTCTGATTGCCTGGAACTCACTGAGGTCTGAAGTGGGACATTTACTTGGGATATTCCCTCGTCTGGAACGCTAGCATTAGCATCACACTGGTTCCCTCTGGGGAAAAAAACCCCATATTTTCCCATAGGCTTTTGGATTATCGCAAAAAACAAGCTCCGTGATCAACAAAAGTTTACGATACTTGCACGTTTTGTCCATCAAGATCATTATCATAGATGAGCACAACTTTTATTCATTTTGAAGCCTAAATGCAGTCGCCAGAAGTAAAAATCTAAAGGTAGGCTATAAACGGACTACACCACAGTCGCTCGACTTCAACGTCACCATCACTAAACTTCTGACATCTCTTTCAGTCTTTATCTCAAAACATTTTCCCGGAGCGTTTGAGTTAGACTAGTTTATAAGAGCACAATTATAAGCATAATAAGGTTGTAAAAGCGGACTGTGTTTACCTGTTCGGCGTGATGACGTTTAATCTCCTCAACAGCCTCTGTAGTCCCATTTAGCCACTTATTAGCAACCGTCTTTTTCAAGACACGTAACAGTTTAAGTAAATCACGAGTGGGTTGATACTGATGTGTTTTATGTCATAGAATAAAACGTGAAAGTGTCTTGAGCTTGTGTTCACAACAGACCTTATTTCAGCCGTTTAAACAAAATCCCATTCAAAAAACCCCATTGACTTCGGGACGAGGGAACCGGAAGTGCTAAAATGCTAACTCGCTTCTGCGTTTTGTCCTACAAAGTGATGTCATACCTGCACCACTCCATAGGGAAAAAAAGACTTTTGCAACTTCGCCTTCGCTCCCCACGTGCATCAATGAGCCTTGGCCGCCCATGACCCTGTCGCCGGTTCACCACTGTTCCTTCCTTGGACCACTTTTGATAGATACTGACCACTGCAGACCGGGAACACCCCACAAGAGCAGCAGTTTTGGAGATGCTCTGACCCAGTCGTCTAGCCATCACAATTTGGCCCTCGTCAAACTCGTTCAAATCCTTACGCTTGCCCATTTTACCTGCTTCTAACACATCAACTTTGAGGACAAAATGTTCACTTGCTGCCTAATATATCCCACCCACTAACAGGTGCCGTGATGAAGAGATAATCAGTGATATTCACTTCACCTGAATAATGTTATGCCTGATCAGTGTATATAAAATGGGTGCATCTCATCCAAGTAAGGAAATAATGGTGCAGTGTGGTGTTTGTTCAGCAGATGGAGCCGCTGATATCCGCTCAAGCTTGCAGAACCTCATGACACTGTTTTCACGCAAACTCTTCAACGACAGTCTCCCTCCAGTGGTCTTAAAACACCAGCTGTACAGTTTACACAGTGACAAGACCTCAGTGGACAAGCAGGTGGTAAGATCAGCTTGTGTTAAAAAAGTATACATCTTCGCAAAGTAGACGCTGTGATTTTAATAGATTATTTAATAATGACCTTAGCACATTCATAAGTTCTGTGGCCAGTTGCAAATAAAAAAAAAACTGGTTATAACTTTGTTACTTAACCCTTATGCTCTGTTTGTTTGGGATGGACACTCAGGCTGTTGGGCCTGATTTTACATTTACTTTTTTTTAAATAAAGAAATATTTTAAATTTATTTATACACAATTAAAAAATATATTAAATCCCCCCAACACTGCACAGATGTAGAGTAAAACATTAATAAAGTGAATATTACATTTGGTTTTTTTTTTAAATTACATTGTTACAAAATCACATTTTATTGTCTGGGGTCTTGGAGCCACCAGCCTGAGTGAGACTTTTTTTCACATGTACATACAGCTCTGGAAAAAATTAACATTGAGAAATCAATGTTAAGTGGTCTCTTAAATTTTTCCAGAGCTGTATGTAAGGGCACACTCTGAGGACACCTAAAAAAGTGGTGGAGATCGGGCAAGAGGTGGTGGTATAACTGTCAAAAAACCTTTAAAAAACATATTTTTCCTTAGTAAATTGCCTGTATTTGCTGTAAATGGTCTTTTCCATCTATGATCTAAGTCAGGGGTTTTCAAACCTGTCCTGGAGGACCCCCAGCACTGCACGTTTTGTATGTCTCCCTCATCTAACACACCTGATCCAACTCATGAGCTCATTCTTAGAGACTGCAAGACCTGAAGTGGGTGTGTCAAATATGGGAGACATACAAAATACAAAATGGCTGGGGGTCCTCCAGGATAGGTTTGAAAACCCCTGATCTAACCACATTGTGTATTGTAAATAATATATTGATATATAATTGTGTAAGTAGTAAAACAATAAAAACGATTTGGTCCATCACGCACCTCACCTACAAGTCCGGTGGGAGAGTACAAAGTTCAGAAGTTGTGGAACTCCAGTAAGTAGTCTGTTAAGGCTATTTTATTCACTTTAAACATCGGATGAAGTGATTATTTTCTCTTTAATACAGACGATGCTGAGTTATTAATAAATTAGCAATGACAAAAAAATAGTCCGATATTTTTAGCGATTATTGTTTGGTAGCTTGTTGTAAGTCACCCGCTACAACTAACACGGCGATAAGCCCATGTGTGACATTAGGCTAATATTGTAGATTTACCGCTGTGTTGGGTTTTGCTCAGTACTATGTGGAAGAAGCAAGATAATTTAATAACTATTTTAACTATAACTATATTACCGTGTAGTGAACCTATGATAACTCATATTTAAACAACTATTGCTTTGTGTTGTTGGCCAGATAAAATGACAGAGAACAGAAAAACGGACATAAGATAGTTTTTTAGTGCACTAAAACACCACACATATACTTACAAGTAAAATTTTGGCTGTATTATTTGTGTCCCCAAAGGCAAAGAGAGCAAGAGAGGGGGGACTTTTTTTTTGTAAGGGTTAAACAGGTAGATTGGTCTAATTTGAATCGGAAAAGTAAGACTGATTGGCTAACTGCTAGTTGGTCGGACTAGTTCTTAACTGTGTTTATGCAACTGGTCTCCACGTTTCTTCTTCTGCTGCTCAGAATGAGTTGAGGGCGAACGGCGAGCTGCTGATGTTCCAGCTGGGCTTCGACTCCGAGGCTTTCGCTTTGGTGTTTGCTGAAGACTACAGAGCCAAAGTGCGGCAGGGGGAAGCCGGTCGAGAAACGCTGGAAACGGTGGAGAAATTCCTGGCTAAACTAATTCCCGGCTGCTCCGATTTGAGTTTCAACAAAGAAAAGATGCTGAAAGAGTTCCTCTTCACGGACTCTGAGATCACGTAAGGGGCAAGGAGGACACGAATGCTGGCGTGTTCATTGTCTCGTGCACTCGATCTAAAGATGCTTTCTGGCTTGCAGGCAGCTGGTGAAATCGGGCGTCCTCACGGTGAGGGATGCGGGCAGCTGGTGGCTTTCGATCCCAAACTCTGGCAAATTCATCAAGTACTTCATTAAGGGTAGGTGTGTTTACCACAAGACTCAACAATAACAATCGCTACTGGATTATATCCAATCACAATTTTACAACAGGGCGCAAAGCTGTTCTTGGCATGGTGAAGAAATCCAAATACGGTGAAATCCTGAAGACTGAACTTGAGGGACGCCGCTCAACTGCACAGGTCAAATTCCAGATGAAGTATCACATTCATGATATAGTTGGAGCAGATTTAGTAGAATGGTAAGACCGCTGTATAAAACAATACATTTGAGTTGTAATCTGATGTCTGATGTCTAAAAGATGACAGTTTTGTGTGTGTTTGTAGCATACAGACAACATCAGGGACATTATTACGGTACGTGGACGGAAACATCAACTAACGGCTTCACTCACTTGCCTTGGATTGTACAGAATTCAATAAACTGTATGATGTATTTATTATTTTGGTTACAAACAGCAGAATTAATGGTGCACAATATATTTAATAAAAGTTTGCCAAACCGCACTTCAGTGTCAAATTGACTTTTTTTGGCATCACAGCTCAGGACAGTCACTTGTGAGAGGTTTAAGACTGTGGTTGCGTCTGAAATCGCACACTTGTGAAAAACAGTATGTGACAAAAGTAGTATGTCTGAATTCACAGTACTCATAAAAGAGTAGGCAGAAAGTCCCCGGATGACCTACTACTTTCGGCGAGATGTGCATACGATGAACACTTTACTATCCCATGAGGCCACGGGAGAGGATTTGTGAATGACAGTGAAGCGACACTGATGCTGGTAGATCACATGATAATGACAACATGGTGGATGTAGTACGTCTGGATTATATTCATACTATATAACATACTTTTTAAGCAGTCGTGAAGTACTTATTCAAAATAATGCTCGAGAGCATGTGAAATCTACTAGGGCTGCCCTCGACTAAAGATTTTTCTAGTCGACTAGTAGTCGTTCATTTAAGCGATTAGTCGACTAATTTATATTAATACGCCATAAATCATAATAATGAGCCTTTAATTGCCTATATATTACACATAATCAGCGCTCAAACGCATGCATAAAGCTTGCCACAGCACACCAGCAAAAGTAATGATTATGAGTGTGACATGAAAAAACAGGAGACACTAAACATTAATAATTTATCGATAATGCTAATCTGCAGAGATTAAGTTGACGATGCTGACTCATGTCTGCAGTCTATATGCACATTTCAGGATTACATAATCTGAGAATATTTGTTCTCCACTTCATGTCTAGTTTCATTTAAAAGTAGACATGTCAAGCTTTCTATAGACATATTTCTCATGTCTGTGAGGAAAGTATACGCTGAGTTTCGGTTCATTTTTGTTACGTGCTCAAATTCACTGAGACCGAGACGGCAGAAAGCGCACCCTAGCTGTTTGTTTTCTTTATTTTACAAAGACACAACGTTTTGTTGTTATTGTGAGTTTACAGAAATTAAAGTAGACCCTTCACAGTTTGCATTACTCTGATCTGTATGACGGAGTATTTTAGGTCTGCCGGCGCCTGTATCTCATGCAGTGAGCGCGCTCTCCACACTAACGCTTGGATGTGCGCCTTATAATAGCGCACGTTTATCTAGGTTAACGTTAGAGCAAGCGGACTTGTAAAGTTGCTACTACTTACATGTTTCAAGTGATAAGCCATATTTGAGGTTGATGAATGATGGGCGAATGTTTGGATTTCCTGCCGTTAACGATCTGTCCGTCACAGCCTGCGTGATTTCGCCACTTCCTGTGGAGTTTTTTTTCTGTGATTAACCAACTAATAAAATGTTGGTCGACTAACTCTTCTTGTCTCTTCTTAGTCGACTAACCGTTAGCCCTACTGAGTAGGTACTACCTTTAAATTTACTTCACAACCATTAAAAAGTATGTTCTATATAGTGTGAAATACAGGTAGTATGAAAGAAATTCGGACGTACGACATCCGCCATGTTGTTGTTACTCTCATGTGATCTACCAGCGTCAGTTTTTCGAATACTATGTATTTGGACATACTACTCTTTTGGTGTTCAGTTTTTTTGCCTACTATATGGGCCATTCTACAGAATTGGTTCAAAGTCAGAGCTGGAAACATCTTGAAAAAAAGTGTCTTTTCCCACACATTTTGTATGTATGCAAATTGTATAATATCCAAGGTACACATTTCTAGTAATTGTGCAGTTAATTCTCGTATTGTATTTTCAGAAAGTTTTGGAATATTTTTCCTCTCCCCAAATTTTGTCACTACCGAAACACAATAATAAATAATTTAATAAGAAGAGTTATATTTACATCTAACTTGTAAATATATTTTTTGATATTTTATTTAAAAGTTTCACAGGTAAATCAATAAAAATTACAATTTTAACAATATTTCAAGTGTAGTTTATGAGATTTGTATTTTGAACCTAATCTTTCTTTGTAAAAGGCATTAAGTTAATCATAGGATTTCAAAGTTAAGGATTCATTAGTTTGGATATACATTGAACCAAACACTATAATAACATCTCAGTTGATAATTCAATATACTTTATTTTTGACAAACCATCCCATGTTTCATTTTCGGTAGTGACAGTAATGTTTTGGACCACGTCACATTACAGACCTTTAACTCGCATACTAAAACATACTAAAATACTAATGATTTGCATAACTGTACAACATTTTTTTGGTTTATTTCCCCTAAATAAAGGATTGTGTTCCCTTTTGTCACTACCAAAACTTGGTACGTTTCGGTAGTGACAATTTTAGATACTTTTTAAATGCTAATCAGCACATGGTTAGCTAGCACAGTTCTCAACAGTTGTACACACATAAAAACTAAATTTTATGGAATAACACCCAAGAAAAGTTTGCTTTGCAGAAAATATGTTTGGTAGTGACGTTCCTTAAAGTTACACACAGATTTTCAGACTTTTGAACACATTTACCTCAAAATGATGGGACCTATCTACTATGAAAGAGAGGCTATGAGAGAGAAGATCAGAAGTGTAGGGGTGTGGTTAAAATCAGTCTCAGCCAATGGACTGAAACATACATGGTTTCGGTAGTGACGTGAAAACACGGGACATGTTTTTTTTTTACATAAAGTTTCCTGATTTACAAAAAAAAATATAAATATTTTTTGAACTTTTTTTGAAAACAAAAATCAAGATATTTTTAAAAACAACAATGGGGCAAATTTCAATATTTTCACAAGTTGAAATTTAGGGGTTAGGGTTTGGGACAGCCATCTCCCAATTGAAAGTACCCAATAAATGATGATTTTATATACATTAAGCTTACAGATATTTTAAATGTGATTGTGGGTTTCAATCAAGTGTGCCACACGAGTCCTGAAAAGTGAAGCCAAAGCGTCTCGATCGCCCCCAGGTAATAAACCCCGCCCCCTCCATGTAATGTAATGGGACATAGACAAACTAAACAGTCAAATTACACTTCAAATACATTTTTTCCAAAGATGGTTTCTGTCATTTTAGGTAGTTTTTAATCATGCTTTTATCACAGTTTGGTTTTAGTTAAAACGGGGGTGTGACGTTAGGATTGACCGCTGTGATTGACATCTCTGAGTGAAGTAGTCACTGAGGCACCAACTGACTTTTTCGGGAGGAGATTGGAGCTTCAACTTTAATTTCTACATTTCCATAACTGTTTATTTCACAAAAAGTTCAGGGGTGTGTGATTGATTAGGCGGGACTTCGATATCGCGGCTCCACTTCGTGCTCTCTACTGTGCAGACTCGAGACTCAAGATGTCAGCACCATATTGGGACACTGGCGGCCTCACTTACGCCAATGGAAGACAGTGAAGGTGCGTCGTCTTTTTTTAGTCTATGGTTTCACTCTCTTCCACTGAAGAAAAGTGAAGTCGCCAACGTCCGAAAATGGCGCTGACATCTTGCGCTGATTTGGGACCTGTAATTTGGGTTTATGAGCTATACTGGGACCAGCCACCTGGGGGTGATCGAGACGCTTTGGGTTCACTTTTCAGGACTCGTGCGGCACACTTGGTTTCAACAGACAATAGAAGGATCTTAGTAAACATATAAGATTTGAATATTTAAATGTGTTTTTGGTTGTGGGATAGCATTTTGCACCAATTCTGTAGAATTATAGAAGGGAAGTATTCGATTTCAGACGAGTTCTTGTGGTGCGCCAGTCGCATGGTATTTACGGTTCAGGTGATTGGCTCAAAAACGATTTGCGGGTCCTGCACCAGTGTCACAATTTAATCAACTACAAGGATAAAAATCAAGCCTTTTTAAAGGGTACATAACACACACAGTTTCTGCCAGTCTCATGTTAATCTTGAGTACCTACAGAGTAGCATTGCATCCTTCATATCTCTGAAGAGTCTTTAGTTTTATTATATTTATAAAAGACAGATACGCTGTACCGATTCTTTCCGAAAACAGCCGAGCTCGTGGAGGCGTGCAGTGGGCGGAGCTAAAGAGTCACGAGTGCACACACACACACACACAATACATCATGGAATTATCCCTGGATAACTTTTGATTCACTATACGTTCGTGTTGTTTACATTATATTCACTTACTCACCGATTGCCAACAAAACACACACATTTGATGCAGTTTCACTCACCGCCTGCGGTTTCCACTCATGACCGGGAACAAACACACACACTTGCAGAACTCCGGAAAAACAAGCTGCATCCACTGTTTCCTTAACGCTGGGTTATTTGGGAAGCTGAACAAGGTTATCTTTCCCTCACAACCAGAAACACACTTCTTTAATGACGTTGTTGATTTCGTGGTCTAAAAACAAAATGACAGCACCGCCGGCGGCTCCTGTAACCCGAACGAAGCTCGTTGATGGGCGGCTCTTGCTCTCGCTCTGATTGATGTGGGTGTGGATGTGGGTGTGGATGTGGGTGTGGGTGGGTGGGTGTGGGTGTGGATGTGTGTGTGTGTGTGACAGAAATACTCCATCATACGTCCAACTCGTTCTTTTAAATGTTGGCCATGTTTAGCATGAGAATCAACTCTTTAACAGTGTAAATAAGTCAGAATGCATGAAATAGCATTAGACCCCCCCTTTAAAAAAAAAAATCAATGTGGTTTCATTCAGCAATGTCACATTACTCAGTTAAAACAGGTTGTGCATGTTGTGAGCCTTTTCATATCCGCCCTATAATTAAAACAAAACAACTTTCTAGGGTTTGATCTAAATTTATTGCATTTTATTAACCGTAAAACAAGTGACATCAATACCCCTAAAAACAGGGTTACAATCTGGCCATAACTGTGCAGATAGAAATCGCTCGATAGGGTGAACGCAAATAACGCACATTCTGTACCTGTGCCCCGGGACAGTTCAAGTAGGTGCGCCACAATACCATGATGAATCAACAAGACAAGCATTCAGGAGACAAACGGTTACATGTCAGTACAGTAAGAAGTGTTAAAAATATTAGGACTATAAACCGACTTCACGTGAACTAATTCCTGTAGTGTACGATCTGACAGTAGTCTGTTGCTTTCTGTAACATTAGCAAATATAAAAGTGTCAAAAAGAATAAAGTTTCTAAAAATTTGTTTAGAAAATATATATATATTTATATATATATATATATATATATGGCTGTAGAAGGTGAATTTTAAATGCCGAAGAGCATCAAGGTGTTGATATGATATATTGAGATTGACACTAAATGACCCGCAGGATCCATTCGATATTTCAGACAGCCACATCTACGGCGGACGCTGAGACCTCCAACAAAACACATGAAATCCCCCCAAAAGAAAGAAAATATGGAAAATATACTTTGAGTAAATAAAACGAAGCCTGTTTTTAGGATCACCGTACATATTTATGCTTTGAATTGTAGTTGCAATTAAGCCCATTTTCCACAATCAAAGTCCTTGTATAAAAAATGCTTGTTACTTTAATAGAAAAAGATATTTAAATTATTTATGGACCACTGGTAATATTTGTTATATTTGAATTAAAATTAGTTTAAAAATTATATTGCGCTTAGGGAGATTTAATTGTGATAAAAATGGTCCTAAAAACAGGCTTGATCTTCTTTATGCAAAACATGTTTTCTAAGATTCAGAAGTGAAATGTGGCGTGTTTTCACGTGGCCTTAAGTTATAGTATAACCCCCCCCCCCCCCCCCCCCAAAAAAAAACAAATGGCAAATAGTGTGCACATAACCCCATGATGAAGAAATATAAAAATCTGTTGGGACGTCTCATCCTTCCTTCCATTAACTGATCGTCACATTTAAGCGTGAGGTAAGCGGACTCCACCGATAACTCTTTCAATATCCCTGGCTTCACATTAGCCAGTGGTTAGCTCTGGTTTGCCAAACGGTTGCAGCCCTTTAGGGGGTAGAAAGCAATAAATGTGGTGCCGCCCCATGCTAATGTAGTGCTATTTGGCAAGATCTTCATTTCGTTCAAACAAAGACTGTAAACAAACATTTATGGGTTCTCAATGGAAGGAACCAACTTCAGGATACGGTTAACCGTCTAAAAGTTAATATCCATTAGTCAAAGGCCGCAGCTCGTCCAATAGCATGTGTTTGTCTAAGGGAGACGGGTCGGGGAAAATCAATATTTTACTATATCTCTATTGATAAAAGTTTTGTGAAGGTATAAAGTTGTACTGGTAATTACAAATGGAGGAAGTGAAAAAAATGAAAAGCATGGTCTCATTTCTAACTTCTCCCCCGTAGAAATACAGTTTGGATCGCAGCAATCTTTCCTGATGGCTCTAGAGGAGGGAGCATTTCCTCCCTCTCTTCTTGACAGGAGGAGGGCAGAGGACGGCCCGGATGGCCTCGTCGAACACCGTCTTCAGTCCACGCTGTGTGAGCGCCGAGCACTCCAGATACTTCACAGCCCCTGAGAAACACATAAAAAGGTTTGGACTTAACAAGTGTTTGTCTAAGATATTTTAGCACTGTGAAATCAATGGCAAATTAGAATATCGCATAAAACATTTACAAGTTAATAAAGCAGGGTTTCCATCCCCATGTGTTCAAGAGAACAAAATCATCACTTCCTGAGAAACTGGCGCAAAATATCTGTAATAAAAGTGGAAGTTGCTGCGATTGGGGTAGGAACTGTGGCTCTTTTTCCTCCATCATAAATGAGTTGTGTCTCAGAGCAAGAGCTGCCATGTTATCTTGCGTTGGGATGCGGGTTTTAGGGAACAAAAATCACACGAGACGCTTCTAGGAGGGAAATAAACCGAATCATTCTGATGACAGACTTTGACTCTGGCATTTCAGAACCACCAAACCAACATTTGAGATGCTGTGATGCGATTGGTCCGCTGGTTAGTCCAGTTAAAGGAGTACTTCACTTTAAAATGAAAATTACCCCATGATTTACTCCCCCTCAAGCCATCCTAGGTGTATATGACATTCTTCTTTCAGATGAACACAATCGGAGTTATGTTAATAAATACCCTGATGCTTCCAAGCTTTAGGCCGTGTGTCCACCAAAACGTTTATAGCCTCGCTGTGGGCGCTTGAGGATTTTGGGAGCGCAGCGTTTTTTCAGTTGAGACCCTTTGCTTGTTATGATACGGAATATCCGCGGAAGTGTTACTAGTATCTCATTTCACAGATAGTTTGCTTCTGTATTGTTTCTATATAAAAATGTCGATACAATGTAAAGTATTTGCTCTGGCTCTTGTTTTAAATGATTTTGTTCCGTTATTATGCTTGTTGTTGTCGTCTGTTGACGTTGTACAAGCAGAATGTGGCGGTTGGTCGGTGTTGTATTTGTCCCGCCCCTCCTGCACTGTGATTGGACGGCTGGGTGAAAAGTGACAGTGATGAGCGCTGCGTTTTACTCAAAGTTGAACATTCTCCAACTCTTGGCGACGGTAAAAACTGCAGAGCGCTCAGCGTTTGAGCATGAAATAGACGCTCAGCGCCTCGTTACGCTCATGGCGTTGAAAAAAAACACGGCTCTCCCATTGAAAACAATTGACCTATCGGTAAGCCCCGCCCCCCTTAGTTACTGTTGCTAACTCGGACAAACAAACGGAGTTGCTATGTCTTACAATGACAGCTGTCAGCGTGAAAACCTTCTCAAGATGTATTTGGACACAGAATGTAGTGTACACCATCCGAATGATGGCCAAACTTTACTGATGGTTTAAGAATGTTTATTACATCGTTTTTCACTCCAAAAAAAAAAAAAATTCACCGTAAGAGCTGAACAAACAAAGCGTAAGAAGTGCGCATTAACGTCTTATTCACAAACTCTCTCCGTTGCATTATCATTAACATACACAGCAAATTACACAAAAACACTCATACAACTAACAGTAAACAAACACATACAGACCTTATGCCTTTTCGGGGTGCTAATAAACTGTAAACTTTGTATCTGCAAAACAACTCCGATAAACTGCGAGCTCTCCCTTTCACTACCCGTAGACTATAATACCCATCAAAATAGGAGTCCTCCTTAGTAAGACAGATAATGCAGACCTTAAACATATCTAAACTAGGGATGCACCGATACCAGTACTCGGGTCTCGGTCCGATACTGTGCTCAAGTACTCGTAAAACTACCCCGATACAACCGCACCCGATACCACTTTATGGCAACGCATCTTCGGATGCCGAGCCGCACGGAAAGTTATAAAATTCGCCGCGCACACCACCAAGCGAAAGCGGTCTCGCGCTCTCAACGTGCACGACCGTGATGACGTAATTTTCAACCTCTTGTCAGTTGAAAGTCGGAGGAGGCGCCATGTCAGCTGTTTGGAGATATTGTAAGATAAGCGATGATGAATCATTCAGTAACACACTGTTGCTGTGAGATGTGCTATGGTTCTGCTGTGATCTTTGTTTGGAGCTATTTTCGCTGCTGAAACAGAACAAAAACAGTCAATATTTCATTTAAAATGTAAGTGACTTAATGTTAATTAATTGTTTATGGAACTGTCATATGAAATCAGTGTCACGTTTTCAATCGTGATGGTATTCAGGAAAACAGCACTCTTGGACGTTGCGACTGTATCATATGTTATACATATACATTTCGATTTTTTTCTTTGTGTGAGAGGCTGCGTGAGCGTCAACAGCGCAACCTTGTTACCATCAGTTCATTATACATTATTTATTGTTATCCACTATCAATCACCACTTACTCCAAATGAATGCAGAATCATTCTTACGTTTTGGTGATTCCCTAGTTATTTTTTGTTATTGACGTTTTAATCAGGATACTTGTCCGGTCAGGCAAGTAAAATTCTCTTTCACTTGCCCCTTCAAAAAAATCCACTTGTCCCGGACAAGCGTTAATGTCAAGCCCTGCTGGTATTATTAAGTACTCGTATCGGTACTTGGTATCGGCAAGTACCCAAATGTAAGTACTTGTACTTGGTCTGAAAAAAAGTGGTATCGGTGCATCCCTAATCTAAACTCACAGAAATATCAAAAATGTATACAAAAACAAATGAGATAAATCACAATAAAGTCTGTGACACAGAAGGACCACCTCTCGTCGAGGAGCATTCAAGTGGGACTTGAATATATAAAAGATTTTAAAAGAAATATGGTGGGAGATTATTTTGGAAGCTAGGCTTTACAAATCACAATGCAAGTGGGAGAAGCCTCATGTTACGGTCGTCACGATCGCAGATGACAACATCCAGGATCAACACCGTTCATGTACCGCAGGGTAAGATTCAATTAATTTAACCACTTTAATATGGAGAGGCACTGAAATGTAGACCTTCGTTTATGTGCTTTTGACCTACACTGTGCATTACGTGAGAACAGTTAGTTCGGTTTGTGCGTTAGCAGGGACTTTAATCGTAACTTAATGAGAGTATGACAACCAGAAAATCCTCTCAGGATACCTGGAATCAGTGTAACAGTACCCCAGGCACATCGTTTTACCATTTTTGTAGCATAAACACCATCAAACCGATGAGAGCTTCAGATTTTCGGCGCTGAAAAAGGTGCTGAAACCTAAAGATGTCCGAGTTCCGGTCCCAGCTCAACTGATACTCAACTGCCATTGGCTCATCTGCGTTCGAGGGGAGGGGCTTACCGATAGGTCGATTGGATACGCCAGCCGCGTGAAAAACGCTTTAGTGGACACATGGCCTTATAATGGCAGTGACGGGGTCCATTGAGTTTGAAGCTCAAAAAAGTTCATCCATCCATTATAAAAGTGCTCCACACGGCTCCGGGGGGTTAATAAAGGCCTTCTGAAGCAAATCGATGGGTTTGTGTAAGAAAAATATCCATATTTAAAACTTTATAAAGTAAAATATCAAGCTTCCACCACAACTGCCTTCCGTATTCAACTTACAAGCTTTTTTCGTAAGTTGAATACGGAAGGCGGTCTGGTGGACTTTTTCAAGCGTCAAACTCGTGAGCCCCGTTCACTGCCATTATAAAGCTTGGAAGCGTCAGGATATTTATTAACATAACTCCGATTATGTTTATCTAAAAGAAGAATGTCATACACACCTAGGATGGCTTGAGGGTGAGTAAAATTTAAAGTGAACATCCTTTAACCAAATCACATCCTCAGTTGAGGAAAGTCATCAGAGTTTTTTGTTTCACATCAAGGGATCTATTCGGTAAATGGGTTTCCGTCGTAGATTATGCAAATGCCTTCTTATCGGATAAAACATTTATCCACCTCAATTGAGTGCATATACGCTTTTTACATGCATTTTTAGAATTTAGTTGCATCTCGGCATTTCCATCCAGTGGTTTATTATGTGATATCCCAAAATCCACATAAAACTAGGTGGATGGGAAAAAAGTCCCATTGTGTATGTAATACACAATTTTATATAATATAATAACTTTTGTTCTTGTGCTTATGTTGGGGTCAAATTAGGGCTAAGCGATAAAACAATAATGATAATTATGTTGTATATTATATATTTTCCTCTATAAAACAAAATCAAGAGTTCAATAAATGTTCAATAATGTTGATGCACTAAAAGTGGAACGAAACTCATTTGAACCGCGCCACACGGACCATTTATCCGCTCGGCTCAAAGTCCAAACGATGCGTTTACTCGCTGATCAATCGGTCATGCCAACACTAAACAGCGCTGTGAGATCCAATGAGAAGCGCTTGAATTCAGCAAATGTCTCGATGATTTAAACTAGACTAAAGCCAGATGAAAGAGCGCTGACAAACAGGAGAAACTGTGCGCGACGATACAGTCAGAAGGCTTTTCAATTTACAAATCACCATAATTTACCAAGGATTTACTGTGGTAACACTAACTGCACCATGGTACTGTGGCAGAAATGTGGGAAATACATATCGAATTTTATTATATTATTAATGTAGACATGTATTAAAGTAGTAATGGAATATAATTACAGTATTTTTTGTGATTAGGCTATAGCATGTGCATTGTTTTTAGGCTACTGTTTTTCATTCAAATACCATAGAAACCATATAGTTACATTTTACCATGTGGTTATGATACTGGATGACCAATGGTTCATTTTAATAATCTTATTTTTATATGGAAAAAAAAATTAAATATTCTGTTTTGTTACAATTTTTACAGATGTTACTGTTTTTGCTAATGAACATAAATGTATATTTGTTGAAAAGACGATCCAAGGCGCTTCTTCTGGTTCAAAAAGTTAAAAAGCGTTACAAAAAAAAAAAAAACCCAACCAAAGAGCATATTCTGGGATTACTTAAAGGTCCTTCCAGCAAGCAGCACTCCAAGATGTTTCCACTGAACAGAAATTTATATCTGTATCCTAACTCAAGCTAATACTACTGTCAACTCACTGTCAAATGTGCATTTCCAAGAGACAAAACATGTAATATTATGTGCTGAAGATACACGTTTCATGACTTGAAACAATATCACCTGTTAGCACATGGAGAAACTAATAAAAAATGAATTTTTCCTATTAAAATATTTATTTTGTTAAGGAAAAATGACTGGAAAAGTGTAAAGATTTCAAAAATGTGTTTGTCATGGTCTGACAATAAAGAGTAGTTTAAAAATACAATCAACGCTTAAGGAGCAAAAATCTACCTTTAAACTTGAAAGAAATAAAGATTTGACATTTATAGTGATAATTATCAATATCGACTGATATGCAAATTTCATCATGATAATTTTTTGATCTGGCCATATCGCCCAGCCCTAGGTCAAATGTATGGAAGACTAAATAATGGAATCAACTACAATTTTATTAATTAGAAAATTATAGTAGTAAACAACTCTAATGGCATTTTGAACTTGATTTGTGAATGGATAAAGAAAAGTGCAATTTTAACCCTCATCCTTCCCTCACGGGTCAAAATGACCCGAAGCTCTAAAATTATACTTAATTTTTTTTCGTCCAGAAAGCTTATTTCATTTCGATAATATTTTTTCTATTTTTTAATGAAATTTTTTGGAGATTTTTTATTTTGTTATTTTATTTACCTTTAAATTACTAGATTTTAATCAATAAATAATAAATAAATAATAATTTAAGCACATTCTTTCAACTTAAATTCGAACTAACTCACAATTTCATGCATAACCCTTTTAATTCAGCTCAGAATACCTTACATTGGGTGTCTTTGCCGACCTCTTGTGGAAAAATAATAATATAACCTGATATTTCATGACTCTAGATGGCCTTATAGCTCTATATGGAGCAGATGAGCTGTTCCGCTGGGTCCTAAAGTCAGTTAATCTACAGTATGCATTCAGATACACATTATAAAATATTTTTTTTGGTAAAGTTTTAGCATTTGAGTTTGAATTGAGCATTTTTAGGTTTTTCTATGTGTACTGAATCATTCCATTCATTCCTAAGGGGGTCAAATTGACCCGTGAGGGAAGGATTTGTTACTTTTTAAAATTTCAACCACAAAACTCCTCAAATCCAGTCAATTTTTCTTTAGTATTTGTGGTTCAAGTGCGACAAAAGTCCTAAGGTCTTGGACCACTCTGGTGAACACTTTAAAAAAATGAGTTTCGGGCCAAAATGACCCAAGGGAAGGATGAGGGGAAAGGTACATTATGTAATATTGACAGCTAGTGGTTGAAATGGGTACTGCAGCCCAAATTCACAACACTGGAGAGTGTCGACTCGACGCTCACGCGGGTTGCCAGATTGAGGACACGCAACAGGAACGAGTACAACTGACAATGGAAGATGAGGAGACTTACACACTGTAAGCTGATTTATCCGCATTTTAATATCCGTCTGATCATAGAGATTTTTAGATGGATGCCAAGGCTTTTTAGGTCGGGCAGAATCTGCAATCACTGACCTAGTTTGTTTGTTGGCTTCCGAGGCTGCAATATGCTGTGTTTTCCGCCAACTGGCAACCCGGGGTGTTGAAATACTATTGGGTAAATTGGCAGTGGGCGGAATCACACAGACACTCTGACACGGAAAACACATTTCAATGTAAAATAACTGGCTGAAGAATTGGTTTTCAGAGAAACGAGTATGTGAACTCAGCATGTTTCCTAAATATCTGCAAACATATTATGGTATTTTTATGATTTAGTATGGTCTAAAAATAAACATTTTTAAGGTGAAATGATTTCAATGTCCTCCTGTTTTCATGAGGTGTTGAAGCACCTACCGATCTCTTTGGCCATGGCCAGGCCCTGAGGGTACGTGATGGGAGTGAGCTTCTTCTCCTTCAGTTTCTCAATGGTGTCCTTATCATCTCTCAGATCCAGCTTGGTCCCCACCAGGATGATCGGAGTGTTTGGACAGTGGTGTCTCACTTCTGGATACCACTGAACACACAAGACATCTCTCATTTAATCACAACATCCAGCACAGGTGAGAAATGGACATGCAGTTTCAGTCTGCTAGGTTGTAGGCTGTCTACCTTCTACTTTGGGGGAAAAAGCGCTTACCTTTGCACGGACATTCTCAAAAGAGGCAGGACTCACAAGGGAGAAGCAGATGAGAAACACGTCCTATGGGACAAAAGCATTCGTGATGTAACAATGGAGATATACAGATGTGTTCCCACTACATATGCAAGTGCTTTTTGTGGTATTTGAAATGTGCAAGACCTTTTAGACTGACATTTGACAAGAAATGCTGTTGCATAGAAGTGACAATGTGCACTCAAAGAAACGTATGATTATATTTGAAGTGTCAATCTTACCGTTTGAGGGTAGGACAGGGGACGGAGCCTGTCATAATCCTCCTGTCCGGCTGTATCCCAGAGACCCAGATTCACTGGCTTCCCATCCACCATCACATTTGCAGAATAATTATCAAATCTGTCAATTGAAAAGTTTCATCTTTTAACTTCATTTACATGTTCACATTAAAATGCTTTACTACACATCTCTCATTCTGGAATGCATGATTTTGAATGCTTGAAAACATCTGTTTTAAAAAATATTTCAGTATATTCAGGGCTCCAGACTAACATTTGAGAGCAGTGGCACCAGCACCTGACTTGGTGGCGCTGGAGGAAAATTGATCATTAGGTTAATTTAATCATAAAATTGCTATTGTTTTTTATTGTTTTAGTCACTAATAATATTGCATGTTTGTTTATTGGAAATTTAACAGAGAAAATGTATATTTTACCTGATATACAGATAAAAGGAACATTTATTACAACAGTAATGTGCAAAAACCTCATTTTTATAGGGAAAATTTAAATATTCTACTCTTATTAAATGTGCCATTGTTCTTCTATATTATTACACTTGAACGGACTGACAGCTTCAGTGTTTTTCATGAGAATTTGTGACTTCCTACTTTTTTTTCATATATTAAGGAGTGGAAATTGCTAATAAGTCAATAAGTGCGCCTCTTCTGCCATCTACTGGTTATAGTGGTCATTTCATGTCTTTTTTTTAATAAAAGTGCTTGTTTGCCACAAAGTGTTAATTTTCCTACACCTTTAAACTTTTAGTAACTTTTAGTTGCAAATCATCACATTAAAAATAAATAACATTAAAATTGGATAATATTTAGAGCTTTGAAGTGCTGGAAAAAGTGTGAAGCACTTGAAAAGTGCTCGAATTTCATGACAAGAAATGACAAGGAATCGTCTGTCTATTAAACCTTTGACAAGTACAGTCACAGCGAACATTCAGATCTGTGTTTGCAGAGAGCAGTTGTCATGTATAGAGCTCCGGAGGTTGACGTCACAGCCTAAACTCCGCCATTTTGGCAGGCAATCAGGGGAGCGCTAGAGCGGCTGTAGCATACGTACTACCGGCACATCCGGGAACTTAACTGTCAATTTCGTCACCGCTCCTTTTTAGGGGAAAATAAACTACACTTCCCATAGACTTCAATACAAAATAGTGGCACAAAACAACGTCCGTACACAGCCGGCAGGCGTGAATAACTTAAGAAATCACTAAGATTAAACATGTCATTAATTATATGTCCAGCCTGCCCACCAAGAGCGTGAAAGATACATCCACAAACATAATTTGGTCAATTTAAAAAACATGTCCCTTCATTCTCCCAGCATCAAATTGGTGTAACAACCCCACCCAGTGGCCAGAGGTGTCTTACCCGGACATTTACTCGTACCTCATCGAGGTAAGCCAGTGAATGATTTTACTTCATTTTTGAATCATGAATTACGGATGTCCTCATATAGTGACACGGCAGAGGCTAAAAAGACAACTAATGTCACGCGCGCGTCTGCGCCATTCATTCACACAGAGACGCAGACCATGGAGGATTAATATTTAAATAGTATTTTGCAGTTTAATATTCACAGACACTAGTATATTATATATATATATTTTTTTTTTTCCCGCTACAGTCTGGAGCCCTGCACTTAGACAAACACGGAAGCGACTGAAAGCAGCTGCCTATTAGTGGGTACCATATATTACTCAGTACTACTGGTACTACAGAAATGCTGGTATCATCACATTTTTAAAATTTCAGTACCGACTTGGTACCGAAGTACCGGTACTTGTGACATCCCTAACTGTAATATTGACTGCTTTGTTTCTAGGCTAACTGTTTTCTGTCAGGGCTCCAGACTGCGACCAAATGGTGGCATTTTGCGACCTTTTTTCCTACCGGTGCGACTAAATTTTGTTAGTGGTCGCACTGGTGTCACCACCACGTTGCCCAACTGATAAGAGCTGCCATTTCTGTTACATATGAGAAACATCAAGCGGCAAATCTAAACGAATGTGAAACTAAGTCGCCCTATTCGTTTGAGCTTGCGCTGCGCGGACCGTTTATCAGCTCGGATCAACAATAGACAGCGCAGCGCAAGCTCAGAACAGGTTTACTCGCGGGACGATCTTGATCTTGACACCATTAACTACACAGCGTTTGATTTCGCCGCAGTATTAATAACATCGCTACTGCGAGATCTAGTGAGAGCGTTCAAATTTGGAGCAGACTTATCTGATATAAACCATATCGGATCAAACAGAGCTGACGTGGAAACCAGGAGAAACATGGTATTGTGACAGAAATAGTCTAATGTTTTTACATTATTCATCTCAGGGTTCATACAACCTTTTGAGAGTGAAATTCAAGCACTTTTCAAGGACTTTACACTTTTTCCAGCACTTCAAAGCTCTAAATATGATCAGATTTTAATGTTATTGATGTTTAATGTGATGATTTGTAAAACTAAAAGTTTAAAGATGTAGGAAAACTAACACTTCGGGCCCTATTTTACAGATCTCAGCTCATGGTCTGAAGCTCACGGCGCAGCTGCACTTAGGGCGTGTCCGAATCCACTTTTGCTAGTTTAACAACGGGTAAAACGGTCGGCACGCCAGGCACATGGTCCAAAAGGGTTGTCTTGTCTCTTAATGAGTCATGGGTGTGTTTTGGCTGTAACGTGCAATAAACCAATCAGAGTCTCATCTCCCATTCCCTTTAAAAGCCAGTTGTGCTCGCGCCATGGTGGATTCACTATTTACATGGAGGAAAGACTGAACGCTTCTCCAGAGAGGAATCCTTTTATTTTTAATATTTAAAATGTGTGTGTGCTGCTGCGTGTCCCTGTGTGTGTAATAAGCAGAGTGTACGCGCGTTGTGCACCGCCTATAGGTTCATATTACTAACACACCCTTTAAATAACACAAAAAATACTGCGTTTCAGTTCCTCAAAATATCAACGCTCCAACAATGCTCCTGAACACATCTGGTTTTCAGACCAGACGCCCATGGGTGAACAGATGGCGCCAGTGCATTTGCTATTTAAACAACATGGAGCTGGACGTGAAAATGAAAACTGCGTCGGGCTGAAACTAGCAAAGGACACTTGCGTTGCGCCTGGCGTCACATTGCACCGAGTGTATGATAGAGCCCTTCGTGGAAAAAAAACACTTAAAAAAGACATGAAATGACCACTATAACCAGTAGATGGCAGCAGAGGAGCACTTATTGACTTATTAGCCATTTCCACTCCCTAATACATGTAAATAGTTGGAAAGTCTCATGAAAACAAAAACTTTTCTTCAAACTGTGACTGAATTACACAGAAAACAAGTAAAGAGCGCTCCTTTTATTATCACTGAAGCTGTCGGTCAGTTCAGTTTGATACTATAGAAGAACAATGGTACATTTAATAAGAGTAGAATATTTACATTTTCCCTATAAAAATGAGGTTTTTGCACATTACGGTTGTTAATAAAAGTTTATTTTATCTGCATCTCAATTCAAGCTCAGTGCTTCACTGTTAAATTTCCAATAAACAAATATTATTAGCAACTGCACTTATTAATGCAAAACAATAGTAGTTTTATGATTAAATTAACTTTGATTAAAAATTCCCCCAGCGCCACCAAATCAGGTGCTGTAGACACCATCTGCTCTCAAATGTTAGTCTGGAGCCCCGTCTGTGCTGAAATCTTTAAGCTAATCTACAAGTCATGAAATGATTTCTATGTGAATGATGGATCCTTGAGTAAGGACACACTCACACTGTGGGGATGTATTCTCCAGGAAAGGCATTGGTGGTGTAGCTGATCAGCAGGCATGTTTTACCCACAGCTCTGGAATGAAGAAGATCAACACATTATGGTGATGGTAAACAGAAACACATTGCATGATACAGGATGGTATCGGTAACCAGTTGAAAAACTTGTCTGTGAGTCACTCGGTCAAAGTACGTCTCATATGAATATCGCTGTAGGGCCGACATTTTATTTTGTGCTGTTGATTTCCTCTTAAAACCAAAAGCAACTTTTTAAAATGTAAAAAAAAAAAGAAGCTGTACACACTAAATTGAAACTGAAACAAATGTCCTCCACAACACAATCAATGCATTTAAATGAAATGAGTCCATTAACAGGTTAACTATGAAGAAAAATGTTTTAACCATGTAAAGCCTGATGTATGAAAAAAAACTCAATATTTAATAATAAAAAATAAAAAAAATGAATGAAATATGAAAAAATGAAAAGAATATAAAAGAAAATATATAAAAAAAAAAAATTGCATATGCGTTCATATTACTTGACACGTTAGGCTTTTAAGACACAGTGAGAATATGGAGCTAATATATTAGAGGAAAAAAAACACCTACATTTTACTCAAACTGAGCAAAATCATGCAATCTGGTGCAGATGCTGATATTTATATGGCCAAAAGCAAGATGAAAGTCTGATCGCTTGTAATGTAAATCAATGAGATCTTTATAACAGTATAATATCAGTTGTCACTCTACACCGATCAGACATAACATTATGACCACTGACATGATTATCTCTTCATCACGGCACCTGTTAGTGGGTGGGATACATTAGGCAGCAAGTGAACATTTTGTCCTCAAAGTTGATGTGTTAGAAGCAGGAAAAATGGACAAGCTTAAGGATTTGAGCGAGTTTGACAAGGGCCAAATTGTGATGGCTAGACGACTGGGTCAGAGCATCTCCAAAACTGCAGCTCTTGTGGGGTGTTCCCGGTCTGCAGTGGTCAGTATCTATCAAAAGTGCTCCAAGGAAGGAACAGCGGTGAACCGGCGACAGGGTCATGGGCGGCCAAAGCTCATTGATGCACGTGGGGAGCGAAGGCTGGCTCGTGTGGTCCGATCAAACAGACGAGCTACTGTAGCTCAAATTGCTCAAGAAGTTAATGCTGGTTCGGATAGAAAGGCGTCAGAATACACAGTGTATCGCAGTTTGTTGCGTATGGGGCTGCATAGCCACAGACCAGTCAGGGTGCCCACACTGACCCCTGTCCACCACCGAAAGGTATATCTGCCAATAATGTCTTAGTAAGACGATATTTAAATGCTTAGTTTTGAATAAAATAAAAACCTAAATTGAAGGCACAATATGTAAGATTTTTGGATTAAAATATCCAAAAAAACACTAGAACAATGTGATTTGTTGACTTGTGTACTTACATTATCCCAAATGTTTCCAAGAATGTTTAAATCCAGAGAAATAAGCAATTTTAACCAGGACATGGACCGTGTCCATAATAAGCTTCTATGAGTAGTCGCCTATCAATGACATCATACCCACATCACCCTCGATTTCTGGTTTTATTTTGTAGAAACCATGGAAACACTAAAGACTCTTTAATATATGATATTAGACAGGTGAGCAACTGTTTGGATACATTCATTGACAAAAAACTAATCATTGTTATATAGCTCGTCTGTGGCATAATAAAAGCTCCGCGAAATCAAGCCGTCATCAAGCTACGCCTTTGTTATGAATAAGCGACCTCTAGCGGCGAAAAACTACATATTGTGCCTTTAAATCTGTTTATCACAAGTGATTGTGTCTTCATAAAATGTGGACTAAACTGCTAAATTCATATGGATTAGTTTTACGATCTCTTTATGAACTTTTTGAAGCGTTGAAGTGGTAGTTGCGTAGCTGTCAATGGAGGGACAGAAATCTCAGATTTCATTAAAATATATCTTCATTTGTGTTCAGAAGATGAACGAAAGTCTTACGGGTTTGGAACGACACAAGGATGAGTAAACAATGACAGAATTTTAATTTTTGGGTGAAATATCCCTTTAAATTGTCCGTTTGAGAGTCAGTAATAACAAGAGAGGAGTATTTTGACCATTAGAAACCAGTTTTGTTTCTGGAGTGAGAGTGCACAGACAGAAGTCTATGAGCAATTTATTATCTTATAGTGAATTCCTGGATAAATTTTGGTTTCCAGTTACACCAAAAGAGTATGCTGTTGTATTTGACGCCATGCCTCAACAAGTTATACATTTTGTAAGAGCGTGTGGAAGTGATTCTTCTGAAGCAATATATGTTGAAGACAGCATGTTTTTAGGAGACTCTGATATTCTGAAACACAGTTGTATTTAGGAATATTATAACCGAGGAAACAGCTACTCATAGAAGCTTATTGTGGACAAGTGTATTTAGAAATATAAACTGGAATAAAGCTTGGTGTATTTGTGAAAAAAACCATATCCAGTGTCCATCAACTCGTTAGTCAATTAGAAAAATTAACTCTCGAGAGGAGCATTTTGCTAAATATATGCACCATATTACATATGCCAGGGGTTTTCAAACTTTATGATGCCAAGGACCCCCAAATATGATGAACCTTTAATGAGGGACCCCCTTCCTAAAATCCAAGTGTGACATTATAAATACAACATACTGTTTCCAAACTTAAATTGGCTAGAATTAATGTTGGATGTATAAACCTGAAGAACATTTTCAATTAAAAATTATTTGTAGCAACTTTCACAATAAATGTATGTGAGCAGCTTACGTACTGCGTTAAGAATTCTGCCTTACAACCCCAGTGAGCAAGATAAAGGGGACTATAGTGAGGAAAAATCACTAGAAAGATACAAAGCAAACATATACAATTCTGGAAAATATGTATACGGCAAGAAAGGAGAGAAACATTTAGAAATGAAACAGTTAAAATGTTCGGTAGACTTTATCCATTTTTGCTTTGTCTTTTTATTCTCTGAAATTTTCTGGGGACCCCTTAGAACCTTCTGGAGGACCCCTGTTTGAAAACCCCTGACATAGGCAATTCATTATCATTTTTAATGTTCTTCAATATTTAATGCATGTATGAATAAACCTGGCAAGTTTTTATGACAGCCACCATTTAAATGTTTATATTTCAAAAAACGAATTGGAGTAGAAATATGACTATGTAATTGTAAAGTAAACTTTATTATTATAAAAAACCATCATTGAGTGTAATTTAAGTGTTGTATACACATCAATTAATTTTTACCTTCAATATTATAGTAGGCTAATGTAGCCTAGTAGGCTGACCTCTGACTCCCATAGTTTACAGCATTAGTTAAGAGATTTGTTTTCCTTGAGAAAATTTGCCATGTATTGTACCTGATATATATCCAGAATAATCAATATTGAATCGAATCGATATCGAATACCCAGCCCTAGTGTATACTAAGTTTATCTGGCTAATATAAAAAAGGGGGCGGGGGAAAGACGTTTATGAGCCCAAAAACGCGGTCTAAAGCAGGCTTTGAGACACAGCCAGTGTAAGAAAGCGATCCCAGTCATGTCAGCACAGAGACAGTCAGTTACTCACCCGTCCCCGACGACCACACACTTGATGGCCTGCATGATTTCAACTTGATATTCACTCTCCCTCCGCGCGAAACTACACAAGATCAGTCAAATAAACGACGCTGTTCAAACAACACTTATTACAGCTGTAAACTACGACGCTTTTGTAGATTAAGTTCTCTTCCTCCTCTCATTCCCACACACAGGAATGAAGTCGAGTAAGAAAGTTTTGAAGCCACCACCCAAGACCGGAAGTGACTCCTACAGATTTACAAGCGCACTTCCGCTCGGTTCTCTCCAGAATAAAAGTCCCCCGGCTAACACCCGTCTTTCTTTCTTTTTTTGCTTATTTCCTCTTATATTTACAAGATGTAGCAGGTTATTTAAATAATATTCCTCATGATAGGACGTCAAAAGTGAAAGAAAAAATAAATAAATAAAAACACAGTTGAAAGCTGGAAATGTGATGTGATCCTGGACAGAAATCTGACCAAAAACAAGCTGAGTGAGGGTAACTCGATAGCATGTTTCTGCATATAAACCACCCAAATGTACAAAATATATTAATATATCACAATTAAATATTTTTACACGAGGGTGATATTTATAAATGAATTTAAAAGAACAGAGAAGGTTATACAATACACAGTATTTCAAATCAAGAAAAAAAATTATTGTGACACGTTATAGTTGAATTTGGCCTTCTAGATCTGTGAATTTCTTATTTCTGTAAAAAAAAAAAAAAAAATCTATGTCTAGGCTATATACAGTTCATTTTTGTTAAATGTCTAAAATTCAAGTTTTCAAAATTTCTTCTTTTTTATTTTTTTTTATATTCGGGACAGTGTATATTCATTCAGAGATTCATACAGCTATATCTTTATTTATTTATTTATTTATTTATTGTTTTTCAGCTAGATGACTTTATTATTTAACATTAATGTTTTTTATTGAACATATATAAAAGCAAATATTTAACATTAATGTTAGGGAATTAAACTACGGATACGCTGAGGTTTACAGGAAGTAGAGGTTGACAACATCCGGTCGCGCGTCCAGCAGCAGCAGCAACAGCAACAGCATCCTCGCTTGTCCGAATAATAACAGGGTGGCGGAGGATGATTTCGGCGGGTGTGAGATGACCGTCAGATCAGTGTCGCTCATCATGTGTCGTCTGTGAGAGTCGGTGAAGCGTCTCCTCTTATGGCGGGACTGTCGCATTTAGTGCTGCGCGTGTCGGGCTCGTACGGGGTGTTTTCTAAAGGGCTCAGCCGGACTCTGCTCATCTTCTTTGATCTCGCCTGGAGACTCAGAGTCAGATTCCCCTACCTCTATGTCATCGCCTCCATGATGTTTAACGTGCGACTACAGGTGCGAGTCTGTCTGTCTGTCATTCTGCGTATTTGATTGTCTATCTATCTCTATCCGTATGTCTGTCTGTCTGTCTGTCTGTCTATCTATCTCTATCCGTCTGTCTGTCCGTCCGTCTATCCGTCTGTCTATCTATCTATCCGTCTGTCCGTCCGTCCGTCTATCTATCCGTCTGTCTATCCGTCTGTCTGTCTATCTAACTATCGTTTGTCTGTCTATCTGTCTGTCTGTCTATCTGTCTGTCTGTCTATCTATCTGTCCGTCTATCAGTCTGTCCGTCCATCTGTCTGTCCGTCCATCTGTCTATCCGTCCGTCCGTCTGTCTATCTATCTATCCGTCTGTCTGTCTAACTATCCGTCTGTCTGTCTATCCGTCCGTCCATCTATCTATCTATCCGTCTATCCGTCCGTCTATCTGTCTATCCATCTGTCTGTCTATCTAACTATCGTCTGTCTGTCTATCCGTCTGTCTGTCTATCCGTCCGTCTGTCTATCTATCCATCCGTCCGTCTGTCTATCTATCCGTCTGTCTGTCTAACTATCTGTCTGTCTGTCTATCCGTCCGTCCGTCTATCTATCTATCCGTCTATCCGTCCGTCTATCTGTCTATCCATCTGTCTGTCTATCTAACTATCGTCTGTCTGTCTATCTGTCTGTCTGTCTATCTAACTATCGTCTGTCTGTCTATCCGTCTGTCTAACTATCCGTCTGCCTCTCTAACTATCTGTCTGCCTCTCTATCCGTCTGTTGGTCTGTCTATCTAACTATCCGTCCGTCTGTTTGTCTGTCTAACTGTCTGTCTGTCTGTCTATCCGTCTATCTGTCTGTTTGTCTGTCTAACTATCGGTCTGTCTATCCGTCTGTCTATCGGTCTGTCTGTCTATCCGTCTGTTTGTCTGTCTGTCTATCCGTCTGTCTGTCTGTCCGTCTGGCTGTCTATCCGTCTGTTTGTCTGTGTATCTACTTATCCGTCTGTCTATCTGGCCGTCTGTCTATCTGGCCGTCTATCTATCCGTCTGTCCATCCATCTATCCGTCTATCTATCCGTCTGTCTATCCGTCTGTCTGTCTGTCTAACTATCCGTCCGTCCGTCTATCTATCTGTCCGTCTATCCGTCCGTCTATCTGTCTATCCATCTGTCTGTCTATCTAACTATTGTCTGTCTGTCTATCTGTCTGTCTGTCTGTCTGTCTGTCTATCCGTCTGTCTATCTGTCTATCCGTCTGTCTATCTAACTATTGTCTGTCTGTCTATCCGTCTGTCTAACTATCTGTCTGCCTCTCTGTCCATCTGTCTGCCTCTCTGTCCGTCTGTTGGTCTGTCTATCTAACTGTCCGTCTGTTTGTCTGTTAGTCTGTCTGTCTGTCTATCTGTCAATCTGTCTGTCTGTCTATCTGTCTGTTTGTCTGTCTAACTATCGGTCTGTCTATCCGTCTGTCTATCCGTCTGTTTGTCTGTGTATCTACTTATCCGTCTGTCTATCTGGCTGTCTGTCTATCCGTCTGTTTGCCTGTCTATCTAACTATCCGTCTGTCTGTCTGTCTATTCGTCTGTCTGTCCGTCTGTTTGTCTGTCTATCTAACTATCCGTCTCTCTGTCTGTCTGTCTGTCTATCCGTCTCTCTGTCTGTCTGTCTGTCTATCCGTCTCTCTGTCTGTCTATCCATCTGTTTGTCTGTCTATCTAACTATCCGTCCGTCTGTCTATCCATCTGTTTGCCTGTCTATCTAACTATCCGTCTGTCTGTCTGTCTATCGTCCGTCTGTCTGTCTGTCTATCCGTCTGTTTGTTTGTCTATCTAACTATCCGTCTCTCTGTCTGTCTGTCTATACGTCTGTC
The DNA here is from genome assembly GCA_039654105.1 of Coreius guichenoti. Taxonomy (NCBI): domain Eukaryota; kingdom Metazoa; phylum Chordata; class Actinopteri; order Cypriniformes; family Gobionidae; genus Coreius; species Coreius guichenoti. The sequence continues at coordinate 6,179,607 of CM077171.1, read as the reverse complement.
TATCCGTCTGTTTGTCTGTCTATCTAACTATCCGTCTCTCTGTCTGTCTGTCTATACGTCTGTCTATCCGTCTGTCTGTCTGTCCGTCTGTCTGTCTATCCATCTGTCTGTCTATCTATCTGTCTGTCTGTCTATCTATCTAACTATCCGTCTGTCTGTCTGTCTGTCTGTTTGTCTGTCTATCTACTTATCCGTCTGTCTGTCTGTCTATACGTCTGTCTATACGTCTGTCTGTCTGTTTGTCTATTTGTCTATCTGTCTGTTTGTCTGTCCGTCTGTCTGTCTATCTACTTATCCATCTGTTTGCCTGTCTATCTAACTATCCGTCTGTCTGTCTGTCTATCCGTCTGTTTGCCTGTCTATCTAACTATCCGTCTGTCTGTCTGTCTATACGTCTGTTTATACGTCTGTCTGTCTGTTTGTCTATTTGTCTATCTGTCTGTTTGTCTGTCCGTCTGTCTATCTACTTATCCGCCTGTCTGTCCGTCTGTCTGTCTATCCATCTGTCTGTCTGTCTGTCTATCTATCTAACTATCCGTCTGTCTGTCTATCCATCTGTCTGTCTGTCTATCTAACTATCCGTCTGTCTGTCTATCCGTCTGTTTGTCTGTCTGTCTACTTATCCGTCTGTCTGTCCGTCTATACGTCTGTCTGTCTGTCTATTTGTCTATCCATCTGTTTGTCTGTCTGTCTATCTACTTGTCTATCCGTCTGTCTGTCTTTCTATCTGTCTGTTTGTCTGTCTGTCTGTCCGTCTGTCTTTCTGTCCGTCTGTCTGTCTATACATCTGTCTGTCTGTTTGTCTATTTGTATATCCGTCTGTCTGTCTGTCTATCCGTCTGTCTATCTATCTATCTATCTATCTATCTATCTATCTATCTATCTATCTATCTAACTATCCGTCTGTCTGTCTATCCGTCTGTCTATCTGTTTGTCTATCCGTCTGTCTATCTATCTATCCGTCTGTCTGTCTGTCTGTCTGTCTATCGTCTGTCTATCTATCTATCCGTCTGTCTGTCTGTTTGTCTGTCTAACTATCGGTCTGTCTATCGGTCTGTCTGTCTATCCGTCTGTTTGTCTGTCTGTCCGTCTGTCTGTCTGTCTGTCTGTCTATCCGTCTGTTTGTCTGTCTGTCTAACTATCCGTCCGTCTGTCTATCTAACTATCCGTCTGTCTGTCTATCCGTCTGTCTGTCTATCCGTCTGTTTGTCTGTCTAACTATCGGTCTGTCTGTCTATCCGTCTGTTTGTCTATCCGTCTGTCTGTCTGTCCGTCTGGCTGTCTATCCGTCTGTCTGGCTGTCTATCTGTCTGTTTGTCTGTGTATCTACTTATCCGTCTGTCTATCTGGCTGTCTGTCTATCCGTCTGTTTGCCTGTCTATCTAACTATCCTTCTGTCTGTCCGTCTGTTTGTCTGTCTAACTATCCGTCTGTCTAACTATCCGTCCGTCTGTCTGTCTATCTATCTAACTATCCGTCTGTCTGTCTATCCATCTGTCTGTCTATCTAACTAACTATCCGTCTGTCTGTCTATCCGTCTGTTTGTCTGTCTATCTACTTATCCGTCCGTCTGTCTGTCCATCTGTCTGTCTGTCTATACGTCTGTTTGTCTGTCTGTCCGTCTGTCTGTCTATCTACTTGTCCGTCTGTCTGTCTGTCCGTCTGTCTGTCTATCTGTCTGTCTGTCTATCTACTTATAAGTTTGTCTGTCTGTCCGTCTGTCTATCTATCTATCTATCTGTCTGTCTGTTTGTTTGTTTATTTGTCTATTTGTCTATCCGTCTGTCTGTCTATCCGTCTGTCTGTCTATCTAACTATCCATCTGTCTGTCTATCCGTCTGTTTGTCTGTCTGTCTATCCGTCTATCTGTCTATCCGTCTGTCTGGCTGTCTATCCGTCTGTTTGTCTATCTACTTATCCGTCTGTCTATCTGGCTGTCTGTCTATCCGTCTGTTTGCCTGTCTATCTAACTATCCGTCTCTCTGTCTGTCTATCCGTCTGTTTGTCTGTCTATCTAACTATCCGTCTGTCTGTCTATCCATCTGTCTGTCTGTCTATCCGTCTGTCTGTCTATATGTCGGTCTGTCTATCCGTCTGTTTGTCTGTCTATCTATCTACTTATCCGTCTGTCTGTCTGTCTGTCCGTCTGTCCGTCTGTCTGTCTATCCGTCTGTCTGTCTATCCATCTGTTTCTATCTAACTATCCGTCTGTCTGTCTATCCGTCTGTCTGTCTATCCATCTTTTTCTATCTAACTATCCGTCTGTCTATCCGTCTGTTTGTCTGTCTGTCCGTCTGTCTGTCTGTCTGTCCGTCTGTCTAAACGTCTGTCTGTCTATCTGTCTGTCTATCTATCTATCTATCTATCTATCTAACTATCCGTCTGTCTGTCTATCCGTATGTCTATCTATCTATCCGTCTGTCTGTCTGTCTATCCGTCTGTCTGTCTAACTATCCGTCTGTCTGTCTATCCGTATGTCTATCTATCTATCCGTCTGTCTGTCTGTCTGTCTATCCGTCTGTTTGTGTCTATCTATCTATACGTCTCTCTGTCTGTCTCTCTGTCTGTCTATCCGTCTGTTTGTGTCTATCCGTCTGTCTGTCTAACTATCCGTCTGTCTGTCTATCCGTATGTCTATCTATCTATCCGTCTGTCTGTCTGTCTGTCTGTCTGTCTATCCGTCTGTTTGTGTCTATCTATCTATACGTCTCTCTGTCTGTCTATATGTCGGTCTGTCTATCCGTCTGTCTGTCTATCTAACTATCCATCTGTCTATCTGTCTGATTCTGTCTGATTTTTATGACCATTATTTGGTCAACTTCAATTTTAGACAGACTGTTTAAAAAGTAAGATATTTATTTACTGGTTTAGTTTAGGATCATCATTTTAGTCCTTGTTTTTATGTCCTGTAACTGGAGCTGCATATTTCTGAACCGTCCTCAGTGTTCAGATCTCATAGTTCTTGCTAATCTCATCTTTGTCCCTGTTTCAGGTTCACATTGAGATTCATTGATTGACACAGAGCAGCTGCCTCATCGAAACTTCAGCTTCTGGACACACAGCCCAGTAATGGCACTCAACTCTATGATTACCACAGACTTCATCAATGCAGCTCATGAATCACTTATAACTGGGAGACACACAGAGCAGAACATGCTGACTGGAATACCAGTAGGAGTTATTCATACAATATGGACAGCGGCTTCCTCGGAGGAGAGGAAGAGCAATGTATGATGATGCGTCTCTCACGGTTTCATGTTACTTTCTTTATGCTATACAGGTAAATACCTCATGCTCAGCCAAGTGCGGACAGTGATTTACCCATGAGGCTCAACATGACAGAATAGACGTTTGGAGTGCATGATTAAAAACTTCAGCCCAGCCGTGTAACGTGTTTTTTTTTTTTTCTCCGCACATGTCATTTTTGCATATCAAGAGAAATTTCGATTAATATATTGGTTTTGTTCCATCGCATGACAGCTCACAGTGGGACGGACTGCACCGCACACCTCCATCATTTACTCACTGACACAGAGGCCACTGTTACACAAAACTACAGGGATTTCTACATATAGATGTATTTATTTGTTTGTGTTTTTGTTATTATTATTAAATCTGTGCATTATTTGGCAAGTGCATTTTGGGAGGATGCTGAATGTACTGTGATTTTAACTTTGACAATAAATTATGAAGGGATATTTCGCCTTGCTTTTTACCATATTACGCGTGCTCCAAGTTCAATAAAGGGGTCATATGATGCTATTTTAAAAGTTCATTATTTTGTATATTGGGTGTAACAGGCTTTATGCCGAAAGTCACATGAACAAGCAGGGAAACCGGTCCATTGCATCCGCTTGACGGCGATATCTATATGGATTAAAGGTGCAGTGTGTAGTATTTATGAGGATCTATTGACAGTGCAATATAATATACATAACTATGTTTTCAGTGGTGGTATAAAGACCTTACATAATGAACCGTTATGTTTTTATTACCTTAGAATGAGGCATTTCTATCTACATACACACGGTCCCCTTACAGTGAAGTCGCCATTTTGCGCCGCCATGTTTCTACAGTGGCCCTAAATGGACAAACTGCTCTAGAGCGCTACTCTCTGCTGTCTCAGACGACGACATCTTTGTCCTGTGTCGGCCACCGTAGCTTCTCTATGTGCTTCGAAAGGGACGGGTGAGCGATGGACTGTTGCAATTCGCAGCCTCACCACTAGATGCCGCTAAAATTTACACACTGCACCTTTAAGGCAATCAGCTAACCAAGCTAGCTATTTTTATTGATTTAAATATCTAAATGTTAGCGAGTAGAAGAAAAATTACTTTTAGATATCACTCTGCATATGCGATGGACATCGGTTATGCTCATCTTTGCCCGCTCCTTTGAAGGCATCTCGAGTAAAACGGCTCTATATTTAATGAAGCACACACAAAAGATCTGAACCGAAAGAGAAGTGACCTGTTTTACAGAATACAGAAGCACACAACCAACGTAGAATAGATTAACATGCTTTAATGCTCAAAAAACATAATTATGTACATTATTGCAGCTCCTCCATTCCCAGTCTGTCTGAAATGCGTTGATTTCTACAGAAACCTTCCGAAAAGCTCAGCGTGCTCTGATTGACCAGCGGACCCAGTGCGTTGAGATTGGCCGAACACCTCAAGTGTGTATAGTGTGTTTCCAACTT